>QANY01010417.1:1679266-2293448 GCA_003255025.1 Datisca glomerata | reverse complement strand
TCGAACTACTGAGGTGAGGAGTTATTCTTGGGATACCGAGAATAACTCTAATAATGCTTTGATTTAAAAAAATATAAAAAATAATTTTTTTTAATGGTCTTTGAACCACTCATTAAAAATAATTTATTTTGTTCATTTCTATGATACAAAATACATCAAATGAGACATTCAAAAATGAATCTCTTTAACCTTTGCCTTAAAATAAAAAATTGGATAGCATTTGATTAAATTTGGTAACCATTTTATAATGGGTATTGTGGAGTGCTAATACCTTCCCCACACACAAACGACTCCCGAACCAACTTTGAGTTTTCGTAGACCGAAAATTTTCATCTTAAAATTGGGTGACCAATCACACCCTAAAATGATTGGTGGCGACTCCAAATTTCTTTTTTCTTAAAAAAATAAATTTTTTTAATTGCCACTCCGCGTCGCACGCACGTTGCTAATTATTATGATAAACCTTGCAAAAATGCTGTAGTACATCAAAATTCTTTTCCTATGTACTAATATGCTTTTTATCCCCCCTCTCTCTTCGTTTTTCTATCCCCTTTATTATTAGCCTCTGATAGATTCGCTCAGTCTTATAAACAAAAAGTATTTGAATGAATAGTTTTCTAGTTCTATACTTACGTTTTCTTAGTATGTTCTTATTAACTTAATAATGTATCTTATCAGGCAGTTCAAAGTTTGAGCAAAAGCTCATTTTTCATTCTATTTATGAAAGATGCTGGGAAATCTTTAGTAGGAAATTCATTTTCATACTCCACTTTCAAAAGCAGAGTGGAAAGGCTTCTTGATAATGTCATTGTAATTGGTTTGCACACTCATACTGACAGTCGCAAGGAAAAGGTGATGTCTACATGTATCACATTGTGTGCATTTGAGTCCTGGTGCACACTTAGTTTACATCACTTAGGACTAATTTGATGGTTTCTCCATTCATATTTAAGATTGCAAGAAATGATGATCCTCATGGTAAGTTTTGCTTCTTAATGTCCATTTATGACTAGTTTTCTTATTTTTGTCCATTTGTTCCAAATTGTTATTGACATGTTTAAGAACCATTTATGTAATCACAAGGGTGCTTTATTTGCTTCTTGATAGCTCACTTGTTCCTAAACATTAAAGTTATTGATTTTTAATTTCTAGTTACCCGTTTTAGCTCATGAAAAAACATTACTTTTGAGGAATCAAGCCATCAACTAATGGAAGCTAACTAAATAGTCTAAATTGATGCAAATTCTATGAAATATCCATTTAAGATAAGACGAATATGTTCATATATTATTGAGATGGAAGAAAAATAATTCATACTGTAAATATAGACTTTGAAGACTTCTAAAAAAATAAGTTAACCTAAATTTTAAGTTCCATGAAAGCGAGTTCACTTTTGAAGTTGACCAAAGCATCCTCCTTCACATGTAACTTTAGAGATCAATATAGCAAGAGGATTTTGTAAGAATTATCTATTCCATTTCCCTAATCACAAAAGAACAAATCCCAAGCCTTCCGCACAAAAGATATTATTTTATTTTTACTCGTTTCAGACTCTAGACAGGAATGTGTAATATCATATCAAGAATTTTGATATATCTTGTTAATATACCACTCTGGACTCTACTAGAAGCCTTTTTTCATATTTATACAAAGAAACAAGTTGATTTTAATTTGATAAGATTGCTGAAAACACATCGTGTAAATAAGATCAGAAAATGTGAAGGACAAATGTAAGAACGAAATAATTTTACAGGTAAAATGCATATTATATAAAAATACACCACAAGCACTTGATAAATTATGTAGATTTTCTCGTCTATAGGTTAGATATTGTGTTTTACATACAGCAATAACATTTGTTCCAAAAGTTCCAAAATTTATAATATAACCTACCTCATCCGCAAGAAGCAATACCCTTTTAGTTCATGTGCACGTGAACTAAAAGTTTGATCGTAGAATAGTACGTATTAATACAGAACTCACCACATCATAGCCAGACATTGAACATAAGATAGGTGCTTTATTATCATGTGAACAAAATGGTACTTTATCTATTCCTAGGTCCATGTCTCTTAGTCCAGTCTTGTTGGTTCTATAAGTGGTCTTTGTCTATTTTTGTTTCCTCACACTTCAAATTGATGTAGGAAACTCCAACTTCATATAACGTCTAAGTATATCATATTTGTTAATAAAATTTCAATCACTTTCAAGTTATTAACGATCAATATGCTACATAATACAGTACAAAAATAATATATTGTTAATGAGGTCAAGGTAAGGAGGGTGAAGTCTGCATGCACAAGGTGGGATGGTGATTTTCTAACAATTCAGTGTTTGCCTGGTTCAATAAAAACCAAACCTTAGTATTTAACTGGTTCCTTAAAAAAGTAGACCAAACCACCTATTTCCTAAAATTAAAGATCAAATCCTAGTACCAATGTTTTAATTAGTTAATTACATCATATTTAAATCTAGATATTTCTCTTCCCCACCTCGCTCACAGTCACATTCACCAGCGAAAAGACTCTTCCACATCAATTGAGATTATAATGATACAACACACGAACAAATACATAGAGGAATGTCATAAAAGAAAGAGCTATACTGGCCAAAAGGCAAAGTAGGAGTTGTTGTTTACTGCTAAAAAACTAAAGAATTAAGGTAAATATTACATCCATGTCAACCAATTACCAAGAATCACTATGCATCTATGATTTCATTCTCATAATCTAGATTAACTAGAGTACAAGAATAATCAAATATTCAACAAATTGATGGGTAGTGAATTGAAAGAGTTACAAAAGAAATAGAATTAAGTGATTATTAATTAGTATATTTTTGCAGAAGGTAGTTCAAAACACAATGGAAAGCTAAAATCCAAAAGAAATCACATAAAAGTAAACTTATTTAGAAACAACTTACCCCAGCTCAAAATTTCGCACGAAAAGGACTCTAATGAGTTTCAAAAGCAAAATCAACAAATCCTCATGAGACTCATTGTAAAATACCAACAATGGAGTCCTAAATAAAAAAAAACATTTAGGCTTTAAATTATTTGTGATTTTGATTGGGAGGTGCAGGTGTGATAAATTAAACTTATTTGTTTACTTGAGTTTATGTTAATTGATATTTGATTAATAGTTTGAGGATAAAACATTTTTAACACTTCACTTACTGTAATGTTAATTTTACGAAAAAATCACGTTGGCGAGTCACATGCGTTCAGACAAATTTGATTTAAGCATTTTTAAAAATCAGTTTAAAATCACCCGTAATTTGATTGTTCGATTACTTTCTCACTTAATATATCATCAACGTGCACTATATTTGATGTACATTAGGTTTGGTCATTGATCATTCAATGCTAATCTGGGGGGATGGCATCGAATGGCTCCCCAAGCTTTGGACATGGAGAGCTTCAGCCATGGAAAAGCTTTGTGACCTCCTCACTCAAGTAGACGGTGGCTGGAGGGTCAGTCAACATGACGGAACAGTTTAGCGATGATGGTAGGATCGTCCGTGCAGATTGTGGCATTATGAATGAGAGTCGTACATCGAACGAGGTGCTTCAAAGTTTGCGGCTACTTTCCATGGGGTAGGAGGTAAGGATAATCTTCATCCTACAACTTTTATTTTTTTGTCATGCTTCATCATCACGATTTAACACCTGTACAGGTTGTCTTCCCTAGGTTCCCATCATAGAGGTGTTGTAGAGCTACAAAATTGTTGAGCTCCATAGGCGATCATGTGTGTCCAGATGATGAATTCAGATTGCTCACCTTCATGGCAGATGAGAGTCGTGCATTCAAGTTCTTAGTGGTATGCTTTCACGTTGGCTGTTGTATATACTTGTTGGAGGTAATGATTGTTGTTTTGTTTCTTTCATTCAGTTGTTCTATATATATGTGTGTGTGTGTCCTTTTTATAGTATAAATTGTGTTTGGTTATCTGTTGTTTACGGTGTGTTGTGGTTCTCTTTTCCTCTATTTAATCTTTCTCTCCCTTTTGTAATTGGATCTTAATTTAGAGCCATTTATTCTGATGGGTTTTTAGAATTTAAGATTTTTTTCATGTATATATATATATATATTTTGGGGTCATGGGGAATTTCAATCTTGGATTGATCATTGTGAGGTTGGATAAGGTTGATAAGTTTTCTGCTTGGATGTTTTTATGTGTTTAGGTAATTGGCCTTCCATGCTTTCTTTGTAGTCTGTGGTAGTTTAAGGTAAATGATGTTCATACATTTAGATTTCATGCTTTATTGGACATTCTGAGATAAAAGATAGCCAAAACGATAATAATTAGTAGATGAAAATTGTTGCGAGTTTAGAAATTGTTTACTTTGGATGTGACAATTTTAAAATTATGAAAATATACATGACTATCTCTGTTAAAAATCCAACATTCATCATACAAATTCTCAACAATACTTCTGAAATTTAGATTGTTGAAGGTAAGCAAACAATTAATTGAACTTTGGGTCAATCGAAATGGTACCGACACTCCGTTCATAGTTAGGCCACCTCATGTGGGATCTGCGCGTCTCTTATAAATTTCTAGAATTTGAAAAAGGGATAATATCCATATCAATTACTTTGGGTGATTCTAAAATTATGATATTAAGTTCTCCTTGGCTTTCTTCAGTTTTGATCTGATATGTGAAGTAAAATCTGCTCTTTCACATAGATTGGGAAGACCTAATGATATAGCCTTTATCTTGATAAATCAATATTGTGGGGTGGAATTTAGCTCCATAGAAATTTGGTTGGTTTTAGTTTCGTGTATGTTTCGGTTTTCGAGACTCTTAAGCTCATGTTCCCGACTAAAAAGGTTATTTGGAGTCGGTTTTAGTTTAATATAGATTTTGACCGGGTAATTTTCAACTCTTCTTTGTACAATTGAAGTTTATGTTTTCTTCTACAGAATTAATTTGGCTCGCATATGTTTTTGGCTTGAATTGTTTGTGCTGGCTCATACGTTTGAGGTAGACAAACGAGAATAATATCTAGGTATGTTGATTGTTTAAGTGTGCATCATATTGTCTTAATTTGATTCCCATACTGTCTTTTCCGTTAAAATTTCCTTCAAGTGGATACCCTTTTTCGGTTCATTTTTAGCTTCAATATATGGAAATTGCTAGATCTTGACTATATTATTGCATGTATTTGGGTTTTGGATTTTAACTTCTTTTCTTATACCAAAATGAACTATATCATATGTCGCTAGCTGATTTCTCTGTTCATCTACAATTTTACAAGCTGTGGGTTCATAGAAAGGGCTAATTGTGTTTCTTTAACGATAGAGCTGGGACATGGAGACTCTAAATTCATGACCCTTCAAGAAAAAATGATGACAATTATGGGTTGCTCCTGCTATTATGTTATCATTTGGTATAGAAAACCTTCGTAGGAGAAAATATGATATATTTTACCTTTTCCCAGCATATATGTTCCTATGCTCCAATGATTGTGAGTTCATTATCTTTAATATGAGAGTTCTATTAAAGTTAGTTACTTCTATACAGACTTGAGTTTTTTTCCCTTTGATCCTTATTGTTTTGCTTACTTATTCAAGTTGGTCTATTGGTTTTCTGATGGTATGATGGTGTGCTCCTTTGTAGCAAAGGGTAAAAAAATCAATTACAATGGCTAATGACGTGTGATAAGTTGCTGATTTTACAAAGGTACTATAACTTGATGGAAGTGTAATGTGTAAGTTAGATGTAGACAATAAGAAGTAATGATGGTTATTGTAGCATTGCTAAGCTGGATTTCAAACTAATATAAGTCATGCTTGAATCATTCTCTTACACAGCTTGTTTGTGATTCATTCAAGCTCGCCATCCAAGGTGGAATAATTAGACCTCAGCTTAACCATTATATCTTCTTCACTCGGGATCAATTGCTTCTTGCTTTGATGATGGGCTGATTTGTGTATTTCAATATTTTTTTGTCATAGTTAAATTTGTGTTCACCTATTTGTTTTTTAGGTTAGTAGATATTTGGATTTATGGTTGTGGTTCTACATTATAAATTTTGTTTATCTATTATTCGGTGTCTGCACAACAAGGTTATCATCATGAAATTGTAGCTTGTGTGTAATTTGGACTATTGTTTCTCTTTTTGATAGTCTTCTGAGTTCTGAATATTAGTTTAATTTATTTGTCTCTCTTGTGTGTTGTTTTCATTTGTTTGTATGTTTACTGTCAAAATGATTTGTTATTGGGTTTTCTAAGGATCAATCTAAGCTATAGGCGTTTTCTGATCTTGTGTGTTGTTTTTAGTTGTTTTGGTTAGTATAGTTATGATGAATTTGACAATTCATTTTGGCTGGTTATTTGGAATGGGTTTCTCATGATGCAAGTGTAGTCAATTAAATTTTATGAATGTCATATTAAAATGGGGTTAAGAGGATATCTGATTTGCTTGGTGAAATTTGAGAAAAGTTCAATTATAAGTTTCCCACGCACGTTAAATCACTTCTTCTTCTTTTTTCTGTGGCTTCGGCTATTATTTTCTTTCTTGTTTATTAGCACTTAAAGAGTGAATTTTTTTATGTGAGATGGGAGTGTTGTTCACTCTTTTCATAGTTATTACCATTGCATAGCTGCTGATTATGTTGTTAGCTTCTTTACTACCTAGATTTACATTTGGAGAAGTTAAATCAATAAACATTAGTATTTTAACATGCAATTATCAAATAATTTTCTGAACAAATTTATACACATATTAATTCTAAATTGAAAGTAATTTATTAGGTTTAGAACTTTTATGTTTTCTTACCTTTTACATTCAACAAAAGCAACTACAAAAGAAAAGAAAAGAAACATAAAATTAAAAGCCCAATAAATCATAACAATATTTATATTTAACTTTTTTTTACAGAAAATATTTATATTTAACTTAAAAACACCAAAAAATAAGCATAAATAAAAATAAAATAGTCGAACTACCAAAAAAACCCTAACCCATTCCATATTATTCTCTCAGCTACTCTTCCTCTCTGTCAGTGCCGCTCATCCAAAACATCAACCTCTATTCCTTTGTTATCTCTCCCTCATGCACAAACGCAAAGCTTTTCAACATTCAATGGTCTGGATCTCACACACCAACGATTTAAATTCAACATTACAGGCACGATAACGGCCATTGAATTAAATAGCCAATCAACAATATACTGAGATGAAGAGAAGAGAATGGAAAGAGGAAGCTGGAGGAAAAATTGAAGAGGAGCGAAAGGTACTTGTGTCATCATGCAATGACAAGAATGTAGGATCAAGCTCTAACCATTGAACTAAAAATTATGGATGGTAGTGAAGCGCAACTTTATTTCTTTTCTTTTAGTTCAAACACATGTGTTCAAGTTTTGATTCTGACTTGACCTCATCAGGCCTCCGCCACATGATAGGATGCTAGCCCACCTGCCAACAATCCCTCTCCTTAATGCCTACCCCCAAACACAATGCTTTCCCTGAGAGTCGAACCCCTGACCATCAGGCTTTGATATTAATTATAAGACCAAGCGTTAACTGTTGAACTAAAAGTTATAGTTAGTAGTTAAAACGTAATTTTATTTCTCTTATTGAGTTCAACACTCACTGTGACTTGATCCCACTAAGTCTCCACCATGTGGCAGGATACTGACTCACCTGCTAACAAGAAAGGAATTTTGTGCAAGGTGAGTGTTGATGTTATTATTCTCAACTCCACCTTCTCTCGGAAGAAATCTAACCAACTTTCACCTGGGTTTCTTTTTTGATTGCTTCTCTTCTATTTATACTTAGATGGTAATAATTAAGAAGATTGTGATTCCTTGGGTTGTGGTGATAGAAAAATTGAATTTGAATTATTATTGATGCATGGTTTTAATAAACCTTTCATCTCCACAACCATCTTCTTTGATTTTTTTTATCGGAAGCCGTAACAATCTAAGGAAAGAATTAAGAAGTAATTTTTCAATCTCTTGATAAGTACAATTTAGAAATTCAAAACTCATTATTTTTATAAAAATGAAACTATTCATTCATTTATAGATGAGATAAATTCATTCAGAGTGTAAATGATCACCAATTAGCAATAAGGCATTAACATGTAAACAACAATCAAACACTTAATTTTTCGTGCAGCTCTTTTAGTATGAACAGATTAACTAACTGAAAAAGCTTCTACAAAAATTAGTGAAGAGTCAACTTATTTACAATAAAGGGCATTTATGTAGTTCAAAATGCACCATATAGTTATTCTTAAGGATATGTTAGGACAAGAATAAAAATAAGTGGCTAAAATTGTCTAAAACAGATTCTCAAAATCTTTACCTTTTAATATTAGTAGGTGGTGGCACGGGATTTGCACGTGCCTGGTGTCTAGTCATTATAACATCATCGTATGGACAATTCGACATATTTTATTTTTCATATATTATTAAGGAGACATACATAATAATCATAAATGAATTGTTGAAATAACGACTACTCATAATTCTACACAGACTACGTAAGATAATATTTACTTCATAGTAGTAACACATAACATAAAGTTTAAAAAGGAAGATATCCCTTTTTGGAGTCTTGCATACTGAAGCGATCCATCACCTTATCAATATAAGATGCTTGAGACAGTGCCAATTTTCTATTCTTCCTATCTCGAAAGATCTGAATACCTAAGACAAACGCAGCTTCTCCAAGATCATTCATATCAAATTGCTTTGCAAGACAAATCTTGACACCAGATAATTTTCCTACATCATTCCCAATGGAGTAGAATATCGTCAACGTATAAGACTAGAAAACCTACTTTCCCTTCATGTATCAGCTTATACACATAGGGTACATCCACTAACTGTTCAAAACCAAAGTTCTTGACAGTTTCATCGAATCTAATATTTCACGACCGTGACGCTTGTTTAAGTCCATAATTGGACTTATGCAGTTCGCAAACCTTGGCCTTTTGGCCTTTTTCCATGAACCTGTCTGGTTGAGTCATATAAATGCGCTCTTTAAGATTGTCATTTAGAAAAATAGTCTTGATGTCCTTCTGCCAGATTTCATAATCGAGGACAGCAGCAATGGACAAAAGAATTCAAATGGATTTAAGCATGGGTACTAGTGAGAAGGTATCATCATAATCTATACCTTCCCTTTAAGTGTAGCCCTTGGCTAGTAGTCTAGCTTCGAATATCTCCACATTCCCATCTGGACCTCTCTTATTTCTTATAGATTCATTTGCACCCTACAGTTTTTACCCCTTCAGAAGGATCTACAATTTCCAGACTCCGTTCGAGTAAATCGAATGTATCTCAATGTTCATGGCTTCTTGCCATAGGTTTGCTTCTGAACTAGCCATGGCCAGTGAGTAGGAAATAAATTCATCATGATCCTTATCTGAGACTATTATTAAGGCATCTCCATAAGATATGTTACTGTCAGGTAATCTCACAACCCTCCGACTACGTCGAGGCTCTAAAGGCTCTGGCCCCTGTTGTGGTTCTTCCATTATTGAATCAGAAATAGTTAATGATTGGGGAGTCGTTGTCCTCCAACTCAATATTTTCGCAAAGCACAAGTGTGTTTTTTGGCTTCACACTTCTTATATAGTCTTCCTCAAGAAAACATGCATTTGTACTAACAAATGTTTTCTAGTCAATTAGCCTATAAAATATTTATCCATGTGTTCCCTTGGGATATCCTACAAACATGCATAAGTCTAATCGACTGGCCAACTTGCCTGTCTTCAGATGTGCTGGGCACCCCCATATTCTAATGCGGTTAACCGATGACTTTTGTCCATTTAATCTTTCATCTGATGTGCCAAGCACCATCTTCGATGAAACTTGATTTAGAATGTATGATATTGTTTCTAAGGCATATCTGAGATGAGTAACTCATCATGAATCTAATCATATCCATTAGAATTATATTCCTTCTCTCTCACATCATTCTGTTCTAGAGTGCCACGTGTTATAAGCTGAGAAATAATACATTCTTCCTTAAGAAAGTCTTCGAACTCTCCTAGCAAGTACTCTCCATCACGATCGGATCGTAGTGTTTTGATTTGTTTTTCTAATTGCTTCTCAACCATAACCTTATACTCTTTGAACTTTTCAAAGATTTCAGACTATTGGCGCATTAGATAAATATGACCAAAATGGGAGTAGTCATCAGTGAAGGTTACAAAGTATTCATAGCCTCCTCTTGCTTGGACATTCAATGGCCCACATACATCATTATGTACAAGTTCAAGGCATTGAGTGGCTCTTTCACCCTACGCTGAAAATGGACTCTTGATCATTTTACTTTTTATACAGGATACAATACTTAAAGTTTTCAAAGGACCATCATTCACAAGTCTTTTAATCCTCTCCAGGCTAATATGCCCAAGGCATAAGTGCCACAAATAGGTTAGATCGGTTGAGTCAGACTTCAAAATTTTACTATCCCTTTGTGAATCGACATTCAATTCAATGTGACATATCATTGGAACTATTGATTTTACATAAAACATTTTATTTATCAAATGTGCAATAGTAATTAAGTAGTCATTTCAAAAAATTCTAATATCTTTATCAATGAAATTCAAATTGAATCTTTGCTCAATTAAACTAGCTACTGAAATAACGTTCTTAATAAAAATTGGGATATAATATTCATCATGTAAAACCATAAAAAATTATCAAATGACAATTTAATAGTTCTCGTAGATACAACTGAAACTAATGGTCCATTTTCTCAAACGAAGTTGAACTCACACTTATCAAGCCTTTTGATTTCCCTGAACCCTTGCAGGGAATAATAGATATAGTTAGTGGCAGTAAAGTCTACATTCTAAGAAAAAGTAGAGTCAGCCACATAACAGGTCTCATGAACAAGTACTATACATTTATATCTCAACTCATTGAGATAGTCTAGACAGTTGCATTTCCAATGACTAGTGGCTCCACAATTATAACACTTGTCTTTCGTCTTGTCTAATTTTGCAGTGCCTTTGCCTTTCGCAGCTTTTGAGTTCTGCTTCTTAACCTTCTTCGGAACTCTCATGTGTTTCTTTTTGTTGTCAGAGGTGGAAGACTTGCTTTTGGTAAAGTTTACATTTACAGTCTTCCTCTTGTCCTTCAGAAATAGGGTCTCAACAACTTGCAGTTCCTTCATCAGCTTAGGAAGTGAGTATCTCAACTTATTCATCGAATAATTAAGTTTGAAGTTCTTAAAAGTGTCAGGCATAGTCTCAAGGATCATATCAACTTATGTCTCGCCATCTAGCTCAGTACCCATAATCTCCATCTCAATCAGATGACTAATGATCATCATCATATATTCTCTGACAGGAGTTTCAGGTTTCATCCTACAATTCATGAAGTTTCACACATCTACATGTTTGGCTTGACGACCCTGATCTCTGAATATTTTGGTGATGTTAAACATCACATCAGTGGTAGTTTCCATGTTCTGATGTTGTTATTGCAACACATTGCTAACAGAAGCTAAGATGTAGCACCTGGAAGTCTCATCAAAATGAAGCCAAGAAGCATAAGCATCATTTTTCTCTTGAGACAATTCAGCAATTGGCTCAAGGGGACAAGGGGTGGTGAGCGTAAAATTGTTCTTTTCTACCGTCAGCACGATATCAAGATTTTGTTTCCAATCTACATAATTTTCAACAGTAAGTTTATTCATGTTTAAGAGAGTTGAGAGTGGGGATAATGACATGATTACTGAAAAGAATAAATAAAGCAGCTTAAATAAATACTCAATCATTTAGGAAAGTATGATGCATGATGCAAATACTTAAATATTTAAAAATATAATTAAGAATATTTATTCTGTAGTGTTACGATCAACAACGATAGATTGTCCCATCTAAGGACAACGTCCAAGCTACCTCATATCGCATCGAGACTCCTCTCGTTTGGTTAACACTTCTCAAGATGTCACTACATCTAGCTTAACCAATCACCAATGGTTTTGTTCACCTTAGTCCCATTGACTAGCCCTATGAGGGATACCAATGTGCTTTGGTCTAATTGTTTAACCATCGCATCGACTTTAAAGGTTGCTATGAACTAGCAGTCCGTTTAGGGATGGTCCTGCCTCACTACTTCCTTTACAAATTTTATCTTCTTAAGCAACATGATGAAGTGACATCTTGGGGACCTCAGGAACGTTTCAACGTTAACGCCCCCCCCCCCCCCCCCACNTGACCCCCCCCCCCCCCCCCACTTAGTTTTTGAAAAAATAGATTTTTCATTGTTTTTTCAAAAATTATAACTCTTTATTAATTTGAAAAAACAAGTTTCGAAAAATTATAAACTTTTATAAAAAAAAATCCCAATTTAAAATTTATAACTTTTATAAAATTCGCATTGTATTTAAATTATAACTCATTATAAATTAAACTAAAACGATGCATATACACGCTACATGGCATTTTAGCATATCCATATTTCTATATGACATGTTATATGATGTGCGAGATTAATAGTAAATCATCCATTCAAAATTAACCTTCATATTGACTCATTTTTAATTATAACACATAAAAGAATAAAAAATGAATTATAATTAATTTAAATACTAATCTTTATGGCGTCTGTATTTGTCTCTTTGTCCTTCAGGAAGTCCCACCAATTTGTAACTTTTTACAAAAATCCATTCGCATTTTGATAATTTAAATTTCAAATTTCAAATTTCAAATTTCAAATTTCAAAATTTAAATTTTGATCAAAACCCTTTAATTGAAGAAAACTATTTTTTTAATTAAATAATCTCATTATAATCCTTTTAAAATTTAAAATTCAAAAGATAACAGATAAATGGATAATTATCTATTAAATTCAAAATTCAAAAGATAAAATAGATAATTATCCTTTTGAATTCAAAATTCAAAAGATAAAAGGATAAAAAAAAGATAATTATCTTTTAAAATCAAATTTTAAAACATAAAATAGATAAAATAGATAATTATCTTTTAAATATCTGATATAATTATCTTTTATCCGTTTAAAAACTAAAATTCAAAATTCATAATATTAAAGATAAAGGATGAGATTGAGGTTTTTGTGAAACATCACAGGATTTCCTAACTTTAATAATTATTATCGCTTAGGGTTTCATAAATCATAGTCACCCTGCAGGGCACGACAGTAGACAGCAGGAGGCGGTGCGGCATGACGGCGGTAGCGGCAGTGGCAGTGGCGACCAACGGTGGCGGCTGCCGGTGACTTTTCTAGCGGCAGTTTCTGCCGACTTTCCCGGTGACTTTTCCAGCAGTGGTTTTCCAATGGCTGCAACATCCGGCGACGGCGTTTACGAATGGCATTTTCCGGTGATTTTCGTGGCGGCGGTGATATTACATTGAATTTATCAACAATTACAACTTTTACAATAAAATAATTACATAAACTCATATGCATCAAATCCGGCGTACATCAATTCGAAATTGAAAGCAAAACGCCTAGAGCCAATAAATAGGCATCCAATCACAAAATAAGTTCAAACAGATTTGAATCTACCATACACAAATATATTCCAATATCAATAAACTCATCGATACGTTCGTTTCAAAGATTTATATGCATAATCAAGAACCTATGACTTTGATGCCAATTGTTGGATCGGCGTGGTTTTAAAATTAAAAAAAAAAGTTTGAACCACGAACGGTTCGTAGGTGGAATATTAAACTTTTTTCTAAAATTTATTTAATCAAATTAAATAATTAAAAACCAAAAAAGAACAACTAATCTTGCATATCAGATATTGAAATGAATAGAGAAAGGTTGAAACGATTTTCACCTTTGTGATGAATCGGAAATTTTCTAAATTGGTCGAATTTTTGTATTCGTTCTTCACGTTCATCAAATTTCAAGATCCAAATCTTCAAGCTTGATCTTCAAGAACCAAAATTCAAGTACAATCTTCAAGAACCAATTTCTCAAAATTTTCTTCACACCAATAACCACTCGTTGTTTTCAAAAATATATCTCACGAAAATTTTGTATAGTGAGTGTGGGCTCTCAAAACAATTGAAAAAAAATCAAATATTTTCTCTTCAATACTGTATTTCCGTGGCAATTTTTAAGGAGGCGAGAAAACTCTCTTTCTCTGTATGATCGCATACTTGATTGGAGTGATTTTAATGGAATCAAATTACAATTAGATATTTATAAAAGATCATTTTTGGTATTTACAAATATACTCATAAGTTATTTTTGCTTTATAGGTGTAGAAAATTTGCATTGGCACCAAAACACAATTTTGACCGGTTCATTTTTCTATTCCTTTCCTCATAAGTTATTTCTCAGACCGAATGGATTCACATAAACAAAACTATAAGATTTAAATACCCGACGAATTATATCTCTATAAATTCAAACTTATTTAATCATGATATCGTACGACTCCATTAGAAGTTCGATACCGAATCAACTCTCGATTCATGCGCGGTACATTTTCTGTTGGTATAAATAAACTCTATTTATTTTCACGATCCACATAATACTTTAACATATTACCCATCGTCAATATCATTAACAAGAGAGGGGGATGTAAAATTACTATTTTACCCCTCTTATTATTATTTTTTTAACTCATTTATTGACTGTGGATAAGAAAAACATAGTAGTGAATTGTCTCGTACAGTTCACAAGTCTTAACCAATGACTCAATTCATTGAATACCAAGCTCGGTTTATTTATTCACACAGTCATCAATAAAGCATAAGGTGATATTATTACTTTCGCAATCCAACCACGAATTTCAATATCTGTGAATCACATAACTCCAACATAGTTTAATTACGATCCCAACAGCTGAAATATTATCTGTCAATTTGATCTCACCCATTTGGCATATCAAAGATCACAAGTAACTAAGTCAAGCTACGTATTCACCACAGGATTAAGGTAATTATGAAAATATTCTTAAGTTGTAACAATTAGATTTAGAGCTAAGTAAACGGTTTTTGCTCCAAACTAATTTTTTACCAGTCTATTCAACATGTTCCATAACACGTCTGGGTTAAGCATTTGAGTCTCCACTCCCATGCCCCAAGACTAACATCCATTGGTTCAACCTAATAGTCATAATTAGATTTGATTGTCCAGTCAATCCTAAGACTGCGAATAATGTTCTGAACTATTTCGGAAGAATTTGTCTGGAAGACTCCTCTATATTTACTCTTCTTACGTTGATAATAGTTCTATGATTTGAGTAAATTATAAACACACTTTATTTAAAAGAAAACTTTTATTATTCATTAAATTCAGTAATACAAAATGTCTGAGAAATAACTAGACACTCATAAATAGTTAGTACATTATACTTTATGGACATAATTCCAAAAATACGGAGATCATCGTGCCTCCTCGCATCAAAAGACCTCCTGGAAGTCCAAAGAAAAAATTATGTATGGATGCTAATGAACCACGAAATACATTTAGGACTTCCAAACGACATGTGGTCATGAAATGTCATCGATGTGGAGGTGCAAGTCACAATATCAGAACGTGTAAAGGGCCAGTGAAGTAAAAGAGAAAAGGCACTCAAGTGAGTGGGAAAACATCGAGTTCATCAGCTTTATTACATGTATATATTACTGAAACAATAAATATTTTGTTATTTTTTTATCGTGACCGAAATATGTTGCTAACATTGTGATATGAAACAATATAGGAGAAATAGAAGCACTTTTATGGGATTTAGGGTTGAAGGTGATACCAAATGTACACAGGTTAAATATTTGCTTTGATACAAATTGTACACTTAAAAGCATATTTTCTCTTTTCATGTTATACTTATTCTTTAATATTTTTTGTCTTGTAGGATTCTCAAGCTGGACAAGATGGAGGTGATAGGCAGATGTGGTACATGAGTAGATATGAGTATTGGTACATGCATAGATATGACTAGATATGAGTATTGGTACATGAGTAGATATGAGTTGATGAACATGTTAACCAATTTTTTTGTATACAATATTTTACTTGACTTAGAGTATTGTAGGTGTTTTGGTTTGTATTTTGAGGTATTTTGGTTTGTATTCTGAAAATCTACTACGGGTATTCTCTTTCTTGAGGTGTTTTGTGTTTTGTGTTTTGCATGTGTCATTATCCTCTTTTATGAATGAGAAGTCTACTTGTCTAGAAACAGCTTTTTGTTTGTTTGGTTTTGACTGCCAAAGGCATGAGATAGATTTGTATGCAATTCTGTTTGTTTGGTTCTATCTGCCAAAGACAAGAGAAGCCTCAAATGGTATAGCTGCACTACTGTAGGAACAATGAAGCAAGGTTCTCTCCAACACCCAATAAGAAATGTGCAAAGACAAGTTTAATGGACGAATTCCTGAAAGATAACAAACTTCCTTGTACCAAAGTTCTTTTTAAATTTTTAGTTTCTATAACTACAACAAGAAAGAAAGGAGAAATGCCACTAAACTATAATTAGACTGTATCTTAAACAAAGGAGAAATGCCACTAAATTGTAGTGTTTATATAAGCTTCTAGCATTTGTGCACAAACAGTTAAAGTAAATTGCAGCAAATTCCATGTTAAAGAAATTGTAGCAAATGCCATGAAACAAATCTTGAATTATACATCAAGTTCCAAGTTGGGTTCTACATCAGGTTATAAATCAATTACATCACAATGAAGAAGTTGGCTTGAGCCATTGTAGTAGTCAGGGTAGTGAGGTTGTCCATGGGTGTTGGTGTAACATTGGCATGTGCAAGAGTCTGAGTGTTGGTTTGAACGCTCGATTGAACATGGTTCTGGGCGAATGCTCGTGACTGAACATCTGTAGTGGAGGATGGATGGTCACCCATGTGAAAGGTCAGTTGCAAACCTACGGTTAACGTTAGTTGTACACCCGAGGTGGGGGTTGGTTGCACGCCCATGGTGGAGGCTGATGGCATTCCCAGGATGGGGGCCTTCGCGCAAGGGAGTAAGCGTGAAAGTGAGCGCAGGCATGGGCCTATTTGGTGGTGGCATGCTCTTGCTTGGTAGTGGCATGAGAGATGCAGGATCGGGCCTTTGCGCACGGGAATTAGTGCAGGAGTGAGCCTTCTTGGTGGTGGCATGTTGACTGGCAGGGAGCTTAGTGTGCACGGGAGCTTGGTGAGCGCGTGAGATGTAGTGGTGATGAGCTTTCTTGATGGAGAGTTGGGTGAATTTGACATTTATTCATCATAACATTCCGCCTATCTTTCAACAACAATTTGAATATGACTAACGATTTCTTAAGAAAAATTCATGTTGCACTGCTGGTAACACCAGAAAGTGCCAATTAGTTAAATTCGAGAATTTTCTAGTTTCTCTTTTATAAAGGATTTTTTCGGTATAGAGAATCTTTTATGAACGAATAATAAAGATAATTATTTAGAGAGAGAATGAAAGAATAAAGACACAATAGTTTACATGAAAACTCTTAAAGGGAAGAAAAATCACGAGAAAACTTTTGGTATTCTATTGTATTTCGTATTGTACATCATTGTATCATGTCTTGTATGTATCTAATGTAGGTACGAGTCATTTTATGTTGTTACATATGTTTCTATTTATACATGAAGATGATAATTAAATAATAATAAATCTTCATATCTCATAGTAAGTTTTGGAAAATTGATAGACATCTCTAGAGAATATTCTCTCTGATGCCCCCTTCATAACCGGCTAATTGATTCTACGGTTCTCGTTTTATCTTCTACTCGATTGAATTTTTTATCTAGATCTTGTAATGTGTAAGGTGAGATTTTGACTCTTTATTGACCCCCATTACACTCAACAGAATTTAATTCTTTGAAGTGTAATGATTAATTTTTCTTATTCTGATGTTACGTCTGCTCATTTATGTTCTCACGCACTTCTTGAAAACATGCGAGTAGTTTTCCAGGAAATTTTTTTACTGTCTATTGTCAACGATTGTTTCTCCTTTTTTTCTTTTTGTTGTTCCGCCTTCCCGTTCCCGTGAGTAACATTTTGTCAACTTCAAGCCTTCAATTTTCCTTTGTAACAGAATCCATTATTGTGACATCGATCTTTATTAGAGAACAAATATCTTTTCGGTTGTGAAATTTGTTTCCGATTATAAGACTTTAATTTCCTTTAGAAATAATGACTTATGATCTGTCCGTTTCTGAGGACTTGGGCCCAAATAAAGAACCATAGCCCTATTGTCTTTTTGAGAGAAGGACTAACGAACTGTCCTCTCCCAAGGACTTAGGTTCAAATAAAGAACCATGACATCATGTTCATTTTGTTCATTATGAGATAATGACTTGTAAATTGCCCTCTCTCAAAGACTTAGGCTCACATAAAGAACCATGCCCTCATTTTCATTTTGTTCATTCTGAGAGAATGACTTATGAATTGCCCGTTCCCAAAAACTTAGGCTCAAATAAAGAACTATAGTCCCATTTTCATTCTGAGAGAATGACTTATGAACTGCTCGCTCCCAATGACTTAGGCCCAAATAAAGAATTATAGCCTCATTTTTGTTTTAAGAGAAGGGCTTATGAATTACCAGTTCCCAAGGACTTATGTTCAAATAAAGAACTATAGCCTCATTTTGTCTTTGATCCTGAGAGAATGACTTATGAACTGCCCGAACTCAAGGACTTCGATTCTTAGAACCACGGCCCCATTTCCATCTTTGATTATGAGATAACTACTTATAAACTTCCTGCTCCCAAAGACTTAAAATCTGAGAACCACGACCCCATTTTTGTCCTTGATTTTGAGAGAAGAACTTATGAACTGCCCACTTCCAAGGACTTAGGTTCTGAAAACCACGATCCTGTTTTCATCTTTGATTATGAGAGAATGACTTATGAGCTCCCAGCTCCCAATGACTTAGGTTCTTAGAACCACTACCCCGTTCTAATTTTTTTTATGCTGGAGAAGTGAGAGAGTTGACATCAAGTATTTGTCTTGCATGTCCAGGTCAACTTTACTTTTAAGCAGTCTAAACATATCATGTCATAACTTTCTGTAGGAAACTCAGAATCTCACTCTGTAAAATTTTTTAGGAAGCTGACTTCTGTATTGTTGTAAAATATATGAATCATCAAGTAAATCTTCTTTTATTGGTACAGTTTTACGATTGAAGTTGACTTATCTGTATTGTTTTCTTTTTTGAACATCTCATATGAAAATCACCATAACTTTTGCTAAAGAGCTCCAAATTGAATTCTGTAAAATTATCCAAGAAGTAGACTTCCTTATCTTTTTTACAATATATGATAATATAGATTTCCCAAATAGGTTTACTTTCTTGAACAGCATGTATGAAAACTACTATAATTTTTTATCGGGAGCTCCAAATTGAATTCTACAAAACTCTCCAAGAAGTAGATTTCTGTATCTTTCTAATAATATATGATCCACCATGTAATCCATATCCTTTTAATTTTTTGTTCTATTTTGTTAGCAGCTTCAGATTGATGGATAAAGGAAGTGATTGGGTATTTCCATCATGGAATTACTTTGCGAGTCGTCATTTACGTTTCATCGCTTGTGCTTATTTTATTTTTCTGCACTCTTGTATCTAGAAAAGGAAAGAGAAAATTTTTGAAAATACACCGATCAAAATTTTATATTTATGTACATCAATCGTGAAAAATTTCCTCTCTTTTCTTTTTTTTTTTAACAGTCGAGATAAGCTTAAATTCAAAATTTGAATTAGAATCTAAAATTTGATTTGATTTAAAATTTAAAATTCAAAATAATCATATCATAAAAATTTTCAGATAAGATGTTTCAAAATTCAAAATATGATTTAGAATTTAAAATTTGGATTAGAATTCTAATTCAAGATAATCATATCCGAACAAGTTTCAGATAAGATGTCTTATTGTAAACCTTTGTTTATCATGTAATACATGTATCAAATCGGTTTAACAAAACCTTTAAATTTTTCATGACATTTTTAGCAAATAACAATGACTTAAAGGAAATATACCAGTAATAATGCTAATTCAATATACAATGAACGAGTTTACCATTTTTTCAAATTTATCATCTAGGTCCAATTTAGAAGCCTCTAGATCGGACTCCTCCAGATTTGTTTATCTTTTTGTTCATCTTAGTTTCCCGTCTGCAAAGCATCTTCACCCTTTTGTTTCCTTCAAATGGTCGCAAGGTTGGATTTCTTTAACTTCTTGTTGTCTGTTCCCACTAGTCTCAGGTTTCCGCTTCTACTTCCGTTTCTATTTCCACTTTCGCTTCCGTTATTGAAGGGGTGTTTGATTTGGTTTTGGAGGTTTTGGAAGGGATTTCTCGAGTTTTTTCTCACTCCCAATGAAAGCACTAAAATGTAAATGATTTTTTCGGTATAAGAAACCATTTACGAACGAATAATAAAGACAATTATTTAGAGAGAGAATGAGAGAATAAAAACATAATAGTTTACATGGAAAACCCTTAAAGGGAAGAAAAACAACGGGAAGACTTTTGTATTCTATTATATTTCATATTGTACATCATTGTATCATGTCGTGTGTGTATCTCATGTAGGTATGAGTCCTCTTCTATTGTTTCATATGCCTCTATTTATACATGAAAAGAAAAATTAAATAAAAATAAATCACTTTATCTCATAGCAAGTTTTGGGGAATTTATTGTCATCTCTAGGGAACATTTTCTCTGATGCCCTCTTTCATAACCGTCTTATTGATCATACAGTTCTTGTTCTATTTTCTCTTCCATTGAATTTTTAGTCTAGATCTTATCACGTATAAGGTGAGATTTTAACTGTTCATCTATATTTCTTGATTTTGTCATTTTGAATTTCACCCATAGCGTGTCAAAGGTATATGAATGTGAGCTTCACTTAAAGAAAAAAAACGTGGATTTTCACTGCTTCAAAATTAATAGAAATGACAAATAAAGTGAAAACATATTTGCAACAATATTAAATAAGCATAGTACAGGTAGGCTCCAAAGCCTTGAATGTTTACAGAGAATGAGAGTAATGGAAAAAGGTCTCAAATGAACCTCTGAATACAATGAAAGTGGTGGAAGTGAAATGATTACAAGTAATCAATCATAGTACACTACTCCTACAATTATCTCACCTCGCGTACATTAACGAGACTAAGATACATTTGCAGTGTTGTAATTCTTTGTCTTGATTATTGTTGAAGGTGTGTTTTTTTTTTCATCTTCCTCTTGCGTATTTATAGGCATTGAGATGAGTAATCATTTCAAATTTTACTACCCATTTTCCAAAGCTTATAACAACTTTGAACCTCTTTGCCCATTTTATCACTTCTTCGATTTTAGCTCTCCATGTCTTCAACTTCAACCATCTCCGTTGGCAACTTGTAACTGCCTCTTCGATACTTGATTGAGCATCTGACTTAATCTGTTGAATGTGTGGCTATTGTTTAAGTTAAACACATAGAAAACGTAAAATTGTGGACTTCCATAGTTGTCAATTCACTATGAGTCATGCGTATAAGGGGAGAGTTTGTGGGTTGACATTAGCACTGCATAAGTTAAAATCAGGATAAATTTTAAAATAATGGTTTGTAAAACAGTGTCATTTAGCTTTCAAACGTATTACACTTAATGTTGGTAAGTGACTCCTAAGACGAGCTTGTTAGTTATTTGAATAGCTATCTATGAACCACACGTAAAAACTAAAATGGTAGCCGCTCCGTTTTTGAAGTTGTAAAACTAATCTTTGAGTTTATAAGTGAACTGCTGTAGTTTGGTCTCTAAAGCCATAATGCTAAACAAAAATAGCGTCGTTAAGCTTTCGAGTGTATCATGTTAGTATTCTTAAATTGACGCAATTAGATTGTCGAATATGTCACGTAGAGCTATAGTTAATGACTCTCAAATCCATAGTTAGGGAGCTGTTTATGAACCCATTTTAAATTTGAATAACATTATTTGGCTTTTGAACGTGGAACACCAAGTTGAGTTTTTTTTTTAAATTAAACTATCATTAACAGAAATGAGAGTCCTTGTACAAAACATCCCCCAAAACAAAGAGAAAGTCCTCAAGCCAAACCGAAAAGGTGGCTTCCAACAGAACTAATTTGGCCAGCCTCTGTGCAACCTCATTACAATTTCTAGAAATAAAAGAAAGGGAGCAACAGCAAAGATCTAAAAAAGTCATACAATTCATAACAACTAAGCCAACACATGTCGAAGGTTTCAAAAGCTCCAAGCAAGCATTACCATAAGGAGTTTAATTCTGCAAAATGGATAAGAATTCCCATAGAAACCGTCAAAGCAAGACCTTCCAATAGAGCTAAAGCTTCTACGGCCTCCACCGAAACATTACCTAATGTAGAAATGATGAACCTGTTGGTTCTGATCTTTGGAAAGTGATGAGCTTCAGAGATGATGAACCTTTCTGGTTCTGATCTGTTATTGAAGAAAAAATTATGTTTGTTTACAATGAGAGATGATGTATATATACAAATGATTCTAACGGTTGCCTATGATCTCCTATGAATCCAACGGATGCCTACTTGTAGCCTGAAATCATTTTTTACCAGAATTGGTTAGACATCCACTGTGTTTGGGAAAGTCTATGTTCTGCTTCCCTCTTTTGCCTATGATGAAGATTTTCTTCTAAGGCTGCAGCTTTTCCTTCTTCAACACTCCCCCTCAAGCTGGGTTCGTATAGGTTGATCGAACCTAACTTGTCAAGTATTCTTTGGAGGTTATTTTTGTCAAGAGCTTTGGTGAAGATGTCGGCTAGCTGGTCTTCACTACGTACAAAGGGAATGGTGATTTCTCCAGACTGTACTTTCTCTCTTATGAAATGACAGTCCACTTCAATATGTTTGGTTCTCTCATGAAAAACGGGGTTCATTGCAATATGACGTGCTGCTTGGTTGTCACAGTGCATCTCCATTGGTTTTCTTATCTCAACCTTCATGTCTTGAAGGAGATGTTTAATCCATGTGAGTTCGCTAGCAGTGGAGGCCATGGCTCTGTATTCTGCCTCCGCACTTGACCTTGCTACAACAGTTTGTTTCTTGCTCTTCCAGGTCACTAGGTTCCCACCTACGAAGACACAAAAGCCTGTTGTAGATTTTCTGTCGTAACTACCTGCCCAGTCAGCGTCAGTGTATCCAGCAACGGAGTTTGTCCCGGTTTTCTTCATCCATATCCCTTGGCCGGGAGTTCCTTTAAGGTATCTGAGTATCCTTTCTGCGGCTGCCTGATGATTTGTGCAGGGTGCATGCATGAATTGACTGATAACGCTAACTGCAAAAGTGATATCTGGTCTTGTGACCGTTAGGTAAATAAGTTTTCCTACTAATCTCTGATATTGGCCTATATCAGTTATTGGTTTGCTATCATTCAGTCTTATTTTTATGTTGGTTTCCATTGGTGTGCTAGCAGGTTTTGCCCCTATCATGCCTGTTTCTTTTAACAAGTCTAAGATATATTTTCTTTGAGATAGAAACAATCCCTTCTTCGAGTGAGCTATTTCTATCCCTAGGAAGTACTTTAGTTTTCCTAGATCTTTAATATCGAACTCTCCCTTTAGAAATTTTTGAACACTCCATATTTCATTGTGGTTATTTCCGGTGATGATAATGTCATCTACGTAGACTAAAACGATGGTAGTGGAGTTGTTCGTGTGTTTGACAAACATAGATGAGTCCGCCGTGCTTTTGACGAAGTTAATCTTTAAAAGAGATAGGCTTAATTTTCCATACCATGCCCTTGGTGACTGTTTCAGGCCGTAGATAGCCTTCTTTAATCTACATACCAGAGATGGGTGTGTTGCTTTCTCGTGTCCTGGAGGTAGGGACATATATACTTCTTCTTCCAGATTTCCTTGGAGAAATGCGTTTTTTACATCCATTTGATATAGTTCCCAGTTGAGGTTTGTGGCAACGGATAGTAGCACTCGGATTGTGTTCATTTTTGCTACTGGAGCGAACGTCTCCTGGTAATCTACTCCATATGTCTGAGTAAAGCCTTTGGCAACTAGTCGGGCTTTGTATCTCTCGATAGTGCCGTTGCTGTTGTATTTGGTCTTGTAGACCCATTTACATCCTACGGGTTTCTTCCCGCTGGGTAGTGGGATTATGTCCCAAGTCTCATTCTTTTCCAAGGCTAGGAGTTCTTCATTCATCGCCTTTCTCCATTTAGGGTCGAGTTGGGCTTCTTGATAGGTCTTTGGCTCATCTGTTTCATCAATTTTTCCCAAGTATGCCCTGTGTTTGTTAGAGATTTTATCATAAGATAGGAAATTTTGGATAGGGTATAAAACCTGATGAGACACGTAGTCTTTTAATCTTGCTGGGGGATGAGTTTGCCTTGTTGATCTTCTTACGATTACTGCTTCATCAGTGACAACTGCCTCATCAGTTGCTCCCCCTGAGGTAGTTGTCTCAGGCGTGGTTGATGTGTTATCCTGTTCCTGTCTTATGATATCGGAGGAAATAATACTGTTAGGTAGCGGAAGTGTTTTGTGGTGGTTATGGTTGTCGGAGTCCTTTGGGTAATAGGATTCTAGTTCTAAGAATTGTACATCGCGTGAGATGTAGAGTTTATGGTTTGTTGGGTCGTAGCATTTATACCCCTTTTTTTCAGCGGAATACCCCAAGAATAGGGTTTTGACTGCGGTTTTGTCCAATTTATCAATTTTTGGAATGTGTACGTAGCATGTACATCCAAAGACTCGTATGTGATCAAGATTAATTTTCCTACCCTTGAGAATTTCTATAGGGCTTTTCAGATGCAATTTTACGCTGGGTAATCGATTGATAAGGTATGTTGCTGTAAGTATTGCGTCTGACCAGTACCGTTTGGGTACGTTATTTTGGAGGAGGAGAGCCCTAGTCATTTCAAGAAGGTGTCGGTTTTTGCGTTCTGAGACACCATTTTGTTGTGGGGTGTGGATACAGGTGGTTTGATGTCGTATACCGTTTTGTTTAAAGAACTCAAAAAAGGTGTTGTTAGTATATTCGGTTCCATTGTCAGACCTAAAGATTTTTATGGTTGTTTCAAATTGAGTTTCGACTAACTTATTGAATTCTTGAAAACGACTGAAGACTTCACTTTTTGATTTTAAAAGATATAACCAGGTGGTGCGAGAGAAATCATCAATAAAGGTAACAAAATATTTGAATTTATTATACGAGTCAACTGGGGCAGGCCCCCAAACATCAGAATGGATTAATTCAAAACATCGTTTTGTCGTACTACTAGATAGTGGAAAAGGTAACCTGGTTTGTTTTGAGAGTTTGCAGACTGAGCAACTGCTAGAGTCTGAATTACAACCAAGTAATTTGTTTAGGATTTTGTCAGAGGGATGACCGAATCTCCAATGAAGTAATTTGTCCTTTTGTACTGTACTGGAGGTGGCCAGACATGTTTTGTCGGTATCTTCTAAGTAGTACAGACCGTTTCTAAATTTCCCTTCACCAATCTTCCTCCCGGTGACCCGATCCTGAAAAATTACTTTGTCAGGTGAAAATGTAACATTGCAGTTCAGGTCTTTGGTTATTTTACTGACGGATAGGAGATTGGAGTTAAAATTGGGGAGACAAAGTACGTTGTTAATGGTTTTTGTGAAGAGTGTGGTTGACCCTGTGCCAAAAATTGGAACTTTATTTCCATTGGCTACCGTCACGTGTTGTGGTTTTTCTAATTTAGTGAGACTGTGTAGATTTTTTGTGTTATAAGTCATGTGGTCAGAGGCACCAGAGTCTATTATCCAGTGTTCTAAGTTGTGACAAAAGTTTGCAGATTTAGAAAAATAATTGACAGTATTGCAATTAGATGAACCTGGGGTATCGCGTAAAAATTCTCCGAATTGTTTGAGCAGTGCAGCCATCTGTGCGTTGTTGTCTGGGGACAGGTCTGCCCTAATGGATCCGGATCGGTCTATTTCTTCCATTTGGTCGGGTCGGTACCCACTGCCCGAACCGGGTCCATGTATATTATTTGCCCTGCGGTCTGGGTCGGGTCCTGACCCGTGACCCGCGCCAATAAAACCCTCGGTATAAAAGGGTGAGCGTTTCGCGGAGCCTCCTCGCTCGTCACTCTTCGCGCAGCTCCCTCGCTCGTTCTGGAACTTTCTCTGGTTCTGTCGGAGGTGAGGGTGCAGATTCCAGCACCGATCATGGGTGTGTCCTTCCTTTCGGCAGTGGCTGCATCTCACCTGCTCGCCTGGTTGTCCGCGGTGTCTTCCCCCTTCCTTAGGGTTAGGGTTTCGGAGGAAGCCGCGGGTCGCCATGGCTAGTGCTTCCCCCTTTTCATCTCTGGTACTCATGACTCGTCGCCTGGTTTCTTCTCTTTGAACTATGGCTGAGACGGTGGCAAAAGTTGGCTTTTCTGTCGACATCAAGATCTGAGCTCGGAATGCTTCGTAGCTTGAGTCGAGAGCCGTCAAGAAGTGGTAAACCATATCTTGCTCAGCCCGTTCTTGGAGTTCCTTCAGGTCAGTGGTCATCGGTCTCAAGGTTTCAAGTTCTTTGAACTTAGATTTTAAAAACCCGGTTAGCTCCGGTACTGATCTGTCCCCCTGTTTTGCTTGGGAGATCTCTCGTTTAAGTTCAAAGACTTGCGCAAAATTGTTTTGTTCACAATAGTTGCTCCGGATTTCTTCCCAGAGTTCCTGTCCTGTTTCACAAAAACAAAAAATTTCACTGAGTTTTGGGTCTATTGAATTTGTTATCCAGGTCATTACCTGGCTGTCCATGATGTCCCATTCTTCTGAGTTTCGGTCCGGTCTTGGCTTACTACCAACACAGATGGCTTACTGCCATCCACGAAGCCCGGTCCGGTCTTGGCCCTGGCCCACGGTATATAGTTGTGGCCAGTGAGCAGGATGGAGGTTAGTCTGGGGTTGGTGTCATGGTGGTGAAGCTGGCCGGAGGTTGATGGTTCTGCCATTTGTGTTGGTTCTCAGAATCACTGCTCTGATACCATGTAGAAATGATGAACCTGTTGGTTTTGATCTTTGAAAAGTGATGAGCTTCAGAGATGATGAACCTTTCTGGTTCTGATCTGTTATTGAAGAAAAAATTATGTTTTTTTACAATGAGGGATGATGTATATATACAAATGATTCTAATGGTTGCCTATGATCTCCTATGAATCCAACGGATGCCTACTTGTAGCCTGAAATCATTTTTTTACCAGAAATGGTTAGACACCCACTGTGTTTGGGAAAGTCTCTGTTCTGCTTCCCTCTTTTGCCTATGATGAAGATTTTCTTCTGAGCCTGCAGCTTTTCCTTCTTCAACACCTAATATCCTTTTCGACATAGCAGCCATCACCTCACCCCTATGGTTTCGAATAATAATCCCCAGTCCTGTACCCGGGACGAGCCACAAGGCCCCTCAACATTAATTTTGAAACACCCAATTGGCAGAGGAAACTAATGGGCTTGCCTAGGAGCCACGGGATGCTGGGGAAGAAAAGAATTAGTAGGAGAAGTTGCCTTAATTTCCTCGAAGAAGTTGGCTGCCCAACTCACAATCCTCCGGCCACTACTCGTATTGTGGCCAAAGTTAACCTCATTTCTGTTCCAGCAAAGAGCCCAACAGAGAGTAATGAACCAAAGGAATTTCGAGGCGGCGAGACAATCCTTGGCAACTATGAAGTAGTCCATCATCACCCCTTATTTCGATAAATTAAGAACCATGGGTAGCGAATCATTCCACACTTCTTTGGCCATCTTACACCGAATTAAGGAATGGACTAGAGTCTCCTCCATTCGACAAAACACACACACAGTAGATTTCTTAAATCCTCGGGCTGCTAAATTCAACCGGCATATGAGGGAATTAAGGGTACCCATCCAAGCAAAAACTTTGATCTTAGGGTGGAGCTTTAGACTCCAAATCGAGTTCCACCAGCCTCCCTTCCCCGAAGAGCACGAAGCCCCTTCCTAGGGGGAGGCCGCAAATGCAGCTCTATAACCACACCTCACTGTGTAACTACCCGATTTATCATAATGCCACAAGACTCTATCAGAAAAATCAGATCTGGGAAGGGGGATGGCTAAGATATGCTCAACATCCTCCGAGAGAAACCAAGAGGTCAACAGATGCTCATTCCACCCGTTACTATCAATAAAGTCAGCCACCAACAAATCAGAAAAAGTAGCAGGGGGAGTGATTACCTTAAAGAGCAATGGTCTTGGGATCCATTTATCATGAAAGGCCTTGATAGATAGGCCATTCCCCACTTGCCACCTCAGCCCATTGCTTAAAATATCTCTTCCCCATAGAATACTCTTCCATAAGAAAGAAGAGGACTGACCCACCGCTGCTTCCAAGAAGGATGAGTTTCTGAAGTACTTTGCTTTAAAGATTCTGCCTATTAGGGACTCCGGGTTTTGAAACAACCTCCTTAGCAAAGAGGGCCTTATTAAAATGCTCTAAAGCTTTGAAACCGAGGGCAGCATCCTTTTTAGATAAACATAGATTTTTCAAGCTGTCCAGTGCATCTTAGGGCCTGAATTAGAGAAACCCCACCAGAAATTCAGCGTTTCTAAAACAACTCATGGCATATGTCGGGATGGCTTGAATCACCGCTTTAATCAGCATCTCTTTACCCCTATTGAGAACTGTCTCTCTCCACCTCATACGCAATTTCTGAACCTTGTTCACAATGTAACCGAAAGCCAGTTTTTTCCTCCGATCAAGAGAGACCCGGAGGCCCAAATACAACTCAAGACAGGGCCCCAAATTTATGTTGAGAATGGAGGCTAGAGACCTTCTAAGATGACTACGGGTATTCGGGCTGAAAGTAATGATCGACTTTTCGATTAACAAACTGGCCCGAAGCTCCCGCATACACCCTCAGAATCTCAGCTATACCCGAACAGGACTCCTCATTGGCTCTACTAAAGACCAGAGTATCGTTGGCAAAAAACAAATGAGATATAATCGGACCCCCTCTACAAATCAGGCTACATTGAATGGTCCATGAATTCAATGCGTTCCTTAATAAACTGGACAGCCCCTCTGTGCAGATGAGAAACATATATGGGGACAACGGGTCCCATGGCGGAGACCTCTAGAAGGGAGAATCTTTCCATGCACTGACCTATTAATGATGAAGGAGAAGCTGATCGAGGTGATATACCTCCAGATTAAAGAGACCCATCTGTCAGGAAAGCCCATTTTCTTCATTACAGTGAAGAGGTAGTTCCACTCTACCCTATCATACGCCTTACTCACATCGATCTTGATTGCTGCCAACGCTGAATTACCTGAGGTTTTCTTTCTCATCGAGTGAATGATTTCATACGCTGCCATAATAACATCCATGAATTGACGCCCCCCCCGCCCCACAAAAGCACTCTGGTTTTCTGAAATTAAGGAAGCGAGGATCGGTTTCAGCCTGTTTGCAATGGTTTTAGAAATGTTGACTTAGTTGTTTTAAAACATCACCGTTGGATTTTTAAGCCATGACACCAAATTAATAACATTGTCAGTTTTCTTTGTTCACCACTTTTATGTTCTGTTTGGTCTTCTTCATGGCCAAATTGGGTCATATTCATTTCCATCACTAAGGTTCCGATCCATACATGATACGATAAAATGTTTTCATTCGTTTTCATAAAATGTTTCGGGATTGCTTATACTAAACTGATTCCATGTATTCGAGCTCCTACGTAGTTCGAATCTAAGGAAAATTGCCGCTTATAAACTTCGAACACTTTTAGTTTTCCATCTTCATCTGTAATCAATAGCCAATCTGGGAGTTTCAAAAAATAAAACATGTTCATCATCAAGCTCTGGTGATTCCGTAGACTTAGTTTCGAATATGTTACCGATTGTTTTTGACGCATCATTTTCTTGTTTAACCAATTCATACTTTTATATACTGATCATTCAAACTTTCTTCTTTTATGACCATTTCTCATTCTTGCTCCAATATTTGGAAATTTGTTTCCCTCTTTTTGAGCTTCCAGATCCCCGAGGGCTAGTTCTGCTTCAGGCCCAAATAATAGTTTACGCCTAAAATTAGGTGGTGGATTTTCTCTCCTAAGACTGTCATTTCTTTGCCAAATGACTCCATTCGACCCCCCGACTTCAACCTCTATGGTTGCGTTTCTTTTTCCCTTTACTCCACCTATTAATATTAACCCCCTGAAAGATGACTTCGGTTCAATGGTGTTTCTTTTAGGAGTTTGAACCTTTTCTTTCTTGAAAGTGACTCCAAACTATTTTCCCTCGAACTTTAGGTCCACCAATTTGGTCCATAGGGATCTTAAGGTCTCCTCATGTTTACTTATGAAGAGGAAAAACAATGATGAAGTATTCTTCTACCATCTACAATAAGAGTGATAATCCCCCTCAACAAAATAATATATAGAATTGGCCAACAAGAGAATAAATGAGAAGAAAATGGAAGGAACTGAAGATGAGATGAGGGTTCAAATATTCTAAGGAGAATTGCAAGAATGCTCCTAAAATAAATCTATGAGCAAAAATGACCCACTAGATTAATAGTATGAAAAAATGACCCACTTTTCTTAAATCATTTGGTTTAAAACAGATTATACAAAAAAAAATTCAATAGGTAAAAAAAAAAGCATGTTTCATTCTTTGTAAAAAAAAGCAAAAATAGAATGGGAGATCCCGACGCCCCAACTCGTTTAATTGCATCTATCTCATCAATAGGTAAACATATGGTTTAATTATCGTTAATAAATTTTTTACTTATTGTTATGCTATATTTTAATGTATCATATTTTTCATCATTCTCCTACCTTTGTTGGACATTGGTCAAAAGATAGACATTATTTTCAGTATCACAGTCAATCATCTTTAGATGAGCATATAAAAATAAATTGAAACGACCCCAGCTAAGTAAATAATGTGTTAAAGATAAGTAAGGAATTTGTTTACCTATTTTAGATTGCGAAAATAACTTATAAACTAAACCAAGAACATAAAAGATTTTTTAATGATTTATGCACATTAATTGTAGATTGAAAATTTTTTTTAAAGCAAATTGAACAAGTTTAAGTAGAATTTAGAAACCATAAACAAACATAAGAAAAAAAATAAAAGCTATAGGAAATTACTCTCGATGGTTACAAACCAAGTAAAAGGGTAAAATAGTAAGTGTATAACTAATTTAAAACTTCATAAACTCAATATACATATGAAAGGTCATTCTTAAATATAAATTAATAAAAAATTACATCAATTACTTTTCTTTTCTAAAAGTGACTCCTAACTATTTTCCCTCGAACTCTAGGTCCACCAATTTGGTCCACAGGGATCTTAAGGTCTCTTCATGTTCACTTATGAAGAGGAAAAACAAAGAAGAAGTATGTACAACAAGAGTGATAATCCCCCACAAAAAAGAATAGATAGAATGGGACAAAAGGAGAATAAATAGGAAGAAAAATAGAAGGAACAGAAAGGACGGTTCAAATGTTTTATTTAATAAAAAAATGAAGAATCCTTCCATTGTTGTAAATGCATGAGTTAAATGCTACTATTTCTTCCTCTCAACTTTTATAACTCTAGGCACTTCTTACTCTTTTATTTTTTACTCTCATATTTACATTAGAAGTTAAACTCCAAAATAAATATTGTAAGTTTCATTCTTATAGGTTTCTCTTATGTTACCTATAAAATGAAGATATTGACCATGAATAAAATCAAGAGGAACAATTGGTTCTTTCTCGTCCTTTTCATCCTTCTTCTTCTCCTCCACCTCCTCTTTCTTCTCCATCTTCTTCTTATTCTTTATTCTTAAGCTAATTTATTTCTTGCATTCTTTTATGAATCTTGTATTTTATAACACGTTATCAGCATAAAGGTTTAACCACAATTTGTTGTTAATGTGAAAATTTTATCGTTAACTATTCTATTACGTTTTAATATTTTCTCAAATCATAGATAATAATTTTGCTTGATTTTATGTTCGGTAATTGACTTAAATCATAGATAACAATCATGTGTTTATTTTATGTTTGGTAATTGGCTATAACTTATAATAGGTAGTTTATAAGTATTCATCTAGCATTAGTTGCCAATGAAATATCATTACTTATTCGTGTTCTTACATAACATATTCTAATTTATATTTAGAATTTGAAAAATGTGCGCTTATTATAAAATAGATGTCTAACATAATTTTGTCTGAGAAACTATAGTTTGTTAATTTCTTTTTCAATTAGTTTCTTTAACATGTTCTTTTATCAATTGTTAGATAATTTTCATGTTCATGATTTAAAATAATATTAGTTTTTCTTAAATTTGGTGTAACCATCAATGACACATAAAATAATATCTTACAATATTTTTCTGGTAATAATACAAGTTATGAAATATTTATAAAAAATAATATAGAATTGAATATTAGAGAAAACTCTAAACTAGATATTTTTTTTGTTTGACATGAAAATGATATGTTTATGTTTTAATTCATTTATTGATCTTAAATGAATAGTTGTTTAAAGAAGAATTGATTTACTATAGCATTTTAACATTATTGCTATGTTTAAGTTTATTCATTTATAATTTGCCCTTATAATCATCTAATGTTATATTTTAATTTAATGTATTATTGCATTAATGTTTCTATCTATTTATTCCAATTACGCTATTATTTTTCATACAATTATTAGAGATCTTAAAATGTCAAATCTTACAAAACTCGAGTTCATTGCTCTCAACATTTCGGGCAAATATTATTTGTCATGGTCTCTTAATGCAGAAATTCACCTTGATGTATGAACTTGGAGAATACAATTAAAAAAAGGAATCAAACATTCCTATAAGATCGAGCAAAAGCAATGATATTCCTTCGCCACTATTTATGTGAAGGATTAAAAACTGAATATCTCATTGTAAATGATCCTCTTAATTTCTAGAACAGTTTAAAGGACATATATAACCATCAGAATATGTTAATACTTCTGAGAGCTCGTTATGACTGGGTGCACTTGAGGTTGCAAGATTTCAAATCAGTTAGTTAGTATAATTCTGCACTATCTAGAATTAGCTCACAATTAAAAGTATGTGGAGAAAATGTCACTGCAGTAGGATATGTTAGAGAAAACATTTTCTATTTTTCATGCCTCAAATGTACTCATGCACCAGCAATATCGAGAGCGTGAGTTTAAGAAATACTCTGAATTAATCTTTTGCTTATTGTTGCAATGCAAAATAATGAGCTTCTAATGAAAATCACAAATCTAGCCCAACTGGCTTAACACCATTTCTAGAAGTAAATGCTACATTATTTAGTAATTATGAGCGTGAACGTGGTCGTGGTTGAAGTAATCGACACTGTGATGGTCATAATCATAATAATAAATCATATGATTATTAAAATAAGAAAACCACACCATACCACCATGTGGTTGGAAAATAAGGAAAATGAAAAAAGTTTAAATAATAAGCCTTCCAAAAATCTCGAAGAAGTTTGTTGTAGGTGTGACATGATAGGTCATTGGTCGTGTATCTGCCATACGCCGAAGCATTTGACTGACCTATATCAAGCTTCTATGAAGGGAAAAGGGAAGGAGATTGAAATGAATTTTGCTTATCATAATAATCCAGTTAGTATAACCCACTTAGACATTCTTTACTTTCTCGAGCAATCTACGGAGAACGTAGATAATGTCATTAATCATGCACACATTGTTTAAGTTCACATTTCTTATTTTATTTTATTTCTCTTTAATTACTTTTAATAACAAGACTATGAAAAATATTTTTTAGTTTCTTCATAAATAAAAGTTTATTATTTTCTTTGTTAACAAATAAATTTACTTTTACAGATGACTTGATGGTCAAAAGTTAATGTTTTAGATATATGTCTTATAGATAGTCCATCAACTCATACAATTTTTAAGGAGATAATATATTTCTTATTTGACATTAAAAGAAACAAATAGTAAATAAAATATCTGACACTGAAATTAATTGAGGGCTCCGGAAGAGCTAATGTTATACTGGAATACAATTTATTATTAGTGCGCATTATCCTCTACAAGATCTTGAAAAAATCTACTTAGTTTTAGAGATATTCGTCGTTACATATTGAGACCATTGATGAAAATAACATAGAGTATATATACATTGCTTCACATACTTCGGGTGAGAAAAAAATATTGACGAAACTTCCATCTTTGTCCATCAAGTTAAATAATGAAATCATAAGCTCAATCCAAGAAAAATATAAATAACATTTCCTTCTATCTAATTTATTTGCTTACCAAAAAGTGTATTCTTCTCAACTTGTGTACTACCTCATCACAGTTTTTTTTCCCGCCTAATTTGATCAAACTCAGCAGAAAAAATCCTAAATAAGCATAAAAACACTTTAAAGATTTCTCAGCGAAAAAGAACAGTTCGAAATAACCAATAACATATCAATAGAACCATCACTTCGAAAATATACTTGAAATTAACACAAGTTCAGAATATAATAATTTCAGCCTAGAAAGCCTTCAAAAGATACAAAGGAAAACTATTAAAAAACACTAAAAATTATAAGCCATTCTACCCAAACTAGTGTTTTAAAAGAGAAAACAAGTAATGGCTATTACGTTCAACGGCCTTAAATTTTTATTTATGGTGCACTTCTTAAACAGCAACAACGGCTTCTATTACAATTTTCATAATTTCTAATTTGATGTGCTTTTATCTTCTCCCTTCTTCCATGCCACCAAAGACTTCAGAAATTGCATTACCTGCATGTGTATTCAACCATTTAACCAAAAATCATTCTATAATTTAAGGATACACAACATGCTGTCATCGTTCTCGATCATGACGCATAGTAAATAACACAAAGTGTAGGTTAAGTATTAGACCTCTGATGGATCGTGGAGAGAGTAAAATGCTTTTGTTTCTTTGGGAATCGAAGACACCAAGATTCCAAAACCTTGATTCCTCTCTTGCAAAACCTGATGCAGTTTCAGTTTTTCTGTTAGACATTATGAATTTGAAGGACAAACAAAACCATAGTGTACATCGTCGGTAGTTTTTGCCTTGAATGCATCTTCATCGCTTCGGTCATCACCAAGATAGATCGGGAGCACATCTTCATTGGTATTTAGGCCTGCAGCAGGTTTAGATTTTGATAATTAAGGTACTGGATGAACATTTGTTGTATACAAATTTTATAATAGCGATTTGTCATGTTGGATTGAAGAAAGATAATATTACCAAGAGATTCAAGCAGAAATTCAACTGCTTTCCCCTTGTTCCAGTCAATCACGGGACGAACTTCTAAAACCTGGTGAGTGTCGTAGAAACAAGCCCAAAATTCTGAATTAGCTAGTATAAAAAATCACAACAGATTACCTAAATTTATAAGATTGATTGCCTACTACCCCACATTAAGGGAATGTACGCAAGTCTAATGAATTAAAATACCTTCCGTCCGTGAGTTAGTCGTAGTAAACGAGGATAGCCTTTTAGAACATCATGAACACACTGTGCTATGGCAGGCCAGTTCTGAAAGAAACGAACAAAACCTTCAGTGTTAAGATTTATAACTAGTAAGCTGACTTAATAGAAAGTTACGTTGTAAGTTGTTTTGATCATCAATGAAATTGTTTACCTTCTCATCTACATTGCGGTAATGTACAGAGGCACAAAATTTGTGATTTTCAACTTGTGCGCCTTTAATTTCCTTAGTTTTCTCGACAAGGGTTCTAAAAACCTGCATTAAATCCGTATTAGCATGTCGGACACATTACTATGCAATCTGCAAGAGAACAGAGAACACTCCCATACCTCGTCGATCACGGGTAAAAATTCCTTAGCGGGTTGGAACAGATTAACCTCCTTACCCTGGCACATTGTAGTAATAGTCCCAAGAATGTTAAGCATAGAAGATTCAATGAAAATAAATTGAAACGTTACAATTCTAGAACTCTGAAATGACAAAATTTCCCACAATGCTCTTTGGATCAAGTACCTGTTGGTCAGTAGATTTCGTACAATTCGGATGATCATCGAGGGATGTTTGACTGACAGGGCCCATAATATCCATCCCATGACTACCAGCATAATAGAGTTCTGTTAGTCCTATCAAGCCATAAACCTGCCAAATTGCAATGTTTTCAGGTCATTAAGGAGCAGAGACCGAGACACTAACTTCCATTACTGAACAAATGCAAAAGATTCTGAATTTAGAGAGAACTCCTTTAGCTTACCTTATCTCGGCTTCTTCCAGTAATGATTGCCGTTGGGAAATACTTTGCGACGTTTCTAACAGCAGCTCGCATCTGTCAAGAATTTGCTTCCTTCAATTGACAGTCACCAAAAAATGGAAAATAGGGGGAAAACACTTACAGTATATTACAAATCAAGATTTTAAACATACTGCTTCGGACATGATGGCACAATCTGGATCATCGACAATGGGAGAAAGAGTCCCATCATAGTCCATAAACATAACTATCTTCTTATCCTTTGCATAATTTATAATTTGTTCAAAAGAGGTAAGTGCTGATGGGTGCTTAAGCTGCACAAATTAGGAGAGAAACGTTCAAGCATTAAAACCAACTGAAAAAAAAAAGTAATCAGAGTAACTAACTAATTCCATTGCACATTAGGAGATACCATCCAGGAGCAGTAAGCAATATCAGCATCATCTGAAGCAAGCTCGACACTAAAATCCTTGATAAGCTTCTTCCTAGGCGGAGAGGATGATTTCATGGCATCCAACCAGCCATTTGACCAGATATCATCAAGCTTCCCTGTCTTTTTCCTTGGAATTGAGATATACTTGCTAGAAGAAAAGGATGAACCTTGCTGTGAGTATGGCAAGAGAGTAGGATGAACACCAAGTCTTGATTTGTTTATCGGTGTGGGATCAGTAAGAACAGGAGAAGCGTGAGTTGACTTCAAATCCATCGGATCCAGATTAGGTGAAAAATGTCGTAAAATTTAACTAACGATATGCTATGAGAGTATCTCAATCAAAAATGCAGATTTATCAACCTTATCCAAGATATCTACCCAACCCTCTTGTCTATAAAAAACCACCTCTTCAATGTTTTCTTGTCACTGCTGTTCGGTGAGCAGTCCATCAAGCGCAAGCGGCTTCAAACCTATAAACAACATTGCATCAGAAAAACAAGAAACAGATTGAGATTTACTGTGAAACAATAAACGAAAAACATGTCGTACTTTTGCATCTCCAAAAGGCCGTCCGACATTTTATGCAAGAAGACCTTTTGAAAAGGACACTATGCCTCTAAACCAGATCCTTGTCCCAAATTTTACCTGAAAAAGGATCAACAGATGTTCAAATTGTTTATTTCACTACCAATTCAACTAGAAATGCGCATATCAGGAGTATAATCTAATTCCTACAAGCAACTGCCAGATAATTGTTTGATTAAAAACCAATACTAAAATGCTAAAATTGGTTTGAAGATAAACATGAATATACACGTGAGAGTAAACTATTGTAGAGCGACAACAAAACAAATATAACATGAAGTAGTGATGAAATTAATTATAAAAATATTGTTTGTGGGCCAACCATCTGGTCAAACACCCATAACATATTTTATAATGATAATTGAACCCAATATATTTTAATAAATTCATTGAAACAGTATACTAACAGGTTCTACAAATTTGTGTTCAGGTTCTGAACGTCCAGATTTGTTTTAGGGGTAACAGGTCATACATACTTATTTTATACTTCTGTCATCATTCTACAATATAAAGCTATTAAAAATGATTAAAATTAATTGTATAATTATATAAGCTTAATGTTTTTTTTCCCTTCACCAGGCAAAATTTAGGCGGTGATTTCTTACAGGGCCTACAGGGGTGCATATTCAAAGGAAGGTAGCTTTCGATTGTAGATCTGATACTTCTTCTTAAGATTTGATTAAAATTTTAAACAGAAGAAATTATGTCAAGCTTGAAAAGACAGTACAACTACCAAAACGAAATTAACCCCAGCCACCAGATCTACTTTTTTAATAAAGCACAAATTTTCTAACCAATCTTGAAAAGGATGTTTTAAGCAACTTTCTTGTTCAAAAGCTTTATATCTCTTAGCATATAAAAATGAAAAATTCTGTAAAGTATTAAGAAAAGTAATAAAGATCAATCTGGAAGCTCTGTCGGAACCCCAGGCCGGATGCCATCCTATCCTTCGCAACGGCGCAAAAATTGTAAATATTCTTTCGGAAATTGTTACCGAGATTAGTATGATTTTGAAGCATATCAAGATTCTTTTTTATAACTGGAAAAAAAATCAATAAAATTTTTACGCCTTGAAGCCATTTTGTCTCCAATACGAGTAAAAGACTATCCTCAGAAAAAAACAAGCTCCATATTTTACAACACTATTTTTCTATTCTGTATAAAAACATAAATCAATGCAGAACAGGGAATTTTACCGTATTGTTATCAGTTACCAAATTCAATTATTGGAGGGTAAGAAAACATCAAACAATAATTAGCCACCACAGAATATAAGGAAAGCAATTTGTTGTCACGATCGAAAAGACCAATTGAAAACTGGCACCAAACAGCAAACTGAATTTCCAATTCCAAGGGTCATAAACAGTCTAATTTTCTATATTTACATTAAAAAAGTAGTGATTAAGACATGCTGTGAAATTTCAACATCCTTTACACAGTTCAAAACCACCGACCAAAAACAAATTTGTACTGATTGTTAACTTAAAAAATAGTAACAAATTTGCTGTCAATTCGTTTTATATATTACAAACAACTATTCAAACCATATAGTAACACAAATCATTTATTATCAAATACTGGCTCCTTTTAGGATCCAAAGGCAAACCAGGTAAAAGACAACAGAGATTAAGAAAGCCAATAGCACTATGCTGAAAACTTTATTTGGACAAATAAATGTATCTACACGAATCCATGTTTTCAAATTATGAAAAACTTATGAGTGAAAATATTATATAATGATATGTTTTCGTCAAAACCGATCAATACGGTTGATCTAATAGTTTAAGTCTTAAGTTTCTCTACCTATTTTTTCACGTAATAATTTGAGCGAAGGAACTCACCCTCCTTATAATATAACTTAAAAAATAGCTACCACCAAAACTCCATCATTATATTAATGTGGAGAAAAACATGAGAACTTCATGAACTTAACGCTTAATTACACCCCACAAAGAATTAAATTGAACAAAAATGATATAAATGAAACCGAATTATATTTATCATCGATTACAACAGCTGTTTTAGGGGAGTGAATATGACTTAAATGGTTAATTAAGAGCGCGCCTCCCACCAAGGAGATCTGGTTCGAGTCACGACCCTTCCCCGACCATAAAAACAACAGCTTTCCTCGGTTCCAGCTCTTAAAAAATACACCAAAAGAAGAACTATTTCTATGTTAACTCTCACGACATCCACACTATCAAACCAATAGAAAGTCCGAATTTTAAAGAGATTTGAAACAGAAGGCAGTACCTGATTTCACCAGCAGCTGAGAAACGTATTTTCAGAGTAATTTCCTACCACGAATCTAATCCTGGAGAAATGAAAATACGGATCGAAAGCCTGGAATGGAAGAGAGAATCACCGCAAAAACCAACACGTGAAGAATATTCAATTCAAGGAGAAAAGAAAAGGAAATGATTAAGATATGAAACAGGGGAGAAAAATTCACCTCTGCCAAATGAAGGCAATGGAAAAACCCTAAAATGAAGAAATCGTCGAGAAAGAGAGAGAGGAGGTGATACGCAGACTGCGAGATATGACGGAAGAAGAAAGGGGAGGAAAGGAAGGAGTTGAAGGAGGAAATGTGTTGACTATTTATAGCGTTTGATTGCGTAGTGAACAAGGTAACTTCGGTTGTTGAATTAGGAAACACCTCATTAATTTACCATTCTCTCCTTGTTCACCATCGCTTTTTACATACCGTTTTCCTTTATTTTAATTATATTCATAATTTCTGTTTTTTTTTGTTAATTTTAGAATTTTCTTTGCGGCTCCTATTATTGGATGGCAACAAACTCGCCCCGACCTAACTGTTCCCTCCTCGTGGAATCCCACTTCCTTGTCAGGGGAGGAAATTCAAACCATCTAAATTACTGATACGACTATTCTACGATATGCATAATATATATAGAAGATATATAAACCGCCAGATGTAAATTATGACCAAATAGATTGTAAATATGAATCTGTCATTGAAAATGACGCGTCAAGATTAAATATATGACGTCTAAATACACTCACGTAACGCCTACGTGACACGGTAAGGCTGAAATAGAATAATAGCGAATACATTTGTAAGGGTCGCGCCTAGACCTATAAAGGTGTCAAGCTAAGTGACAAAAGCTCGAAGGCTCTTCATTGCCTAAGAATAATTTGGGGGTTGTGGTCTGATAGGATTAGGACAATGATATGTTATACCAAGAGAGAAGAACTACTCGATGGGTATGGCCTCTTTAGGCACCTTGGATGTGCCTCCTTCCGGGGAGAGGGGTAAAAAGATGTGAATTGTCTCTTAAGAGTCGAGTTAGTCTCACGGCGAGTTGAGGTAACTCAACCTTCCCTCACACGATAAGGCGGGTCGAGAACCCCATCCTACCCATGCGGTGAGTTGAGGGGACCTCAACCCGCCCCCACGGCGGGTTGAAGACCCTAACTCACCCCCACGACCGTTTGAAGGGACCTCAACCCCTCCCTATGGTGGACGGCCCGTGCTCTGCTGCACGTGTCTCAATCTACCGCCAGGGAAACTCGACGGTAGGAAATCTCCTTCGAGGTCCTTTGTGCGATGTGAGTTTAATTTTTGTGAGTTCGCCATATGGCTACTCGATGTCACAAAGATACGACTAAGTGCGAGTATGAAAAGTAATCACGTGAATCGAGTCCTAAGTCATTTTGAGGATGTGGCACGTGACAACGTTTAAGGCGTGGTCACGTGATTGGCATGCATGTGGCCCCCACTCCACCCCAACTATAAAAATGGGTCCCTAACACCATCATGGGGGAATCACTTCTCATCAATCCCGAGACCAAGGTTGAGAATATTCTCTCCACGAGTTTCTCACCAACCTTTAGAGTCTTAAATGCATTTGCCATCTTCCAACGGCTACTTAAAGTTACTTGTCATTCACCCTCTGACCACCAACTCCCATGTTCCCAGGAGTACTTGGCATAGACTAAATCACCTGTACACACTTCACCTCAAACTCCCTAAACATTTTGGTGACTCCACTAGGGAGTGATCTGTCTACCATCTTCTTCTTTCTTAGAGTATGGCTGGACGTAGTCGAATCACGAGAGCTTTTTCTTATTTGGAAGGAGAGAATGTTAACACAACTATTGAGAACCATGACATGGAAGATGCTACTTCCAGGGAGAGAATCAACCTCCCCGCCGTTACTGCTACTATAATGACGGAGACCGAGTAGACTAACGCCGTTAGGGAGCTTCAAGTCTCTAACGCTGAGATTCGTACCCTTCTAAGTACGTTTACCGCTCTCCTCACGGGTGCCCAGAACCCTCATCCACTACCACTTGTTATTCATGTTATCCCTCATCACACGACTAACCAGACTGACGTCAATAGATAGATTCCACCAATAAATCTCGAGGGCTCATCCGGGTAATGGACAGCAAACACTGATCAAAATGTGGGTCGCTCGAGTGACCCTGCAAATGTTATCATTCCGCTAGCAACCTTCCTGGAAGCCTGTGCGCGTCCTGTACTGAGACATGTCCTCCCGGTCGATGGTAATGACACAGGCCCTTTTGTTACTAAGGAGGCACTATAAAAGGTGTTGGAGATGGAGCACATCAAAGCCTCCCTAAGTGAGACGATAATGGACTTTCATCCCCCTTACACATACGAGTTAGCCATGAAACCATATCCGTCTGATTATGTGTGCTCCCAAAGTTCTGTAAGTATAGTGGGAAGGAAGGATGTGCAAAAGAACACGTCGTACATTTCATTGATGACATGGGCCACACGGGTGTGATAAATCAATGAGGTAGAGAGAGTTTTCGAAATCGCTGACTGAGTGAGTGTAAACATGGTACACCAATCTGGCATCAGGATCGATTTTAACATGGCCACATATGGTTTTTGCCTTCATGATATAGTTTTGTGTGTCTGAGGAAAAGATGAGCATTCTCGAGTTGGGGCGTGAGCGTCAAAAGAAAGATGAAGACATGGTGACTTACGTCAAACGGTTCAAAGATAAAGCACTACTTTTTTAATGGAATGAGGAAGACTTAGTGAATATGTCCATCTGCGGAATGATGAATGAGTATAGAGCGCATTTGGAGAACCTTGACATCACCACTTTCTCGCGCCTCCATATAGTAGAGTGAACGCATGGGATTTGCATGGAAGCCCACAAGATACATGCCGTAAGTGGCCATGGCACAACCCTAAGGACGAGGTGTAAAACGGGACAGAAGCAAAGGGATGACCCACCACCTTTCCCCTGCTCCATGGATAAGGTAAAAGCGTTGTTGGATGCATGGGTCAAGGATAAGGTCATGCGGAGACCTTGGGTGGAAAACTTTCCCACCAGAGAAGAAATAAAATCAACTCGGTATTATCACTTCCACCGAGACACCACCCATGTGACCAAAGATTGTAAATCTTTGAGATGGATTTTCCTTGGCAAGCTCAGAAAATAAGAGATAATTAATGCGAACATGAAAGTCACGGGGAACTAACCTTTCCCACCACACACTACATGACCATCGTGACAGGAAGTGGTTGATATGCTACAAAAGCCGAGGATGAGTGCGTTAAGTACAAAGGCAATCGTGTGTTGTAAGATCCAAAGATTATGTACTCGAACTCACAATACGTATGTTTATTTATGAAATGCCTATTCTGAAACTTACAATTATTTATCTATGTGCATGCTTATACGAATAAGAAGGGCCACATGAGACCACCTCTATGGCTGATAATAGATGGGATGACCCTCAAACGCTTCAAGTCGTGTCGACGATGTTCAACTTTAAGTGCATAAAAAAAAAGAAACTATCATATTTAGCATTGTTACTTTTACTTCAAATTTTGTGATTATCAAAATAGCCCGAAAACTTATAACGGGTCAGTCATCCTGGAGCGCATTAATGACATTTCAGTAAATATTGTTCTGAAAATTCGTTTAAGATGTTTCAGCAAATATTGTTCCTGAAATGCGTGTAAGACGTTTCAACGAAGTTAGTTCCTAGAACACATTTAAGACGTTTCAGCAAAGATTGATCCTAGAATACTTTTAAGACATTTTAATGAAGGTTGTTCCTGGAATGCATTTAAGTCGTTTCAGCAAAGATTGATCCTCAAATGCTTTTAAAATTTTTTAGTGAAATCTTGTTCCAGGAACGCATTTGGGACATTCCACCAGAGTATGTCCCTAGGACGCACTTAAGACATTTTAGTAAAGTTTTTCCTGAAATACAATGAAGACAGCTTAGTAAAGGTAGTTGGCGGTACTTAGACATTGTTGTGAATCCTTTCAAAGTAGAACTTGACCGCCATAACATGTCTGAAATACACTAGATATCTTAACTATTTGCTTTGCTCGTCACTGTGGGATATGGCTCTTGTCATATAAATTGAATCTCACTTAGAGTTTTATTATGAATATGCTCGTGTTAAAAGTCATATGTACGAGCGACGTATGTGCGAAGTAGGGATACATGATAATGAGGCACGATAACGGTTCGAAGTAGGAACGAATGAGCATGAAAGCTCAAAGTATGAGCTGATGCATGATAAAATCTAAAGTAGGGGTGCGTATATAACCCTTTAAGCATGAACAATATTGATACTCCAATATTCACGCGCCACCTTAGGAAACTTGATTATATTTTTGTGTATGTGTGCATCTTCTTAGACAGTATCATGCAGGTTCTTACGTGTATACACTTTCAGAATTCAAATCGTCTACAGATGTCACCCCAGCATGTGCACCTGCTGCCTGCCCATTTTCTTAATGAACTTTGCCCCTGGTTAGATATCTCAATATCAAAAAGTGTTGGTACGTTTGCTCCTGATTTTAATGAGTTATCTCTAGAATTGATTATGAAATGTATCTATAATATATGAGAATAATGTGAGTAGAAAATGTTGCATGACTTTATTCAATTGTCATGATACTTTATTATTTGGACACATATTATAAACATGCATATGCTACATATACTACTATTTTACTCACTCATGCTTACATTGAGACTTAAGGTTGTGCATTGCTAGTGTATATATTTTTTCAGTTAGTCACTATTTCATGAATGTTGGCACAATTAGATTCTTTATTAAAAGAGACTTGTCTAGCCAACTACTTCTAACATCTCTAGTGGAACCTAAATGAGAGCAATTGGTATATCATCGCACCTGGCTTAGGACTAGAACAGTAAAGATGACCATCACAGTTGAACATGTGGCTCATCAACCAAGACCACAATGCATGAAAGGACTATGTACAAGTTTAATTGTTGTACATTTGAACTTGTACACGGGGCTAATGTAAATATGGATCCGCGACACTGAGAGTGATGCGTCAAGATTGAACATGTGGTGTCTAAATACACCCACGTGGTACCTGTATGGCACGATAAGACTGAAATAGGATAATTACGAATACATTTGTAAGGGTCGCGCCAAGACCTATAAGGGTGGCGAGCCCATTTTGAGATCATGTGTCAAGCATTGAGTCTCTCCTTCGAGCTAAGTGACAAAGGCTCGAAGGCTTTTCTTTGCCTGGGAATAATCAAGAAGCTGTGGTCTGGTAGGATTAGGATAAGGTTACGGTATACCAAGAGAGGATAATTACTCGACGGGCATGGCCTCCTTAGGCACCATGGATGTGGCCCCTCTCTTAGGGAGAAGGGTAAAAAGACGCGAACTATCTCTTAAGAGTCAAATTCGTCTCGCGACGAGTTGAGGTAACTCGACCCGCCCTTATGGTGAGGCGAGTCGAGAACCCCAACTCGTCCCCACGGCGGGTTGAGGAGGGACCCTAACCCACCCCGCGGCAGGTTGAATGGGGACCCCAACCCGCCCCCCGGTGGGTTGACGACCCCCACCCTCCCCCACGGTAGTTTGAGGGGACCCCAACCCATCCCTATGGTGGACGGCCTGTGGCCCGCTGCACGTGTCTCGATCTGCTGCCAGAGAAACTCGGCGGTAGGAAATCTTCTTCGGGGTCCTTTGTGCGATGTGAGTTTAGTGTTTGTGAGTTCATCATCCGGCTACTCGATGTCACAAAGACATGAATAATTGGGAGTATGAAAAGTAATCATGTGAATCGAGTCCTAAGTCATTTTGAGGATGTGTTATGTGACCACGTTTAAGGCATGGTCTCGTGATTGGCATGCGGTTTTAAAGGACATGGATGTGGTCCCCACTCGACCTCATCTATAAAAAGGGGGTCCCTAGCACCATCATGTGGGCAATCACTTCTCATAAATCCCGAGACCAAGACTGAGAATATTCTCTCCTTGAGTTTCTCACAAACCTTTAGAGTCTTAAAAGCATTTGTCACCTTCTGACGGCTGCCTAAGGTTGCTTGTCATTTACCATCTGACCACCAGCACCCATGTTCCGAGACGTACTTAGCATGGACTAGACCACTTATACACACATAACCCTAAACCCCTTAAACATAGGCTAGAGACAAAATTGGTAGATTAAACTTCCACTCAATAGACAAGAAAAAGATAATAATTAATGCTAAAAAACTGATTTATATTAAATGCACCACTTAAGAGTAATTATGATATTTTAGCGGTGTGTTTTCTCCACTAAGTAGTTATGTTGTCAACTACATGCAAGATGTCACGTAAATGACACTTTCACATGATGCTCATTTTAAAAGCTCTGTAACAAGCATTGAAATCATGTCACCACCTACTCTTTACATCTCTGCGAATACCAGTGAGGTAAATTGTCAATGTAACTTTATTCTTCTTTTAAAATATTACTAAACATTTGATATTTAGTTGGGTCAAATACTAATTTGTTCCTCAAAGACTATTTGATAAGGCTCCAGCACCTTAGTATGACTTATCTTAGAGTTACAGCTTGAATTTAGAAGATCACATAAGCTGAAGTTTTGTACTTAAACATCCCTTGTTATTTCTATAATCATTGAGACTCTTGCACAAAATATGGTAGTTTTAGCAGCTATGTGTGCTTCATTAACAGGTGTTTCGTTAGTTAACGTGATTCAACTTATAAGTTCCTCCTATATTAGATTCACATAATGCGTCATACAATTATATTTAGATAATGTCCAATGTATCTTGTGGCCTCTCAATTTTTAGCATGAGATTACTAATTCAAAATTTTTAACCTTGTATGAAATATGTATATGTCATTTTTTCAAATTTTTAGGCCGAGAGACTTCAAAACTAGCTAATTTCACGTAATTGAAAATTAATTGCAAAAAGTTTAAAGTGCATTTCGTAATGGGTACGTGATTACAAAACAGTCAAAATAAAATGATTGTTTGATTTCAGCCTTTTATACAAAGTTAAAAATACTTTAGAATTGGGAAGTATATGACTTAAATCTCCCGAACTCTTATAAGTGTCGGATACTTAAGTAACTGTACAAACTCATCTCATCGAAATATAATATGTCAAGTCTTTTCATCATTTTTCTTGTACCCTGTCAAAATGTTTATAGGTTGATTCTGAGATAGCTTAAACAACTCTCAATTACACCATATAGCTCATTCATGTTGATTTGGTATATTTAGTGTTAGATATCAAATGAGAATATAATTAGTGACTAAAAATGAAATCGAGCCTTGTTCTTATCGCTGCATTACTATGACGATCGTCTCTCTGTAATACAATTATCCATCCAAAAAACACATCAACTCCGTAATTTAGAGCAAACACTTTGTGTTATTAACAACTGTATTGACTATCCTTAAGATATATAGTTTGTTTAAGAATATAACAAGCCTTTTAAAAGCAGTTGGACCCATATGTAATATTGAACGACACCCTTCATCATTAGACTCAATAAATTATATCAATTGGTACCGAACTACTTCTTTTTCTAATCTAGGTTCTGAAGGAGACTTTCCATTATAAGTTGAGGCTTGATAAAACTCGAGTAATGCAGTTAAATATACCATGGAAGCTAATATGGCTCCAACCGCCAATCTTCTAGTTTCTTCCCAATGTCTCACGATCCCTTGATAAATTATGATTAGAATATAAAATGATGTGTGTGTGTCTATATATATATATATATTAACACTAATTCTTACACCAAAGGAGAACGACATATATCAACTCTATAAAAGGGAAAGCATAACATCTAATCGTAATTTATCAATAAAAATATATATATAATCATAATTGATTAATCAGAAAGATAAATATCCTCTAATCAAATTACTAAAAAATTCCAAACAAAAAAAAAAACTCAAATTACTTAACGGAAAACGAAGAAATGAAGGAAAAAAAACATCACAGATTCGGTCATATGTATATGTCATTTTTTCAAATTTTTTATTTCAAAATCGGTCACCAATTTGGGGCATGGCAGCTGTCTTCCAAGTGATTGACTCAAATCGTCAAGAATAGACTTATTTAAGCCTTGATTATTTTGTTAGATTGTGTCCAAAATTGTTCAAAAACATTATACTTATTTGAAAAACAAAAATTAGAGAGACCAACAACTAAATTAAAGCATATAGAAAATTTGATTATCAAACTTACAATTAAATTTGATCACCATGCTTAAGAGAGTGAGAGGAAGAGAGATAGTGTTTGAAGGGTTTTGGTCTTTGAAAGGTTTAAAAAGGGAGTGGTAAAAAAGTGAGAAAACCATTGGGATCAGATTAAAGCTATCTCTGTCTCTCTGCGACCAAGCAGTGGTAGCAGCTAAAGATCTGACCTCACCAGATATGATTTTTGGCCTTTCTTCCCATCACTTTCTCTGTGTTTTCCAAAATTCAAACCCTTTAAACTTTTTTTCCTTTCCTTTTGTTCTTCACCCTGTTTTCTTCATGTTTAGCTTACTAATTTGACTTGAACATATTAGGAAGTACTCCTCTTTAAGTATCTTTCATTTCATATCCAGATAATAACAAATCTAAACACAAAACTCTAAATGCAGAAGAAGAACGAAACGTAAAGCACCGAGAGAGGACGAAGAGAACGAATTGCGAAGGAAGACTGACGGACTCAGGGAAGGAATCGCGAAGGAGGACTGACGGACTCTGCAATAAACAGAGAGAGAACAAATTTTCACAAATCATAGAGAGAAAGAAGGAAACAAGAGAGAGAGGGAGAGAGAGAGATAGAGAACTTATAGAGGTGAAGCTAGAATGGATAAAATCGAAGAACTTGAAGCTGGATGAAAGAGGAGCAGTAGCAATTAAATTGATAAAATGGAAGATGCTTTGTTGGGGGTAAAAATGAAACTGAATGTATTTGTTGATAAAATCCACTAAAACCCCTGCAAATCTGCTCATTTTCAACAAGAAAATATTTTAGATAAAATCATGATTTCAAATCGATTTGAGATTAGCCAAGTTTTTAAGTTACCAAACAAAAAAAATCATTTCAAATCATAATAGATTTAAAATCCGCTTAAATTCAGGTGTTCCAAACAGATTCTTAATATTAACAACTCAATATTTATTCATATATAATATACATATGTATCTTTTAGATTACATACATATGTATCTTTTAGATTACTGCAAACTTAATTTTTATTACTATTATATTTTACACCTACCAAAATACGTTTTAAGTAATATTAAAAACTCAATACTTGAACAAGTCTCGACTTTTACATTTTTATAGAAAAGAAAGAAAAGTGAGAACACGTGGAGGTTCAATTTAGGTCATCTACTCGATGACACATCTGAAAGTACATAGGTGACGTGGCTACGAGTCAGGCGAGTCCAGCAAGGACGGACGGATTGGGCCACTGCTGGCACTGGCAGTCGTCCGTTACGTAAAGTTTCTTTCCTTTTATTTTTAAAACCCTTTTTTTAAATTTCTTTTTGAAGAAACATTAGGCGGAGAGTGAGATTAACGTGGCGACTGAAGGAAGTGGGAGAGTGTCACGTGAGAAAATCGGCGATTTTTTATAAAGAAGCCTCAGGTCGCTTTTATACGGCTGCAGTCGCACGAAGCTCGTGCTGAGAGGGTTTAGTCATGTTGCACACGATCCTAGCTGGCAAATCAGCCTTTTTAGTTGTTTTTGCCACACCATGGCAGTCTATTTCTTATTATATATTCTCATAATGTGATGTGCATATATATAATTTTTTATATTATCTTAAATTAATAATATATTTTAATATTGTTATGAGGTGATAATAATAACGTAATAATATATATATATATATATATATATATATATATATATAAAATGTCATTTAAATTTTTTCTTTAATCATCTTTTTATCAAAAATATATTATAAATTTTAAGAGATTATAAATATAGGGTTTAATCAATTAGATCAATTTTTAAAATATTAAAAAATTAAAAAAATAATTAATTGTAATAATTAAGGGGTAGATTTGGAAATTGGAAAGAAGAATGGTGGGCCGTATATTGGTTGGTTTTTTCTAGGAAATTATAATGGAATCTTCTACATATTCAAGAAGTAAAGGTCAAATCTATGTTGCTTTTTCTAAGAAAAAAATATGAACAAATCAATGTGCTTTCTCCTCATGGAAAAGTAATTGCAGTGTCTTGGACTTTTGGCATCCTGGTGGTTTGTCACGCTCGTATATTCTTTTTTTCTAAACCTATATTATTTTTAGTATTTTAGCATAAAAGATGATTATTGTATTTTCAAAATTTGTTTCCAAGTTTTGTACGAGGTGAACATTTGTGCTTGTTATTTTAAAATTTATGAGGGACCAAATTTTTTGTCCCATTTTAAATGAAGAATTAATATAAATTCTAATGTTTAAATAATATTATTATATTAAATAGCACAACTTAGATCAATTTTAATTATACTTGGTTTAAATCTTGAAATGGGTAGAATTATTCTACATGTGATTGACGCATTATTAAACGATAAATTTTTGTTTAAATCTTGATTATTGTAAAAAAATTCTAAACTGAAAAATCGGTATGTGTTTTTTCACCGGTGATGACACTTGTAGGAATTTAGATAGTCACGGCTACATAAAAGGTTTAGTTAAAATACATTTTAGACCATTTGAATAATTACAATTATTAACAATTAACGGGGCGTTCTTCAAGGATCATAATGATATTCTACCATCAAACAACACAAATGAGCTACATGCAACATGAGGTACATCATCTTGAAGTGTAACGTAAATTAGGTACATCATCTTAGGTACCGCTTTTGTGTTGCACATACCTCAAGCTCAAAATGATGTAAGTTATTTATATTACACGTACATTTGTGCACAAGTACACCTCATTTACATTGCTTGATCATATTGTACCGTGACAGTGTCATAGAATCTTCAGTGATTAATACCTTACATTAACCAGGTGACATACTCATGGTCTACTTATTGCAAACTATGTCAATTTCTCATTCAAAGATAAAAGAAGCCCTAGATTTTTCACAATTTCTCAAAGAAACAAACTCACAAATGATGGTGGCTACTAATGATAGTATCAGGGGTGAAGCCAACAGTTCATAGAAGTAGAAGTGTTCAAGGGCGGTTCAATCTAGATTTTTACAAAAAATCTAGACCAAACCAAAATTTACGATCTTCCTATATGGAGGTCTGAACCGACCACCGTTTCCTACAAAAACTAAACCGACCAAACCGAAAATCATATGGTCAGTTCGGGTGGGTTATTTGGTCCATTTCCAACTTCTTTCCCCTTTCCTATACCTAAAAACAAATACACCAGATCAAAACATATAGCTTTGAGATATAGAGAAGAGAAGGCTTTAAAAGAGAGAGATCTACTTCGAGACAGAGGCTTGAAACGAGGGATAGAGGCTTGAAACAGATCTGCTTCGAGAAAAGCAGAGATGCTTTGAGAAAGAAAATGAAACCAGATCTAAAATGAGGGAGAGGCGAGAGCGGCAGAGAAGCTTCAGAGAGACAGGGTGTTATGTTGTGAGAGAGAAGAGAAAGAGATCTGCGAGAGACATAAAGAGAGATTTGTGATGTGAGAGACAAAGAGATCTGAGAGAGAGATCTGCGAGATGAGAAACAGAGAGATTTACGAGACGAAAGACAGAGAGCTTTAAGAGAGAGAGAGAGGAGAAGGCTTTGAGAGAATTTCTGGACACTGCTTCGTTGCAATCTTTGGGCTAGGGTTTCAAAGTACTATATATATTAGACGGGTGGTTTGGACGGTTTGGTTCTGAATTGATTGAAATTCTGGACTAAATTGAAAATTTGGTCCTCTCCAAATTATAGACCGAACCTCACAGATATAAGTGAAAGCCCACCTAGACTGATCAACTTTGGTTCGGTCCAGATCGGGTTACGTGGTTTGGACGGGTTCTGTACACCCCTACACAGAAGGAGGACCTTTTTTTTCAATCCTCATGTTATTTGACGTAATAATATATAAAAATATTTTATTTAATTTATTGAAAAAATTGAGTGAGATAAATAATATAAAAATATTTTATAAATTTGAAGTATACAAATAATATCGAATTTAGTTATTCTTACAAACTTGAAATGGACAAATACTACAATAATATTATAGTTTATAATTCAGAAGGGAACAAATAGTAGATTATTTAGTAATAACCTATTACCTATATAGTAATATGCATCATATGAGAAACTCGAAAAATAAAATAGGGGCAATTGCTCCCTTCAAATATAAGTGGTCTCTTCGTTTAAAAAAGTGGTCTCGCTAATCACCACTAATTTATATGTTCACTCTTGAAATTAAAAAATCAAAAGTTAATGGACAAAAAGGATAAAATAAACAACAAAAACTATCTTGATAGTGAGTACAAACTTTAAGTCCAAAACGTGTTTCACCAAAAAGGTGTAACGATATTTTTTGCATATACAATAAATATATTATCGCGTTTCCTGTTTTTCTGTAGATGAACATAAAAAATATAATTTGTATCATGTATAAATGAATAAAATATCATTTAATTATTTAAAATTTGATCAATTATTTAATCAATCTAAAATTATTAAATAATTCACATCACAATTGTGATCGTTTGGTTTATGATTTGAAATTGAGACTATATATTTTGTTTTTTTCAAAAGATCTTCTTTAACCATTTCATAAAAAGCTCATAGATTGCACAAGTTGTTATATATACCATGAACCAAGGATATACTTAAAAAAGTGTCCAAATCATATTCAATTTTTTATGCTATGAAAGTTAGCCCTTGAATGTTGTGAGAAGGCAAATAACTATTTAATTTAGATGAAAAGCCACCTATTAATATTAACATCATTAAACAATCACAAATATATTAGTCCCACTAGTTAAGGGTAGTTTCTGTATATGGGTATTATATGAGAGAAAGACCTTAAAGGCTGTTTCAAGAAAAAGTTACAATTTTTTCTATAGAGTGAGACAATTTCCCTTTTATATTTTTGGACCACAAGTATCCTTAGAAGACTATGTACACGTTCAAGGTTAACAATGTGCTAAATTTGAATGGTTGTATAGTTGGATCTACCACATAATTAGTTGTAATTTGACTACTACTTTTGATTTTCAAATAATTAATTAATACGTGAAATGTTTTTTTGGGAAGTATATGTGAAAGATATTAAACAAATGTATACAAGAATGTCTAAGTTATATGCCCAAAAGGCGTGTAATATACAATTATGCGTTAGTAGTATTGGTGCATCGCTAGAATTCCTATTTATATGAACGTCGGCTTTATTATGTCTATATTAATTTAAAATACAATAATGCAATAAGGAAATATAAGCTCTCTTTTTTAAGCTTAAAAAGGAAAATATTTCGGGCCTAAATGTCTTAACGCAAATAATTAAACTCTAATTACGTATAGTTACACTTAAATACGTTGTGATTTGAGTCAATTTAACTCAGTTCTTGTATCCTACTTTTTTTTAAAATGACTTGTCAACATGTCATTGTCATCGTATCCGTGAAGGTGCTAACTGATATATTGGTACAAAAGTCGGAGTCAGCATAATTAACCCTCATTTTTACTTTGTTAACTAAAATTCACAGTATATCTCATAAATTAATATTATACACCTACTTGATCACCACATGGCACATTAGTGGAATATATATATATATATATATCCACTTATTACTGATGCATTACATAAAATAATCTTATAAATTACATGTAATATTAAGTAATTTGTTATTTTTAAAATTATAATTAATAAATTGATCAAGTAGGCATTTATTTCAAATTTCATTAATCTATTTGATGAATTTAGAAAAAGTGATTAATAAATAATTTTAACTGATAAATTTCTTGAATTGTAGGATATTATTTAAGAAGTTATATAGAGAAAACTCAACTTTGTACTAAATTATTTTTAATGTAGAGAGAAAGTAAATTATCCCTATAAAATTTAAAATATATTCAATTATAACACACTTTTAGAAACTTTATTTATGCTATATTTTATATGTTAGTATAATCAATATGTTATATAAATATAGTTACCCAAAAGCTACAAACAAAAATAAATAAATTTACAATACAAATGAAAAAATTAAAATCAAGTTAAAATAAAATATAGATGAAATATTAATTCTAATAACGTTCTTTTAATTTGGAGAGCACAATTCTACTATATAGTATTTTTTCTAAAAATATAAATGTGATATTTTATAACTTTGTTGAATAATAATATACCAGCAAATAACAATAATATAACATTTTTAATCATACTCACATGAGTTTAAAATAAATATGTTGTTAAATATAATTTTGAACATAAACACAACATGGCCATAAATAATAACCGTAACTAAAAATATAATAGATCAATTTACATAAGTAACACACGTATGTATTGACTAGTATATATAATGTTATTTAAAGTATGAAAACAAATATTTACATAAGAAAACTAATTACAGTATCAATCATATCAAGAAGATGAATTAAAATAGCTCACTAGTTGGAGATGCCACTGATTAATTAAGTGAGTTTCAGGTTTAGAAAATTTAAAGTTTAAGGGTTTTAGCAATAAAATATTATTTTATACCATTTTAAATTTAATATACTTTAAAACCTAACTTTATTTCTTCTCTACTTCTACCATTTACTCTTTCTTTATTTACAAGTTAAAATATTGTTCATTTTATTTTATACCCTTTATATTTTATTATTTTAAAAAATTTCAAAAAATGTGTCTAAAATGTGTCGAGACGTGTCGAAAACGTGTTTTGGCGTGTCTGACACGTGTTGAGAACGCGTCTGACCGTGTCTGACATGTGTAAAAAATAATCAGACATAATTTGACGTGTCGGTGTCCGACACGGACAATCTACACAAATAGAAGTGACAGTACTTCTAAGATTTTTTAGAAACATTGATATACTATTCATCAACTACTGTAAAGTTGATAGAAATATCATATTTCTATATATACATGGTTAATAATAACCAAAGTAATTGGCTAAAGGCCTCCTATGACCTAAAAGGAGGCGCAAGTGGTTTTGCGTACAATTCTTTGTTCAAACCGTACATCCTAATTTAGGTTAGGATTCTAGGTCGTTGGTTGATCGTCATTCTATCCTTGTCACTTAGATCTGAAATTTAGGGGACGGTAGTGAGCTCTGCCCTAGAGTCATTGGTTTGTACATAATTTTTAGATGATATTGTTTCTTATTCTATTGTATATGCCTCGCTTTTTGAGGTAGCGAGTTCAGTTAGTTGGCTAAGCAGATTTAGATGCGGTTCATTCCACCTCTCAGTTTGTCCTCACTTAGCACTTACGGGAACACTACAACAAAGATGGCATTCTAAAAGATTTAAATATAGGGTTCATAGTCTTCTCTTGTAAAAAAAACTCGAAATAACAAGAATCTTTATGAATCCCATAAAAAATTCATGTTAAAAGTTGAAAAACTGAGCGGGATGAATTTGAAGGGAAGCGGGACTTCAAAAAAAATGTGGGAGTGAGTTTTACTGAAGAGAGGCTTTCGACTACACACCCAAACCCTTCCCTCTTTAGCCTTCTCTCTCGATTTCTTCTCGAGAGAGATCCGCCATTCCTACAGACCCTCAAGACCTCTCTCGAATAGAAACCCAAACCCTACCCTATTCATTCTTCTCTCTTGATTTCTTCTTGAGAAGTTCCATTCCTTCTCGAATCTCTCTTGTAGCTCTATCTTTCAATTCTCTACGGATGATGTGGGTTTGTTATTGATCTCCCTCGCCCATCCCCCTTGCCGAGCTCTGCTCACTTTCAAGCCATTGGTAAGTCTCTCTCTAGATCTGTCTCTTTCTATGTCTTACTCTATCTCGATCTCAGAATCTTAATCTCGCTGGTGGTTTTGTTTCTCTTTTTCTCTGCATGATAGAGGTAAGCCCTAAGCAACGCTGAGAGTTTTAAAAAGTGTAGGGTAGGGCTTAATTAGTCACTTCCTTATAGAGGTGTCAAGCTCTAGGTAAGTTTGAGAAACACCCCCTAATTTGTATGTTATTTTCCAGGTTTAATTAGTGGCTTTAATGATGGAAATGTGTGTTAATTTCTTACATTTTTCAGTACATTGACTCTGCATTTATGAAGCGCCCCCAATTTGGAATCTAATGCATAATCTACATATATTAATAATGGTGAGATTTTAGGAAACACCCTCACTTTCTCTTTCGGTATGCATATTGACCATTGGGTCTCCCTTGTAAGAGGCTGCTCAGCTCATTGAATCAAATGGTGAGTTGATATTTTTCTAGTATTTTTCTACTTACAGCAAAGAGATTAGTTGGTATATGTCAAAGATCTCCAAAAATCACATTGTTATTCTTTTCTCAGCATAAAGTGATATTGATGTTGCTCATACTCATACTTCATATAGATCCATTGACAAGCTATATGGAATGCTTCAGTAAGAGGTGGTAAATCAGGAGTTTGAAGAGTTTAGTTTTGTGCAGGAAAAGATCATGAGAGTACCATATGGGGTGGAACAAAGAATATTTCAAGTACTCATTTTCTGTAACCACATTCTGTAAAATTCTCCCGTCTCTTTCTTTAAACATTTCACATTTTTACCTCTTAAATAAGTGAATTTGAGTATCAACTCTGTATTTCTCAGATCGTTGATGACTTCAATTAGCAAATTTTAATTTATTGAACTTAAGTTTGCTAAATTTATTGAAATTTTGTTACTACTTATCTGCTTTTTTAAAGGAGGAATTGCGGAATAATATGACTGCGATAGTGAAACAATCGACGGTACTTTTTCTTTTCGGCATCAAAAGTATGAAACCAAGATAGCTATCTTGGCTCCTAGATCTTTCATCATTTTTATTTGTCCTTATATTCAGACAATAATTTAATTAAAATCTTAACAACACAAAGGAAGGAAAGCTAATGGTATGATTGTGCTAATTAGAAATTGTTTTGCACATATTACAGCTGATGCACGTCTACGAATGATTTCCCATTCTGCCTAATCAAACCTGGATTCGGTGGCGATGGACTTCTGTGTGAAGGTGTGTTAAAATATATGTTAAAAAACTTGTAGAGTGATCATATATGATTATTATATGTTCTTTTTGGAGCTTTGGTCTTACTTTTTCTTTAAATTATGCATTATAAAATATGCAGTATGGTATGAATTCATCCGCTTCTTCTACTGCCATCATTTTTATATTGGATTTTTCTTAGGGTTTTATTATACATGAGATTTGAATGTTGATCCTTACGCTTTTATGTTGTTATTTTTTATATTACTTGACATTTCCTATACTTGTTATACTTTAGATGATGGATTATGGGGACTTTAGTCTGTGGTGGAAGTTTGGTCAGAAAAAATTAAAGCATAAAAAAACCAATCACATTTTTATGCTTTAATTTTTCTCATACTATGTTGCTAGTTTGAAGTTTATTTTGTAGATTCATCCCCCAATTTAAAAAACTCATACTAAAAACAAAGTCTTGCATACTTGCTGCTACAATGATACGTTTTTTGGATATCAAAAGTATTTTAGAAAAAAAACCTCAATAGTAAATTCTGCAAGTTATGGTATGCTGCGTTTATCTTGTGGTTTTATAGCATTCTAGTATAAGTAGTAATGGAAATTAATTTTATTTGTCAATCTAGACGTTATTGTTTTGGGGCTTACTGTTTCTCCCCTCCTGTATGTGACCCGATGAACACTATCATTGTGTTATATACTGTTTTATAGCATTATAGTGTTAAATTTGTATCTGTGGCAACAATGGTGATAAGAATTTTAGCAAGATTAGAACTTGAATATAAAAAGATATGACGTTGGATTCTATTTGTTGCATTAGTGAGTATTTATGTACTTCTACCTCATTTTTTGCTAGTGAGTATCTTTATATATGTTAGTAATTTTTTACTGGTGGGAATCTATTTGCTACATTAGTATTTTACATTTTCATAATTTTATATTCATATGACATTGGATTCAATTCATTGTAATTGTAGTGTATATTAGTTGTGAAAATTTAAACAAGTACGTTGACTATATATTTTCTTTAAAATGCAGGATTTACAATCTCTTGAGACTTTTCAATTTGGCATCAAAGTTTGAAGAGTTAAGCAATGAAAATTTGAAATTATTTTGTAGCGTCTGTGAAATTTTTAGATGTTTTTTATTTTTTTGAATAGAATATTGTATTAGTAGACTAATACTAATACTTTTAGATGATAATTATGGATGATACTTATGGATAATATTTTATGAAAATGAAATTATGTTTGAATGTCTTTTAGTCAAGTAATGTATTAATTTTGAATGTTTAAATATGTACGTAAACATGTGTATATAAATTAATTGTAAAAAATAGCATTTATAAAATACCAGAAAAATCTCTTTGTAAGAGGCATAATTTATAACAAAAAACTATATGAATGTAATTCAAAAAATCTTATGGTATCTAATTTAATAGGATACAAAAATACCTGTGAATATTAATTCACGAGAATTAAAACCGCTTGTTGAATAAAAAGAACATGAGTCGTAAAACCGAATTAAATAATGTTCTACAGGAGTCGAAAAATATTGTAACAAGAAAGATACCACAGGGGTCTTCACAGAACACGTTGCGTCTCACGAAAAATGCAGATTTTTAATATGAGAGGTTGTCGCAGGCTTCGCATGATCCATGTGGATTACTTTTTACGGGGATATCTGCCTCTTATAGAATGTCATATTTCTTATAGTGAAATGTTACCATTGATTTTGCATTGTATGCTCATGGTTATATTTTTCCTATACGTTGTCGTCTTTGTTGTCCTGAGGAGGACTTAGACATCCATTTACACAATGTCCTTTTACTCATGGGTGGGATCTAGTGTCGAATGATTTTGCGCGTAGTATTTAGTTAGTTGATACTTTCTTGGATCATTGACAGGACATGATTGATATATCATTTAGCACGAACTTAAAGGTTCTCTCATGAACTTTCATTATTAGAGTCTTCTAAGGGGTGGAAAACCAAGAGAATACTTTGCATTTCTTCCCAAATATCTTTTTTAATGTTCCCAGGGATTTTCAATCCTCCTCCTCCCTTAAACATATCTGAAATGGCTTGGAGGAAGGCAGAAAATGCTTCAAGATCTGGCTTGGTCGACGAATTTGCCACATTAGGGCTATGGGAGTAGGATGGGGATAGATAGGTTTTTGTGAAAGGGATGCCTTATTATGTTCTTGCCGAAAATCAAAACTGAATTCTTCTATTTGATATTCTTGTCGAAAACTAATCGAATCACATTAAAAATATTATTTTGTTACTAATTTATTGAGACTTTAGTTTTCAATAAATAGTTAATTAACTCTTTATAAGAGATAGAGGAAATATCATATTAAAAAAACTTGATTTTCTTGAATAATTAATTACCTTGTGTTCCTTTGCCAACTCAACTTCAGTTTCTTCTATGGGTTGAGAAATAAACAATACTTTCTTTGTTTCAATTGGGTAGATGCTATTCGTATGACAAGGTTAATTTAGATGACAAAAATGAATTAACTATAATGATAATGATTTAATTAAACCGTAGTTTTATCTAAATTGAAACATAGGAAACCAAACATATTAGGAAATAATAAAGCACTTTCGGTAGTTCCAATTTCTTAAGAAAACTCAATTTTGACTTTTTAATCCTAATAAGATGCTTTCTTGTTGTTAGTGTGTACTTGAGATTCTTTCTCTTTGTACCGTTTGGCCGAATATGAAAGGTCAATCAATAGTCATTTTGATATTTTCAACCAAAATTTTTCTAATCAGTAAAGAAAAGTATGCTTTTAGAAAGTAATCTTCAAAAGAAAACTTTTGGTAAGTACTCAAATAAAATATAATTATGAATACTTTTACTCATTGACGAATTATAGTTTTTTCTTTGTTGGAATCGACAAATTAAACAGATATAATTTGTACTCGTGCATCATTATTTTTGTAAGGTAAAACACATTAATTTCCCCGAATTTTTAGTCAATTTACACTTTAGCATCTTAAAAAGGTGATTATCTGATCTCTTACATTTCATAAACTTAAAACCATCAGGACTCCATCCATAAACAGACATTACTACATCAAAGGAAGTTAGACATACCAGCCTCATGACCCCTTCTAATATAAACAAAATATATAAGCTGATCCCAGATTTATGTTTCTCTCATAAGGTTTTGATATCCTAAAACTTCTGATTTTGATTGAAGAGTTATCTCTTGGCCGATTAACTTGTCAGTTAATCACAATTACAATTAGAGATCACCTGATGATGGTTGCACTAAAATTTCCTATGATAGTTTCTTATTTTTGGAAGAGTTTGCAATTGGCCATCAATCAGTTGAGGAAGTGAAGTTTAAATTGTGTCAAACTAATAGCTGCTTCATTTGTTTGTTTAACACATAAGGAACTATAATGAATTGTTGATACTATTTCTAATATTAGCAAGATCAAAGCTGAAGCTTCTATAGTTTTTCATATTTACCAGTTTGTAGTTTGATTAATATATGAGAGTTCTTGTTGAAAGGGTGTTTGACTCTCCTTGATATAATTCTTGTCTTTATGTGTTTTCAATAATATTATGATTTGTTAAGAAAAATCTCGGAAAGAAAAATAAATGTTTATGGAAGCAAGTATTTCTTAATTAAGATTCTCTCCTTTTGTTTGTCTGATTTTGCTCATATTTTTATTTGTATCACGCCTTACTCTGTTCAGTTCTTTCAGTCAAGCCTTCTTTTAAGCATCATCAATACTCTTGTCCCATTGACCAATCAATATCTCATCAACCTGAGACTAGACAATGTTGCAAACACACAACACTATGCAGCATATAGTGATGGAAATCTTGCAACGATGAGTTGCAAAACTTGGAACATGCACACAATGCTGTAAGTTTTGCAACATTGTTGTTACAAGTTTTGTACTATATTATATTGTTCTTGTTCTTGTTGTTGTTGATGTTGTTGTTGTTATGCAATTCATGATTTTGCTGACCATTTTACAAGGATTAGACGTTGATAATTCAAAGCAATATTATTAGCAGAAGGACATTGAATAAAGTTTTGGTATGCTCAAGCTTCTGGTTTGATAAGAGTTCTCACTCAATCGATTAACTTGCAAATAATCATGATTGAAGATCACCTGATGAGGGCTGCATTAAAATGTACTATGTTAGTTTCTTATTTTTGGGAGTGTTTGTAATGGCCACCAATTTTAGTGAGGAAGTGAAGTCAATGATATGTCAAACTACTGGCTACTTCATTTGTTGTGTTAATAAAAAATTAAACTCAATACTATTTCTAATTTTAGCAAGGTTAGAGCTGGAGTTTCATTGATTTTCCCTATTTACCATAATGTATTTATAGTTTGATTTATAGAGAGTTGTTGCTAATAATATGTTTGACTCTTCTTAATTTAACTCTTATTTTCATGTTTTTTCAATAATATTCTAATTTGTTAAAAATATCTCAAAAAGAAAAAGAGATTTTTATAGAAGTAGTATTTCATAGTTAAGAGTCTCTCCTTTTCTAGTAAAAAAAGAGTCTATCCTTTTGTTTGTTGTTTTTGCAGATGCTTTTATTTATATCACACATTCATTTGTTCAGTTCTTTCGAACCTTCTTCTAAGCATCATCAATAGTCTTACCTCGTTGACTTATCAACATCTCGTCAGACTGAGAGATCACATTGACTAATCAACATCTTCTCAAACTAAGAGTAGACGATGTTGCAAACCCGCAACACTTTCACTACAACAAAAAAAGGTTACGATAGCGGTCAAAAAATGCTATCAAAAGATTTTGATAGCGTTTCTAAAAATGTTATGTATATTGACGTTATTAAAAATCTCCTACCTATGATAACGTTTTATAAACACTATAAAAACCTACGATAGCATTTTTTAAACCCTATCAAAAGATTTTTATAGCATTTTTTAAATGCTATCAAAGCCATTCATAGCATTTAAGAAAAATATAAAATGTCTTTCATAGTTTTTGAAAAACACCGTAAAAAACTTTCATAGCGTTTTATAAATGCTGTAGTAGGCCTTTTATAGCTTTTTATAAATGTTATCGTAGGTCTTTCTTAGCCTTTTATAAATACTATCGTAGGTCTTTCATAACCTTTTATAAATGTTATCGTAGGTCTTTCATGCATTATTCATTACTTATTGTTTTGTTAATGTTATTAAATATTTTTTATAACTTTTTTGTTACTTATACTTACATATTTACAGTTGTAAAAATATATAAAAAATAAATAACTTTTCAAAAAATATCACAAAATAACAAAATCACATATAATTTTATTTAATTAGTCAAAATTGTTACATACTAATTGTCTACTAGAAATCACATCTCAAATGATAATTACATATTGATTTATACATAGAGCAAGAAAAAGTAATTCATCCAATAAAAACCTAAAATCTACTATAAATTTACATCTTGGTACTGAAAGTGGAGGTACCCTAGGAGGTCCACTTGGTGGTTAGAGGTGGTGGCCCAGGTAACTGTCTTAGTGATACTTCAGGACAATATTAAAGTATTGTACTAAAGCATGGATGATCCATTCAGATGAAGGAGCAAGCCTCATATTCTAAATAGTACAATCTAAATTATCAACGGCTAAAAAATGACTTATTAGATAAGGAAGTTAAAAATTAGTGGCAGACTTACAACATTCCATGATATACTATAGTGATTGGTGGAGAGCAACCAAATTCTGACATTTAACTGCAATCTAAGTTTATTATCTTCTATCTCAAAATGTAACATTCAACAAGCATCCAAGTTAATCTAAACAATGTCTTATAAGACCATAAAAAAGCTTAAGTGATAGAGAAGGTTCATAGCAACACCTAGCCTTTCAAACTCATCCATTGCCTCACCCCAAAAAGAAGAAAATGAAAATAGATCAAATATGAATTGCATGGAAGTATAAGAATTACATTGAAGCTACTCATATAAGTCTTCATATGATTGAAAAATGAAAGAACCTAATATATAAGTCTTCATATGATTGTTTGATTTAACAGAGAAATATAAAGTTCTCGTGATTGTACCAAAAAAGTTGGTGTGAAAGCAATATAAACTTGAGAAATAAAGTACTTCCATGAAAACATCATGTTAATATCTCCAACTAGTGAATAACAAAAAGACTTAATAGTTAGTAACATACCTAACACCATCGAACAACAGTTCAGCTTTGTGATCTTCTACCTTATGAGCTGTGATTTTTTGTTTCTCATTGACTATGATAAATTTTTACATTTTAAAATCCTAAACTTAAAGAGAAATGAGGAAAAACAAGAGTGCAAGAAAACACAATGTAGTCTGGGGTCCAAGCATCCATCAACAAAAGCTTATTAATATTGAAATCCAAATGCAATTAAATGATAAAATGGTCTTATGCAACATCATAGCTCCCACTTACCTAATTATTCAGCTGCAAGGCTCAAACACGGTTGAAAATAGAGAATTCATCATTTATATATTATTAATGAAAGGAGTACACTGTTACCATTAATCATGTATAATGCAAGAGAAAAGAAAAATAAAAAAGAGTAAGCGTAACGGATGAAGCATGTCCTAAGTTTTTACTATAACATTTCTCATCCGGGGAAGGAAGACCATGACCAGATTTTTACAATAGTATTGGATCGAGAAGTCTATCATTGACACCATTTGTTTTAATTTTGTTCACCTATATTATATTGACAATTCTCAGCTAAACACAGAATAAAAACTTTGTTACTCATTAATATATGAGAAAGAATCATAAAAAACAATGGACAAGTGGATTCAAACCAGAAAAAAATAGAGAGAACAAGTGGGTAAGCAATGAGGACAAGTGGGTCCATACTAGGAAAAAAAATAAAGGATATTGGGTAGGCAACAAAGACAAGTGTGTTCATACCAGATTGCGTGAGTAGCTTTGATGTAATGTTTATTCCTGCATATCCTATTTGCAATACAACCATTGCCAAGAACGGTATCAAATCACCAACCAAAAAAAAGTAGAGGACACGTGGGTAAGCAACAAAGACAAGCGGGTTCATACCAGATTGCATGATTAGCTTTGATGTAATGTTCATTCCTGCATATCCTATTTGCGACACAACCATTTCCTTTTTATAGAGAGAAACTTATGGAGAGAGGAAGAAAGAGTTTAAATAAAGAGAATGAAAAATGTGGGAAGCCATAGATATAAAAAAGACATTTACAACAAAAATGTGAGGAAAATCAATCTTTCTTGCATAAAAAAATTAGAGAAAGAAACTTTTGAAGCATGATTTCTTGCACCGCCTACTACTAAGACTTATCAGGCACACGGAAAGGTAATTTTCAGATTTAAACAAAAAAGTATGTAAAAGCTACTAATTCTTCAAACATGCTACAAATTATCAAATTTAAACAAAGAAATATGTAAAAAGATACAAATAATTCAAAAGAATTATACAAATTATCATATTTATACAAATAAATATGTAAAAGCTACTAATACCATCAAATTAAAAAAAAACAATATCTAAATTAAACACCGTGAAAACCCGACTTGTGATAGAGCAGATAAGCAAGTTATGGAACTAAAACAGTTTGATTCATGAAAAATGAGTTTGTGGTGCTAGTAAGAGTACAATAATGTAAGAGAATCTATAGTTTAACTGGTTAAGAGATTTATCTTACTGCTACCGGGTCATTTTGAAGAAGAGGAAACAGCAACTACTAAGTGTCTTTTTTGCAATTAGTCGACTGGAGAGTCAACAAGAATCCCATTATGGTGGATTTCGAGAGAGAGTAGAGAGAGAGAGAGAGAGAGTAATGGTCTAAGATTAGTAGGCGGTGAGTAAAATCCAGTAAAATATTACGTGTATATTTCAAGACTTATCGGTGAGTCAAGCATTACTGCTCGTCCAATCTGAGAAAACTATAAGGATATAATAGATTTTCTATGAAGGACTAGCGCTATGGAGAGCAACAGTGATTAGGAGTAGAGGAAGTAACAAAGTTTACTACAAAGCTTCAAGGGGCATGTGGTCGTGAAGGCCATTCAGTGACTAATACGGGCATCATTTTATCAAAAGAGAAATTTCAACAAAAAAAGAATGTCAGAAGATTTTTTATGCTTACAAAATGGGTAAAGAAACAATCTCAGGTGAGGATGCATACCTTATTTATCACTGAAAGTGCAAGAGCGGTGAGTTTCTTTAGCTTGAGAACTTGATCAGTGACCAACTATGGAAGATGACTAGAACGGTGTACTACTAAGATATCAGGGACCAAATCATTCCCTCAAACTTCTAACATTAATCCAACTAGGAGAAATTTGGCACACTAATTAACTCAGGAAACCCTAATTAAAAGAAGAAAGAAAAGATTCAGACAAACTTAGGCACACTAACCCTAATCAACTCAGATAAAACTCAAAAATCATAAAAATCAGAAACAAAATCACTAAAATCAAACAAAATTTGAGAATGAAGCCTTACCTCTATTCTGAGTTGCAAAGTCGAAGTAGGAGAGAGCTGGGAGATTGAGTTGAGAGAGTGAGAGTTGGAGAGAGAGCTTGCTGTTGTGAGACAAAACTGCGACGCAGATGAGTTATACGCGAGAGAGCTTCAAGAGAGAGATTTGAGAGAGAGAGAGAGAGCTGAGAGAGAGTGTTCATTGGGGAGCTTCGTGATCGAGCTTTGAGAGAGCTACTATAATGAGAGAGAGATAGCTACTGTAAAGAAAGAGGGAGACGAAGGTTTAAGGGAAGAGAGAGCTGTTGTACTGAAAGAGAGAGACGCGAGTTTTGGGGGATCTTTCATTTGGTAAGAGAGACGCGGGTTGATTTGGCGCTTGTGGGGAAGAGGGAGCTGTTGTACTGAAAGAGAGAGACGCGGGTTATGGGGGATCTTTCATTTGGTAAGAGAGACGCGGGTTATGGGGGATCTTTCATTTGGTAAGAGAGACGCGGGTTGATTTGGCGCTTGTGAAAATTTCACTCCGCGCTTTTTAATTTTCTATTACATTTTGGAGCAAAATGTTATTGTGTTGTGCTATAACAACACATAATTGTTGTAGTGTTTGCAACATATAGTGATGGATGTCTTGCAACACTGAGTTGCAAAACTTGGAATAGACATAGAGTGTTGCAAGTTTTGCAACATTGTTGTTGCAGGTTTTGTATTACTGTTATTGTTATGATTATTATTATTTCTTTGAACTGCACTCAACTATCATATGGGACGGAAAGACGTGACTGTGGGACGGGACAACTGAGAGGGGTTCGGGCGAGATGAAAATTCTAGCCTTATCTAAAATCTTCAATCCCAATCCTTTGCCGGTGCATATTTGGGATGAGAAAAAGTTTCCTAACATTCAGGATTGGTACGAAATTTGTCCTGGCGAAACCAAGCCAGGGCACACGAGATTTCAGGACTGAGGTTTTGGTAAGGCTTGCTTTCTTCTATTTAGACTTTCCTCTATTGAGATCTTCAACTCTTCATACCTTCCACTACTCAGATCTTTTTCTATTCAGATCTCATGTCGTTTTCTAAATCTGGTCTTCACATGACTAACACCATTCTTGATTCATTCATAATCATTTCGAAAGACCTAAATTAGTAAATTTTCAATTCGAGAATTGTTAATTTCTCTAATGACAAGCTAGGTGGCCTTCTCATCACTAAAACCAAGAAACAGTGACATTACATAATTGGGCAAATCACACTAAACCACCCACTTAATTCTTAATTTCTCTAGTGATTAAAAAAATGTTAATTTCTCCAGTCTTTTTTTGTTTTTTAGTAATTGATTAGTTTAAAATAGTGGAACAATCGTTTTTTTTTATTTTGCTTAGTATAAATTTTTGAGATGGAAACTAAAACCATTATTACCTTGACAAAATGATTTAAAAGTTTAGTTCCTAGACTTTCTTTTGAAGTACAAATGATTTAAAACTAACCTCTCATTACAATGATCACTAATAAAAATTACATACATATGACAAGCGTATACATATGATATTGGTGTAAAATTATCATATTTTTGTCAGTTTTGGGAGATTTTCACTGTTAATTTTACCATTAAGATCTTTATAGACTTACTGTAAAAAAATGCGTTGAAAAGGAAGAGAGAGGTTGATGAAAACAAAAGGTAGTAAAACAATAAAAATCCATAAAGAATGACAAAGATGTTTTTTTGTTAATCTCATCGGCATTTGCTCATCACATATTTGTTCAAATAGTGATAATAACGAAAGGTTAATTCCAGATCATGTGTGTTTACAAATGAGATATTGGGGACTAAAATGTTAATATGATATATTCCCTGAGTAAAATGTTAAAAAAGATCATGGTACTTTTTTAGTGTAATTTATCATATTTAATTATTTATTTTTACTTTAAGGTAACGGTCTACATAACATAGTTTTCACTTTCAATTTTAAAAGGCAAAAGCTCCATGGCCTACCAATAAAAAAGTTCAATAATTATATAAAGCTATGTTAGTTAATTGGTTGTCATTTTCAAAACTGACAATGAAAAGCATAGATATGTTAGGTAATAGGCAATTTCTTAAACTTAACCTATGCAACCAAAACAACAGGCGTGTTACCAAGCAAAAAGTACATCCACGTTTGTGAAAGCACACCAACACCTGTTTACATAGCAAAAATTTGGTCATGAATTGCCACCTAACTAGAATTGGATGTGACTTTTATGTATCTAACTTCAATAGATCATACACGTCTCTTTGCAAGAAAATCACTTTGTATATATGGAAAGGGGTGAATTCTAGTGTATCGGGAGGTACCGTATTAGAAATATAACATAAAATGATATACATATAACATAAATGATATATGTGAAAAATGTAACTCATTTATATTACACACATTTCATTTTACGATTATATTATCTCAAAGAAAGTATAAATGTAAAAAATATCAATTTTAGAGTGTTCTTAGATTTAGTAGTGAGAAAGTCACTGTGAAATGACTAATTCTTAATTTTTATATGATTTTTTGAAGCACTTATGCAAAAAAAATTCTGAAGCACACTTTCGGAGTTCAATTATACAATAGTTAGTTTTAAATTAGAAAAAAATATACTGATGTAGAGATTTGAACTCATATTACATGTGCGAAAACCCTATCAAAATTTCACCAAGCCTAAAGGATTAGTCTATTGGATTAGATGAATTTAAGCAGTTACATTATTTCTTTAGTACACAAAAAAAAAATACTATTCAAAAGTTTTATTTATAGTTTCAAATTTTATTTCAATTCGGTATGTCTCTTAGGATGCCCAAAAACATGAGCTTGCTTGTGAGAGGAAATAGTGTTAATTTGTTACCACTTTTGTCTTGATATCAATTTAGAGTGACTTTAGAATGTGTAAAGAATCTTCTTTTAAGAAAACATAATTTTGTGCAACGGTTATTACGTTAATGCTAAATTTTTTATTCTTAACAAAACTTATATGTAAAATAATCTGTCTATAAAATATAAATGAGATTATACATTTACGTTATAATTAAAAAAATATATGTATTCCTTATCATATTATTTTTAATGTATAATATGAGATTTGATACGTAATCATTTATAATAATGATAATAATATTTATAGTTTGCTCAACATATTTAATATTTTAAAAAAAAATTAAAAGTTAAAAGTAATCCATAATTTGGGAAAAATATAAGATTAATGAAACTAAAAATAAATAATAAATAATCACGACTTATACCAGAATGCAATAGTTTGAATCGCACGATACATCGCCCATGGGTAGATATAAATTTTGTTTTTCTTTATTAGTTTTTAATTAACACAACTAATACGAAGAACTACGAAAAGCTAGAAGGTAAGGTCAAAGCAGCCACTTTGGATACGCGAGGACACACCTCGTCACGATTGAATCAGACAGTCACACCACACGTTGGTAGTTATTTGGCTGTTTCTTTTCTTTTTCAACATTTTCTTTTCTTTTTGTTGTACAAATTCTTCTTCGTCTCTGACTGTCTACAAATTCTTCTTGGTCCTTGTTTGGCTGTTTCTTTTAAAGCCTGTTTAGGCATCAAACGGGAGAAGCAAACACTGCATTTGCTGTCACCCATTGTCAAGAAAGTTATGGCCCAAATTTTGGGATTGATGCAGTATGAAATTATGTCGATCTCAAAATTTAATTATTAAATAATTTAATTTATATAAAAAATAAATATAAAAATTATTTTCTTGATGTGTGAATTTTGACAATCGAAAATTTTTCTTCACAATGTGATTTCTCGGTCTATTAGCCAACCGTACTCGCTTTACTGACGAACACCATTTATTCCGTGAAAAAAATCTCCGCTCACGCACTATCCTGAACCGCCAGTCACTGTCATGAACCATATGGGGCAATTAGAAGAAAAATCAAAATTATCCTCTCAACTTTTGGCTACGAAGAATATTAGGCTTCCTAAGGTTTTTTCTTCTCTTACTAATGATGTCAATGGTTAGAATTAATTGTTAATCCAGTGGTGGGGATTAACTAAAAAATCATCTCTTATTTGAAACTAGTTAAATTATTTTTTGAGAAAATTATTAATTTGGCCATCATAGTTTGCATATGTTTTCAATTTGGTCATCGTAATTTAAAAAATCTTAAAATGGTCATCTTAGTTTACTTAACATTTTAATATCATCCTTTTGTCACCCTCCACACACTAATGTGACACGTTAAGTGATAACTTGATACGTTAAGTGATGACGTGATAATTAAAATAATATTTTATATTTTCCAACTCATATATAATATATTTTTATTTTATCAAAATATCTCTTTTTACTTTAATTTTTTAAACAATTATTTTTTTACCTTTTTACTTTGTTTTCTCTCTCCTCATTAAAAATTGATTCTCTCTCATCTCTCTCGATGAACTGCTTTTCTCCGCTCATCTCTCTCAACGAGCAGCTCTGCCGGGGCTGGTAGAGAAGTTGCGGTCCTCGATTTTCTTGCAGGTAAGCCTCATCTCTCTCGACGAGCTTCTCTTTGTCTTTTTTTATAAATTTCGTTCGTACTCTTCTCGGGTTTTTAGGTATTGCTCCTCAAAGTTATTCTCCCTTGACAAAATCAAAGGGTGTAAAAGGTTTGTCTCTTTGTCGGGTCCATATAATATTAACTTATTTGTTGATTTCATTTAGGGATTGGTTCAATTTATGATTTTTAATATTATCCCTTAGGGTTTTGAAATAGGGGTTTTAGTTTAGATTTTTTATTTACTGAATTTTTAAGGGTTTTCAAATTGGGGTTTTGTTACACTTTCAAATAGGGGTAATAAAAGATTTGCAAGATCCAATTAAAGGGAAGAATGTGAAAAGAATTTAAACAAGAGAGAGAAGGTCGAACAAAGAAGGAGACAGAGATGTTGTTCGAAAACACATGTTCGAAGGACCGAAGCTGTTGGAAGAAACGAAGCTTTCGAAGAAATAGAACAGAGAATAACACAGAGAGAAAGCACCAGTTTGAAGAAACGAAGTTGTTGTTTGAAGAATCAAGGAGACGAAGGTGTTGTTCAAAGGAGACGAAGCACAGTAGAGAGAGAAATGAAATGTTCGAGAGAGAAGAGAAAATGAATTTTAAAGTTTAAAAAGTTCAAACTTTAAAAGTTAAATAACATTTTTTGATAAAGTAAAATATATAATAAATGAGTTCGAAATAAAAACTAATATTTTAATACCACATTTTTACTTAACTTATCACATCAGCGTATCCGTTAATGAATGTGACAGAATGACTATATTGAAACGTTAAGTAAATTAGAATGACCATATTGAGACTTTTTAAATTACGATGGTCAAATTAAAAATAGATGCAAACTACGATGGTCAAATTGATAATTTTTTCTTACTTTTAATTAATAATTTCATCACTAAAATTAGGACCGACTTGATTGACTACTAGGTATCCATGTTGTATCTATTTATTACTTTACGACAATGCCTATAATCCTTAGGCTAGCTCGAGAACTATAAGGAAAAAAATACTAATGGCTAAATAATTAATAAACTCTACCTACCAATAAACTCTAATCAGATTTATTAAATTATTAATTATAATTTATATTACTCAATGTAATTTTCTCTACATATTATTTATTATGCGTTGCCCCTCTATAACATAGCACCGTGTATAATTTGATAAAGTGTTATCTAACTATATATACACATCTCGTTCCTTAAGTTTCAAATATCATTCTATTGACCAACCACGATAATTTCTATACTTAATGCATCAAGTAAAACTATCAAATTTTTAATAATCAATTAGAGATATTAAGTACTTAATTTACTATGATCACCTAAACATATTCTGTTAATGAGTACTATATCACTTACTTAAAAGTGTATGTGGACTCTACTATTGAAAATCCATATATCTTCATTATCTAACAATCAAGTCATTCAATTTACAGATATAGTGATTCATAGAATCTCAAGCATATTAGATCAAAATAATTGAACCTTTAAATTTGAGTTCATAACCCTCTCAAGATTAATAGCACGCATAATATAATAGCAACGAGTTATGATTTTTTAAAGATAGTACTTTTACTTAAATTCAAACTCATTTGTCCATTTAATGCATTCCAAGTGCACTAGCACATTAACTAGGTACTCCACCTAGTGAACAATGTAAGTCACTCTACATAATAGAGTTAATGTACTATAATATATCTTAGTAAAACACCTAACTTCATTAGACTTTGAATAAATAAACATTCCAACTCATAAAGAACTATTGGTGAAATACTTGGTCACATGAGCCAAACTCTACATGACTCACGTTTGTGGACATTTTACAAGAATGTAACACATATAATATGAAAATAAATATTTATTAAAAATCATGATTAAATATCTCAATAGATACACTAAAATTCTAGTGCTTTAAAGAAAACAATCCTAACAATCTTCCACATGCCCTAAAGTATATCTGCAACTAGCATGTTCTCCACATATGACCCAAAGATATTTATGGCTAACATCTTCATAAAGGGTGCCTCTAGGGCCTCTATTGAAGCTATCTTAAAGACAATTATATCTTCTTGCTTCCCTAATTGAATGATACTTCTGTTCAATGTGTTTGCCTCCTCGATGATTTTGAGGATCTTTGGATTGTGTGATTGTTCCTATGTTATCACAGTAATTTGTGATCGAGACAGCTTCTTTTCCAGCCAGATAGATTCTTTAGCAACTACCGAAAAAGCTACCCATTCACCTTTCATGGTTAAGTCTGTAATTTAGTTCCGTTTTACACTCTTCCAAATGACCAATCCTCCTCCCAGAGTAAACACATATCTCGAGGTAGACTTCCTTGAGTCTATGTCTAATTGAAAATCTGAATTCGTATACAAACTGTACGAGACTCTCACTATGGTAGGAAAATATATAATGTTGCGTTCTCCTAAAATACTTGAGTATATGCATCACTATTAACCAACATTCGCTACTTGGATTTGACTGATATTTTATGATCATGCCTATTATAAAACAAATATGTGGGTTGGTACACAACATTGCATACATGAGGCTTTCATTACAGAAGCATAAGGAACCGCCTTCTTTCTATCTACCACATCTTGTATCTCATGACACCAATCCTTAGATAGATGAATCACATATCTGAAAGGAAACTGACCTTTCTTGGAATCTTGCATTATGAATCTCTTTCAAATCTTATCTATATATGCAGATTGTGATAATCATATTCTTTTTTATTGTCGACATGCATGAATGACCTTAATCCCAAGAATATATGTTATTTTTTCCAAGTCCTTCATATCAAATTTATTCTACAACCACAACTTTACATTTGACATTAACCTACGACATTCCTAATGAGCAGAATGTCGTTTGCATAAAAGACAAGAAAACTACTATGTTTCTTTCCTTTTTCTTATACACACACATTGTTCATCATGATTTTAATCAAAACCAAAAGACTTCATTGCATGATCAAACTTGATGTTCCATGACCTAGATGTCTGCTTAAGTCCATAAATAGGGTACATATTTAGCTTGCAAACTGAATTCTCCTGGCCTTTTGCGATGAAGCCTTCAGGCTAAAACATAAAACTATTCTCTTCAAGATTGTCATTCTGAAATGTAATTTTAACATCAATTTGCTAAATCTCAAAATCGAGATGAGCTGTGGTGGACAATAGACTCAAACATCAAGTTCCTCCGAGATAGACTCAAACATCTCTCCTAAGAAGATGTACCTCTCCAGATGATGTGACTTCTTCTCACTACGACATGGCTGGTAAAATGCTACCAAAACACTTTTATAGCTTTTTTAAAACGCTAAAGTAGACCTATCATAGTATTTTTCAATGCTGTTAAAGATCTACCGTAGCATTTTTTTCAACGTTTGGTAGAACTACCATAGCATTTTTCCAATGCTATAACAAACCTACCATAGCATTTTTTCAATGTTATAGTAGACAAATGATTGCATTTATAAATCAATAGTAAAAACTTACCATACCATTTTTAAACGTTGTCGAAGACTTTCATAGCATTTTAGGCACTCTTGACATTCGTTTGATATAAAACAAAATCTTTGAAACATGTAAAGGTTAATATCATTCATATTGACTCAAGTCTAGCAACGGGAATGAAAGTTTCATCATAATCTATACATTTTTCTTGATTATATCCTTGCGCCACTAATCCAGCTTTATTTTTAAAAATAATACTATTTTCATCTACCTTATCTCTAAACACCCACTTAGTATCAATTACCGAGTGCTTAGAGGGTCTAAACACAAGTTCTCATACATTACTTCTTTTAAATTGATTATGTTCTTCTTGCGTAGCAACTATCCAATATTCATCTTTTTTTTGCCTCTATAAAATATTGAGGCTCAAGTTGAGAAATAAAAGTAACATTACCAATACTATGAAGCGTGGAGCGGGTCTCTACCCCTTTTGATATATTTTCCACTAAAAGCTCATTTGGATGATCTTTTACAAACTTCCATTCTTTTGAAAGTTGGTTGTAATCTTGTACTTTGATATTTTCTTGGGGAGATGACTTGATCTTTTATTAGTATTAATATTAACCCCCTCCACATTTCTTAAAATTGCATCATCTTGATCATAAAAGATGTTAGCGGGAATAGATTCATAAAAAACAACATGCATGGATTCTTCCACAACTAATGTTCTTCTATTATAAATTCTATATGTTTTGCTAGATGTGGAATATCCTAAAAGGATTTCTAAATCAGTTTTATAATCAAACTTACTAAGGTTGTCCTTATTATTCAAAATAAAATATTTACACCCAAAAACTTTAAAATAACTAATATTAGGAATTTTTTTCCAAAGTTCATAAGGGGTTTTGTTTAAAATAGGTCTAAGTAAAACATGATTCATAATGTAGTAAGATGTATTAACGACTTCAGTCTAAAAATACTTAGGTAAGCTATTCTCATTTATCATTGTTCTTGCCATTTATTGTAGGGACTGATTTTTCACCTAAACAACACCATTTTGTTGTGGAGTTCTAGGAGTAGAAAAACCATGTGAAAAATCATTTTCATCGCAAAAAGTTTCAAAGTTTCTATTTTCAAATTCTCCACCATGATCACTTCTAATTTTTAAAATTGTAAAACCTTTTTCATTTTGAACTAGTTTGCAAAAATTTATAAATGGTTTAAAAGTTTCATCCTTATTATTTAGAAAGAAAACCCAAGTATATCTTGAAATTCATCAACTATAATAAATACATAGCGTTTACCCCAAAGACTTGTAATTTTTGAAAGACCAAATAGGTCTATGTGTAGTAATTGCAATGGTCTAATGGTTGGTACCATATGTTTTAATTTGAAAGAGCTCTTAACTTATTTACCCATTTGGCACGCATCACAAATTTTGTCTTTCACAAAAATTTATTTTTGGAAGACCTTTTACTAAATAACTTTTTGACAGTTTTGAACATAAATCCATGCTAGCATGCCCAAGTCTTCTATGTCATAGCCAACTATCATTGTCAAAAACTAGAAAACATTTTTCATTATAATTTTGGAAATCACTTAGATTAATAGTGTAGACATTTTAGTCCCTTTGTCCAACAAATAAAATTTTATTTGACACTATGTCTATAATTAGACAAAAATCATTTTCAAAAATTACTCTATAGTTTTTATCACAAAGTTGACTTATGCTAAGTAAATTATGTTTTAGACCTTCTACAAGTAGAATTTTATCTATAGCATGAGAAGAGTCATTGCTTACGGAGTCAATACCAATGATTTTTCCTTTCTTATCATCTCCAAAGGTGACATGTCCTTTCTTTCGATAAATTTGAGTAAGTTTTGATTTATCACCGGTCATATGTCTCAAGCATCCACTATCAAGATATCATTTATCGTTCTTCTTCAATGATATCTATTACATAAAAATTTAAAAGTTGACGTTTGGTATCCAAATTTTTTTAGGTCCTTGGGGGTTAGTATTGTATAGAATCTGAAAAATAGCTTTCTCTTTATGAAAACATGAATAATTTTTGTGACATTTAACCCTCAATAGTGAGAAATGATAGGAGGATATTGTGTTGGGTTTATAAAAATATTTTTATGATATTTTTTGTTTTGAAAAGGTTGATATCCTAATCCACTTTTATCGGAAGCATTCATTTGCTTACCAAGAAATTTGTCAAGATTGTTTCTTCCATTTGTAAATTTAAAAATTGTTGAATTTAAATCTTTTTTATTTATTTTGGCTTTGAACAAGATCTCGATGCAAAATATGTAAGGTTTCTTTGATTTTCAAATTCTCACTTTTCAAATACTCATTTTCTTCTTGAAGTTTTGAAAAATCATTTTTCATAATTTTGTTCTTTAAGCGAAGTTTTTTAAACTCACTATAAAGCTCTTAAAAAACATTTTCAAGTTCTTCATAACTAGGTTTATCATTTAAAGCTAGCTTAGAAGAACTTACCTCATCTTCTAGTGTCATGAAACTCATGTTTGCAACTTCTTCTTCTTTGCCTTCGGAGTCGCTATCATAAGTCTCATCCCAAGTTGCCTTGAGTGCTCTTCTTTTGAATTTATTTGGAGCATTACTGAGATTTGGACAGTCTACTTTTATGTGGCCGAGCTTTTTACACTCATAGCACGTGAGTGTGTCACGAGATATCTTCTTATCATCTTTTCTGGGAGCATTTTTCCTTCTATTTAGGAATTTCTTGAATCGCCTAGTGAGTAGGGCTATGTCATTTTCCTCATCATAGTCATCATTCTCACTATCAGATTATTTAATTTTTGATTTTAGTGTAATGCTCTTCTTATTTGATGTATCTTCTTCGTCATTTTCATTTAGCCTCATTTCATGCGTCATCAATGAGCTAATAAGTTCTTCAATAAGATGTGTGTTGAGATCTTTGGCTTTTTGTATGGCGGTCACCTTGGCCTCCCAATTCTTTGGTAGACACCTAAGAATTTTTCTCATCATTTCAAGAGATTTCAAGCCATTAATAATATCGGTGAAACGAGTAAACATATCACGTACGGATTCGTCATGCTTCATTTTAAATAATTCATAACTATGAACAAGGATGCTAATTTTAGATTCTTTAACTTGATTTGTACTTTCGTGTGTGACTTCTAACATGTGCCATATAGATTTAGCGGATTCACATGTAGAAATTCTATTAAATTCATTTTTATCAAGAGCAGAAAACAAGACATTCATAGCCTTAACATTTAAAGAAAGTTTCTTTTTATCATCATCATTCCATTCACTACTTGATTTGGGAATATTTTTACCATCCACCATTTTGAATGGAATGCAAGCACCATTTTCAAAAACATCCCATAAGTCATAGTCAATCGATTGAATATAAATCCTCATTCTCGCTTTCCAATAAGTATAATCATTACCATTGAAAAACGGAGGTCTAGTAGTAGATTGACCTTCAATGAAAAAATCACTCATGGATGTCATAACTCAAGACGATTAAGTTTTATGTATAGAGTACCAAGCTTTGATGCCAATTGTAAGATCGATATGGCAGCCCAAGAGGGGGTGAATTGGGTGATCGTGTTCAAATTAAAAAAATTTTGCACTCAAGTGGAAACTGAATGTTCAAGAATGAACTTCAATATTCCATGAGTTTAACTCTTGAAAAAATAAATAAGTAATAGATTAAAGCTTTGAAGTAAATAATGGTTGCGATAATATAAATGTGAAATATAAAGCAAGCAGATAAAATAATTACGGAAACTTAAAGTGCGGAAATTTATGAAAATTAAGTGCGAGAAATTTAAGTGCGGAAAATAAACAGAACAAAATAAAAAGAGAAGAAGGAGAAGAAGATAGGCACACGATATTTTTACGTGGTTCGAAAAATCTTATCCCTACATCCACGCTCCAAGACCCCCTTGGAGATTTTAATCCCACGATCTTCATAAGGGTGAAGACCAAACCTTACAAACTCAATTGGCCTTATGGGCGCCAACTAAACCTCACAAGGCTATGTGTTTCGAGATTAAATGGCCTCTCAGAATAACTCTCTCAAAAAAGTAGAATCTTTAATCTAAACTCACAAAAAATAATTTTGTTCACCCAAGAAATTTGCAAGTATAAAACTCAAAATATCAAGAGTGATTTAGAAGAGTAGTGAAAGAGTTTTAAGAGCAAGTCTCTTGGTTATGAATTTGTATTTTATGAATAAAAATGGGGTGTATTTATAGAGGAGATGGAAGTTAGGGTTTAGGAGGGGAAATTTCAAATTTTGAATATAGATAACGGAAATGACACTCCATCCTTAATAAGAAGGATAAAAAATCTTTGACAAAAAAGGCAATGAAAACTCCTACCCAAAATAACACAATAAGGTAAAAAAAACTATTTGGATAAGCTCCGTCTCTCTTTATCTACTTGAAATTGAAACTTACTTTGTTTGTGATTTGTCATTATCTCCATCTCATGTATTTTGTCTATTGTGCAATGGAGATATGATTTTTAGTTTTTAGGCTTTTTATGGTGGGGACTTAATGATAGTTATTCCTAAATAAATTGAGTTTTAATAAAGGCAAATAAAATGAGTAAAATCCTAATAAAAATTACATGAAAGTAGATATCTTCATGATCTTCAATCTTCATACTTTATGATCTCCTATGAAAATAAATATTTTCATGATCTTCAATTGGAATGTCTTGTGGTAATTTTTTCAATGACCTCCGCAAACTTGATTAAATTTATTAGCAACATCAATATTTTGTTATCATCAAAAGTTATCTCATAGTGATATAAGGCTAACAGTATTCACACGTCTCCAATAAAATTTCAAGATGCTTACCGGTTGGTCGAAAAAGCGTTGGTTCACCATATATTGTAGTAAAGACAAATGTTTGGTTCGTTCCCTAACAAGGATTAACAAAAACAAGAAAACCATGCATTGAATATTAGAAGCTATGAGGAAGAAAAAGATAGAGCAGACATATGAAATTTAGCAAAGCTCTTGTACCATGTTTCAACGTACTGCCCTTCATTTGAAAGAACCAATATCAAAACAAAAATGTAGTTTGACAATGTATAAAGAAACTTAGACATTTTAGCCAAACTTACTTATAAAGCAAAACCCATTCACACCCTTTCACAATATTAGGAAGACACGACTGAAGGAACTCATACAAGTTTCCATAAATTAAATCAGAAATGGGTCATCATCAGAACCACTAGTGCTACTTGCAGAGATGCAGTCATCATCATCTCCTTGATTATTTGGTATTTCTTTCTTCTCACTTACTAAACTACATTCATTATCTTCTTCACAAATAGATGATGTTTCTTTTATTTTGCATACTGGACTACATTCTCAGAATTTATCTATGATTCTTATGAGGAGCCAATACATATATTAATGTATCTAACATGTGTAGATTGAATTGGCTTCAAAAGGATTAATAGAGTGAACACAATGCCCCAATTTAACTCCATAATAGCTTTAAACATGATAAAAAATAGATGTTGATTTCATTTTATATTAAATATGATCTACAATTAATTCCAACAAAAAGTATTTAACCTGAAAATCCTTCTCAAAGGATAACCAAAGTTCCTTTGTAGAACCTCAAGTGCAACTAAAAATGAGCACACGAGACATCTAGTTTAGCAAACTATATATCAATGAGACCTTAAGAATCCAAAATTACCTATAATGGCTATTGCATTCATGCCTAGATTGATATACTAAGCTAGCTCATTTAGTACTAAAAGAATCTGCTAGTTAATATAATTCTAAAATTTAGTAATACAAGTCTGTTAGGTAAGCATGAGGATGACAAGGGAATAAGAGAAGCGTAAGTAAGAGCATTTGAGGATGGTATGGAATAGAAGTCAAAGTCCATCTAATCTAACAGTAAGACAAATATAGAATGATACCAAAAGAAGCAGGGGCACATGTGTAAGCTATGGCTGGAGTAGTATCACCTTATTTCTTTGGGAAATTGCATTTCTTGGTATTCAACAAAGAAGCCATAATTAGAAATTAAAACAACAAAAAACCAGTTGGCAAAAGTCCAGCTTCATAACCTGTACCAAGCAAATTAGGGAGATACTGTTGGGTAAAATCCAAACACCTGCAAGATTGAAACTATATGAAAAAGTAAAAATCAGAAGGAAACTGAAGGAAAATAACAACGGATATAACAAATGACTCATTTTAACTAAAAAGGTAAACCACAACTATCCTACTATTTTAACCAAGGTATACATATTCTGACCCTTGAGCTAAGCTTTTCTGTTGGAAGATTTAAAGTTATTTGTGATTGAATATTTGATCCAAACATAGAGTATCCAAGAACCAACATTGATGCATGGCCAATAGTGCATAAGATGAAGCAGCTAAGCATAACCTTAAAGGCAGAACCAACAATGCATCAAATTGGAGGTGGGAGGCTTAATTAATGAACTTTATGTACATTTATTAAGTTTGTCATGTTAAAGCTAAGGTCTAAGATTTTTTTTTATTTTACCATCTTTGAATGTGATAGAAAGAATTTAAATGAGTAAGCATCGAATTGGCATCAGGAAAACAAAAGAGTTGTGCACAATAATTAGACTAATTGAAAAATGATTAATTTCCCTATTAAGTAAGTGCACATTTGTAAATTAACTTAAAATTTTAGAATTAATGTCTTACTCTCTTTGAACGGTCCAAGATTCACTGGGTCTTTCTTAATCACTGATCAAACTATAAAATATGAGTATTATAAAATAATATTAAAAGATCATTACTGTACAGAAGAAAATCTGCCTAAAATATTTAATAACATATTTAATCGATCATGTTATTTTCAACCACAGCATTAATAATTTTAAAATAAAAAGTAAATATTTGGGAAGGAAAAAAAACAAAATAGAACTAATATTATCTTTTAGAAAAGGGAAAAAATACATTGCAACCACATAAGTGTAAGGATAATGAAAAATATAGTTGAAATTCTACCGCCTCTCACGAGCTACCAACTATCTGCTCTTTAGAGAATTGACATTCCAAATTCTTTAAATATGTTGCTCTTCACTCAAGATAATTACACAATCAAAATGGAAAAAATCTTTAAGTGCTCATGTGCGGTCATCTTCATCAAATGTTGCAATGTTTGGAGGCGAAAAATATCATTGTCTAAGAAACCGGGTGCAATGGCCCTACATATTCTAACAGTAAGAGAGCATAATTTTTTTGTTTAGAGACAATATTTTATAGTAATTCTCCATTGCGCCAAAATAAAGTTAAGCATGCTTTAACAGACATGAAAAATATCAAAGGAATGCCACAAAAGTGAACTCCATATCTCACTATGTGGTAATGACCGCCCTTAATTATTGATGTAATAAAAGCCTGCATTAGTAACTTTAATATAGCGAAATTTGTTAACATTAGATGCTATTGAAAATTCTACACTTTTACATTCTCAAAAATAGTGATTCTGGTTTTACCTGCTCTGTGAGTAATACTAATAACAAGTAAACTATATTCCACTTTATCATATTAATTGTCAATGAACTTACATGCTCTGGTAAGAAGAAACTTTCATGAGAATTTCAAGAATCCAAACCAAAATGACTAGATGCTTGATAATAATATCTTAGTATAAAGAATCCTTGATATTCACATTCTCCACTAAATGCACTCTCAAACCCATTCAATTGCTAGCTAGTAGGATACAAGAAGCAAGGGAAAGAAGAAAAACTCTACGGCCATAATCAACCAGAAAAAAAAAAGAAAGAAGGAAATATTTAATGAAAGCAAAGTTACATTTGATGGCATCTAACCATGCTTGCTGACGAATAAATTCCCATCTTTCAGAAGTATTCTTACACTCATATGTGGGGGACAAAAATGTAGGACAACCTACATAAGCTAACCATATTCAAGAGCAGTAGGCAAAATAAATGCATTTCACCTCAATCGAAAGTAAACCAACAGTTTTGATAAGAAAACTTGGATCATTCTAACAAGATGATATCAAGATCCACAAATTTATTGCTTAGTGTGAACAACCTAGCATGTGCTTGAACTATGATATTTACAACATTTCTATATATCACCACAAATCATAGTACCTATACAATATAAAGCTTACGTAATAGTTATTCATATCGTAGAAGCAATAGAAGCATTAGATCAATAATAAGCTCATTGAAAATCTTCATTATCGTGGGTAAATGTCAAAACTCAATCATTTAGTTCTGAAAAAACTTTTAAGCATGATGGTTTTAGAGAGGCAAAGTGGAAATAGAGACTATGAGAAAAGAAAGAAAAAAGAATAACCCAAAAAATGAAGAAAACATGGTACATGTATTCGAAGTTAAATACATCAACTAAGTGAGATATTTATTGTAGTCAGTATTAGTGTCTCTGCTATCAGTCTCAATAATTTCACAAAAAATAACCTAAACTTGAAAATTTAAAAGCCTAACAGAGAATTAGGAATTTACTCAAAACGAAGAGAAGCTTTGGGTATTGTCTATCATGTTGATTTCAAGCGTGAAAACATCTGTAGGTAAGTTGTTAACAGCTTTATGAAAATCAGTGTCTGAGACAACTCAAATAAATAATAGTTAAGAGATTAACGATGAGTTTATATGCCTCATCTAAGGAAAAGGTGTAATTTTTGTAGGCATAGCATAAACCAGTCATATCTCTTTCGCAATCTGGTTCCCTCTAAGAATATGATTCTGAAATGGCCTAGCAATTAACGAATTGCAACAATGACTGAAAAATTGATGCCGTTAATAAATTCATACTTCATTGAACAAATAGTGCATTATTTAGTAATTTGAACCTCAACAGGTCAGACATAAAAAAAGAATTGCATGAAAATACTGAATTGCCGAAAATGGATCCTTCGATACTTAATACTCTTAAAATAAAAATCTGTGACGGATAACACCCAAAACAAAGAGAAGCTTTGAAGCTGTGAGACAGAGCTCAAACAGTGAGCTGTGCACAAATCCGGGGCAAACACTTGAAATAGAGACACATGCAAGAAGTATCTGAGAGAGAGAGAGCTTCACCTAGCGAGGAAAGCTTCATTCCAGACGCTTCGTGAGCTTTGTTGCAGAGAGATGAGAGAGCAGATGCGCTTATTGCAGAGAGAACAGAGGCACTTCAAAGAGAGAGAATGAGATTCAATGAGCCCTAAGATCGGCGAGAGAAAGAGAGGTTGAAGCTGAGAGAAAGAAATGTTGAAGTTGAGAGAAAGAGGGTTGAAGCTGAGAGAAAGAGGTCGAAGTTGAGAAAGAGAGAGGTTGAAAGAGGGAGTATTGTTTTGTGAGCAATTTTCTAAGTGGGTTGGATAAATTTTGGCCCCCCGCCTAAGTGAATGTTAAACCCGCACCCTCCACCCTATTAGTTTCCTTAGCGTTTTGACACAAAACACGATCCTAATGTGCTATAGAAACACATGTTTATTGTACTGATGACTGATAAGAGTCAGAAAATAGCCAGACATAACCGAGTAAGGACGAAACTTCTCATAATGCCATAACAAAGAGTCCTCTCCACTAAACTGCACAATAGGGATAGAAATAATAGCATCACTTCCATTTGAGAAAAATCTAGCCTCAGCTTTGACATATTCCACTAAGAATAAACAATGGAATCAGCAAACTTCGCGCTCGCATGCATAGGTTTTTGAAAAATAGAGGAGCCCGACCCAATTCTCTAACGAAGCCCTGGGAAAGAAGCTCTGTCCCCCACAAAATGCTCTGCCAAGCATAAGAAATTCCTCTAGCGTGAGGAGCGTTGAGAAAACAGCATATCTTGCATTTTCAAGTTGTTGGACTTAAACTCTGCATTTCTATCTTAGGAGTATAGTAATTAAGTCGCGATTAATGTACGTAGAATGAGATAATCATAAAAGAAGTGTAGTGTGTATCTTATTACTTGTAACATTCACCATTTATGTACTTAAGGTATTTTGTATTATTGCATTTTAATATAAAAGCATATTAATTTTCATTATGCTTTCTGCAATTTTCTTCAATTAAATCAAAACGTGTCAAGTGAAGCATTAAAAACTCCTTTAGTTTCTTTTTCACTGATAGTTAAGCTTATACTTAGGTAGAACGCCCAAGTCAAACCAACTCAGAGCAACAATTATATTGGATTGGGTATCTTTCTTATTCTGAAGATGAGAATGACCTAATAATTATGATCATCCATTAAAAATGAACAGACTACATCTGAGCTTTATTTTAAGAAAATTAAAAGATGTCAGCTATTTCAATTTTACTGTTCAATAAATCTGAGTAGTGTAAATCTGCACTAATAGTTTAAATCTGCCAATCATAACCCCTTTCTAAGAGAGGTTTCTATCCACTTAGATTAGAGACTGGGGAGGATCTCAATCTTATATCAATGACATGCATAAAAATTTTCGTCTGATATTTGTTATTAGAATCTTTCTACTTGGGTCCAACTGGATTAGACTACGAGGAAGATTGATGCTTACTTGGTGCTGACTTGAAAATAAGACATGAATCTGAGCTGAGTAGGACTTTCTTAGTAATTTAAAGTAGGTTAAAATGTAAAATACATCTCTGATCAAATTGTAAACTATATCTCTATACTTTTTTTTTCATATTTTTATACCCATGCACTTTGACTAAACTGTAAAATATACCTCTCAGTGACGTTTTTTGGTTAAATCAAACAGAAAATTAACTCCGTCCATTTTCCTCCATTTTAGTCCATTTACTTCAATTTTCTCCATTATTTCCCTTCATTTCTATTATTTCCCTCAATTTACTAACACTACTTTACCCCTCTAAATAACTCTCTTATTTCTCCTCTTTTTTAAGCCCTCACTTCAATTTCAACATATTTTATAGATCTAGTTTCTTATCATTAAGAAGGAAACTGCTCCATTAATGATTTTTTTGCTTTCTGTTCATGTGTTAAAAAATTTTCTTCATTCTCACCAAAAAAATGAATCTGTAAAAAAAATTGTTTCATTCCTACTGTAAAAAGAACTGCTTCACAAAAAAAAATATGCACCTAAAAATGGCTTTCATATATTCATTATCACATAAATTCACAAAATATACAGATCCAACCAAACTAGCCAGCATCTCATATATAAATTCACAAAATAGCTAGCATCCCAACCACAAAATAGCCAGCATATCATCAAATATTCAAAACCAATACCACATATTTCTAATTACTTTCCTTTTTCTTCCTAGGACTACTAGTCGGAATTGATTTCTTCCTAGGATTTCTTCTAGGAAGTTGGACAACACTTGACATTTCCTAAGATCTCTGCATAACAGTTGACGGTCCTTAAGATCCTATCACATTAGTCATAACTCTTCGAACATTTCCAATAAGATGATTATTAAATAGTAAAAAACTAATAATAAATGTAAACGATAAATTTTAACAATACGTACTGGTAATTTAGTCCTCGTCGTAGCAGCTGATTATTCTCCAACACTCTGAGATTGGTGCATACTAGCTGCAACCTAAACAAGATTCAATAAAATCATATTACAATTATTTAATAAGATTATATTGAAATTATTTAATAAGATTATATTAAAATATGTACAGTCTTATTTCGAATCTTCATTTTCAGGTTGGGAGGTTGATTGCATGCTCTGTTATTATGCCCCCATCCTTGACAGTTGACACATTTAAGTGATCTCCCCTTATAATACCTTGATAAGCGGGTGCATCCTCCTCTTCTGCCCTTTTTCGAGCCTTTTTAGGTCTATCAGTTTTGGGTCTTACTGTTGATGGTGCAACATTATGAAAAGTTGATTTAGGCCACTATTCATGACTGAGGAATGGCATTATGTAGTGGCGTTATGTTTTCAAGAATGTGTCTCTGCTATAGATAGGATCAACATAATCCTCCACCTCCTCCATATTCTCCATAATACATAATGCGACATGACTATAAGGTATGCCCTTAAGTTCTCAACTCCTACAACCACATTTCTTATTTCTCAAATCCACACAAAATTTTGCACCCCATGTGTGCTCCACCTCATACAGTCCATCTCCTCCTCTGTATGCAATGCAGCTCATTGCATCTTCCTTAGCCTCATTTACCTTCTTTTGAATCCTAGGATAAGTGGACACATTCAATTTTCTCATTCCATCCCCTTTTTCTTGAAACTTTTTCATAATAATTCTTCTTATCATCTCCATCATTGTTAGGATGGGCTTGCCCCTTGCTTCTAATATTGTCTTGTTGAAAGTCTCAACCATGTTATTACATAACATGTCACTTTTGGCTCCATAATAAAATGCATGTTTACACCAAGTATCTATTTTCTTTCCTAACAGCTATGTGTAAGCCTTGACATTCAGCTCCTTAATTATCTCCATGTACATGTCAAAGTTTGAATGGATAGTTCCCCTGGCAGCACTCCATAAAGGTCCTTGAGTGCCTTCCCTTTGAATTTTTTTTCATAATTGGCATATAAATGCCTAACACAATATTGGCTCTAGGCATTAACGCCTTTACAGCGTCACATAAACCCTATAAACAAATTGAAAATGAATACAAGTATCCACATAAATGCCTGAATAACTTGTAAAAGATAATAGAAGCATTAGTACATTTTGTTCGTCTGACATTATAGTATAACCACACTCCTCTCATGTGCTAATGTCCTTAAGTAGATTCATTAAAAACCAAGTCCATGCTTTTCTTTTCGCTCTGTAGCATTTATCGAAGGACACAATGACTCTAATATTATCCATTAACAAACCTTTTAACACCGGTAAATCCATGTTAGGTGAGTCATGAATCAACTCCAAGTACCTATTCGCTATCCAAGTTGATGTGACCTTTCTATTCTTCCTTGTTTTAGCACAATTGGTATATTGAGGGGTGAAAGTCTTAAATTGAAATGATTCTCCTCTTTGAGTAAAGGATGCATGTATTCTCCATCCACAATTCTTCCCTTTGCATAGTGTAGTGACCCTAGTTCTATCAATTTTTTTTAAATAGTAATCGAAATTGTGTTGAATGGCATACTCCCTCAATGCCTTTTTGAAAATAATGTGATCACTAAAAATCAACCCCTTCTCTAATGTAATTGGCCTGTCCAAGTGAATTTCTTCATGGAACTCAGGATATGACGGATGAATTTCTTCATCCTATGAATCAACAAGATCTTTCAATTGGTCACTATCATACTCTGGTTCAAATACACTAGGCTCATAAATCACTTTTTCTTTGCTTCTTTTTTCATTATTTTGACTTTACTACCAAGTCAATTGTTCAAGTCATCCTTATTTATGTGAAATTGATTTTCATTGACAAACAAATCTTATTTATCATCTACCCCATCCTCAAGCTCACTAAAATCCTCCTACACTTCACTAGACCTACTATCATTATCATCATCTTCCTCTATAGCAGGTTCATTTAATTCAGTACGTGGGAATGTAGGTGCAAGAGCAGGTGCAGGTGGAGATGCAATACTAGGCGTAGGTAAACTACATTCACCTTGACTTTCAATAAACTTATTCAATGCATGTGACACATAAACATGCAACAAATCATGGCCAAATAACTCAAGTTGAGAGAACACTTCATGTATATCAGCATCATAACACATAGGCTTTAACATGCTTAAGTCCTCATGTGGAAACTTATAACTATACCCCGATATATTACCATATCTTATTTCTTCCACTATACCTTTAATTCTAGATATGGATAATAAATCAGGATCAATATTATGAAACTTACATAGCTCACTGTTCTTATATGTTATATTCAGAACATGCTCAAACATACCACCACAATAAATTTCTAGTGTTATGTCCCTCATTTTCACAATACTTGTTGTCGTTTTCACCTGCAGTGACAAAACATAGGAGTTACAGAAGATAAACAATAACCAAACAAAAAAACAAAGCCAACAAACAAAGCAACTTTATAGAAGAAAACAAAACAAAGCAATTTTATAGAACAAAAAAAACTTTACAGAACAAAACAAAGCCAGCTAAAACAACTTTATAAAACAAAATAAAGCCAAGTGCAAATTATAAACAAAACAATATAGAAGCCCATAATTGTGCATAAACAAATAACCCCATAAATAATAACAAAGATAATATGTGCATATCAAATACAAAACAAAACCGCATAATAGAAACCAATAAGAACCTAAAATCCTAGAAACCAACGAGAACCCAAAACCCCATGTACATATAAAGCGGACCTATAAGCCGCATAGACAGCACCCCATAAAACCAACGAGAAATCAATACAGAACAAAAATTGAGCGAATCCAAAATAAAAATCAACGAACCCAGAACAGAAACCAACGAGAACATAAATCGAGCCATATATGTCAATTATCGCCAAAATAGAAAACATAAATCGAGATATAGTACATATATGAAGAATTGGAAGAAAAAAATGAATAATTGAAATAAAGTACATACCCGAAAGAATTCCTCAAGAAATTTTGACCTCTTTGACTCACAGATCTGGCAAAAAATAGAACCTTTGCCCTCTTTCATCTCTATCGCATGATGAAACCTTTCCCCATCCCCTTTAAATTTTGATCTAGGGCTGTAACAAAAAAGACAAAGTAAAAGTAAAAAAAGAAAGAAACAATTAACTTCACTTTCTTAACAGACCTATTAACAGAAGTTAACACAAAATAGGGCATGTACCTCGCACGTGCCTTTTAATGTTATTTTTTACAGAATTTATAATTGGGGGTATATTTTGTAGCTTCTTCAAAGTGTAAGGATACAAAATTATGGAAAAAAATATAAGGGTATAGTTTACAATTTGGTAAAAGTGCAAGGGTGTATTCTACATTTTTAACCTTTATAGTAAGTCTACTTAAAATCAATCCTCAATTTTTAAATCAGAGAGTGTTTGCCATTTGCCAACATAGTTCAACTGAGTTTCCAACCAACTTTTCAAAGAAAAAAAAAACTAATAATAAAATGAATAATTAAAAGTGCTTTTAAAAAAATCTTAACATGAAGTTAATTATATTGTTAATAATGGACAATAATTTCACTTTCTCGCGTGACATGCCAACATGTGAATAGAAAAAAAATAGAGTAAAATAAATTACAAGAGTGTTTCGTTTTTTAGATTGATATGATTCCTTGCTCAAATCGATCGTGAAAGTATATATTCATTACAATTAACCTTTTATTATTAATATTATCTTTATAATGTTGGGATTGAAATTTTGAAATCAGGATTTCCTATTTTAGATAATAGTGTAGTTAATAGTTGAGAGGTTATATACTAACATATGAGAGTGCTAAGACTAAAAGTGTAGCTAACACATGACAATATTTGGCCAAAGTGTAAAAATGCTTTGAAATTGTAAAATATGTATGTTACCTATTTGAGAATTGCACCTAACGTCTAAGTGCACCAAAAGATTAATACTAAATATTGCACTCTTAGAAAAATATGTAATGCAAAACTTTTTATGTATACTACTATATTAATGTGAATTCTAAATGTACAGGGTTAGTTAATCAATACTTTAGTAGATCACCAAGGTGGTGGAAAGAAGACCAAAGAGGACAACGTGGAGGCATATTAAAGAATACAAGTCAAAGAAATATGATATGGAAGTCAAAAAAGGATTAGTCCGATAGCGACAGTTACCTTCATCTCTGTGATTTTATTAAGGGCCATATACATATTAAACATTCATTATATCTCATTAAACGGTCATAAATGGTCATGGAGAAAAAGACCTATAAATGTTTTCATACGTATCAAAGAAACGACAATTCATTTCACTACAAAAAACTCATTCTCTTTTTCTCTCTTATGCTTTCAATTCTCGAATTTCTCTTTATATTATGTTCCAAAATATAGTAGAGGAAGATTTTTCTTTACAAATTGATGTTTTCATTGAGAGTTGAAAGAAAGCTCAACGAGAAATCCAGTAAACCCGCAATGAAATGAGCCAGTCGCACCAAAAGGATGTAGAAGAAACTCAAGATGCAACGGCAAGAAGAAACGTTCGATAGAACCTAAACAATAATCAAGAATTGAACGAAGAAGGTGAAGAATAATTCAAGAACATGAATAATGGAGCGGCAAGAATTCTCGGGGTAAAAGAAGGCTTGACAAAACACAACATAAAGAAAATGCTCGAAAGAAAGATGGTGAAGGCCAAAAGACTAGGCACTGCAACAGTAGTTATCCCAGACCCAATTAACTCAAAAATCTTGTCAACGCCTATTCCAAAAAAGTTCGCACATCCCAAATTTAAATATTATACAGGGAAGAAGAATCAGTTGAACACCTAAGGAGATATTGGTAAATGATGGCGCTCTACTAACATGGAGACGCATTCATGTGCATAAGGTTACCGACAAGCTGGACAACAACGCTATAAAGTGGTATCATTCTCTTCACTTTTTTCTTATAACTAACTTTTCTATTATGTCTTGTCTTTTTAAAATAGTATGCGATGTATCGATCCGTAGTAGAAGATTTAGAATATCTTTTGACAATTTCAATAAAGAAAGGCGAACCATTGTGTGAGTACACCCAGCAGTTCAAAGAAGAAATGAGCAAAGTGGAGGACTATGATAACCACGTAGCTCAACTAGCATTCAGAAGAGGATTAGACCCACAATCCTCCTTATTTGAAGATCTGTCAAAGAAAAAGCCGCTCACCATGACAGAAACATTCCTTAGGGCCCAAAACTAAAGAAAGAATAAGTATGATGCATTTATCAGAACAGTTAGAGGCATCATCCAGCAGTAACCAAAAGGAAAGTTGAGACATTCGAGGGTAAGGACTAACGTGAGGAAAGCAGACAAAATAAGAGAACAAGGGGGCCTGGACAATTCATCTAGAAGGAAAAAAATTTATACTCCACTCACCATTCCAGTAAATCAAATCTTGTGGGCCATAAAAGATGAGTTGTGACTGAAGAGACTGCCACCAATCAAAAGGGAACCAGCAGAGAAAGATAAGCATAAATATGGCTCGTTCCATAAAAGTAACCATGACGAAAGACTGTTATTAGTTGAAGGATTACACTGAAGAACTCATCAACAAAGGCCATCTCCGGTAGTATATCGCTAATCCGGACAATAGGAAGATGGAAAGAGAAAAGTGGTAGAGCCGCTACGTATCTTTGACACGATTATAACTCTGACAAAATTAGAAGGAGCCAATCGTAAAGAAAGGAAGCAGTACTATAAAGGGCAACTGTGGCTGCAAAAGAAGAGGAGAAAACTTCAGAGAAGCTCCAATAACATTTAATGGCAAGGAAGAGTTACAAGTCTCTAAGAATCACAATGACACGTTAGTGAAATGGTTTGCTGAGAAGGGTATCGATAGATAACAACAGTGCACCAAATGTCATGTGATTTAGTGGAGAAATGACGTACTCAGAAGGGAAACTTTCCCTTCCAGTGCTAGCAGAATCCTTTAACCACTTGACAGAATTTACGGTTATCAGTACACCGTCCTCGTACAATGCAATATTGGGCAGAGTGTGGATCCATAAGATGAAGTTGTTCCATCATCATACAACCAAACATTAAAATATCAAAGTCTAGACGGATGAACAATCACTGGAGACCAAGCCACAACCCAATGTTGCACGGTCACAACTTAGATGCTGCAAGAAATGTGTCAACCTTAGCATGAAAATAGCCAATTGGCCAACATCAATAGCAATTAAAGCCGCTGAACAGCTCAATTGAAGACAAGGGACTGTGATACAAAGCTGTCGATGAGCTGATAGAGATACAACTCGATGAAGGTACAAAAGTGACCAAGATAGGAGCAACATTGTCCCCACAAGAACAGTAGAGTTGATCAAAATTTGAAAAGAAAATAAAGATTTATTTACTAAAAACTCGACTGACATGCTGGGAATTAGTGAAGAAACCATATGTCACCACCTGAACATAGATCCACGTGTCATACTTGTGAAGCAAAAGAGACTCACATTCACACCAAAAGAAAGAAAGTAATCAAAGAAGAACTTGACCAACTAATAAAGGCAGGTTTCATTAGGGAAGTGATGTATCCAAAATGGCGACGTTGGTGAAGAAGAAAAATGGGAAGTGTAGAGTCTGCGTGGATTTCATAGGTCTTACAAAGCGTGTCCCAAGATGATTATCCGCTTCCACAAATCGATCAACTGATTAACATAACAGCGGTATACAATCAAGCGAAGATGTACCCGCCAGACCAAGAAAAGACATCATTTATAACTGATTACGTCATTTATTGTTACAAAGTACGACCTTTCAGATTGAAGAATGCATGAACAACGTACCAAGGCCTGGTGAACCACATATTCAAGAACCATAGTGGGCACACAATGGAAGTCTATGTCAATGACATTGTGCTTAAGTCAATTAAACATAAAGATCATATCAAGTATTTGGAAGAAGCCTTCTCAGATTTACGGAAATACAATATGAAGCTAAACCCAAAAAATATGCTTTTGGGGTCAAGGCAGGAAAATTTATCGGGTATATGGTCAGGCAGTCACATAAATGAAAACTCTAACAACTCTAAAGGACTTGCAAAATCTTACAGGGAAGCTAGCAGTGATCGTGAGATTCTTAGCTAGGTCAACAGACAAGTGCAAACCATTCTTTCTGAAAATAAAAAAGAATTCAGTTCTACGATGGGATGAAGATTGTGAACCAGACATCCAAGTAGTTAAGGAGTATTTAGCCTCACCACCCATCTGTCAACCCATTCTGTCAAAACCAGAAATAAGTGATGAGTTGTACTTATACTTGATAGTTTCAGACGTTGCAGTCAGTGCGGCTCTGATAAGAGAAGAGGGAAGATCACGGAAGCCAATATATTTTATTAACAAGAGCTTGGAAGAAGCGGAAAGTAGATACAAGAAAATTAAAAAGTTCATCCTGGCTCTGATCGTGGCATCACGGAAACTAAAGCCATATTTCTAGGCGCACGTAATTGTTGTACCAATCGAGTTCCCAATATGAAGTGTTATGCATTCACTAGACCTAACAAGTAGATTACGGGCACCAGAGTTAGGCCAATATGAAATATGCTACATCCTGAGAACCATAATGAAGTAACAGGTTTTGGCGAATTTCATCGATGAGCTCACAATGGGACAAAGTGAATGAATGGGAATTATACGTGGATGGAGAATAAAATAAAAAAGATGTGGGGCAGGTGTTGTAATTTGTCCATCCTCGTAAAGTAGTCCCCACGAAGATTTTAGGAAGAGGGGTAGTCTCGTGTGTAAGTATGAGAAACCATAAAACAAGCCCTATCATTTGGCTTCAACACATCAAACAACGAAGTGGAATACGATGCACTACTTGCTGGAATCTTCCTCGTAAAGGAATTCAGGGTAAGAAAAATAAATATATATTGTGACTCACAATTAGTGGCTAACCAGATTGCAGGGATATATGCCGCTAAATGTGTAAATACCTCCAATGTGTGAAGCAATTATTGGAACAATTGGAGGAATATCACATAAAACAAATTCCTAAAGAAGACAATTGGCATGCAGATGTTCTAGTAACTCTGGGATATACCCTGATCAATGATAACTTTATAGAAGATCTTTATCGGGGCTTATTTGAAATGCCTTAACCAAACATAAGCCAAGTACATTTTAGGAGAGGTCCATGAAGGAGTATGTGGAAGCCATATGGGAGAAGGACCTTGGCTCACAAAGTGTTGAATGAAGAATAATATTGGCCCAGAATACAAGCAGATGCAAATGAATACACAAAAAGTGTGACAAATGTCAAAGGTTTGCACCCCTCCCTCGAATGACGCTTAAGTCGCTTCAAATCTTGGTTAGTCCCGAGCCGTTCATGCATTGAGGACTCATTATAATAGGACCACTACCCATGGCTTTAGCTTAGAAGAAATTCCTCTTGGTAGCAACGAACTACTTTACGAAATGGATAGAACTAGTAGCACTGCGAAGATACAAGAAGAGGAAGTTAGATACTTTCTTTGGAAGGAAATCATATGCATATATGGAATTCTGAAAATCATAATCTCTGATAAGGGGTTGCAATTCACCGAGAAAACCATCAAAATTTTCTATGAAGGATTACAGATCAAAGCCTTACACTCAACTCCATATTATCTGCAAGGTAATGGCCAACCAGAAAAGTCAAATTGAACTATCCTGGATGGGTTAAAGAAAGACTAGAAGCGGTAAAAGGGAAATGGGTTAAAGAACTACCTTTGGTTCTTTGGTCTTATCGCACAACTCCGTGAGAATCACCAGATAAACCTTATTAGCTTTAGTGATTGGGGCAGAAGTAATCATTCTAGTAGAAATTGGGTGTCCAACCGCAACATCAGAGATCAGTTAGGAAGAAAACTCCAAATTTTTAGAAAATCATTTAGATATGTTGGAGGAAAAAGGAGAAATGACCCTCATCAGACTAGGCAATTACAACCGGTACAGATGATCTTATTTTTCTAAACGGATAAAGGCAAGGGGTTTTCAATTTGGTAAATTAGTTCTTAAAAGAATAATGTAAATAGATGAGACCAAATTAGGAAGGACCATGTGTTAGAAAAGTAATATGAGGCACATGATCATATTAGCTAACCAATTACGAAGGTCCAGATCTTCCAAAGCTGTGGAACGTTCTACATCTGAGGAAATATTATGTATGAACACATTTCCCTTCATTATTTAATAAGAATATTCTTACGTCGTGGTTCTTTTCCTGTTAAAGGATTTTCCATGTAAACATGTGTCTTGAGTCCTTTTTTATTTATTTTCTTATGACTACTAAGTTATGATAAAAGCCCGAATCTCGAAAGAGAGAAAGAACTAAAGCCCAAATCTCGAAAGAGAGGGAAAGCATAAAAAAATTTTGAAAGTGAGGGAAAACTTAAAAGCCTGAATCTCCAAAGAGAGGGAGAGCACAAAATCCCAATCTCATAAATAGGGAGTGCGTCAAATTCAAAGAAATTACCTAAGTGTGCAAAGCGGCCGTTTAAGGCAAAAATTCAAAGAAATTGTCTAAGTGTGCCAAGCGGCCATTTAAGACAAAAATTCAAAGAAATTGCCTAAGTGTGCCAAGCGCCGCTTAAGGCAAAAGTTTAGAGAAATTTCCTAATTTTGTCAAGTAGCCCCTTAAGGTAAAAATTCAAAAATATTGCCTAAGTGTGTCAAGCGGCCGCTTAAGATAAAAATTGTAAGAAATTGCCTAAGTGTGCCAAGCGGCCGCTCAAGGTATTAGTAGAATTAAAGAAGCAAACAAACAAAGAAAGAAAGCAATGGAGAGGGCCATTCCTTTCAGTTGGGATGTGGGAGTGATTGCCACCTCGCCAGTCGCCGGAGACTTGAAACGCCTCGGCATTCCGTCATTTATCACCTTTAGGCAAGTCCAGTATCAGCGGATCGCCGGTCAGGCCACTGTGTGGGTTAGCTTTGTCGTGGCTGTTCTTCTCCCTAATGAAATATAGGAGACATAACTCTTTTAAACCTAAATCTAAACCAAATAAACAGTTCAGAGCCTCAAAAACCAGTAAAATCCTATACGTATTTGGGGTAAATTGGGTAGGAGAAAAGGTCATGATAATGAAAATATTGCTGGAAAATGGGAGAAATAGGAAACCAACAACCTATAGCTATATACATTGTCCTAAAGTTTAGGACTCAAGGGTAAGAAGAAGGATTGATAATGTCACCGCCGAAATAAGAACAGTCGATCTCATTGGGAAAGGCTCTGTAGTAACAGGAGATAAACTGGTTAATCTCATGTCTGCTCTTAAACCTAGGGACAGTGGGGGAGAAAGAAGAAGCCATTGAAAAACCTGAAGAACGAAGAAGAAGAAGAAGAAGAAGAAGAAGAAGAAGAAGAAGAAGAAGAAGAAGAAGAAGAAGAAGAAGAAGTAACTTACTGGATGAAGGTTCGCGCGAGAAGAAAATAAGGTAAAACCCTTTAAATGACATCACAACGGACGCCAAATGACGGACTCAGAAGGTAAAAGTAATAACTGTCAAGAATGGAAATGACTCGCGAAGGACGTGAATAAACACATGGTGCAACGACATTAGAAGAAGCGTAGGCGGAAGCCGAATGGGTGAAGACATCTCTTTTCGTCCAAGAAAACCAATGATGGCATGCAAAAAAAGTGAAACGGCGGAGAGTAGAAAGTCATGATGAAAATCATGACATAACCAGTCGCTCGTGAAAGGCATATTAAAGTATTAGTGTTTTGTATAAACGACTTAAAACTGAGATACAAAACAAGGGCAAATGTACGGGGATGGTTAATCAATACGGTAGTGGATCACCAACGTGGCTGAAAGAAGACCAAAGACGACGACGCGGAGGCATACTAAAGAAGTTGAAGTCAAAGAAATATGATGGGGCAGTTAAGAAATGATAAGATCTGATAGTGGCAGTTAGCTTCATCTTCACGATTCGATCAACGTTCATAATCACATTAAATATTCATTACACCTCATTAAATGGCTGTAAACGGCCATGGAGCAAAAGTCCTATAAATACTTCCATACGCATCAAAGAAAAGACAATTCGATTCGATAGAAAAAAAAAACTCACTCTCTTTTTCTCTCTTATTCTTTCAATTCTCGAATTTCTCTTTACATTATATTCCCAGAATACAGTAGATGAAGAAATTCATTTACACTAATGTGTAAAACAAATAACGATAGCTGGACAATAAATACTTTATTCATTAACAAAAATTCACTTTCAAAAAGGTGAAATTCACTTTCAAAAAGGTGCTTAAGTATATATAATTTTGCAATCATGTTAAATATAATAATTATAATCTTTTTTTACCTAATGATATAACTAATTTAACAACAAAATAATTAATCTACAATAAAAAAAACATCTTTTTTTTTCTTTGAGTATTTATGAGTGTTTAAACCATAATAGTCAATTCCGTTTTGGTGATCGTTTCGATTTTTTGAAAAAATAGAACGTTTCAGATACTTTGGTGTTTTGGTATTCCGTTTCAGAAAAACATTTTGGACATATAAAAATTGTTATAAATAATATAAGAAATAACTAACAAGATATACATAATTCTCATTAAAAACTTCTTTATATTAAGAACGCATACCTTATTCCAAGCATTCTAATTTATTTAGGTAATTCTTCACGTGAAAAGGTGATAAAATAATATGCAAATCACTCAATTAATCTAAAGAAATCATTCATTTAATCTAAAAATAATTACTCATTTATTTGAATTTATAAATAAATCATCACCACATTTAATCTAAACAAATTATCTATTCTAAAAAATAATTATAGAAAAAGATTAAATTAAAAAATTGTAATTGAATAAAAATGAAGTAAAAATAGAAGTTTGCATGCTAAGAGGATCGAACCGTAGTGGGGAAAGTGAATTCCAAAAGAGTTAGCCATATGAGTTGCTGCACTCATGATGAAATGGTCACTTTCACTAATATTTATTACATGATTTACAAGTAAAGGCATGCTTTGCATATTTACCATTTCACCCATTCCAGGTGAAATTGGCATATTCCGGCCGGAATTGACCGAATTTGGGGACGGAATTTTATCACCCCATGTTCCGTTTCGTTTCCATCCCATAACCTGAATATTCTGGCTATTCCGGTCGGAATGGAACAGAATTAACTACTATGATTCAAATAGACTTGCACATCTGACTAATATCACAGAGTTCATGCATCACATTTTAAATTTTTTACGTAAATCAGTGTAAATAATTGATGTTAACCCTAGGGCGTGACCCGAGAGTACAATGATAAAAGTTTGATAAACTGACGGGTTGCATTTAACCCTTAAAACAAATTTTAACGATTAGTAACTTGAATATCTTCTGTGTCCCATGACTTCATATAGTTTGTCATCTTCTTTACATAACTGAGAATATCAAAACGTCCCCTTCCCTTTTTAGTTTGTTAATTAAACTTTAATCTAATTTTTTAGTTACAAGTTGTTTTGCTTAATGTAATTTTTGGAGAATTATGACTCAGATGCGACTTTTTAATCTTTAGCATCGTTAATATAGCAATGGTCAGATTTTATTTGAATTATGAGTTCTATCATTTACTATGTAATATTGTCGTCTCACTTGTTGACAATGACACACTACATGTAATATTGTCGTCTCACTTAGGGTATTTTTGGATGAGTAAAACATTCCAAGTCTTCCATCTTTTACCATATTATAGTTATATTGGAGGCCAAAAATTTTATATATCCATAGGGATGAGTTGCTAGTTTGGAGGATTTGTCAGTTAATACAATTGAATATTCATGAGTTTCTTAAAGTGATTCCCTAATCAAGTATCATGAATAAGGATGTGGTATGCGAGTTTTCATTATATTTCAGACTGCTGCAATGTTAAAGCTTTTTTCTTTATTGACAATAATTTATCATAAACACTAAGGGTGCATTTGGTATGTGTGTAAGTTTGTTTGGATCCCTATAAAGTGAAGTCATATAAGAGATTACCTTGTTTGGTGTGAAAGTTATGAAAATCTTTAATATTCTTAAAAAGTTAAGATACTTTTATTTGAGAGAATCTAGATACCCCTTTAAATTGAGGGATATCTTCATTCCTTGCATCCTTAAGATTTATTAATTTTCATATTTCCTAAATTATCCTCCTCCTCACTTCCTCACTTCATCATCTTCCCATCATCACTATCATCAAGATGATTAGCACTCTCTGTATATATATCTCTCTCTAATTTCCTAGACTAGTTTAGACTGAAAAATATTTTAGCTCTCCAAATAAGAGTATAGTGCAAATCTACTATGCCCAATCTCAGGCACTCAAATTCGACGAGGAATTCAGAGACACTTCAGCCGTGGATATAAATAGAGAAGACAGTGATGAATAACTACTGATATGGAGACCTTGTAATGGTAATATGACTGAAAATCAAGAGCAATTCATGGGCTTCAGGGTCCCGAAGCATCTCCTCACCCGGGGGAGGGGGATGTGCCTTCCCATCACATGCACTATCCCTTTGTTTCCTTTCTAATTGTCTTCGTAGCTCCTCCATTAAAGACATAGCCATAACTTGTTGGTGTGATGATTTTGGTGAAGGAAGAGGGAGGTAAAGGGTTTGTGTTGGGTTCGTTTTAACTTTTTTTATTTGCTTTCATCCAAAAAAAAATCCAGATTTGAGTTTTAAGTCTGCATATTTCTCTCAACTTGGTGAGATTTTTTAGGTAATTTGACTAAATTTGTATACTTTTTCTTCTAGCTTAAATTTTGATTTTTTTCATATTACTTTTCAATTTACATTTTTCCTAATAGACCCAATTTCAGGGATTTTATTTCCACTATAACATACTCCTTTCTAAAAATCAAATGGTGAATTCAGAAATTAGTATAGTATTTCTTTAAGTATTTCATCAAAACAAATAAAGTATTTGACATTATCACCACAATATCATAACATTCACAATTATTATGAAATAAAGTCATCTCAACTTCCCGGATATATACATTCTTATAATCCTATTCTAGTAATTATATTCTCAAAATGATAATCTTATATCAACCTGTTTAAGGATTTAAAATATTAGACAGGTGGTGGCTGGACATTGGGCGCTAAAATTGAGCGCTAAAATTGAGCGCATACGTGACACAAACTAATTCAATGACGACGAGACAAAAAACTTAGGAACAGCTTTTGCATTGCGTCAGAAGGTATTTCACTCACAAGTATCGCGCGTGCGTTACATACACTCGTTGCAGGCCATTGATGAAGAGCGTACAGTATAAGATCATACTCGGGTGTGGCCCGGACAGAGATAGAATACTGTTGTGAAATCTCTTTTGAGGCATTTAAATGACAGCCAATTTTTATATACTCTCATGAATTATCTGTGAGATTGTTTGTATCTTTTGTTTGAGTTCTTATCTACCTGCAATTCAAATTAATAAAAAGAAATTGCATCAGCCCGGGTTTTTTCACAGGTAAATAGCGGATTTGGAACTGCCAAACCATTGGGTTTTTTCTTCGTTTTTGGTGTGAACAGATTTATCTTTTATAAATGATTTTTTATTATTGATGATGTGAAATCATTATAATTAATTAAAAAAATTATTGGATTTAGTATTAATTTTATTTTTTAATTCAAAATTATATATTTATCTTTATTTTATCATTAATAAGCTATATATATTTATCTTTATTTTATCATTAATAAGCTATATATATTTATCTTTTTTCATAACCGATTGATAATCATTGTATTTTTTGTCATTTCTGGATTTTTAGTTCTTTTCAACTGTCTATTCGCAAACAACCTATTTTTCAGCACCCATCTGTATTTTGAACTGGAAATCACTTATCAACTATCAAAGTAGTTTGAAGGAAAAAAAATAGAAGTATTTCACCAATTGAATTTTGTTGCCTGAACTGCAACTATGGTAGATTTCATCACCGATTGACCGTCATTGACGTCGACAAACCTCCATTGATGCTCACCTGAAACAAACTATTGACGGTAAAAGGTAACTCCATTGATGAAGAATAACTCCATTGACGATGGATAACTCCATTGACGAGAGAAATTTCATTGACGACAAATTTAAATCATATTTTCTCTATGGATTGACTATTGGTTTACCGTATTTTATCTATTTTCCGTCAATGGTTCTGTTCAGGCGGGCGCCAATGAGGATTTATCGACGTCAATGGGGGTCTCATGAAGATGGAGAGTTTTTTTTGTGGTTTTTTTATTCTTTAATTTTGATTATGTTGATTGACAGATTTTTACCGTAATTAGGGTAGTTTCATTAACCGTAGTTTAAGTTTTTTTTCTTTTCAATTTTTTTCCTGAAATATGATCGGTGAATTTCAAAATTTGAATTACTTTCATTTAATATGCGAGGTTGACTTTGTATTAATCCATTTTTTGTTTCCTTAATTATATGGTATATAAAATTAGTAGATCAATAACTTCCATTTTATTTACTTGAATTAATAGATTTGTTTCTTTTTATAGATGAGGGTATTTTGGTCTAACATTATTGACGGTTTAAGAAATTTGACATTTACCTATAGATTTAGAAATCCTATCATTGTTTAACACACTCCTCCTAAATTTGTCTATAGTATAAAATTTCTCTTAAAACATAAATTAACTAACAAAATAAGATTTATCATATTAAAATCATGCTCATCAAATAAAAAATGAACAAGAAGATATATTCAAACCACACCTGGGAGACGAGTCTGAACCAATATATTAATCAAATCTACCCCTCAAAGATTTGACAGGAAGGATGAGAGGAAAAAAAATAATGTTGGATTAGACAATGCATATCAACAAACGAGGACATGGAAAAAATAATAATAATAATAATAATAATAATAATAATAATAATAATAATAATAATAATAGAAAATGATTTGACTGACCATCTGACTGATCCTATAAGAAATAAGTTGATTTATACTAAAAAGGAGAGCGACACATTGTTTTCATTTTTCTTCCCATTGTTTTCATTTAAGGCATGTTTACTAAAACGTAAATGGAAAGAAAATAATAAAAATGAGAAGGGTAAAGGAATGAAAGGGAAAATGCAGTAACTGAAAACACTCTTTATCCATTTGATTGTCTACTAACTATTTATAATCGACAACTGAAATGAGCTGTAATTTTCTTTAGTGTGCTTATTAACTATTAACAAAAAGGATCTAACATATACAATTATCAGTTGAATCTTAAATAAATATTTTTTTTCTTTTTATCAAAAGTTCTTATATTTTATGAATCTATTTACATTATTGTGAAACTTATTTTCAACTTTTAATTTACATACAGATTTATTTAATTTTAGGAAATTCTATAATTTATTTTTTGAATGATAAAAAGTAATTTACGTACTATATGAAATTAAAATGTCAGTAGGTACTTTACATAAAAATCACCATTTTACATAAAATGGTTATGTAGATAGAAAAGAAATGAGGAAGGTGCGTGTGAAGAGATGAAAAAGAGAGAAAAGAAATGAAGAAAAGAAATGAGGAAGGTGTGCCGTGAAGAGATGAAAAAGAAAGAAAAGAAATGAGGAAGGTTTATGACTGTGAAGAGGTAAAAAACAGAGAATGATGGGGGAGAAGGCTGATGAGTGAGATGCACTTGAAAAATGGCAAAGGAAAAATAGTACTACTAACAAAAAAGGAAAATTATTTAACTGGAAAGCCAATAATTATTTTACTGAGTAACTTATTTTCTTTTATTGATTTTAGTAAACACATAGGATCAACAAAATCAACAATCACACTCTTATCATCATTTTCCTTTATTGAACGGTAAATATGTCCTTAAATTAATTTTCTTCCTCGAGATCCATAATCAATCATTGGTTCAAATTGACGCATTTAGTTCAAAAAGCTTTTCTTGTTCATACTCATTTGCAATGAAACATTAACTATTTATTTTTTCAATCGATTGAATGATTTTTCTCTTCAAATTTTATTCTTTCTTTTTATGACTTTCATGAAATTCGAGTCCCACAGGGTATTCTCGAAAAGATGTTTCGCTCATCTCAAACACACTGAAGATAATCACTAGTCGTGCCTGTAAGGCAACTCGTCATGTGTTGCTATAAAGTAAAATCAAGAACAAGTGGATTTAAATGCCTCAACCAATGGGACTTTAAAAGAAGCACAGGTAAGTGTTTACAATAATGAAATATTCTACTTATAAAATTAGCAAACAATATTTTACAATAAATGAACATTGATCGAGACTAAGATCACCTCAACTCCTATAATTCTATGAGTGACATATCTCATATCACATACTATAGATGACATCAAAATTACAAATTACGAGAGATGCCCATGAATACGGTATCGTATGGATGGTGTTATAACCATCCCATACCCATAAACATTTTCCACCCATACCTACCAAAATTTTATGGGTAGGGGACACTCATTTGTGTATGGATAACTGGTGATTTTTTTTCTATTTTCATTTTATACTTGCAATAGATTCTAAAATAGTAATGATCCTAAATAAAATATGTCATGTTAAAAAAATTACGCGCCCTAAAAAAAATCGGCGCCATTTGTGAAAAATTATTTTTAGTCGTTGCTTGTTTATATAATATATATTGTATACATATAATATACTGCATATATATTTTATATATATGATATATTCTATAAACTTTCTGCATATATATTTTACATATATATTCTATATTGACATTTGGGGTGGCTATTTTTTATTTTTCTTTCGTCATTAGCTATTTTTTATTTTTTTAAAGTGACATATTCTTAATATTCTCCCATTTTAAAATGTGAAACTATTTTATTATCAAAATTACACATAATATTTTATGTACTGAAGAACAAAATAAACATAATTTAAAACACACATAAGTCTTGAAAAACTTTTTAATTTAAAGTTGCTCATGATTATCCTGATTTTTCTTTCTTTTATAGCTATTTTCACAGCTTATCTTTACACCATAAAAACATATATACAATTTTTAATAAAAAATGAAAATTAATAAATACAATTATTGGGTAGTTATATATATATATATATATATATATATATATATATATATATTTGGCTTTGATACCAATGTGAGGCAGAATAACGATTAATTTACCGGTAAAAAAGTAAATAGAGATTAACTTCTGGTGTGGAGGATCCTTTCTTCAAAGGCAAGCACATAACATACTTATTAATAGTGATTAAATAATTTAAAGATAAGATAAAAAAATTTATTGAAGAAAAATTCAAAACTTACAAGATCGAAAATAATTTATAACAATTAATTAGTGTTCCCGCTCACTAACCAATGTTATAAGAAGAAAGTACTAAAAATGAGGAGGAAGAGGGAGAAGAGAGATTTGTTTTCCAAAATAAGTTTTTCTCTCAAAAGTGTGTAATGAGTGAAAACTAAGTTATGGACTACAAATTGGAGAAGACGTCTTATTTACAGGTAAAGAGAGCGGAGTTCACTAGAAACTCATCACTAACTTGCATTATTCTTACCTAAAAAAGTAAGACACTTTACATTGCACTATCTTTCTCAGTAAAGAAAAAGACAATTCAAATTGTAGTTTTTTACTAAAAGGACAACTAGTCATCTAATTTTTAGACAACTTGCATCTTATCTCTAAGCCTTTAACAAAAGAAAATAAAATATAAATATTCTTGATAATTGTATTTTGACCATTGCTTCAAATTGGAGAGTTGTCATCATGAATTCTTGAAATTTGTTTCAACTTGGAGAATTATTTTTCTTGATATCCTGATAATCTCTCTCTTGAAGTTTGACATTTTACCAAAAATAAATTTCTTTATTGTTACTTTGTTCTCTTGATATCTCAAAAAGTGCTTCAATTTGGAGAGTTGTCTTTGTTGATATTTTGATAATTGTCTCTTATTTTTATTTTAAGAGTTTGACATTTTGCCAAAAGTGAATTCCTCTACATTTACTTATTAATCCATTGATTTGGATGGTTTGACAATTTTACCAAAAGTATATTCTTTTTTCCCTTTTTTTATTTATTCATTCATTCATCACCACTTAGATGGACATCTCCAAATGAGTCTTGTGAATATTGAAATGCGATATAAGCTCATTGTGGTAGGGCACGACTCTTTTTGGTGTTTTGGGCATTCAATTGTTGAAGGGAAACATTTTTATGGATTGGACTTTTTAGGTACTTGATCTTGACTTTACAGAAGATTTTGAGTCATAATTACTATTATCTTCTAAAAGAATAAGCATTTCTTGGATAATTTTTGCTTGAGTTTGGATTGGGCCTTGAGGATTCTGATTCTCTTTTGAAGGAAGTGGGCTTGGACTCTTTAGAAGAGTTTGAATGAGTTTACTTTATTTGTGGATTTTGGTCAATGAGCTCATTAATTATTAATGGAGCCTCGGCAAAAAAGTTGCTAATTTTAAGCCAGGGTGACTATTTGCAAATCCTTGGTTGATGGAGTCAATAATTTTTTGTGTATTAAGTTTATGCCACCGCTTGATGAAATATTGACGTATGAGAATATCATCTTCAATTGCGTATTGTCATTTTAGTATTCAATGTGTTTTATATTTGCTTGAAAAATAAAAGAGTTGAGGGAATGATGCCTCAATTGGTGAGAACTTGTATAATTTTTTTTTCAAAATGTAAAAATAAATAAACTAAAAAAATATTATACTAGTACAAGTGGCATACCCGAAGACTAAAAACGTAAAAATGAAATGACCAAACAAAACTCAGCTCTCTAACAAATTTTCATCAAAATTGAGATGCCTATTTTTGAAAAGAAAAAATAATCTCTCTATAACCATGAAAATAACTTTCCTAGAGATTAGAGAAGTGTCCAAGAGCTTACTAAAAAAACTCTTCTATTTCTTTCCAACCAAAGACAGTAAACAAATACTGAAACAACTAATTTAGAGTTAACAGAAGTATAAGTCTTCGAACCAGGGAACTGCAAGAGCTTCTGAATAAGAGAGCTCCAAGTATGAGGCATGAAATTGATGTCGCGCCTGTGAAGTAAAGGTTCCAGAATCTGTCTAGCAAAGGAACAATCACAAAAAAGATGTTGAACAGTCTCAACACTTCCAAAGCAGAAAATGCAGTCAGGATTTAAATTGTGCTTCCATTGAACCATCATGTCCTTAGTGTTTATCTTGTAAAGAAGAACAAGCCAAAAAATAAAAGAACATTTTAGAATACGGCCTTTAAACCATACAATATCAGACCACAAAACAGAATCAGTAAAACCAGATAGATGATTGTATGTCGCACTAATGGAGAAAACACCATTCCCACTAGCTGACCAGCTCCATTGATCTTCACCATTCGAAGGTAAAGGCATGTTAAGTAGGTTATTTAGAAGCAAGTAAGCAAGTATATATATGGGAAAATGAGGATGAAAACTCTTAAACCCACACTATCCATGCCCTTTATGAGTATCTTTTTTGTATACTTATATCCTACCCAAACCCGTTATAAAACCTCCATACTCTATCTATTAAGGTCGGGTACTCGTGGGTACCCAAACTCATGAGTCATAGAGTTGAAACTGAGATAAACTATACCTTGTTTCAAGAATTTGTCTAGTAGTTCTAGGCTTCCGGTTTAGTTGTGGTACAGTTTGGGTATTGTTCAATCTCAGTCTTCTTTGAGCGCGACCTCTAAACATAAATGCTAGTCGACCTAAGCTCGTATAAGCTGATTTTTGTTGCTTCCAACTCTAATTTTCTTTTTAAAACCAGCTGTCTAATTTTGAAAATGTTCGATTAAATTTGAAAAATAAAAATTTGCCATAATAATTCGAGAAATTAAAACTGCAGAATCTGATTTCAATACTTAAATTGCAAAACTTCTGAAATCTGAAACAGTTGATTTCATTCAAAATTGATTTTTTCATTTTAAAAAATTGAAATCCTACACATCTATAAATTGATACGTTTCTTCTCATTTCACCATACCTCAACAACTCAGTACTCCTCTCTTTAGGTTCTTCATGTTCAGAAATATTGTCTCTTGTTCTAAGAATTTGACTAGTAAATTGAAGTTGTAATTTTCAGATTTATACAGAGTAAGGTGTATCAGACTACCTATCTCTTTGTAGTTGGATATTCAAGTTTTTGGAATGCCCTAAGTTCGGCTTGAGCGTCTAGTCAATACCGACAAAGACATCTCTGAATTAAGTTCTAGCACCATGCTAATCGTGTCCGAAGAAGGAAAGCAAGGTAAACGAAGCATTTTCAAAAGTAAACCAACCCCTTGAACCATAGTAATGAAATCCATTCCGGCCGGAATGGCCAGAACATTCTAGTTCCAGCACGGGAGCATAACATATTAGGAGTAGTAAATTTTCCGGCTAAAAATCTGGCCAATTCTAGCCGGAATGGAATATTCTGACCGGAATATGTCCATTTTAACCCGAATGGGTGACTGGCATCTAGGCCGGAACATGCCCATTAGCGTGACAATTGAATAATAATGGACTAAAGCACTATAAATGAGAGAACACCAAAATTATGCCCATTTAAAGAAAAAAATAAAAAATACCAATGGTTGAAAGAAAAATAAAAATATCCACCCCAAATCTAAAACAAAATAATTTTAGGGGCCAAAAAATGAGACCTCTACATCCAACGAAATTAAGTGCAATTTTTAAAAAATTTATATGACATACACATAGTATATTTGATATATACGATATATTATATAAACAATGTACGGCTGGAACAGTTTTCCCAGGTTGGAGCTCAAAATTTCTTTTGCCACAAGATTTTTTTTTATTTCGAAGCATGTGTAATGATCATTTTTTATATTTATGGGTATTTTTTATGATTTTGTTTTAAGATTTGGGTGGATATTTTTATTTTTCTTTCAACCATTGGTATTTTTTATTTTTTTCCTTAAATGGGCATAATCTCGATGTTCTCTCATTTTAAATTATAGTGCTTCAGTCCATTATTATTCAATTGTCATGCTAATGGGCATGTTACGGCTCAGATTTCATTCACCCATTCAGGTTAAAATGGACTTATTCCGGTCAGAATATTCCAATTCGACTAGAATTGGTCAGATTTTTAGCCGAAAAATTTACCACCCTTAATATGTTCTGCTCCTGGCTGGAATTAGAATGTTCTGGCCATTCCGGCCGGAACGGATTTCCCTACTATGGTTCAAGGGGTTGGTTTACTTTTGGGAATGCTTCGTTTACCTTGGTTTCCTTCTTCGGACATGATTAACATGGTGCTAGAACTTAGTTCATAGATGTCTTTGTCGGTATTAACTAGATGCTCAAGCCGAACTGGGGACATTCCAAAAACTTGAAGATCCAACTACAAAGGGATAAGTAGTCTGATACACATTACTCTGTATAAATCTGAAAATTACAACTACATAACTTGTACCACTACCATAAAATATATTGTAAGATATTATCTTATGTGTCATTAATAGGTTACACCAAATTTAAGAGAAACTAATATTATTTTAAATCTTGAATGTGAAAATTATCTATCAATCGATAAAAGAACATGTTAAACAATCTAATTGGAAATGGAATTAACAAACTATATATTCTCAGACAAAATTATATTGAAAATCTATTTTATAATAATTGCCCAATTGTTAGGCACCAAAAAACGAGACCTCCACGTCCAGCGAAATTAAGTGCAATTTTTAAAAAGTTTTTATAATATGTATGGTAAATACAAAATATACATGTAGTATATTCATATACGATATATTATATAAACAATTGACGGCTTGAATAGTTTTCCCGAGTTTGCGCTGAAAAATTCTTTTGCCACGAGATTTTTTTTTATTTCGGTGCGTGTGCAGTGGTCATTTTTTATATTTGTGAGTATTTTTTATAATTTTTTTTTAACATGACCTATTTATGATCATTATTTTTTTTTGAAAATCAATGGTGTTAGCATAGTCATCAACATGGGTTTTACACTAATGGTTGGAGTCACCAAGGGCATACTGTTTATTTTCTGTTAAATTTGTTTCTATAACAATTTTTTAATTATTACACTTAAAGTTTTCCTATATAAGTTAGTTTTTCCTATAATCATTTTCAGGATTGGGTATTTTATTTAGATTAAATTAATGATTTATTTAGATTCTACTTTAAAATAATGAAGTGATTTGTTTAGACATCAGTGATTTGCTTTGATTAATTATGTGACTTACTCATCGACGTGTTGCTTTTTTATGTGCATAATTATGCTCATGCTTGTAGATTAATTGAAATTCTTAGAATCCAATAAGTAGGATGCTTAAAATAAAGAAGTATTAAATTAAATGTGTAAGAGTAACATTGGGGTATTTAGTCGTACTTTTAGTAGTGTTAAAAAATTGGTTAGAATTGTTGTAAATACATAAATTAGACGTCATCATTTTTTACTCTCAACTTTTCTAACTCTCCCCACTTCTAACTCTTCTATACTTAACTCTCTCATTTACATTAGAAGTAAAAACCCTAAATAAATATTGTAAGTTTTATTCTTATATGTTTTAATTATGTTGCCTATATAAAGAAGATATTGCCCATGAAGAGAATTAAGAGAAACAATTGGTTCTCTCTTCATCGTCTTCATCTTCTTCTTTATTTTTATGCTATTTTATTTCTTACATTCTTGATTCATCTTATCTTTTATGACACGTTATCAGCACCAAACTTTAAGCACAATTTATTGTTAAGGTAAAAAATTTATTGTTGACTATTATATTACGTTTCAATATTTTCTCAAATCTTCGATAACAATCTTGTTTGATTTTATGTTTACTAATTGATTCGAATCTTACATAATAATCTTATTTTTTTGTGCTTGATAATTGGATATAAATTATAATGGGTGGTTATAAGTAGTATTTATCTATAGTTAGTTACCAATAAGATTGTATAACTTCTTTGTGTTCTAACATAACATATTCTAATTTATATTTAAAATGGAAATTGGGCAATTACTATATATTAGATTTTCAATATAATTTTGTCTGAGAATATATAGTTTGTTAATTTCATTTCTAATTAGATTGTTTAACATGTTCTTTTATCAATTGGTAGATAATTTTCATATTCAAGATTTAAAATAATATTAGTTTTTCTTAAATTTGGTGTAACCTATTAATGACACATAAGATAATATCTTTAAGGCATATGTTTATGTTGTTATTCATATGTTGTTCTTAAATGAATGTTTAAGTAAATAAGAATTGATTTACTATAGCATTTTAATATTTGTTGCTATATTTAAATTTATTCATTTATGATTTGTCCTTATAATTATCTAATGTTATATTTTAATGTATTATTACATTAATTTTCTATCGACTCATTCTAACTACACTATTATTTTGTCATGCAATTATCAGAGATCTAGAAATGTAAAATCTTACAAAACTCGAGTTCATTGCTCTCGACATTACGGGTAAAAATTAGTTATCATGAACTCTTGATGTGAAAATTCACATTGATGCCATGAACCTCAGAAATACAATAAAGAAGGAAATCAAGCATCCCTGCAGGATCGAGCAAAAACTATGATATTTCTTCGTCGTCATATACATGAAGATTGAAAACTAAATATCTCATCGTAAAAGATCCTCTCAATCTCTGAAAGAGTATTATAGATAGATATGACCATCAGAAAATGGTAATACTTTTAAGTGTTCGTTATGACCAAAGGAACCTGATGTTGCGAGATTATAAATCAGTTAGTGAATATAACTCAGCATTATTCAGAATAAGCTCATAATTCAAATTATATGGAGATATTATAACTGAAGAAGATATGTTATAGAAAATATATTCTACTTTTCATGCCTCGAATGTGCTCTTGCAGCAGCAATATCGAGAGTGTGGATTTAATAAATACTCAGAATCAATCTCTTGCTTACTTGTTGCTGAGCAAAATAATGAGCCTTTAATGAAAAACCATCAATCTTGCCCAACTGACTCAACACCATTCCTAGAAGTGAATGCTACATCATTTAGTAATCGTGGGCATGGCCGTGGACGTGGTCGCAATTGAAGTAATCGACACCGTGGTGGTTATATTCATAATAGTAAATTATATGGTTATCAAAATAAGAAAACCACATCATACCACCAGATGGATGAAAACCATGGAAAAGGAAAGGGATCACAGAATAAGCCTTCCAAGAATTATAATGAAGTTTGTTATAGGTGTGGCATGAAACGTCATTGGTTGCGTACCTACCGCATGCCTAAACATTTGGCTGACCTATAGCAAGCTTCTATGAAAGGAAACGAGAAACAGTTTTAAATGAATTTCGTTGATCATAATAATTCAGTTGGCATGACCCACTTAGACGTTTATGACTTTCTCGAGCAATCTATGAAGAACGTAGATAATGTCATTAATCATGCACACATTGTTTAAGTTTTCATTTCTTATTTTATTTTTTCTCTCTCTTTAATTGCTTTAAATAACAAGAATATAAAAATTATTTCATAGTTTCTTCATAAGTAAAAGTTTAATATTTCCTTTGTTAACGAATAAATATAACTTTTATAGATTACTAGATGGAGTCAAAAATTAATGTTCCAGATGTGTGTCTGATAGATAGTGCATCAACTCATATGATTCTTAAGGAGAAAATATATTTCTCTTATTTGACATTAGAAGAAACAATAGTAAATACAATATTTGGCACTGCAAAATTGATTGAGAGCTCTGGAAGAGCCAACATTATACTACATGGTAGAACATAATTTATCATTAATGACGCATTATTCTCTACAAGACCTAGAAGAAATATGCTTAGTTTTAGAGAATATATGTCTTTGTGATTATCATATTGAGACAATTGATGAAAATAATATAGAGTATTTATGCATTACTTCATATGCCACAGGTGAGAAGAGAATATTGGAGAAACTTATATCTTTGTCCTATGGGTTATATTATGCAATTATAAGCTCAATTGAGTTAAATAATGTGATGAGCCATAAGATCACTAACCCAAAGATATTTGTTCTTTGGCATGATCGACTGGGCCATCTTGGATCCATAATTATTAGAAGAATTATATAAAATTCACATGGGTATGCACTAAAGAACCAGAAGATTCTTTTGTTCAGCGATTTTCCATGCAAAGCTTGCTCGGAAGGCAACTTGATTATAAAACCATCTTTAACTAAAGTTGTGATAGAGTCTCCTACATTTTTACAGCGTATTCAAGGAGATATTTATGGATCTATACATCCACCATGTGGTCCATTTCGGTATTTTATGGTGTTAATAGACTCATCTTCACGTTGGACACATGTAAGTCTTCTTTCCACTCATAATACAGCTTTTTCTAGATTATTGGCTCAAATAATTTGATTACGAGCACAATTTTCTGATTATACAATTAAGACGATTAATCTTGATAATGCTGGTGAATTTACATCAAAAGCATTTGATGTGTATTGCATGTCAATTGGAATTGATGTTCAACACCCGGTTGCCCATACTCATACTCAAAATGGTTTAGCATAATCATTGGTTAAATGATTACAATTAATTAATAGACCATTACTAATGAGATCAAAATTACCTATTTCTGTTTGAGGACATGCTATATTACATTTTGCACCATTGGTACGCATAAGGCCCATTGCTGACAAACTACAATCATCATTAAAACTTGTCTCAGGACAAGAACTAAATATTTCTCATGTAATAACTTTTGGTTGTGCTTTATATGTTTTAATTTCCCCACCCCAACGGACAAAAAATGGGTCCTCAGAGACGGCTTAGAATTTATATTGGCTTAATAATTAAATATCTAGAACCATTGATGGGCGATATGTTTACAACAAGACATACTGATTGTCATGTTGATGAGACTATGTATCTAGCATTAGGGGGAGAGAAGTCACAACTAGAAAATAAATAGGAAATTTCTTGGAATGCTTTATCATTGTCTCAAATAGATTCTCATACAAATCAATGTGAACTTGAAGTTCAAAAGATCATTTATTTGTAAAATATTGCAAATCAATTACCTGATACATTTGTTGATACAAATAAAGTGACAAAATCACACATATCGCCTGTAAATGCTCCATCACAGATTGACGTTCCGGTAGGACAAGTCTAGTAAAGTATGCCTGAAGCGTGGTAGACCTAATGGATCAAAAGACAAAATGTCTTAGAAGAAAAATGATAAATAAATAATGAATGAGGGTGTAGCTCTTGAAGATGCCACTCCAAACAAAATAAACGATATGTCTGATCAATTGGAGGACATAGAATTGGTTTCAGAAGAGGAAATACATGATAATAAAGATATCTCTATAAATTTTGCCAATACTGGAAAACATTTAGATCACGATAAAATTATTGATGATGTATTTATATACAATGTGGCGCTTGATATTCTGAAGGATTTTGAAGATCTTAAACCAAAATCTGTCGAAGAATGTCGGCAGGGAAAAGATTGACTAATGTGGAAAGAAGCAATACAAGCAGAGCTCGAATTGCTTTCAAAACGAGAAGTATTTAGACCTGTAGTCCAAACACCTGAAGATGTAAAACGAATTGGATACAAATGGGTATTTGTATGAAACAATAATGAAAATAATGAAATTGGTAGATACAAAGCACGTCTTGTAGCATAAGATTTCTCACAGAGACCTGGTCGTGATTATGATGAGACATACTCCCCTGTAATGAATGCAATTATCTTTCGATTTTTAATTAGTTTGGTTGTTATAGAAGAACTTAATATGCATCTTATGGATGTGGTAACAGCATACTTGTATGGCTCACTTTACAGTGAAATATATATGAAAATCCCATAAGGATATTAAATGCCTGAAGCATATAATTCAAAATCATGTAACATATGTTCAATTAAGTTACAACGATCTTTATATGGTTTGAAACAGTCTGAGCATATGTGGTATAATTGCCTTAGTGAATACCTTTTGAAAGAATGGTATGTGAACAATTTAATTTGTCCATGTGTTTTCATTAAGAGATCAGAATCAGGGTTCGCCATTATTGTTGTGTCTGTAGATGATTTAATTCTCATGGCACCTCTGCAGATCAGGATAATGCCATAACTTATCTGAAAAGAGAATTTGAAATGAAAGATCTTGGAAACACAAAATTTTGTCTGGGCCTACAAATAGAACATTTATCAGATAAAATATTAATCCATCAATCGACTTACTTAGAAAAAGTCCTGAAGTGCTTTTATATGGATAAAGCTCATCATTGAGTTCTCCAATGGTTGTGAGATCACTTGATATTAAAAGGATCATTTTTGTCCTCGAGAAGATAATGATGAAGTCATTGGTCCTGAAGTACCATATCTTAGTACAATTGGTGCTCTCATGTATCTTGCACACGTCCCGTTATAGCATTTTTTGTTAATCGACTTGTAAGATATAGTTCTTCACCAACTCGAAGGCATTGGATGGGAGTTAAACACATATTTCATTATTTGCATGGAACAATAGGCATGGGTCTATATTATTCGAAGACGTCAAAATTACAACTAATTGGATATCCAGATGTTGGCTACCTTTATGACCCTCATAAGGGTCGATCGCAAACTGGTTATTATTTACTTACAATGATACAACTATATATTGGCAATCTGTGAAGCAAATGATATTGGCTACTTCTTAAAATCATTCTAAAATACTCGCGAACCATGAAGCGAGTAGATAGTGCATATGGTTAAGGTAAATGATCCAACATATTAGAAAAACATGTGGATTATCCTCAATCAAAGATAACTCTACGCCTTTATACGAAGATAATGCGTCATATATCGTCCAACTTAAAGCAGGGTATATATAAGGAGATCGAACACATACATCCCACCAAAATTCCTTTTTCCGCATGAACTTGAGAAGAATTGAGATATAGATGTGAAGCAAATTCGATCAAGTGATAATCTAGCTGACTTATTCACTAAATCATTTCCTACTACAAACATTCAAAAAGCTTGTTTACAATATTAGAATGCATCATCTTCAAGACATGTGATGATAATGGTTATATTAACATCAGGAGGAGTATAAAAGAAGAGTCACTATGAATATATTGTACTCCTTTTCCTTCGCCGAGGTTTGTCCCATTGGACTTTCCAGTCAAGGTTTTTGATGAGGCAGATAAACTTTTCCTTCACAGGGATTTTTCCCAAACGATTTTTTTCCTAATAAGGTTTTATTGAGGCATATTCTTTGTATGGTGGACATCTAAGGAAGAGTGTCGTAAATACATAAGTTAGATGTCACTATTCTTTACTCTCAACTTCTCTAACTCTTCCAACTCTTAACTCTTTTATTCTAAACTCTCTCACTTACATTAGAAGTAAAATTCATAAATAAATATTGTAAGTTTCATTCTTATATGTTTCTCTTATGTTGCTTATATAAGGAAGATATTGCCAATGAATAAAGAAACAATTGGTTCTCCTTGTCCTCCTCCTTCATCTCCTCCTCCTCCTTCTCCCCCTCCTCCTTCATCTCCCCTTCTTCCTTCATCTCCATCTCCTCCTTCATCTCCTCCTCCTCCTTCATCTCCTCCTCCTCCTTCATTCTTTTTCTTTTTCTTCTTCTTCTTTTTTATTTTTATGTTATTTTATCTTTTACATTATTGATTCATCTTATATTTTATAATAAGAATTTCATTTTTTGTCAACATAATGATAATATTTTTCAATATTATATTAAAAGACTTATTTTTTTTTTTGCATATGAAGGAAAGTTATCTTATGGATGCAAGTTATAAGTTTATGATCAATTTTGTATTACATATATAATCTATAATAAATTTTATAATATTACTTAATGTGTCTGAAATATATTAAGGAAAATTATCTTATGGATGCAAGTTATAAGTTATGATCAATTTTGTATTACATATATAATCTATAATAAATTTTATAATATTACTTAATGTGTCTGAAATATTTTTCCGTAACGGAATGCCGATATACCAAAATATCTGGAATGTTTCATTTAAAAAAAATGAAATGACCACCAAAGCCGAAATTGACTACTATGCCTAGAACTGCTATGAAAAACACCATCAGATTCATATTGTCTTTTATTATGTGTTTATATGAGAAAAATGCATATTTTGTATAACAAAATAATTTATGTAACAGGTAAGATATATTTAATATTTTGCATGCCCAACACGTAAGTAATCGACTCTCAATTATCAACATGACATTACTATTCTAAAAAACCTTTTTTACAAGATTCTAAAAATCTTCAAAGAATTTGGGAAGGGAATTAAATGTTGTTTTAGTATTGAGAGGCAAGTGACATTAATGCAACAAGAGGTTTAACTGTAAATCTATATATACATATATCTCTACTACATTAAAAGTGGTTTAAGGGGGAGAAATTTTTAATTTTTCATCTTACCTCTTAAGCCCCACTAAATATAGTAGAAGATTAAGTTTTTTTTTGTATTTAATTCATTTATAATTCTATTCACCGATTATTCTTTTATTAACACTTTATGAAATTTTGTATTTTATATTATTATGTTATTAAAAATGTGAAGGATCATGTATAAGATTTTAGATATTCTTACATCATAAAGATTATTTTAGTCAATAACAATAAGTTATTATCTATCTGTAAAAAAGTTTGTTGTTTAATAGAATCACTATTCAAGACACATAATTTTTTTAGTTTTATAATAAATGTAATAATTTTCAATGTCCATTATCCATAGTAAACTATTCTTTCATATTTAATTTTCTCTTCTTAAATGTTTCTTTTTCAGTTTCTTTCCATCTTATCTTACGATATAAATTTGTTAGTATCGTGCGTTCTTTAATTCATAAACTCTTGTAGATAATTTATCATCTCAAAATGATGCATGGCTTATTCAAGTTTTCTTCTATTTATAATAGTTTTATTATAAATATAACATCTCCAGGTGACCTACTCAAATTTCTTTTTATTTGTAATAGTTTAGTTGTGAATATGAGAAAATTAACATTATTATTTTCTATTGTTTTATATTTATGATATTTTGAAAGCTAATGTATTTATTTTTACGTTAATAATAATTTTAAAATTTATTATATAATTTTAAAATTCTTCAACACGTGCGAATCACGTTCTTTTCGACTAGTACCATATTAAAAGAGACTTAAAGGGGATAAAGTTTTGATTCCTTTTTTTACCCTTCAAAGTTTCTTAAAATATCGTACAAATTAGGTATTTCACATTTTCTCATTTAATTCCTAAATGAAATTTTATTTTTCTATAATAATTTATTTATTAAAAGTTTGTAAAATAAAATATTTTTGTGGTATTATGTAATTAGATATATGAATATCTGTATATATGAAAGATCTTTTATAAAATAAATATTAATTTTAAAGACAATAATAATTTGTTCATAAATTTTTAAATTAAAATTTTGTAATATTTATGTTATCAGGAACATGAAAATTCATATAAACATAGTTAGAGAAATGCATTAATATATGATTTAATAAGAGAAACTATTCATTTTTATGATAATTATGTATTGAAAACATAACAAATTAATCAAATAAAATCATTTCCAATGTTTTTCAAAGAGAAGTGCTATGTAGTACCAATTCAACATTGTTTTGTAATATTTATGTTATCATGAACATGAAAATTCATATAAATTATTGTTGACGGCTGATTCTGGGGGGTGAGATCAGGCCAACACTATCTCTGCTCCACTTCTCTCTCCACACCTGCAATGGGGGAAGGTAAAGTATAAGACCAATGAAATGGGGTGGTCTATTTTTTACTCCTCCGAAGCTTGAGTTAGTAAAGGGACGAAGGAGAGTCAAGTAAAGAAGAAGTTGAAAGTTGTTGAGTACTACTTAAAGTATATCTACTAGGGTATTTATAGTTGGAAGCTGGCCTTAAGGTTGGGCTGGTCTTCGTACCTTAGGAGACATCTCCTCTAATGAGGTGCCTCCTCGAACTAGCCCCCGGCTTTAGACTTTTCTCATTGACTTGGTGGGGTACGAGTTAACAGGTGATGACCTCGGGTGTCAGGACAGTCTGTCCTCGTATCTCACAATGTACTTCATCGGCCTCTATTAGACCGACCGTATTAAATGCTTATGATGACATGCATCTGGACATAGGTTGACTGTCTCATTGGGTAGTGGGCTTCATGCTTTTTCTTATACATTCATTTCTGATTGGCCTATGTGTATTAAATGTATACGATGATAACCTGCAAGCTTCTACATCTGCCCATATGCCCTATTTGAGCTGAGGCGGGATATTTCCCGCCCTTAAGCTCTCCAAGCGAGAACCTTTTTCTATTAGGACTTAGTCAAAACACAATTTGATTCACACGGGCACAACTTGCGAACCTCGAGAGTCCATAGTAGCCTCTTATCACTTAACCCAGCCATCATTGTTGTAAGAGTTATGTTATCGTTGTACCTCTATACTTTCAGGGCCTCCACATTAAACCTTACGACGTAGTCCTGTAGGTTCTTGTCCCTCTGCTGCCTGATGCAGGGGGGGATGAGTGGCAGGCTTTCTTTGGTCTCTTCCTCCTTAAAAGTGGTGGATGAATATTTTGCTGAGCTCACCAAATGATGAGATAGAGCCTAATTTTAGATGATGATACCGAGCGCTAGCTGAGGATCAAAGCATAAATGGTAATTCTTTACACATGATAACCCCTGGGATACCTTGAAGCTTCATCTATGTCCTGAATGTCTCCAAGTGTTTGATAGAGTCCCTAGTGCCATCGTATGGTGTGATAGATGACATTTTGAATCGTGGGGGTATCTCACACGCATGATCTCTTTTTGAATGGAGGTTCTGCATGATGAAGTTGGGCTTCAACCGAGTAGGGGACCTCATTGGCTCGGACATGCCTCATATTGCCTATTTACCTTTGAAGTTGTTTGATCTCCGCGCCTAGCTCTATACCATTGTCCGTTGTATCTTTGATATCAGTTTACTCCCTTCTTTTTTTGTTGAGTACCGTGCATAGGACCCCGTAGTTGTTAAGGTGTCCAACCCGTGATCGTCCGACACTTGTCCCAGCGGTTAGGGCTTGTTGTTCCATCTCCTCTTCTATGTCCTCCTCTGAGTCATGGTTCCCAACAAAAGGGGCTCGACGTTGATGGTTAAGGACTTATGTAAAGGCTTGGACTTGACTCTGCGATTCGTCAATCTCCTCACATTGGGTTCTGTTGTTTCTTCGGACATAGACCATCTGAGCAGGTTGGGGCACAGAGGGTGGCACTTCTGAGGCCACTCTTGAAGGAGTAGGCCCCTGACTAGATATCATTGTACTATTGGATCCCTGACTCATTTCTTAACACTTCTAATGGAAACTACGAGGCAAGATATGCTTACCCTTTCGTCCCCACAGACCGTGCCATTTGTTGACGACTGGTTTTGGGGGGTGAGATCAGGCCAACAATGTCTCTACTCCACTTTTCTCTCCATACCTGCAATGGGGGAATGTAAAGTAGAAGACCAAGGAAAGGGGGTGGTCTCCATTTTACCCCTCTGAAGCTTGAGTCAGTAAAGGGATGAAGAAGAGTAAAATAGAGAAGTAGTACATTAAGGTTGGGCTGATCTTCGTACATTAGCATACCTCTCCTCCAATGAGGTGCCTCCTCAAACCAGCCCTCGACTTTAGGCTTCTATGATTGACTTGGTAGGGTACGAGGTAACATGTGATGACCTCGGGTGTCAGGACAACCGGTCCTCGTATCCCACAATGTACTTCCTAGACCTCTATTGGACCGACCATATTAAATGCTTATGATGACATCCGTTTAGGCGCAGGTTGGCTGACTCATTGGGTAGTGGGCTTCATGATTTTTCTCATACCCTCATTTCTGATTGACCTATGTGTATTAAATGTATACGATGACACCCTACAAGCTTCTACCTCAACCCATGTATCCTATTTAAGCTGAGGTGAGAGATTTCTCGCCTTTAAGTCATTCTCCAAGCAGGGACCTCTTTCTGTTGGGACTTAGTCAAAATATAATTTGATTCACACGAGCACCATCTGCTAACCTCAAGGGTTCTGAGACGCTTGACCCTGAGGAGGGTAAACTCCCATGAAGCGCTAGGCCTCGGGGTGGGTAAGCTTGCCCGAGGCTTAGGCCCCATGGTTGATGGGCTTCTCTGAGGCCTAGGCGCCGTGGTTGATGAGCTCCCTGAGGCCTGGGCTTTAGGGTTGATGAGCTTCCCGGAGCCTAGGCCTAAGGGTTGATGAGTCTCCCCGAGGCCTAGGCGCTGGGGTTAATAATCTTCCTGAGGCCTAGGCCCCAGGGTTGATGGGCTTTCCTGAAGCCTAGGCCTTAGGGTGGGTAAGCTTCCTCGAGCCTAGCCCATGGGGTTGATGATCTTTGTGATACTCAAACACTTATTCAAGAGTATGAAAAGTCTTAGCCGCATTAACATGCCCTTCAAGGTCTTTTGTACGTGCCGAAAAATTAGTATAACAAATATAATTAGAGAAATACATTAATATATATTTTAATAAGAGAAGTTATTCCTGAATATAATAATTATGTATTGAAAATATGACAAATTAATCAAATAAAATCATTTCTAATGTTTTTCAAAGAGAAGTGCTATATAGTACAAAATTCAACATTATAAACAAGCTAATGTATTGCTACTTTGTTATTCGTTTAAATTTCTTATAAGTCTTCGAATAATGTATTTATTTTAATATTAATATTAATTTTATATCTTATGTATATTTAAACTGGTTTAACACGTACGAAGCACATGCTTTTTATTAGTTATTAAAGTGTATGAAGTAGAACCCAATAAATTATTTTATATTTTAAAAACTGAAATAGAAAAACATTAATCCTGTAAATTTTCAAGTAACTAAATCGTACGTATTCTGTTAGTATTTCAAGTTAGTATCATGAATGTAAAAACTTTCATTGAATTATTATTTTCTGTTCTGGCTGACAACCAAATCAGTATTTTATTGTCATTAGCAATGAATTTGTTAAGGTATGTCGAACAAGAGTCCAAAATAAACTGGATTAAAGTTACACCTCGTCTTTCTGGTCCAAATAGATAATCTCTTATATGTAAGGGTATCTTATTTGTAAATAGCAACCAGCAGGGAAATTGTTATCCTATCCATGCGTATATTTTTCATTTTTATATTAGTTGTTGCTCTTCATAATGTGGTCCCAAGTCCAATTGCGTTTAATGGGTGTAAGGATGTCGAATTTGGATCATCTCAAGGAAGCTAGTCTAACTTTTATTATAAAAACAAAAATTGATCTATGAATTTTCAGAAATAATTGAGAAAAAATTCTCATAGTAAATTTAACCTTTGTACAGTACCATCTATGTACCGTAGAATTTTCCTCTTTAATAACTCAATTAATGGTTGCAACTCTTGAAATTTCATACGTATGAATATGATAATTCTCTCACCATGTGATGTGAAATGATGTACACATGTAATAGTTGGCAATGAGTAACAATGAGTTGGAGATTATCCAAACAACACATGTGATGTGAAATGATGTACCCACGAAACTTTACGCTCATTACGTTTATTTAATTTAATTGAATCAAATGGTCACAGTTTCTTTTTAGTTTGACTAAACATCAAGACTAGATTATTTTAAGGAAAAAATGAAAAATAGTTAAAGATGAAATAAAAATAAAAATTAGCTACCTAAATTTAAAAAAAAACCAAAATTTTCAGTCCAAAACGGACCCCCACGCGTCAGCGAAATTTTAAATTTTTGTCCATAAAATTTATATAATATATATTGTATATATAAAATTTATTGTAAAAATTATAGAAATATATATAATGTATATTGTATACATTATATAAACTACTAAAATCTAGAACAGTGGTGCGCGTGACACGAATTTTTTCTTCCGTGTGAATGTTTATTTTTTCAAAAACCATACTAGTAGGCTATTGTTGATGTTTTTTTTATAATTATGACCATTTTCATAATTTTTTAGTTGACTATTTATTAACGTTACTATTTTAGTTTTTACTTGTTAGCCTTTACCAACCGATGCATGCATTTCTATCTTTCCATTCGTCCAATTTATATTCTGTCTTCTCTTCTAGATTTTTTCAACGCTTCTTTTCTGGTATGGTTATAAAATGCATCCGTCTATTGTATTTTGTGAACTGCACCAGTAAAATCTGGCACTCAATCATATAATAAAAGAGCTATCAATTTGTATACAATAATCCCTACAAGAAAAATCACTTGTAGCGGTAGTTTTGTAGAGCTGATAAAAAAACACGGAACTATACGGTGGTTTTGTTAAACCTCTGCTATTGTACATATGAATGCCCAACTAGCTATTAAGAACAAAACCCCTCCTTCATTTTTTACCTACGCTCTCTTAGCTCTCTACCTCACTCTCATCTCTCATCTCTCTCAGATCTCTCAGATATCAATCGCCGGGATCTTTTCCACTCTCTCATTTTGAAGCCACTCGACTCCTCTTTTCGAAAACCCTCGTTCTAGGGTTAGGGTCACAGTTTTCCCCTTAATTATTCCTAGGATTTATCTTTATCCTTCTGTGAAACTTTGTGGGGTTTATCTTTATACATACATACATATTTGTCACATACATACATATTCGTCGGCATGCATGTATGTATGTATGCATGCGTGTATGTACGTAAGTATGTATGTGTATATAAACACATACTAATACTTACAATCTCGTCCTCAACACAATTTGTTTTCTTTTTTAAGGAAATGCAATATTATTTCAAACCAAAGAGACTAATTATATCCAAAGATCCTACCAATGATTGTCAGATTAATATACAACATAGTATTTAGACTGAACAAATAATAAAATAATGATGAACAATAAGGAAAAGCGTACAAATTAAACAAAATAAAGTTCGACGAAATCAACTTCTAGGCTTATTCGCCAAGTCCCTCATCATTCAAACTGGCTTAGGTGACTGATACCAGAATGGTTTCTCTGTATCAAGAACATAGAGACGGTTCAACAATAACCAACAGAGAGAGGCTCAAAACACAAAACTGGCACGAATCTACATCTGAAAAAATAAATTCAGTATAGATAAAACCTAAGTAGTGAAATCCCTTCATCAATAAAAGAAAAGAATATGGGAAGTAAATTTACTTTTTAGTTTTTCATTTGACTATATATACACATGTATGTGTATATGTTTGTGTGCCGGGTGATGAAATTTTTTTATACTGCAAAAGACATCTATCGGCATAATTTTCACGTTTTGCCAAAAAAATTCTTCCCCAAAGGTGATATTTCTTGTAGTGATGTATACACATATATGCATAGAAGTATATGTGTATACTTGTATATATGTATGTTTAGGTACAAATGCACACATTATGCATCAATGCAATGTTGCACATCGTAGTATTCACGTCAGTATGAGTTGACAATATTTAAAGTTTCATATCATATCGAATTAAATAATCAAATAAGAAAAATAATTTGTGGTAAAGTGTATACATGTGATTTCAGATCATTTATCTTGTCAAGTCATAGTGATGCTAAATATCATGATACAACATATATTATAATAAATATATTGTGTGGTAGTCTAGACATCTTAGAAGTATACCTAACATAATTTCTATTCATTAATTTAGATTTTGTCTAGAAGCACACAAGTTTACTAGCTAGAAGAAGTTTGAGAAAACACTCATATTGAGTCATAATATTGTTCGTTAATAATCCATTTAACTAGTCATTGATGGACTTATCTACCTAATGGCATTATCTTGTCGTGTTCTTTTACAGTTAATTATTTAACATTTAAAAGAAAAAAGAGAGAAGAAAATGATGGTTGTCTTACTTGAGAGAAGGCCTCTGGATATATTAATTTTACTTGTTCTATATAAAAATCAATATATGTAATCAAATGTATTTCATAGCATTAACAAAACAATAGCAATTACAAAACGCTATCGCAGGACCCAGACATTTAATAACACATAAATACATCACGTTTTCAGAAACGTTATCGAACGTTCCATGACATTTTTTAGCCGTTATTGTATGACCGGGACTTTTAATAAAATATGCTATGAAAGACATGATAGAATTTATAAAACGCTTTGAAAAACCTATGATGCCATTTAAAAACGCTATCAAAAAGTTTTCCATAGCGTTTAAAAAATGTTATCGTAGGACCCAAATTTTTAGTGACACCTGAATACATCGTGTTTAAACGCTATCGAAATGATATAGTAGTATTTTTTAGCCGTTATCTGTAGCATTTTCTTTGTTGTAGTGAGGATATATGTTGCAGGGTTTAATCACACATGATCCTAAGGTTTAATCACGGAGAGAGAAAATCAAACATTTTTTTCATTCTTCTCTCTTTTTATCCCCCTCATATTTGATACCTTATCATTATATTGTAAAGTCATGAACTGATGTATTGAATTTGATGGATTTTATATGATTATATGTGTTAGCTAGACTTAGAAGAATGATGATAAAGATAAAGAAATGCCTTTTTATTTCCTATATTATCCCCTATACTTTACATATAGGATCACAATGCAACATATATAAACAAGATTGTATTAATGCTAAATACAAGGATCAATTAATGATTAGTTCATAGGAGAATCTTTCTCAAAGGTTCAACTATTGTTAGTGTGAGTCATCCTGTAGTAGCGAGGGTGGAGGAGTCTATAACAACCTTTGGCATATATGATGTCTAACATGGAGAGTTAGCAACTGCTTGACTGAGTTGGAAGGACTGAACGATACAATAATTTTAGGTGGTGCATTAAGTTGAGGTAGCTGACACCTAGGCTCACTACTCCTAACTTCCCCCTCAAGCATAAGGGGGAAATTTTCACATTTAGCTTGGATATAAGATAAGAGAGTTGAGGTCTAGAAATGGTTTTAGTGAGCAAATTTTCTATTTGTTCCGTATAGGAAGTGTATTTGACATGAAGTGTGTCTGTAAGGGCTTCATCTCTCACAAAATGGGCATTTATCTCAATGTGTTTTGTTCAAGCAATACAGGATTTGATGCTAGTGAAGCTTCACCCATGTTATCACCTCAAATGATAGGTTTAATGATGCAAGATTTGTTCATTTCATATAGGAGTAATTCAAGCCTTCTAAGTTCAGAAGCAGTGTTGGTTAGGGCCTTGTACTCACTCTCAGTGTTGGACCTGGCTACCACATGTTATTTCTTTGAGGAGCCAAGATACACAACACACCCACATATGTACTTCCTCTCAAGAGAGCTGGCCCAATCAACATTAGAAAAGGCTTCAAGGTGAAGTGTACTTACTGATTTTAGGACAAGACCTTCATTGAGGGAATCATTGAGATGTCTAAGTAGCCTTCTATAGGCTTGCCAACGCAGGGAAGTAGGATGTTGCGAAAATTGACTTAATCTGTTGATGATGAAGACAATGTTAGGTTGAATGAGGGTCATATATTGAAGGGCTTCTATATGATTAACATTAGATATGCCATCTCCCTCAGATTGAGACAACTTGATAAAAACATTTACAGGTGCTCGACATGGCTTAGAGGCATGTTTGTTGGTTATGTGCAACAAGTTAGTGATGTACTAAGTCTGCTTAAGATGAGTTGAAATTCTATTAACTTCTACCCCAAGGAAGTGATGAATATCTCCAAGATATTTGAGTGCACTAAGAGTGAAATGACTCGATGAGGGAGGAGATGTATTCATTGTTATTTCTTGTAAGTAAATAATCATCGATATAGATAATTATACATGCAATAAGTCAGCCTTGTTTGAGAATAAATAGAGAATTATCAAATTTGGCAGTAGTGAATCTTTTATTTAACAAAATAAGTTTGAGTTTGTCGTACCAAGCCCTTAGACCTTGAAGACCCATTTTTTTCCACAAGGTCCATGGAAGGATGGAAGGGTAGGACTAGGTTTTGTTGTGGAGAAGTGCATTACATTATGTTTCCATGTTTTGTTTCCAGTGTTGTTAGTAAATGGCTTTTTGAATAGAGTTAGTTATAATGGAAGTTAGTGGCGGATGAGGGAATACATGTTTTGTTAATATCATTAGTATGATCAAGTGAAGCATGGTCAGTAGGAGAACCTAAACATATAGCATATAGAATTATACCTGAGGGAGTTCTATGTTGAGAAGAACTCAAGGAAGCTACTTATGAGGATGAAGATGAGCTTCAAGCCCCTACAAAAGGAAAGTTGGGATGGAAGCAATAAGTAGATCAACAAAAGAATCATTATCTGTAATAAATGGTTTATCAATGAGAAAACTAATTTTAAAAGGTAATAGAGACTCGTTAGAGACCATATTAATGGATGCGTATTTCTCCCAAAATCTTTTAGGGTTAAGGAGTAGCCAAGAAAAACACACAAGCCAGACCTAAAAAGCAAGTTTGTTTGGATGGTAGTGTCTCAAGTACCGATAGAATCCACAACTAAAAACTCTAAGGAAATAGTAGTTTGGAGTTTGTAGTAGAGTTCTGGTAAGGAAAAAGGCGATTTAAAGTGAGGGTGGACATTTTGTCGATAAGATATACTATTGTTTGGACATCATACCACTATTATAAGAGAGGCATGGAGCCTTGGTGGAGGAGTATCTAGGCATGGAGGCTCTAAAAGGTTTAGTTGTTATTGTTCATGATGTTGGAAAGTGTAATTTATGATTTTGGCATTTGACAGTAATGGCACATTGAATTTATAAGTGATTAAAATCTAAGGTGTAACTTGTTCATTACCATTTTAGTTATGTTAAGGGAGGGGTGTCCTAACATTTTGTGCCAAAATCCAGTGTTCTGAGATATTTTTGGCATAAAAGTAGAGTGTGATGCATTATTACGAGAAGAAATAGAGTTTTCATTGATATTTTTAGATATTACAAAACTACTGAAGGCCAAGGGGAAAGAAGTTGTGCTTGCATTATCACTGACAACATAAGTATTAGGTAAGTTAGAAAAGAAACTAGGTTTATCAGGTTGTAGGGAGAGACAACAACTATATGTTGAAGTTTGTCCTTTGCCTAGCAAAAATAACTCAAAGAATCCACCTCTAGGCCTCCCTCTGAATAAGATAATCCCTCTAGAAAGATCCTTAACAAAATATCCAAATGAGTAAATTTTGGCATAAACTAGATTATCAACAACTAACTTGAAGACATTAACGAGATTCTTCTTAATATTAGGAACTCTAAGCACATATTTCAGATTCAAGGTATATAAAAAAGTTGGAAGCATGTTTTGACCAATATGGGAGACGAAAAGAATGTTACCATGGCTAATTGTTACTTTATGAGGGCTAGTGAACTCAGATGCTAGATTCAGATTACTAATGCCAGGGGTCACATGATCTGTAGCTCCATAATCTACACACCATGTTAGACCAATGTTCATTTCAACTAAGTATGCTCTAAGGTTGAAGTCGGGGTACAACTATTGGCCTTGACCATGAGAGGATGATGTCCATAGAAAAATGGTTGAAGAGTTGTTACTTGATAACTCTTGTCATATTTGTGCCAACAGTTAGAAGCATTGTGGCCAAGTTTGCTATGTACATGATAAACCATTCTGGAGGTGTCTCACTTAGCTTCTATAACCAAATTGATTTCTTCCATTTCCCTTTTTTGGGGTTGAAGTGGTTGTTCCATTGTTGTTTTTGCACACCTTGCGTCTTACAAAGTTGTTAAAATCACTGGCATTGTGAACTAGAATATCACATGCCTTTAACTGAATTTTTTTATTGATTACATTTCTCCAACCTCACTTCATGTCTCATTAAAAGAGCATGAACCTCCTCCACGTTAGCCGTCATTTCTTGTTGTGATATTCACAACTATAGGGGCATAATGTGAATTTAAGTCATCAGAATTCGTAGTGTAAGATCATGCTCACCAATAGTGTCTCCAACAACAAGTAGTTGTTACTTATCATTCTCATTTTGTCAAAATAACCTTAAATGGTCTTTGTTTGTGCTTTTTAGTGAATTTTTTAGAAGTAAAAGTTTGTTCTAAACCTATTTGTAAATGTCATTTCAAGGGCACTCCATAATGAGCTAGATATCAGAAATGGTCATGGTGTCTAACACTCACAGTACTTCTTAGCCATTGTGCCTTAATTGATCACTTCTTGCCCAGTGAACATAGTCTAAGTTGATATTACCATTAGATTGAACTTGAGATGGCTGTAAGTTAGGGCTAGGAATAAAGTTACAGAGCCCATATTCTATAATTGCATATATAACATAGGACCTTCAATAATATATAGTTCTCATTGCCCATCATAATTGAGAGGGCAAAATATGAGAATATTGGTAAAATGGTTTAACTCCACAATGTTTCTGTTGAAAAACTCAGTGTTATCTCTATTGGGGTCTGCATTTTCACCGTAGTTAGTTTTTAGGTTTATGGTGTTCCTATAGCCATTGAAGCTGTGTCGAGCACTAATTGGCTCTGATGCCAACTTAGAAGAATGAAGATAAAGAAGAAGAAATGCTTTTTTTGTATTTGCGTATTTTTTACTCTAGTTTGCATAAGAGATTGGATTAATGTTGAATACAAAGATTAGTTAATGATTAGTTGATGAGAAAATCTTTCTCTAATGCTTTAGGGGTTGTCAACATGGTGAGGGTGTGATGAGTCTTTAACAACTTTTGGCTGTATATAAATTTCTTTTGCAGTATATGATCATTTTTTGTTCTCAAAGTTACATTACAAATTCTAAAGAAAATGAAGTAATATGATTCGAACTATCTTTAGGATATGAGTGTGTGGGTTTAACCTACGTCAACTCAGTTTCTCCAATATATGATCGTTAACATAGATAATTTGGCTAAGTTGGAACGACTAGGTGATGCAGCTAGAGGTGTGAGTAAAACTGAGACAACCAACTAGACCGTCCGAATCGGGCCGAACCGATGTGGTTTGGCCAATTTTTACACTTCGGCAATTCAGTTAGGTTGTATCAATTAAAAATATATTCGGTTCAGTTTGGTGGACGGTTTTTGTAAAAAAACCGTATTGAACCAAGCTAAACCGCACTTATATATATATACCTCTATAATTTGCCCTAATTTCCCCTCTCCTCAGTCCTCACAACTCACACTCTTACTCTCTCACAGACCTAACCTAACCCCCTCCACCCTCGAAGGACAACTCAAGTTGAGAGACGAGAGAGGCGACTACTCTCACGATGGAGGAGTGGCACCTGCTCTGCTCGGCTGCTCGTGATGATGAAGGATTGGCACCTACTCTGCTCGGCTGCTCGTGCGACGAATGAGTGGCACCTGTTTGCTCGACTGCTCGATGATGAAGGGGAGATCTGTTTTCTAGATCGCTCGACGACGAATGGGAAACCTGTTTGCTCGACTGCTAGATGAGGAATGGGAGACCTGGTTGCTCGATGACTAGACAACTAAGGCGAGATCTGTTTGCTCGGCTGTTGACAATGAATGAGAGATCTAGCATACTCTCTCTTTGTATCTCCTTCTTCTTTCTGTATGAATTTTAGTTTGTATCTATATTTCTCTGAACTAGATAGAAGATTTGTAAATCGATAAATTTGTGCAATTAATGTATAAAAGAATGATAAATAAAAAAGAAGAAAAACTATAATCCAATCACATATCCAAGGACCCAACTAGGTCCTAATCATTTGTACATGGGTTTCCTTTTCATTTTCCTAGGTCGCATTAATTCTCTTTAAAAACATTGTACAATATTGCTTTAATTGTACTAAAAGTTTCAGATTGATGATCTACAAATCTTCTATCTAGTGAGTATTATTAGAGTGAGCATTATTTGGGTTGTTGATTTTAGATTAACTGGACAAAATCGTTTTACATCAGCAAAGGTCTAGCTGACTCGTACCAAAATCTTGGCCCTTTGGATAAGATTAATTGTTTATTTTCTATTAGAGTAATTTTAGACTCATCAAATTTATAAAGATGAGTTTGACTTCACCTTTACATTTTTTCAGCATATGAATGAAGAGAAAAACGTGGACAACAAGTCAGAATTAGATCAATATTTATTGGCAGCTTCTGAAAAAAAATTGATGATTTTGATCTTCTTTTGGTGGAAGGTGAACTCTTCTAGATATCTAGTACTTGCGCTGATGGCTAGAGATGTATTGGTAATTCTGATTTCAACGGTTGCTTTAGAATCTACTTTTAGTACCGGTGTGCGTATACTCGATCAATATTATAACTTATTGGCTCCTAAAACTGTCCAAGCCCTTGTTTGTTTACAAGATTGGTTTCAATCTTCAAATTGACATTGTTGAATAACTTGCGGATGGTAAATAACTAGATAAATGTATCTTCTTTTATATTTTAGTTTTTATTATGTTGAATTTTAGTTGTGCTATTAATCTTAATGTATATTTTTTGTCTGTTCTTTAGAGTTAATAATTAAAGAGGAGTCCGTAATAGTGGATGACGATGCCAAGTAGTACGACGGAGGAGCTACTATTTAATTACTTCATTTTATCATGTTTATGTTCATTTTATGTAATGTTTTTATTTATAATATTATGGTTGTAGGAGATTCATGCCAAGGTTGACCTTTGGCAGGTTTTGTAATAATTTTATGATATTTTTAAGTGGTTTAGACATTTGACAGATTCTATAAATATATTTTGGACCTTCTGTATTAATATTTTTAAGTGTTTTATGTGATTTATTATAGGTAGAAATGGTTTGATAATTTTTTTTATATATTATTTCTGACAGGACAAAACCGTAAAATGAATCTAACTAAACCGGTAATTTGATTTGATTCAAATATTTAAAAAATGATATTTACGAATTGATTCTAAAAGTACCCTTACATCGAGCAGCAATCTCAGATGATCCATCTGACTGAGGTGGTTGACACCTAGGGTCACTATTCCTAATAGCTAGTGACTAATAATTTGGATGGTATCGTACCTCACTTGGAAACAACGAGTTTCTGTATATAAAAGATTTTTTTGTTAATGAGTAAATAATTGACCAGTTCACAAGAAATATTGATTTCTTATACTGGCAAATTCTTTCGGTAAGCGGTTCTTATGGAATAATTTTATAAGAGCTTATTTGTCCCAAAAATCAAATAAAGGACGCAAAAAATGAATATTTTTTTATATTAAAGAAATAGTTAGGTAAACCTCATTCTATTGAAAACAAATTATTGCACTTATTCGTCAACTCTAAACAGTACATATATAGATTTAACTTGAGAAGAAAAATGGAGTACTTCTCGGCCTTGCTAACACCAAACAAATCAAACACACCTACATTTGACATCTCGAAGTTAGGAGAAAAAGTGAACTCATACAGAAAATTGCTCATTTTTGCTCCAAAGAAAGCCGAGTGAACAATGTTGTTTTTTATAGTTTGGTTTGATCAAATTTTTTTTTTTTAAAATTCAAACCAAACTGAAACTATCCATACGGCTGGTTTTTGGAAAAATTTGAAAACGAGTTGTTGATCAATGTTGTTTATCTAAGAAAGACAAGTTGAACAATGTGGTTTATCTACGGTTCAGTTCGATCGTTTTTTTTTTTTGAAAAAACTCGAACCAAACTGAAACTATCCATACGACTGGTTTTTGGAAAAAATTGAACTTTATCGAAACTTCGGTTCGATTCTTCGATTCATCGTTAATAAAAAAAGATTTAAACATTTTCAACGGATATTATTGAAATAATAATATAAAACTAAAGTTTTGTTTGGGTTCGTTTAATAAAAAAATAATAGTAAATTAAACTTTCAGTTCAATTTAAAAACTATTTAAATTTTGAATTGAACTGAAACTTCAGTTATTTAATTTCGGCGAACCAAATCTACATAAAGAACCCACCGAAACGGTCATTTTCGGTTCGATATTAAAATCTTCACCCCTATTATCCAATCCGTATGTTATATAGGTAATCCTAGGTTGCAATATTCCTGCAGTTCTCCTTGCAATCTCATTGCAGTTGATTTACTTTGTTTAAAATTGAGGACAATCATAATTTGCTAGTAATTTTACTTATCTCATAAGAAGTAATTGAATTATTTTTGAAAATAGAAGCAAGTCAAAATTAAATCAATTATGAGTAGGTAATTGAATTACCTCCAAAGTTATTTTTTATTGACTTACCATGAAATTATGCATAAACTAAAATAAATATTTTAAATTGTCATCAATTATTCTATAGATTACATATATAACTAAACATATCAATCATATTTTACCATTAATTTAATCATCACTAACTTAATTGTGATTGTAATTCTAGATTTCACATATCAAACGATCCATAAGATAAAACAATGATGTATACTTGCTTTTCTTTTTAATTAAGCTGTCTTCCAAACTTGAGAATCATTTTTGGAGAAGTTATTCATGTATAGTTCATGTGAAATGAAAACCGTTAATAATTCCTGACCTGAAAGAGTCAATTGATAATATTTAAATTTAGGTATTAAACTGAAAATAATTTTAGGAGCTTATTTTTAAGCACTAATTTAAACATGTGTCATTTTAATAACTTAATTTTTTGGTAACTTAATATGATATCAGAGTGTTTTTCCTTTTTCCTTGTTGTGGATGATATTTTGCCCTTGACGTGGAGAAATCTTCCCCTTATTACGGCATGAGTCTCTAAAGTGTATGTTAGGGCAACCCGAATATTACGGAAATGATTGACTTTTAGCTTCTCAAGTTTAGCAAAAAAAACTTACTTATGGGCAATAACAAGATAGAAACTTATTTAAGATATGTCATTATCTTTTATTAAAAATTACATTATAATTAGGAAAGAGAATTTAGAATGACTCGAACTCAAAAGTTTTTATTTCAAATGTGAAATTTTGACTTTTGATTTTGGATGAGTGGGTTTTTAGTAAGATTTTGTGAATGATCATTATTCACTTTTTATTATGATGAATAGTTGTGTCAAAGTTAAACTGAGATTTGTCTAGTGGCATATAAATCTCTCCACTTATTTCTTTTGAGAATAATTCGAGTTGCTCTCAGTACTTCTCCGCAAATCTAATTTTGACAAGATAGAAAGTTACTCAAATAAATTTTCCGTATTCTTATTTCTTATAAATAGTTTTTCACTAAACCTAAAAAGAAGCTAAAAGTCCATCCTTGCGTTCAAGCTTGAATAGATGTCGCATGCCTTTTTACATGCAACTCTTTTGAGCATGTTAGAATGCTCGACCACTATCTCGAGCTCAGCTCAAGAGAAAGCTTGTCGTGCCCCACAGTGCTCAACACTAAGCGAGAGAGCACTACAACTTAGGAGAATCACAAGAAATCCCTTTTTCAAGAAAGTGCCCTAAAGTGCTTACATCACGCCTATCCCAACCACACCATAATAGCCAGACGAGAGACTTCTCGCCTAACCCTATAAAGATGCTTCCCTTAATAGAGGATCAGAGGCATTTAAAGCGGGAAATGATTTTTAGCATGACTTGTGATAATCGCGAGCTACGTAGAGGTTAATGAGACAATTATTTTTCAAACATGTCAGGGCAAAAAAAGAGATTATCATATTGACGGTTTGTGATGATCATGAGTTGAGTTAAATAAAACTGCTCATTTAATGTGCCTATTCGCTTAGGGATTTAACCTCCCAATTACAGCTCTTCGTATGTATGTATATATATATATATATAATTTACGCACATTAATAGAGAGAATAATGGAATCATTTTGTTCCCGCCCTCCTTTGCAGCATATTTGCATTAGGCTTATGCACTTGTGTAGCTGTTGTTACATTAATTATATCAATATATAGATTTGTGGGCTTTTGTAAAAGATGAAGAGTAAAAGTTTGAGGGTTAAAAATGAGAATAAATGAAGAGTATAAGATGAACAATAGCAACAACCAAATATAACTGGAGGTTAATTTTAATTCAATAATGTAACTTCAATGTTAGAAACGATACAAATCTAACTTCACGTTAAAAATGACAATAAATTTGAGGGATGTATTTTATTTTCTCTTAATTATTTAATTATTGTTATATGATATTTTACTACTACTATCTTTGGATTTCATTTGCTTAAGAATAACAATTTATTTTTTATGATTATAGGTTTTTATATGATTTTCTTTTATCTTATTAAGTTTAGTGGATTGACTTTATTTAAATTTTGTATTCTTACACCCCATGAGTAAAACATCTTAGTTAGAAGGTAATCAATTACCCAACTATTACTTTTTTTTTTCTAGATACATATTTAGTTCTAAATTGTATACTAATGTGTTTTTGTACATTTTCCCTCTCTAACACAAGAATACACTGATAACATTATTTTCCATTGAATTTAACGTATGAAAAATTGAGGAAATTAAAGGAAAACATAAAAACTACTTATTATAGAAGTGGTGTGATTGGACAAAGAGATACTTTTTCATAATAAAAATGTATTTTAATTTTAAAATTCTTTCAATTATATTATTTGTATTTATCTTTACTTAGTATAGCACAAGTATTTAACTAACATTTCAATATGAATGTGTAGCTTTAACCCTTCCACTCGTCACCTTATTAAAGGTTGGATTTCCTATATATCACCACCAATGGGGAAGAGTCAAGGCCTAGAGTCAGAATCAAACGGTTAGAAATACAACTTTGAAGCAGCACAATCAGGATCAGGTCCACCGCCTTCAACATTTAAGGTGGATAATGATTGTGCTGCTTCAAAGTTGTTGGTTTTTATATATTCACTGTTTTCTTTCTGTTTTAGGATCCCTCTCTTTTTTTTTCAAACTTTGGAACTTCTATTTACAAAACTACTTTCTTAAACTATAATTTAATTTTCAATAATTTAAATGATCTTTCTTTTTCAAACATATATTACAAACGAAAAAAACATATTACAAAATATTATATTTTTTTGGATTAAATTATTTTTCTAATAGTTCTTTATATATTTTTTGTTAAATTTTTAGAGTTTTTTTTGTTAAGAGTATAATTTTTTATTTGGAAACTCATGTCAACAGATATTATTGACAAATTGAAAATACTTTCAAACAAAAATTGATTTTAAAATAATATTATCTGATATTTGGTGAAGTATTTCTTTATTAGTATATTAAAGTAGATCTAATTATACATAAATACGGCCTTTCCCGTGGCTGTTTTTTTTTCTTTTCTTAATTTTAAACGAGACAGGCATGAGCCAAATTGAGAGCATACGCTTGTGGACGTATGTAACGTACAGTAGACTAAAGAGTGAACTGGCTACTGGCTGTCACTCCCCCCTCTGTCTCCTCTATTCTCTCTCTAAAAGTTTCTCACTCTATTCTCTCTTAAAAGTTTCTCACTCTATTCTCTCTCTCATCCTCATTTGAATGGCGATTATAACTGGTGACCGACAAGATCCGAGCTTGGGATCATACCTCAAAACCCAAGAAAGTGCCCCACCCCTGTCTCTCCCTCTCTCTCTCTTTATCCCCACCCTTTCTTTCTCTCTCTCACAGCTCAGCGTGCACTATCCAACACTAAAATTGGAATAGAGCTGCTCCTACACACTTTCTCTACTCTCTCTCTCTCTCTCTCTCTGAGCCCCTAGGCCCTCTGTTTTTCAGCCTCTTTTTGCTTTCTCCTTCGATTATGTAAACTCAATAGAAGTTAGACGACTAAAATTAGCTCAATCTCTGTTGCACCTACAAGAGTCCCGGCATTGAAATGGCTTTGAGTAGCTTTTTGACGCTCTTTCTCATCCACATTTGCTTGTTTCTGCCCATGTGTTTTGCTGAAGATCCATTCGTTAACTATGCCTTTGAAGTCTCTTACATTACTGCATCTCCTCTGGGTATCCCTCAGCAGGTCTGTCTTCTTCTGATCTCTGTTGCGGTTTACTTTGTTTTCCTCTTTTCTTCATCAACTTAAGCTGAAATCTCACATGGGTCTCCCTTATTTTGCTTTATGACTTATGGGTTAGCTTTAGGTTCTTCAAAGGTTCTAACTTTTAGCTCAGATCTGCTTCATGTGCTTGCATCTCAACGTTGTTTCCTTATCTGCATTGTTTTACAGGTCATTGCTATCAATGGCAAGTTTCCAGGCCCTACTATCAATGCGACTACTAATAACAATGTAGTTGTTAATGTTCGGAACAAGCTGGATGAGAATCTCCTCATACATTGGTAGGACTAACCCAGATTTGCTCGAGTTAGATATTATTTTGTTTTCCTGCTAGTTGAGCTTCTTTGGTAGAGTATTCAATTTTGTTTTTCATGTTTTTGCAATAAAAAAGTTACCCAAAAAAGACCGTTAGTCATCTATTATTGCTGTTGTTGATGTTCAGTAATCCTTTCTTAAATGTGCCCTTTCCTTCCTTATGTATTTATGTCATCCTCTCTAAACTAAACATTTTTCTTTTCTACTATGTCATTAGAGCTCCTCAGACATCAGATAAATTCACATAAACAATTCTTGAATTCCTACCGATCACGTTTTCGGTTATAAATTTTTGTTTTTGGGAAAAAAATAACTTTGTTGCCCTTATTTTCACTTTTTTTTTGAAAACTTACTTGAACATTGTTTTCACTATCTGAGATTAGTGATTTGAAAACGAGTTTTTAGAGAAAGTGAAATAGATGAAACACTTGCTTTTTTCTAAAGAATTAATTGACATCTTCGGTATTAGTGTTCAAGAAGTGTTTTAGTATAAATTGTCTGTGTACTTGTTTAAAAGCAGTTTCCAAAACCAGATACTATTGGAATATGCGATTGATGAACTTGTTTTGGGTAAATTTTTATTTCAAAAACAAGAAAACAAATTTGAAAACCCCTTCAAACAGGACCTCATTTTCAGATCTCCTACAAGACGAGTCCAAATATGTAAAAATTGATTAAGCATTTATGATATAATTCATACCATAGGTCTGGAATTCAACAGCGCCGTAGCTCGTGGCAAGATGGACTTCTTGGCACTAATTGTCCCATTCCTCCAAAGTGGAACTGGACTTACCAATTTCAGGTTAAAGATCAGATTGGAAGCTTCTTTTACTTCCCGTCCCTCAACTTTCAGAGAGCATCCGGAGGATTTGGAGGCTTTATTATTAACAATCGGGCCATTATTCCCATTCCATTCGCAACCCCAGATGGAGATATCACCATCTTGATTGGTGATTGGTACACCAGGAATCACACGGTTAGTTTTTATTGAATCAGTTGAATTTTCGTGTTAAGTGTATAATTGTGGATGGTGTGATGTTTTTTGGTTGCTGGTTCTGTTTAGGCTTTGAGGAGAGCACTTAATGCCGGGAAAGATCTTGGGATGCCAGATGGTGTTCTGATTAACGGAAAAGGCCCTTACAGATATAACGATACGCTTGTTCCAGATGGCATTGACTATGAAAAGATTGATGTTCACCCAGGTGACATTTCTAGCTATATGCTCTCTTAATGGTTCCTTTCTAGCTATGTACATTCGTTTGGTGTTTAGAGATATATTTCCATGATGAAATCTGTATTAAAAGAGGTATACTTCGGAAATAGTGATTTAATCAGGCGCATGTATCGCTAGTGTTGTATGTTTTGATGTACATATATGTTTTAGAAGTGTAAACGGCTTATTTAAATGAACAATTTAATAGATGACTAAGCAGTGAACTTATTTGTATACTAGTATATTTATGTATTTGATATTTTCTTGAGCATGATTGAGATGTTTAAAGATGTTTACGACACATTTATGATGGTGGACAGGGAAAACTTACCGTATCCGGGTACACAACGTTGGAATATCAACTAGTCTCAATTTTAGGATCCAAAACCATAACCTTCTTTTAGCCGAGACGGAAGGATCATACACGGTGCAACAGAATTATACGAGCCTCGACATACACGTAGGACAGTCTTATTCATTTTTAGTAACAATGGATCAAAACGCCAGTACTGATTATTACATTGTAGCGAGTGCTAGATTTGTAAATGAATCCCTTTGGAAAAGGGTTACTGGTGTTGGTATCTTGCGCTATTCCAATTCCAAAGGGAAGGCAACCGGTCCCCTTCCTGAAGCTCCAAACGATGAGTTTGACAAAACCTTCTCAATGAACCAGGCAAGATCTATCAGGTTTGTATGAATACCTTTTCTCACTTGATGCAATCATATCTAAATTGTTATGATCTTGAAGCAAGCACCATGATGAAAATTCTTCCCTATATACAAATTCCGTGTATTAATTGTGAAAACAAGGAAACTGTTAAGAGAATTAATATTGTGAAAAATGATGATTCGTAGCAGTTTTCAGGAACAGTTGAATCATAGTATGTGTTTGGTAAACTAGTTTTTCTGCTATTCGAAAGCGTTAAAAATAAAAACCTGACCAAATGAACGACCAGTTAATATCGCGTATCTGTATTATCTTGGTAGCTGAAACTGTATTGTTTAATTGTGCAGATGGAATGTATCGGCCAGTGGTGCTCGTCCTAATCCACAAGGATCTTTCAGATATGGTTCTATCAACGTGACCGATCTTTACGTCTTGAGAAACAAGCCACCAGTAACGATCGATGGAAAGACCCGTACAACATTAAACGGGATATCATACGTTAATCCTCCAACACCAATCAGGCTTGCCGATCAGTTTAAAGTGAAGAATGCATATAAGCTAGACTTTCCTACAAGGCCACTTACTGGACCACCGCGCTTGGATACATCAGTGATTAACGGAACATATAGAGGATTTATGGAGATCATATTGCAGAACAATGACACCAAGGTGCAAAGCTATCACATGAGTGGATACGCGGTTTTTGTTGTCGGGTAAAGATCTCTTAAATCTTTCGCTACACTTATCGTCTTGTGTAATTGTATTTCCTTATCTTCCCTAGCATGATCCTTGCATTCTAATGCTATTAATTGATCAATCTGCAGGATGGATTACGGTGAATGGACCGAGAATAGCAGGGGTACATACAACAAGTGGGATGGAATTGCACGCTCGACAGTACAGGTATATGTACAACTAAATTCATAGCTTATGAGTTCTATATGCATAAACATGGGTCATGCTAGGTTACTGTGAACAGTAAAATACCGGGAGGAGAAAGAGAGAATGGAGAGGAAAGAGAGAACCTTTTCTCATTTTTCTCTCTCCTTATCTCTATTTCTCGCTCCTTCCCCGTATGCTATTGTTAACGGTAACGTTCATGCTGTAAATGAACATACATAGTCTTGATGGCGTCGTTTAAATGTAACATGAGATGATTTATGGCTTTAGGTAACTAGAATAATTTTCTGTGGAAGATTAAGAATGGACATGATAGTTTTTGATCCATTATATTCTGACATACGACAAATCTGTATGTAAACTCTAGGTTTATCCGGGGGCATGGACGGCAATATTGGTCTCTCTCGACAATGTCGGAGTCTGGAACCTAAGAACAGAAAACCTCGATTCATGGTATCTAGGGCAAGAGACATACGTCCGGGTTGTCAATCCGGAGGCTAACAACAAAACTGAGTTCCCTATACCAGACAATGCTCTCTTTTGTGGTGCACTTAGTAAAATGCAAAAGTATGGATCTTGCTTCATCTACAAAATATTATCGTTCTATATTGGATTTATTCACGACGGAAAGTTCTAAATCTGTTACTGTTTCTATGTACAGGCCACAAGATATCTCATTGGCAGTGTCAATCAGCATAAATAGATCGACGTTTTTCTTGCTGATGATTATCTCTACCGCCATGGTTACCATTTCACGCTAAGCATTCTCCGGTGGCTATTTCGTCTTAGTGAGGTTTGTGATCTCGCGTGTTTTAGGTTTGTAAGTCTTAGTCTTGTGGATATGATTCTCCGGTGACTATTTTGACATGTTTATTTTTTCGTTTTTACTCGCACGATGTGCTTGATTGATCTCGGTTCCTGGCTTTGTTTAATTTATTGGGATTGCAATTCTTTTATGATGATTTATGTACCCATGACCATTATTCATCAACATTTAATACAATCTGTGCCTTTTTTATTTTCACCATCTATGGAACTATTTACGACGGAAAGTATTGCATTGGAACGCTTTCCTTTTTCTCTTTGCTACACAAACATTAGTGAGTAGTATTGAGACAAGTTAACCTGTAAATACTTCTTATACCCATTTACATGTTTTCTCTTAGATTCTGCTAGCTTGAAACGTTACCTATTTTCTAATTAATTACGATATATTGACAAAATTAGTCGGCACAATTGGTCAATTGATTATGGTGAATCATATTTCTGGCTACTTCAAATGCTAATTGTAAAAAAAACCCCTTAATGTAGCAGGAAAATCGACTTTTTTCTAGGCTTAATTTTTTTGGGGGTTTTGAAGGGGTAGAGATAATTACCAAGAACATGCCGTTGATTCGTCCTAAAGTCTTGTTCATATGTGAAGAGATAATGCTTGTGAATTTTGTGACGAATGCCATCAACTGGAGGAAGCGAAAATGAGGAAAAACGGGAACTAGAAAAACAAGGCAAGCATCTTGTTGGGTAATAGCAGTGGGATTTTTGTGAAGAATGAAAGGACAGGCGAGGTCCTAACATTTTGGCATTTTCACTTTAAGAATACATCAGAATCATTAGGTCTAGCTATTTTAAAATTATTTTAGCTAAAATCCAGTGAAAATTCAAAATCTAAGATCTTCCATGTTAAATCATTGGAAGAGTGAAAATGAAAACGTACTTTGATCCGTCAAATCATTGGGAGAGTGAAAACGAAAACGTACTTTGATCCGTCAAATCATTGGGAGAGTGAAAATGAAAACGTACTTTGATCCATGAGAAGAGATGAATGTGGTATCTACACATAATAAGTCCACTCTATATAAATGCTCCAAGCTCAATAACATTAAACCTTAATAATATCACTTTAATTGGGTTGAACTTTAAGATAACCTTTAACATGCATTCGATTACATAAGTAGGCCCACATGCTTAATTATTTTTCAATAATCTCTCACTTGAGCCACATATTTTACCTTATAAAATGTGTATGACTTTATGAGCTCAAAACTTTTGCTCCATTAATCATATCAATATAGGATCAAAACAATCTTCGTCACATGCATCGTAACTAAATCTACCAATGATCACGTATATTGATATAACCAAATGACATAGATCAAGTATGAATGTTTAGTATGAAAATTATATGTATGTGATCTAAACATGCATATTTTCAATTGGTCTAACTTTATTTTTTAGTAAGATCATATCAAGTCAGATCAGAGTGAAAACTCATCTGAATTCTTTATTTTTACAGAAAATATCCATAAACACAAAATATGTCCAATACGAAATAACATTTAAATATAAACTCCCATTAAGCTAGTATATCACCCAATAACATGACACCCATGTGACAATATGCTCATGAACGACCTTGAGTGAAAGTCCTTAAGTAAGCGGATTCACAATCATAGAGTTTGTACCTATATACTCTATTGACACATGACCAATTTGAATTCTTTCTTTAAAAACTAAGAATTTGATCTCTATATATTTTGACTTCGACGAGCCCTATTGTTATTGGAATATAGCATTGCAGACATATTGTCACAGTATGATCTCTTATATGTGAGCACAACCCGTTTGATTACTTTCCAATGATTCATCTAGGGTTATTAAAAAATCTACACAACATCCCAACAATGTATACTATACCCGGACGTGTACAAACGTGAGCATACATTAGGCTCCCACGCGTAAGGAATCTTCTACATTTCTTTAACTTCAAGGTCATTTTTGAGGCATTGATTGAGACTAAACTTGTCTCCCTTAGCAATATGGGTGTCACCCGATTTACAGTCTTGCATGTCAAATCTCTTAAGTATCTTCTCGATATAGTTCTTTTTATGATAATCGAAGTATACCCCGAGAGCGATCTTGATGCATTTGTATGCCTAATACAAAAGAAGCATGACCAAGATCTTTCATTAAAAAATCTAAATGAACACAATAATAACATATTTCTCCAAAGCATAAATAGAAACCAAATTCTGTATGAACGACAGTACAAAAAATGTCTATTTTAAATCCAAACAATATATGGTCTTTAATATTAATCTAAAAATCCCTATAGCCTCAACCTCTTTTGATTTGCCATTGCCAACTAATAATCATGTTATAAAGTGATCATTCAGCTCAATATGCTTGATCCTAGAGTGGAAGAAAGGGTTTGAAGCTAACGTTCCAGCATTGATGTTAGCGCATTAGAGAACTAAATAAGAGGAAACTTGAAATTAAACTCTATTAACTAGGATTGAAGCCACAAAAGTTCAGTGGCAGCTTAGGAAATGACTCTATACTTTAACTCAACACTTGATCTTGCCACTACTGTTTGCTTCTTAGAGTTCAGTATTATAGGATTTTCACCCAAGCATATACAATATCCACAAGTTGATCGTCTATCGTCTAAGCAACTACCCCAATCAACATCAATAAAACATTCCCCAGGGTTAAAGAGATAGCAGGTTGAAAGTACCGACAATAATTCAGGGTGCCCTTCCTCAACACTCTTAAACAAGCTTCCCAATGCTCAGAAGTGGGAGTTTGTAGATATTGGCTCAATTTGTTGATGGAGTAATCTATATCAAGCCTGGTCATACTTAAGTACTGAAGAGCTCCTACTGTATTTCTGTATAGAAATGGATTTCCAAAAACAACACTTGAATTTGAAGTTAGCTTGATTGAGGAACACATAAAGGTTGGACATGGCTTGCCTCCATCATGTTTATTTTCTGCAACAAATATAGGATATATCTAGACTGGATGAGGTAGATTCCAATATCATTTCTGTGAGTTTCAAAGCCAAGAAAGAAGTGAAGGTATCCAAGTTTTTTAAGAGCAAAAGTACTGTCAAGATCAGATATCACCTGTGAGTAGAGTGGAGCTATTTTCTATAATGTATATGTCATCAACATATACTAATGATAAAATGATTTCTATGGTAGATTTGTAATAGAATAATGATGAAGCTGATTTTTGAATTTAAGAAGCCCCATTGAATTAGGTATTGTTGCAGTTTTGAAAAATAAGCTATTAGAGCCTGTTTTAAATCATATAGAGCTATGTTTAGCTTACACACATGTTGTGAAAACTCATTGCTAACAAATCCAGGTGGCTGGCTCATGTATACTACTTCCCGTAGGTCTCCATTTAAGAATGCATTGTTAACATCTACTTGTTGTATTTCCCAATTGAAAGTTGTTGCAAATGTTAGCATAATTCTTGACGTTGAGGGCTTTAAAGTTTCAAAATAATCTAGTCGAAAGGTTTCTTGAAACTCCTTTACAACTAATCTTTCCTTATATTTTCTTACACTACCATATGGCTTAAACTTGGTCTTGAAAACCCATTTGTTCTAGACTACATTCATTCCATCTGAATGAGGAACTAACTACCAAGTGTTATTTCTTAGATCTGGTTGTCATAAGGTGAGAAGAAGGAGGGCATGTTCTATGAATGGTAGACTTAACAAATATAGTAGGATGTGTGAGTAGAGGTGTTAGAGCTGATGATGCATAAGTTGGTAAAGAGATTGTGGGTGAGTGATGGAAGGAAACACAAATTAAAGGTATAGATTCAGATTTGAGTAGAGTTATATGATAAAGTATTAGAGAAAGATGGAATACTACCACTAATTCTAGATGATGGAGGATCTAATGAAGGCTAAACTGGTTTAGGCTCTTCTACAGTTTGTGAGACTGATGTTGGATGTATACCACTTGATTGATGTGAATAATTGTTAGAATTTGAGATAGTGGTCACACTAGTAACATGCCAAGAAGTGGTACAATCTGTTTTTAAGCTTGCTCTACAGAGAAACCTTCCCCAAGTTCTTGTCCTTAATGAAATAAAAATAAGAGTCTAATTCAATTAAAACATCATCATCAGTGGTTAGTTTAGAGATACTAAGAAGATTTTTGGTGATTGAATGAAAATTTGGTTTAAGCTAAGAGATACATTGCAATTACCAACTACAAAATTACCAACGTGAGAAATTCTTAGAGAATTAATATCACCTACAATAAGCTTACTCTTCTCTTTATAATCAGATTTTTGTTGAAGGTTGGTTGGATAAGCAATATAAGAAAGACGATTAATACAGAAAGTATCTAAAATCAGTAAGCTTGTGTATTGAATTATGTAAAAGTTACAGTACATATTCCACCGTTACAGAGCTATAAAAAGCTTACAGAAGCAAGAGAGAGAAAGGGATAAAGAATAATTCAGTTAGGGCAAAATCCTAATGCACCAATCAGCAAGCACCCTGGAGAATATTCTCCCTAACCATATTAAGACACATTGCAATCATTGAGGCTGCCAAATATCGTATCATTAGAGGAAACACGCTAAAATAGAATCTGACTAGGAAGAAAGACAAATTATGAGCTAATATCCGCCCATCAAGTTAAAAGAGGTTTTAGCCACGTTTAACTTGAAGTTGATATGAAGAAGGAGGTTGAGTGACAGTGAGCTTTGCCTTGAGAAACTGAAACCTGTCTTTGGTGAGGACCTTGGTTAAGATGTTTGTTGTCTGATCATATGAAGGGATATAAAGAACCTAGAGGAACTTGGAGAGAACTTGATCCTGTATGAAGTGTTGGTCAATCTCTATGTGTTTAGAGCGAGCATGAATGATTGGATTAGTGGCCAAGGCAGTTGTCACACCATATAGTAGCAGGAAGTAAGTGAGAGACATGAAGTTCATGAAGAAGGGACCGAAGCCAAAGTAATTCAGTTGTGGTGTTTGCGAGGGCCTTGTACTCAAACTCTGTGCTGGACCTGGAGACCAAATTTTATTTCTTGGATGACCAAGATATGAGAAAATGACTAAGATAGATAGCATACCCTCATGTACTCTTTCTGTCATCAAGATTACTAGCTTAATCCACATCTTAATAAGCTTGGAGATGAATAGTGAAAGCTGGAAATAGAGTTAAACCTTCTGAGATAGTACCTCTGAGGTACCTGCGGATTCTCTTACAAGCTTGCCACATTAGTGGTAGGGTTGTGCAAAAATTGGCTCAATCTGTTGACAATGAACGAAATTTCTAGTCTAGTGATGGTGAGGTATTGAAGGGCACCAATTGCGCTTTTGAACAACTTTATATCAGATAGTAGCTAATTTATAGATAGACTTGCAGGAGTAGAACTTGGTTTAGCCCCATCCATTTTAGTTCTGTGAAGAAGGTCAGTAATGTAGTTTCTCTGAGAAAGATGCAAAGCAGATGGTGTCCTTGTTTATGCAGTGGCCCAAGATCTTTGAGAGTAAACCTTTTATGCATATTGACAACGAATTGTCTGATTAGAGAAGCATTGTTCCCTGTGACTAATATATCATCTACATAGATTAAGATATAAAGAAGTGATGTGCCTTGCTAGAGAATAAACAGAGAAACATCTAATTTAGCATGCATAAAACCCCACTGCAATAGGGTATGCCTCAGCCTATCAAACCAAGCTCTAGGTGCTTGTTTCAAGCCACAAAGAGCTTTCTTATGTATGAAAACATGATCTGATTTAGAAGTATTAGTGAACCCCTCATGTTGTTTCATAAACACTGCAATCAATCTGTCTTATAGGCCAGTTGAATGTGAGAGCCAAAGTGAGAACTATCCTAATTGTGCTATGCTTAACCACTTGACTGTCTTATAGGCCAGTTGAATGTGAGAGCCAAAGTGAGAACTCCATTGAGAAAAGCATTTTTGATGTCAAGCTGTCTTATAGGCCAGTTGAATGTGACAGCCAAAGTGTGAACTATCCTAATTGTGCTATGCTTAACCACTTGACTGAACGTTTCATTGTAATCAATCCCTGGGTTTTGGTGAAAACCCTTTGCAACTAACCTAGCCTTAAGCCTTTCAACAGTGCCATTAACATGTAACTTGACCCTATACACCCACTTATTTCCTATAAGGTTCATAGATGGAGAGAAAGGAACCAAATCCCATGTATCATTCTTAAGAAGTGCCTGATACTCCTCATTCATAGCTTGTAACCACAAGGGATCCAGAAGAGGTTGTTTAGTGGACAATGGCTCTTGAGCTACATAGGAGGGTGGAGTGTGATGTTTGGTGCTGAGAGAGAGTTTAAGTTTGAGAGAGCCAGTCTTAGTTCTTGTTATCTTGGGGTGAGTTGATAAGAGAGGATTTGGAACAAATGGGAGAGTTAAGGTAGGATATGGAATTAGGCTGAGTGGTTGAGAGGTTGCTTAAGTGGTGATAGGTTTGGAAAAAGACTTTGAGATATCTGATGGACTAGGTGAGGCCGGTGAGACATAGGTAGGTGAAATAGGTAAGAGAGGAGATTGAGAGAGTCTTACCCCATTGGGTGTATGAGGATGCGTTTCCTGTTACAGAGTACATGTTTGTAGTGAAGAAGCACCTTGACATGCATTTGGTAGAGGAAGAAAGGGTAAATGAGCAGATGATAGTGGACAGATGGATAATTATGCATAGAGTGAGTAAAACTAGAGTTAATTAGAAAAGAGAATCCTGACTCATTAATCAGAACATGTCTAGAGATATATAGTCTACCTAAACTGTGAAGACACTTATAACCTTTGTGAACAGAAGAATAGCCTAAAAACACACAAAGAGAGGATCTAAATTAAAGTTTGTGAGTGTAGTAGGATCTGAGATAGGGATAACATGAGCAACCAAACACCCTTAATGTAGAGTAATCGGGTTTTTTTATAAACAGACTTCATAAGGTGACTCATGACCAAGAGTTGGTGTTGATAGTCTGTTAGTGAGATAAGTTGAACATTGAATGGCATCCCACCAGTATTTTAAGGGAAGAGAGGCTTGGGCAAGCAAGGTCAGTACAATTTTTATGATTTGTTTGTGTTTTCTCTCAGCATTCCCATTTTGTTGATGAGTGCGTAGGCAAGGATGTCTCACTATTATGCCCTTTGATTCGAGGTATGATTTGAAAGGTCTATACTCCCCTCCCCAGTCTGTGTGGACAGTTTTAATGGGAAGGTTAAACTATTTTTCTGCCATAGTTTGAAACATGATGAATATATCAATAGGCATTCCTTAGCTACCAATGACATGCACCACGTGTCATGTCGGGCCAAAGGTTTTTGCACTAAGAAAAGGAATTTGGGGCTTGAGCCCCCAAAGGGAGGAAGCTGACCTAGCCAGGTTGGTTTCCAAGGAGCTCGACCTACACCGACCAAGACAGATTAAGAACAATGTGAATGAGGCATGTTGCAAGGGCTCAACTATTCCTTCTTTAGCACCATCATTACTCGTCAAAAGTAGTATTCCACGTGGCGTCCTATTATTTGTGACAAGCATCAATTGAGTTCAATCACCATGATGAATTATCAAGTCAGCCCTCAATCAGTCCCGTCAACCATGTCCGGCATGACTGGGGACATATCGACATTAAATGTCTATCCCTTTATGTCAGCTCGGAGGACAAAGACGTTAAATGCCGCCCCCAGCTCGTCAAATTGAGGAAGAACCGTCACATTATCGAAGCGTCTTAGACACGCGTCCTTCTCCAAGGCTTCATGCGTAAATACCTCATCTACTTCGGAAGGAGCTAAGCAACTCTCCCCTTGGAAAAACTCTGCCAAAATTATTAAAGGATACCAACTTAGACATCGGATGTGCTTAGGTGAGAAAACCATCTCATGGTTCTCTTCGTCCTTCGGGTTTTTTTGTTTGTATTTTGCAGAATTCCCAGGCCAAGATGATTTCCACGTGAAGAGGAGGTTGTATGCAACATTACTGTTGAGATTTCTGGCATCAACAATACTCATATAACATTTACATTTTAATATTTTCTCCTGGAAATGGAAAAGAAAGCTACATGAATAAATAATTAAGAGTAATACTTGGCACCAAACAAAATGAAAATCAGCTTCTCTTCATCGATTACATAGATTAATCTGGTCAGACTATTTGTGAAATCGTGGATAGTAGATGATGACGTGATAAGTTCTATACTTATATTGGGAACTATTATTTTTTTAACTTGAATATAAATTAAAAAATAATATAGGATCTAATATATATATAGCTGCATGTATATCGGATTAGTTGGTCTAACATAAAAATGCTTGTCAAATTAAAAGTTACGTGAGAAATTAAAGCTTACCTACGATCAAGTCATCACAATTACTAGTTGTTCACAAAGAAGTAATCATCAAAGCTAGCTTCCATTAGCTTCTATTTCAACGGAAGTTGCTTACGCCTGGAAGAACTGATTTCTTCTGAAGATGGTTTTCATCAAATATGTCTTTGGTTAATATTTTTGAAATAAATTAGATAGCAGGTAAGTATCCTAGCTGATATAACAGTAACACGAGTGCTTCTTACTTAAACATTGGCCTCTACCCAAAAAAAAAATGATTTTGTTCACTGACTTAATAATCGATATTCTGTTCTCTCTTCTTTATTTAATAAAAAAAAATTGTGATTTGCATCGAACCCTTGAGCACGTAAGGAGAACACTTCATTGGCATGTTAGTCTTTCCATCTCCCCTTTCATTTATTGACAATCAATCTCCAAGAAGATACATAATCGTGGCTGCAATACCCTAACACTTTTTGCCAACGAGCATTTTTTTTTGCCGAGTCAACAAAAGGCATTTGATAAACTAGCTTCTTTCCCGGGTACCTAGACTCGTTAAAAATTGGGAATTTGCACATGGCTTGTGCATAGGGTGAGAAATGCACTAATATTAATATTACCAAGGCGATCATTCTATTTTACTAAACATAACTCAATTACTAGGCTACTGGTTCCTTCTATTAAAGGTATGGTGGTAGGCCTATCTTTTGATCGTTAGATTTATGCTATTTGGGCCAGTGAACCATTTACCGATAAAGCTCTCTCAGCTGGTTAAGAAGAAAACATGACAAGATAGTAACTTTTATGTCATTGTTAGTTAAGCAAGTTACTTTCCGTGTCTCATCGACTACTTACCTCTATGAATTTATCTGTTTTTTAACTCTTTCGAAATGTCAATAGGCCATCCTTAAAGCAGTGCAGTCGACGGGTTTGTTTAATGTTCAAGTACTCTTCTTTTGTTGCTCTGTATTTTCGTACACGGGTTTGATTTCTCTATATTAATATGATTTTTAAGGTTTGGTTCTTGATGAGAGTATTGTCCAAGTCAGCTTAAGCACTGATTAGTCAGCATATTAGTGTCCTTCTATCAGTTATCTTAACTGATAGAAAGCTACTCTAACTGATATAGATTAACAGTTAGTGGCAGTTAGTTTTAGTTACGCAAGTCGTATGATTTGCTCTTGTCTATATATTCTATGTAATTATACTTTCCAGTTAATGAGAATTTGATTGAAGTTCACTATACTTTCTAAAACTTATCTTGGTATCAGAGCCAAGCCCCTCCCACGGCGACTAAAACAAGTTTAAACTCGAGCGGTCGTTCTGAAACAACTAGCTCCACCAACACATTTCACAACTATCTTTCTCATTGCCTTCCAGCTTAATTCCAACAACCGTTTAGCTCGATCGTGGCAATTATACTTTTTTGAGATCCCAAAATCTCTCAATTGCCCAAGCCTATGGATTGGAATCTTTTCTTTTTGGTACAAATCCCTGTCCTCCATAATATATTGTCAACACAGTCACCACAAGTGAAAATTCTGCTGCTGTAATACCATCAAGCACTTTCAAATAGTTCAATTGATAAATCCAAAATTTATCTTATGGAAAAGAAGTGATCAGTTCTTAATGAGTTGGCTATTGGCCTCCATTTCAAAGTCTATTTTTGGGCATATTGTTAAGTGCTCCACTGCTCAAGAAGTTTGGGAAGTGCTTCAAGATATCTTTGCCTCTGTTGTTTCTTCCTCTTCCTTTCTGAAAGCTCTGTCCATGACTAGAACATTTTTACCTTTAACTCTGTTATGATAAAAAGAGGTAGTGTTAATTGAAATGTTTGTAAATTCATTAGTTACTTCAGTGTTTTGCTCAATTCTCAGTTCCTGGCTTTAAAGCATGAACTGGGCTTCTTAAAGTGTTTACTAGATCTTTTCTAAAAGTCAGATTCACAACAACTGAATCATACTCAGTTGATAATCCTCCCAAGATGTAAAGCAACAAATCTTCATCACTCACAGCTTGTCTTGAGGCAGCAATATTGTCAACAATAAATTTCATTTTGAGAATGAAATTGTTGATGCTTAAAGATCTCTTTTGATGGTATGAAGTTGGAATTTTAGTTGCAGAACTCTATAGGGGGAGGGTGAGCGAGGTGATGCCTGAATCGTGATGCTTGGCCGTCAGATCGATGCAATGGTTCTTCCCTCTGAGAGATTCTCATACCCTTCGCCAATACCTCTTCGTTCTTTAGAATCAAAGATTTTTTCCCTCGCTTGATGTCTCTTTTAATCTTCTTTCTTATGCTTCTCCCATCTTTCTGATTTCATTTAGAGTTAAGTCGTGTCGTTCGTTAATTTGGTCTTGTATTCTCCCACTCCACTATTTCAGGAGACGTCTTGGAGGTTGCATGTTTTGTGTCGTCACTCGTTTCTCAATTTTATTGTGGTAAGTTGCTATCCCTTTATTCGAGTCTTTTTCTTTATCCTTGCTTTTCACATTTTCTTTAGATTTTTATCGTGTTTAAGGGTTTCGCGGGGTGCGTAGACTGGATGGACTATGTCGATGTGCCGAATGAAACTATCGACTCCCGTGTTGACTCGGGGGCCTATGCCAGTCCGAGTGAAGATGTCGACTAATGTGGGGCTGACATAGATCCTTCCTCTTTGTCTAAAGATGACTTGGGCATGATTAAGAGGGCTTACCATATTCCAGACTATGTTTCATTGTGACTGCCGGAGGCGAGCGAGAAGGTAAGTGCCCCCTGATATGGGGGGACTGGATTATATTTGGCCTCGCTAGAGTATGGACTGAGACTTCCCTCACATCCTTTCCTGAGGGAGTGCTTCTCTACGACAGGTATTGTTTTGGCCTCACTTTAACCTAACTCATGGAGGACTCTGGTCGTTCGTTGGGTTCTCTGAAGGTTGCATGTTGGTGAGGACCTTACATTGGACAAGCTTGAACTTTATGTTTCAGTTAAAGTCTCCCCCTAAGAGTAGGGTCGAAGAGGCTCCTTCTCATGATGTGGGCTGGTACTAGATCAATAGCTGTGCTGGAGGGGAGAAGGTTATCGTGAGTGAAATCCCATCCTGTTATAATGATTGGAAGGACATATGGTTCATGGTTTCTGGGTTCTAGGATGGCCTTTAGGGGGGCTCAGAGCTCGTGCACGAGGTCCCTCAGATATTCGGGCACACAGGTGAACTCACGCTTCTAGAGTGGAGAAGATTTTCTTATTTTTGCTTGGGCCACTAATTTATATTGTTCCTTTTGAAGTAATTAAGAGGGGGCTAGAAGAACTTCCAGTCTATCTCCAATCCTGAATTTCTTGCCTGACCGAGCTTCCTATCGAGGCCCGTGCTTTCAACGTTCTTATCAGGCCTGAATTTTGTTTAAGTAGACTTATATTTGGATCCTCCAGAGGACGTTACAACCAACCTTCCTATCTAAGACTGTTTGGAGGATTCTAGCTCACAAAGTTCAAGTTCTGAGGGGCCCACATATTCTCCTTATCGTACGAGTCTGATCCTCAGTCTTTTTCCTTCTTGCATCGTTACTATTACCATTTTACCCTCTGTAACGCGGTTCCATGTGTGTAGGAATGGCCAGGGACGATCATTCTCTTAAGAAGCAGAGGAAAAAGCTTGATGCCTCCAACGTTTAGAAAATGGAAGAGCTCTGAGCCAAGAAGTTAGATCGGTCGGAAGGAAAACGATTCCTTCTGTGCCTCATCATTTTATTCCTCAGGTTAAGTTTATTTTGTCAACTTATAAGAAACCAAGAGAACTGATTAAAAGTTCCATAAATGGGCTTTGAACTGCATTGGAGATGTTACCAACAGCTCTACCTCTTCCTAAATCCTTATGAAATTTCACAGACAAACGTGTCCCTCCATCTTCAGGGCAGGGTCCATCACAGACCAACGACGCCCATGGGACTTCCAAGAGTTCCTCTCAGTCATTTAACTTCCTATTCTTCCTTGGGCGGTGATCATTCGGGAGTCTGAGACATATTTTTCTCAAGCTCAGGGTTCCACTATGTCAGGATCTGACCAACATGGGTCTCATTTTGGCCAGAAGTGCAAGGTCCCGATGTCTTCAACTGGTGTTCCAAGCATGTTAATCTTGAGAGGGGAATCAATCTTCTCGAGAGGTCCAAAATGAGGCTTCTGATGGCTTCATGGAGCACAACCTTGACGTAAGTACAAACTTTTGTTTAACGTTTATTCCTTCTGCCTCATCTAATTCTTCACCTGATTTCTTTTTCTTTTTGTAGATTTTGACCTTTAATGCAGCAATGCTGGTACATCTTGGCCAGTGTGAGGACCAACTGCTAAAGGTTTCCCGTACATCCTCTCAGGCGGATGCCGCACTTATTGAGAGGACCATGGACTTCAACTCTTTTCGCCATGCATATGAAAAGATCCAAATGAAGGTAGAAAGACTTAGGGGACTCGAGGGGGAGTTCGTACGTCATGAGAGAGAGTTGGGTCATGCTAAGGTGGAGGCCACTCGGGCTGTCAGCATTCACAGGGACATGGAGGCTCGATTGTCTGATTGGAAGAGGGTTGTCTCTAGTATTCAGCAACAAGAGAACATCTTGAGGGACATGGCCCGTATCCTAGAGGACAAGCTTTCTTGGGAGATTAATTACCGAACTAGGAGGAGAACTGGGAGAGGGAAGCTTAGAAGAAGCTTGACTTGGCGAAAGCTCAATCGAATGAAAATTATGACTGATGAACTAAAGGCCACGCCAAGGGGATGGAGGATTTTAAGGCGTCCTCAGAGTTCCAAGCATCCCTTGTCATGGAATTCGCTATAGATTGTGGGAGTTACCGTGATAAGGTCATCGATAATCATCCTGAGTGGGACTTGAGCTTTCTCAGGTGTCCTCCAGATCCTCTGCCTATTCCTGTGGACTTAGCCTAATAAAGGATGATGGTGCTGAGTGCTCATTAGGCACAAAAAGTTGCCGGGATGTTGCGTTCTCTTATTTCCTAGCTAGATAAGCCCAGGTCCCCTCCTATCATTCCCGAGCTTCTCAGTCTGTCGGGTTCATCTAATTTCGTAGAGCTGGATACGAAGGACTCTCCTCTTTTACCTCCGGGTCAACCTAAGGAGTTATCCCGCTTCTCAACAACTACCATCATGTCCTCATTGGCGTTGTTAATATACAAAGATTCCACATTGAAACGGTTCATGTACTCCTTTAACGACTCATCAAGCCGCTGCTTTACCGTCATTAGGTAGGTGGCTGGCCTCCTCTGTTCCTTACCTCCCAAAAATTACCCAGCGAATAGTCTGGAAATTTCAGCGAATGAATGAATGGAGTTTGGCTTCAACTGTCATATCCATTTCTGTGTAGGTCCATTGAGTGTCAAGAGGAATAACTTACACATTAAGGGTTTCAGGCTGTGATGTAAATCCATCCAGACCTTGAAGGTTTCTAAGTGCTCAAATGAGTTTTTGGTCCCGTCATAGGGGGTGATCGAGGGCATCTTGAACTTTAGGGGATGTTCGGTTTGTTGGATTTCTTACAGAAAAGGGGACTCGGTTTACCCCATGTGAGTCTAAACAGAGGCCTCGACTGTTCATTTCCGCTCATTCCTTAGCTCTTTTATCTGCATCTAGAGTTTTGTATCTAAATTCAATGTCCCGAGCTTTCACTGGTGTGATTTATCAACTCTGTTGTCATGGCGGTTTGGTGGATAGGTCCTCTCCACCTTTAGTCTACTTTTCTACATCAGAGGCCACCTTACCTTTTCCCGAGTGGTCGTTCTCCTTTGCTCCCCAATCATGGGATGACCCGATCGATGATTCTTTCTACGTTTTGGGGGTTGTATTCGGGGGTGGCTGGAAGGTCCTTGTCGGCAAGAGGCCACGACGTTGGTGAGGGCCATCATATATTTCCTCAGTCTCCTGACCATCTTGGAGAGCGAGGCCATTATGTCTTTCTTCTTCTGGTGTGTGATTATCGCGGTGTTAGGAATTTCTTCTCTCGGGGAGGAGGAAAGGGGTTCTCCCCTATCGTCCTAGTGTTCGTCGGAGTATGACGAGGATGCATGTTCATTTTTCCTTATAGGGGAGTAGGTGATCTCAAGTGTTTTGGGGGGGAGAGATGGTTTAGTTATCTTTCCCACATACAACACTAATTGTTGATGCCAAAAATCTCAATAGTAATATTGCATGCAACCTTCTCTTTATGTGGAAATCCTTTTGGCCTGGAAATTCAACACAAACAAAGAACTTGAATGACGAAGAGAACCGAGGGTGTGATTTTCTCGCCTAAAGGCCTCTGATGCCTAAGTCAATATCTTGGAGTAAATTTGGTAGAGTTTTCCCTAGGGGAGAGTTACTTACCTCCTTCCGAAGTAGATGAGGGTATTTATACTTGAAGTCTTGGAGAAGGATATGTGTCGAAATAGCTTTGATGATGTGACAGTTTTTCCTCGAGATGCCCTCAATCGTGCCGGACATGGTTGATGCAACCGAATGAGGGATGACTTGACACTTCGTCATGGCGATTGAACATGGTCGATGCTTGTCTCAAATAAGAGGACGCCATGTGGAAACTACTTTTAGCGAGTAATGATGGTGCTAACGCAAGACTAGCTGAGCCCTTGCAGCGGGCCTCCTTAACATTATTCTAAGTCTATCCTTGTCTGTGCAGCCCGAGCTCCTTGGTGACCGGCCTGGTTAGGTCAGCTTCCTCCCTTTGGGTCTCAGGCCCCCAATTCCTTTTCCTATTGTAAAAACCTTTAGCGTGACATGACACATGGTACCATGTCATTGGTAGCTAGGGAATGCCCACAACAAGTATTAAAAGCTCAGTCTTTCTTCATGCCATTTGATATTACTGTTGTAACGAATGTGTCATAAACAATATCAAAATGATATTTTTAACATGGTTCAGTCAATTATCTATGTTTACGAATATATCATTATCATCATTACATACTCAATATCGATATAACCACCTAACCTAAACCTCATACACTAAAAAATAAACTCAATACACATGAAAATATCTTAGAGACCATAACTAGTTTAGATAAAAATCACCTCTTTTTGATTGGAGAAGATGCAACCCACTAGATTGAAAATTGTCTTCAGTGCGGGTGAAATCCTCTAACTAGCCTTTTAGCCCCTCCTGGAACATAGCCCTCTATCACAGGTTGCTTCTGTCTCTTAGGGAAGATCTTTCTCACCACGAGATGCTCTCATTAGTGTAGACACACCTTTCACCCTTTGTCGAAGTAAAGCCATATATTCTCATCTTAAAAACTAGAGTCTCCTCACCACGTGATGCTCCCTTTTGAATAGAGCAACCTCTCACCCTTTTTCGAAGTAAAACCATATTCTTTCATCCTAAGGATCTCCTATCTCCTAGGGTAAAACTTCCTCATCGTGGGAAGTTCCTTTTAAGGTATTATCTCTCATCTTAAGGCTACGATCTATTTCTTAGGACACATTCTTACCACTAGATGCTCCATTCGGAGTAGAACCATCTTATTTTATCTTAAGGTTACCTTGAATCTCTTAGGGTAGAGCCTCCTAATTATGAAATACTTAAAATAAGGTAGAACCAACTCTCGCCCTGTATTTCATAAGAGATAGCTTACTTACAACGGGATGCTCCATTTAGAATAGAGTCACATCTTATTCTCTTTTGAAGCATATCCATCGAATACCTCTTATTAATAGACTCACCAAAAAAACTCTAAATTTTCTATTCAAAATAAAAATTTTATTCAAAGCCATATCAGATAATATATTTTTAAAAAATCCTCACATTAATAAAAAAATTACACACAAGAAAATTTGAGACACCATATTCTAACCATGTGCATTTTTAACAACAAATTATAAAAGAAAAGTAAATTTGGTCCTTAAATTTATTAAAAATGTTTCCTATTTCAAGGCACGCAATTCACTGCCTCTCGGGTACATAGTTTATTCATCTATAATTTTTTCTACAACCACTTTCAAATTTTTTTGGCATGCACATTGAGTAAATATAATATATTAGCAAACATGTAATAAAACAAAATCCAACAAATGGGATCCCTCTGACATGCCGGAATTTTTTTTCAATATGGATGTTGAGAGTTTTTGATGAATCTCACGCATATTTAATGAACTTAAAATTTTGATGAACTTTTTTTATGATTAATATCTATATATTTGATGAACCCGCGCGCGTATCTGAATTCAAGATTGAGAATTTTTCCAGGTCGGGAGACGTGTGAATTGCCACATGCATTGTCCCTATTTCAATTTTCAAGGTTCATTGAGTAAGATTATCGGTGCATTATTAAATGTAAGAAAAAGCATTAACTTTTTTAATCTTAACGTCTATTTCGTACCGAGATGATCAAAACGGTTCATATTTTTTTAATATGGACGATATCCCTGCTCCTGAACCATATCTTCAACCATCTATATTTTTTTAAGTCACACAACCTTACCCCAATCTCCATCCGACCATACATGCGTGCATTTGCTCTCCAGTTTCTCATATCCCAGTTGCTTCTACACTTCTCCTGCATACGATTGCCAATAATTTCTACTAGATCATCTTGTTCTTTTGTTTTCTTTTGTTGGGTTTTTGAGAAATCTGTTTTCCTTTCTTTTTAATTACCCAAGTCCATAACTTTATGATGATTTTATGAATTTTCTGGGTAGATTATCAAACCTTAAAGAGAACGAATGGACATGGATCATCCTACACATGAACATCTTCTATTGTTGAGCAAAGAAAATAGTGACATGCCCTGCAGCCATATTGGTTTGAATTCTATTAGTCATCCTTACTACATTTGCGCCAATTTTCAATTCTCCCTTCATGAATCAGGTTCATCTTTTCCAGACCAGATCGGTCGTCATCTTTTTCATTTTCCATCCAGAACACTCCCTCTTCTTAGATCCATCACATCCAACCATCTATAAGTCCCCTAAGGAGATGATTACATTCAAAATTTCAGTCATCAACACCCATTGATTCTTCCATCTCACAATCGAGATCATGTAAGAATATATTTATGAGAACTGGACTCAGGAACATCCTTGTCGGATCCCTTTTGTATTTAGAGAGTCAGATTTTCTCGATTTGTCTAATATTAAGGCTCGACAAGAGCCCCAACAATTGATTTTGTGATTGACATACTGCATGTTACCATGTCCACCTCTCCTCATGAACCTAACGAAATAACTTAACCAAGCTACAAATTGAGCCTCTCCTCATAAACCTAACGAAACAACTTAACCAAGCTACAAATTGAACGCCTGACACATATTATTATTCCAAGCACCAACAAGCCGATGTAGGTACAAGCGAAAAACCAGACCAATGAACCGAAAGACCGCCTTTTCTGCGTGTGTGTGCCGTTGACTCCTTTACTTAATGGGCTATTTAATTTCGAAACCAACTTAGCTACCATTTCTATTTCATCTATACATACTAGAATATATAAAATGAAAAGAAAGATTTGTGTTTAGTGGGACAGGATCACCGGGAATGGAATACGTAAATTATAAAAAGAGAAGTGTGTACTTGGAAGGTATTATAATGTGGGTACATACTGCTCTGTTTACTAATTTGACTTCTTCTCGGTCATGGCTGATTGAGCTGGTTTGCGTAACTGCGAGACGATTGGGTTCGTCCATGACGCTTTTGGGCAGTGCCTCGGATCCCTACGAGCAGAGGATGATCAAATCCGCTACACCCATTCTCCATCCCTGATCCTAAATCTACTCTAGACTAGCTTTACATTACGAAATACTGCTCGGGGCGTTCGAGGGAAGAACCCAGAACTCGATCTATGACCGAATAGTAACTCGTATGTAAGCATACACACTTCGAGCAGAACTCAAAGCGATCATAGCATTGATCCCCTTACCTACATAGCCATTCTTTCAGATCCGAGCGTTGCGTGGTTGTTTTGCAAGATCTCGCTTTCAGTTCGTAGAGTGGATCAAAGATGTGTTCAGCTTGATTCGTTGGTGCAGTCACTTCCTTAACTCTCCCACTTGTTCCAAACCGCCGCTATAAGTTTTGCGATAGTCTAATGCTACATAGGCTTATGCTAGCGGTTAAAATCGTCAGTTTAGCTCTCTCAAATTGTCACCATAGGCAATTTTTTCTGTAGTGTTAAGGTAGAGCTACCTCTCACCCTCCGTCAAAGAAGAGCCATTATCTCTCATTTTAAGGCTGCCCGATACTTCTTAGGACATAGCTTTCTCATCATGAGATAACCCCTCTAGGGTAGTGCCACTTCTTACCATCTTTTGATACAGATATACTAAACCCTAAACCAAAACTTTAATAAATTCACCGAAAAATCCTAACTTTTCTATTGAGAATAGGAAACTTATGTACCTTTTCCAGCGGTTATTTTAATCAATGTACGGCCACCATAGGTCAAATTTTTAAAAAAAACTAAAGCTTTTCCATTCCCTTTCCCTTTAAGTTCAAATATAACATCCATCATACTTACATTTGAGCTCTTTATATCAATGTAGCATCCCACCATATATACAACAATATACTTCACAGGTGGAAACCAAAGAAAGCCATCAAATGGGCACTCCTAAGTCCTAACAAAAAAAATGAGGGTGAAGAGGAGATCAAATCTCAGCAACGAGTTTTGCCTGATCAGAAATGTCTGCAAAAAGGGTACCGCGAGTCCACCTCTTCAACATTAGGAGAATCCACAAACTCCCTCTGACCAGACCATTCCATTGAATGAACCCATCTTGAATTCCCTGCTCACATGTACATTACACCAACAAAGAATCAAACATTTATATTTTGGAAATTCAATTTATAACACTACCAGAAAAAGTTTCTATCTTTTCATTCTCTCTCTTTTAACCCTTATATTACACTAAAACTACTCAATACAATAAGTTTTTCAGTATATGTATAGAATTAATATAGCAATCTATTGATTAGGTTTAGGAGACATTGACGTCTAAAAGTCAGCCATGTAAGCATACCAAGCCAGTTGCAGATTAGATCATACTCTCTAGCATAAACAAGCAACTGGATCCCATCCTCAAGCAGAGTTGGAATACCCACTTCAAAATTTCTCATCCAGTCTACCAACATGGCCCAAGACAAAGTAGGACTGCATGAGACAAAAAGTATGTTCCCAACTCCAAGAGCATCCCTCACTGATTTCTGCTTCAAGAATTTCTCCATATTTGAAAGGCAAAAAATTAATATTCAGCTCAATCATAAAGACAACAAAAACATTTCATTGTAATCACAACAAATCAAGAAATAATATATGATTTTGTCAATAACTGAAGAGCAATGCATTTTGTTATAAAAAAAGTTTTATATCGAGATTCTTTTTTCTTTTCCATATTTTCTATATTACTTGGAACATTTTATTTTTGTTACACCTGCAAATTGAAAGGACAGTGAGAAATTACGTCCAAGAAAACCTTAAGGGATGAGGCTTTAACCTCCATAGAAACATGATCACAAACAGAAAACACAAGAGGATTTGCTATGAAACAACACAAATTTTATGAATAATGACCAGCCAAATGAGTTTGTCCCAACCAATAAAACATTCATCAAACAAACCTGAAGCCATCACCTACTAATGACCAGCCATGAAGTGCTTCACTTTTCTCACAAACTCTCAAATTTGAAAGAGTATAGGAGAGTGCTGTAAATAACAAAATTAGTAAATTTTATACCCGGACAAACCTGTAAAGACCAGGAATTGACATAAGATCAGCCCATATAAGCTTTAGCCCAAAATCAATGTGCGACTGCAATTACAAAATACAAAAATATAATGAAACCTTAAAAAATAGGAAAAACCTCACAACAATCAGAGATGAATTTCATATCAAAACACACCTCGCAAGAAAAAACCCTTAAATCTGATGTAGTAGAATCTGAAGTGGGAGAAAGACGAAAGATATAGATGAAAGAGAAAAGCTGTGATACCTCGAGCTAGAGATGAGAGAGAAAACTGAGAGAGAGAGCTACGATGGAGAAGCACCAATAGAGATATGAAAGAACGAGCTACGAGAGAGAGAGTTGCGAGAGTTGGGAGAAAGCTTGCTCAAATAGCTTCCACGAGGTGAGAGAGAGAGAAAGAGCTGAGAGAGAGATAAAAAGTTTTGTCGAGAGAGTTTGTGTGAGAACTCAGCGGAGATAGGTGTCGGCGAAAGGGATTTCGAAGAGAGAGAGGGGAAATCTAAGAGAGGGTATGCCAATGGAAGATCTCTCGTGGGGTTAGAGGTAAAATAACCCATAATCCCAGACGACGTCATTTAGCTTTCAAAATGAAAGCAAAACGACGTCGTTTAATATAATAATATTTTGATATCTTTTCCCGACGATTGGAAAAGTCAAAATTTAAAAATTTTGCGGCGATTATGTGAAAAACCTTTCACCTGTGTTTTTTTCGACGGTGGTTGCAACAATTGCTACCATAAAAATGATGACATAGCTCCATTTTCTTGTAGTGCGAGCGGAAGTCAAATAGAGGCGTGAATGCAAGATTCAAACTGAATGATTGGTCGGGCCTAAGCAACCACCAAGGGGCCTTATCCTTTGAAGTAAGTAAATCAACGAAAACTTTGGAATCAGTTTCTAAAACAATAGGACATGTACTGATTTCTAATATTGATTTAAACAGTAAGATGCCCGCTCAGAATTCAGCAACGACACTTGAATATATACCATAGCAATGAGAGTTGGCTTCAATTAAATAACCAAGATGATTTAGTATAATAGAACCACCTCCAGAGGTACCTAGGTTACCTTTAGATGCACCATATGTATTTATTTTAAATTCTCCAATCTAACCATTTGACGACTCTTAAAAGAGATCTCTGAGGTTCTGTTGTATTTATGTTCAGAGCTTCAAGAACTAACTGATCAGCAAAAGAACAATAACGAGAGACTTTAAAGCACTTGGAGACATCCAAAAATTGTGTTTATCACCCTGTTCAGTAGGTAAGACTGAGAGTGGGATTTCTGCGTCTAAAGTTTCGTTCTTTCTATACTTCCCATGTGTGAAAGAAGGGAATGAAATGGTTTAGATGGCCAACAAAGAGAACCTAATTTATAGGAAGAGAAGATTATAAAAAATCTGCTACAAATTCCTTCCTTACTCATGAGATTAAGCCCAAAGAGACTGCTGATACTTGGATGGGCCTTTACTGAAGGAAGACTGTTGATCCCTTTGTTGACTTTCCTCTTGAAAAGTTGTTTCATATTTCAAACTAGGGTTCCCATTTTTAGTGTAAATTACTCACATTCTATAACAATTAGGTCTATTTTTTAACAGAATTTTGTAACAGCAGTTACATTGATGCCGAAATATCCAAAATACATTTATCCACAATTTAATTCAAATAACCACTAGCTAAGCAATTCAATACATAGTAATACTAAACAATACTAATTTAATCTAGAGATATTCATTTTCATCCAAAATTATTCAAATTCATTCAAAATTATCCAAAATCATCAAAAATTATCCAAATTCAACACATTAACTAAGCATTCAAAACAACATTCCGGCAATATAATCCAAACTTCATTTTCATCCAAATCATCTAAATGGCTCTAAAAAATATAGCCTAAATCCAACAAATGGCTCTAAAACAATATAGCCTAAAGCCAACAAATGGCTCTAAAAAAATTCATGGTACCGCTCCTTTGCCCAGATCAATCCAATCCTTGCCTAGCACTCAATCTATTCCCATGTATGGATGAGCCTTCCTTTGCCTTCAAATTCTACACCGTATATAAACCAACTAGTATAGAATGTTAGCTTATAAACAAATAGAAATATGTTACTAAATGGAAATTAACCTTTTTTAGTCTTTTGGCAGTCATCTTTGCCTTCATCCTCTCTTGAACCGAGCTGTTAGTAAATGTACTTGGTGTTTGTTGTGAGTTGGTCTTGGTTCTTGCTTGGATTGTTGAATTCTTCTTAATAGGAGCACGTTAACAACTTCTCTTATTGTGACCCATTTTTTTACAGTTAGCACACCGCATTATGGAAGACCTTTTTCGGACATCCCCTGGTGCGGGTTCATCTTGTTCCCTCTTGCTATTTTTCTTTGGTCTTCCAGAAAGTCGTCTCAAAGGCGGGGGTCTTATGTTACCCTCAACAAGTGTCGTCAAATCAGGCATCATATTGATGATTATACCATAAGTCTTCATGTACAATTCATTGGAATAAAATTCATGGACATAGTCCTTAATTGATGCTAGATTGAAGTTTATGGCCGAAGGTACATGTTTACAAGAAAAACCAGAAACTTTTGAATAGCCACAATCACATAAGTGTGTACTTAAATTAACAACAAACCTACTAACCCTCCATCACTTCATACTCCTTCAAACTAGAAGGAAGAGCACTATAAAAGCTAGAAGCTTATATGACTTTGTCGAACTTCTTCCTACATTTTGGAGTCAATTTCTCATTCCAACAACATCCTTTTTGATATCGCTTTTGTAGACTACTCATAAACGTTGTGCAAATTTTGTCAAGTAATGTCAATATTGGGCTATCTCTATTTGCTCCCACCCAATGGCTAAATGATTCAGTCATGTTATTGGTTACATGTTCACTTTTCCCCCATGGTCAAATGCTTGACTAGACCAAGAGCTCATTGGAATAGTTTCCAACCAATCGAATGCATCTTTACTAACATTTTTATGTTATCCATAGCATTGTCAAAGACTAACTTGTTATAAGCCTTTACCGCGACCCAAAATTCAAGCTTTAGTAACAAACCTGAAAATTTTTCCTTGAAGTATTTGAGTAAATGTTTAGCACATCGTCGACGATTAACGTTGGGAAATATCTCAGCCACTGTATCAACTAGACCTGACATGTCATAAAATGGATATTAATATAATGAATATCAATATATGTACAACAAAAAACTAAGACAATTACCTTTTGCCTATCTGACATAAAAGTTAGGATTCCAGAGTGATCACTTATGCAGTCAAATAAAAGACGTAGGAAGAAAGACCAACTAACTCTGTTCTCACTTTCCACCACTTCATAAGCCACAGGAAATATGCCATTATTACCATCCATCACAATGACTACCAATAAGACCCCTCCATATGGTCCCTTAAGATGGCACCCATCGAGCCCAATAAATTGCCTACAACCCTGCAAAAAGACTTGCTTACATGCTTCTAGGCAAATGAAGATCCTTTCGAATATTGGAATTGAAGTTGCACAATCACATTGTATCTTTACCATAATCCCCAGATTTCTCTCCAGCATCATTTCTGCATATGCATGTATCTTTTTGTATGAGATTGCATGATTGCCCATGTTCTCATCCTTTGCTCTCATTTAGGCTCTACATAATTGCATTGGGTGTGGATCAATGCCATACTTCTCAACTAAAATTGCACGCATTGAATCCTTTAACATATTAGGGTCAGCTCTAAGTTGGTTGGAAAGAACATTTTATATCTATACAGACGTGGCGTTGGGATTCTTAGATACTTTTACACATCAATGAGTACCATTATAACTTTTGATCATGAAAGTTGTCCCATCTGAGATAGGGGATACATGAATTCTCCATGTGCTACTAATACCACTACATATGCATGTGACCCTCGACCTCCCATTTTTTACCCTTATGGCATCAAATCCTTCTTGGATAATAAAATTTTGCAATGTTTCCCTGAAGTGCTGTACATCCTTAAAGACTAATCCCTCCATCAGATAATTTTTTTCACCTTCAACAAGTACAAATGGCATTGCATCCATCCCCTTAGTAATTTCAACACCATGTTCTTCTTCATCACTTTTAGAACCAAAGCTACCAGCAATGGGCTCATCAGAATTATTATCAGATAATATTTCATCATTCTCATTCTCACTTTCACTAACATAATCTTTCTCTATATCACTCTCGATAGCTTCAACATCTTCCTCGTTAGAATCAAACATCCACTCCTTATTAGAGTCACTAACAACAGAATCATTTATAACATCAATTGGATTATCAATTTTCAAATCAGGTATAACCTCCATCATCTACAAAATTTAACAGGAACATAAACATAAATCAAGAGAATGACTCTAAGACACACATGCTAACAATTATTCATCAATGAAGATATTCTCCTAAGATATATTTTCATTAGGAAAGATAAAATAACATTTCCATCATTTATACATTTCAATCAATGAAGATATTCTCCTACCATGTTACTATTAATATTTTCATGTAATCATTAGTATATTACTAAAATTTTACATGACATTAACTATATATTATTAGTAAAATACATAAGTTTACATACTAGTTGTATATTATTATTACTACAATGAGTGAGTTATTATTATAATCATATCAACATATTAGTATCAGTGCCCATGACATTACGGTTAGTGTTAAAAGGTTAGGAAATAAACTACATCTTTTATTTTCAAATATGGATTATTTTCCCAAATGAGCCATTTTTTATTGTTTTAGAAAATGGCCCAAAAGATTATTATTTGCATAAATGACCGAATTTTCCTTCCTCTTTCTCTCTTCGTCCCTTCGTCTTCTCCCTTCATGTCTGTATCTTTCTTCTCTCCCTTTGTCTATGCATCTTTCTTCTCTCCATTCGCCTTCGTCTTTTCCCTTCGTTGTCCTTGCTTCTTTCTTCTCTACAGTTTCTTCTTTCTTCTTCTTCATTCATCTTCTCCCTTCACAGTCTGTTTGTTTGGTGTCGTGATCTATTTTTGTCTACTTTGACATGTTTTTTATGTTTGATTTTCTTAATTTTGTGGATTTATCAAATTTTTGTATGATGTTTTGATTTTTTGGTTTGATTTCTGGATTTGTGAGATTCCAGCAAGAGAAAGGTGATGAAGAGAATGAGGAGATGAGTTTGAGTTTGATTTATGGATTTCTGGGATTATAAAAGATTATATAAAAATATACTATAAATAGACTACAATATATCACAGATGGTATATAAAAATATACTATGTTATATCGATAGTATATTTAAATATACTATGGTATATAAATATATACCATGACATATTTTTATTTACTATAGTACACATGTACATAAAAGTTTTTCAGTTTTATTAAAAAAATTGACAATTAGAAAAAACTGGTCATTCTTGCAAATAATTTTTTTTTTGTCATTCTTTTCCTTATTTTTTAGAAATAGATTATTTCCCTAAATGCGCATTTTTAAAAAGTGACCGCCATAAGAGGATCCTTTAAGAACAAGTCCATGCCACGGTCGAGATCTCTTGAATTCTATAGTTGTGGTACTATCCTATAGTTCTCTTAAATTCTAAAGTTGTGGTACTCTCCTATATTGTCCGATTGATAATACATACAAGGCCCATATTTTTTTTCAACCAGGAATCTTGCCCGACCTCTAGCGTTATGTTTTTTTTTCTCAACCGAGAATCTTACCCGACCTCGGGCGAGGGTCTAAACAGTGATTCATCCATGTAGTCAAGAAACATATGGGCATTTAGGGTCGTCAGTTTTTTAAGGTTTTATAAAATAGCAAGTTTATGTAAATGTCATAATTAACGAACTACAATATCATTTTATCATTTAAGTGGGTTCTCCTACAATAAGAAGATTTTTAATTCAATCTCAAAAAATAAAAATTTTATATGTCAACTAGATTCATAAAAATTACCCTACATATTTGTCATTAATTGAAAAAAATAAACGAAATGAAATAAATATTAAGAATTTAAAAAATGTTTCATTTTCACCCTACTAAGAACTCAATAAGATGCGTAAAAAAATGAAGTACTAATTCAAATATGTATATATAGTGTACAACAAGTAAGGGAAAAATATTTTTTGTACCTTAAACTATCACTAATATACACTTTAAACCTTAAACTATAAAATATTATAGTCTAAATTTTAAACTATCAGAAACTCACAATTAAAATCTTCCGTTATTAAACCTTGGATATCCTAACTCCTATTACCAAACACTCCTCCCAAACAAAAACCCCCGGCATCTCTTCTATCCATCCCTTCTCTTCTTCAAAGAAGAAAATCCTATGAGGTTCCAACAAATTTTGAAAAGAATATTTAGGCAAAAGGAGAGAAGAAGTAGGATGAGAAATCAATTTCTTCAAAGAAGCTGATAGGTGTGAAAAAGTTGTTACCAAACTGAATCAGTTATATAATGCCGAACCGTAATTTCGATTCGGTTAAAAAAAATTATGTGTTTTCGAACCGAATCGAACTGAATATCCTAAGCAAAAATAACATCGCTTCATACCCTAGTGAAGTTTTCTCATATACTCTTCGATATGACGTTGTTTTAGTCTCTAACCCCATATATAAGTTGAAATTTTAGGGTTTAGGAATTTTCACTTCTTCGACAAAATTGCAGGCTACTCTCGTCTCCATTATCTTAACAAAATTGCAGGTCCTTCTTCAACAAAAAACAAAATCAAAGCTACTTCTCCGAAAATATTTAGGCAAAATTACAGGCTAATCCAATCTCCTTCTGCCGAGATGACGAATATGATAACCACTCCTACTCTGAGTTCTCTCTCTTCTGAGATGGTTCATCTCGACAAGATGAAGGCCAAAACACTCCTCTCTCTTCTCCAAGTTTCTTGGAAAGTTTTTAAGTTTGTTCAGTATTAAATCGTCTTTTAGTTCTTAAATCTGGAATAGTCTCTTAGTTCTTAAATCTGGAATCGTCTCTTAGTTCTTAAATCTGGAATCGTCTCTTAGGTCTGGAATCATTTCCTATGTTTAGATCTGGAATCGTCTATTAGATCTCAAATTTTCTTCTATTTGATTTTAGATATGTGGAATGTTTTCTGGTGGTTCAAAATGAAATCTGCATGTGTTTCACGATTTTAGATTTATTTCTCTGTTACTGCTCTTCGCGAGTTCTCTGCATGTTCTTCACAATTTTTTTGAGTTCGACCTGTTACTTCTCTTTGCCGAATCGTGAAGCCAAACTGAATTGAATCATAAGTCACAGTTCGGTTTGATTCGACAAGTGGCAGAATCGAAAGTTTTGGTACTTTTTTTTAAATAACCGTCTTGACCGAATCAAACCCTGAACACCCATGTCTTCACCTCTATCAATTTCTTTTTTTTTTTACAAAAAAAGTGGACCATTTCATTGAAATTTAAGAGGATACAAAATCAGCCTCCATCACCTTTTCCAGCAGGAAGGGGGAACAAAGCCAAAATCACAACAAAAAACTGGGAGAAAAGCCCTCTCTGCAATACATTTTGCAGTCAAGTTAATAGACTCTTCCACTAGAATAAATTTTACCGAAATACTGTTATACAATTCCTTAAAGACTTCTTTCACATAGATACAATCTACCGCAGTAAATCTAAATAATTTCCAGATATCCAAACAAGAGAATTCAATTTCCAAATTGAGCATAAATAACTCCTTCATCGCTCTAATGCCTTTGTTCAACGCTGCGCATAATACCTCAAGGTGAGAGGATTGATGATTCAAAGAGACCCAACCCCCCTCAAGTACTCACCTGAATAACCTTTACAAATCTACCCGCCTATAATTTGATGTACATTAGTCATTAGAGAGAAGTTAATATTCAATTTAACGCAAGAAGCACGAGGTGAAGACCATTTAATTCTACTCCTTTCATCCAGAAAATTGAAAATTTCTCTCTCAAATTGTCCAGTGTTGAATCTGAACGGATTTAGAAGAAGAGCATCCCCTTCTTTTGAATGCATATCTGCAGCATATTCATTTAAGGAGAATTTCCATCTCCTAATTAAATCCTCAAGAGATGGTTTATTATCCTTAAAGATGCATTCGTTACGAGACTTCCAAATACCCTAGAAACCATATGACAATGCCCTTAAGAATTGTTTTCTATTAAAAATGAGACAACTGCTATTTAACAGAAAATGCTAGATCTGGAAGAAAGAAGTACCTTAGAGATTTTTCGTTTTTAGATGCAGGTCTGATGCGAACCAAAAAGCTATCTTGTAAGGACATTGAACCAGCAAGTGCATGATCAAATCCTTCTCTTCCTTAACAAAATGACATATCAGATCCTCAATTCTGCATTTTCTTTAAATAAGGGTGTCTTTTGTGGGGAGACAGCCCTTGAGACACTTCCATAAGAAAAAATTGTTATTGGGAGCCACATCCAATTTCCAAGTTGAGATCCAAACAGCATGCTCCCTTCCTTAGTTAAATCTCCCATTACCCAAAGCCTCAATCTCCCTTCCCAACCTAAACAAAACAGAGGCAAGTTTGTAACCTGAACTGAGCATGTAGATCCCTTTATTTTGATATGCCCACCATAACGAATCATTACCTGATAGCTCATCTGATGGGATACTTAGGATAATCCTTGGTTCCTCTCTGTTGAATAATCTATTCACTTTATCTCTGTCCCAAACTCAGGTATTTGAAATGAAGAGATCTGAGACTAAAGCAACAGAGTCGTTATGATGGGATTTAACTTTCATCTCCCTCTTCTTGGAAGCCACAAATCTGACCATATTTTTATGGAATTTCCATCTCCTACTTTCCATAAAACTCCACCCTCAAGAAGTTGTCTTCCCCATATCAAGCTCATTCTGCCCCATGAAACGTTTCCCTAAATTCGGGCCTGTAGAAACTCTGAATTTGGAAAGTATTTATGCTTTAGGAATCAGCTTAAAAGACCTGCTTGATTGTTTAGGATCCTCCATTCATTTTTTTGCTAAAAAAGCTATGTTCATATTAGTTAAGTCCTTGTAATCCAGGCCTCCTTTTTTTGGTTTCTTTAGACCATCCCGTTTCGTCCAATGAATCTTCCTTTTCGACGAATTTGAACCCCACCAGATGCGAGCAAAAGTCTTTTCCAAATCCTTTATAATTGTACTTAACATTATGAAGCACCTCATTATGAATGCGGGAAGGGCTAATGCCACTACTTTAAGCAAGATCTTTTTACTAGCATTATTTATATGACATTCAGACCACCCGTTCACCTTCGAATCCACTTTCTTTCTCAAATCATCAAACCATTCTTTTCAACCCTTATACACTAGCAGGAAGCCCTAAGTATCTACCAAAGCCCCCAAAATTTGATATGCGCAGAATATCTGCCAATTGATTCTGCAAGGTAGGCGGGGTATTAGGAGAGAAACATAACGAACTCTTCTAGATGTTTTTGTTGGCCTGATGCTATTTCATATGTTATCAGATTATCCTTGATGCAAGAAAATTCTGCCACTGAAGCTCTACAAAAGAGAACTATATCATCTATGTAAAACATGTAAGGAATTGATGATTGTATACGTCTTGGTGCAAACCCATGAATGAGCCCTTCCCTTTCAGCCTTGAATAAAGCTTTTGATAGAAGCTCAGCACCCATAATGAATAAGTAGGGTGATAATGGATCACCTTACCTCAGACCTCTTTGAGGAATGATTTTCTCTTACAAAATCCCATTAATCAAAATCTCATATGAGACTGTTTGAATGCATTCATCTATCCACCTTCTCCATACCGAACTAAACTAAAATTTGGCAAGAACCGCATCAATAAAGGACCACTCCATTCTGTCATATGCTTTTTCCATGTCCAACTTGATTATGGCTTCACCTCTCCTCCCTTTTCTTTTGATTTTTAGTGAGTGTAACCCTTCATGTACCACTAGGAGGTTGTTTCAAATCTGCCTTCCTTCCAAGAAGGCTCCTTGGAATTCCTCGATTAGAGAACGAAGGATTAACTTCAATCTATTGTAAAGGACTTTGGAAACAGGTTTGTAGGCTACATTATAGAGGGAGATAGGCCTAAAATCTTTAATTGAAGAGGGGTGGCAGATTTCAGAATTAGTACTATATGAGTGTCGTTCAGACCATTAGGCAGCTTGCTTGAATGGTAAAACTCTTCAAACATTTTCAAAATATCGTTTTTTTATCAAGGGCCAGTTTTGTTGGTAAAAACAAGTCGTGATCCATCAGGTCCTGGGGGTTTTGATGGAGAGCTTCAATGATTTCTTGTTCTGTAAACATGTCTGAAATATTCTCCATCCGCCGGATTTCATACGGATTTTGAACCCACTATCATCTCTATTCTCCAAACCATGGATTTTTAGCTCTCTGCTACGTTGTTTGAATTTAGCATGAAAGTAGCTCGTGTTCTGATCTCCCATGTTCAACCAATCAACTCTTGATTTATCCCTCCAATACCATTCTTCATCCAAAACAACCGCTTCCAATTCCTTTATGTTTGCCGAATGCTGGACATGTTTGTCCTGCTGGCTTCGTGTAGCTCTTGTAACTTCTTCGATAGCACCTTTGTCAATTTCTTTCCTCCATTTCCACTCCCTTTCTTTGTCACAGCCTTGTTGTCATCCTCTTATACTCCAAAATATAAAATCTCCCATCTCTCTCACATTCTCTTTCCTAAGATATAAAATTTCTCTAAATATAAAGTTTATTTCTCCTCCTCCTCATTAGCTTAGATACGATGAATAGTCAACTTTTTTAACAGATAAGAAGCAATATCATCCCAACATTTTATTTTCGTTGTTATTTATTTTCTAGGTTCAATTCATTCGCATAGGAGATTATATTATAGCATTACTAAATACTATACTGCTGCAGTAGTATGTATTCCCAAGCAATAATTTGCCATTGAACTATTTTGACTTGAGTTTAGTTCATCTTGCAAAACCATCGGCAACTCTCGATTAACAGTGTCTTTAATTGGGTAAAATTAAAAAATGGGTAAAATTTGAAATTCCATTAGATTGTGGCTCTTTGGAAACTTTTCGAACGTTTCTTTTGCAATCTAGCTTTGATTCTCTCCCTGGCAGCTCTAATGTTCGACATATTTGAATTCCATTACAGCCTAAATCAGAAAAGCAACTAAGTTAGTGATGGATAGAAGAGATGGGGGGATTTGGGGGTTTTTATTTTGGAGGAGTGTTTGGTAATGGAAAAAGGTATTCAAGATTCAAGAAAATGACATTGTTTTGGTTATTCAAAACGACATCGTTTTGAGAAAAATTAACCGAGAGTTAACGTGACATTTTAATTATGAGTTTCAGATAGTTTAAAGTTTAAATTATAACGTTTTATAGTTTAGTATTTAAAATGTCTATTACAAAAGTATATTTTTTTAACGTTTTTATAGTTTAGTATTTAAAATGTCTATTACAAAAGTATAAATTTTTCAAAAATTAATGAGATACTAGTAGTTGATCATACTATCAAGGAAAATTTACATTGTATCTCCTCAAACTATCACTAATAGATACTTTAAACCCTAAATTTAAAGTGTTACAGTTTAAACTTTAAACTATCTTAAATGAGATGTATTTTAACAAAACGACGTCATTTTTTCCTATATGAGATGATGTCGTTATGATATCCCTAATAGATAAAACGACGTCATTTCAGACAGAAAAAAAATGACGTATTGTTAAAATCTACAGTGCAGTAGACGGAGTTACATCTAGGGTTAAAATTATAAGTTTAAGATAGTTTAGGATTTAATTAAACTATAAGACTAAAATTTAAAATTTATAGTTTAAAATATTTATTACTGATAATTTAAGGGGGTAAAGTATAATTTTCCCCAAAATCAGCTACAATTTATGTTTCACCATTCTTATAAAAGTGATATAATACAATACAAGTAAATCAATGCTTGATTATTTACGAATCATTGGTGAAAATTTGAAATGATGGCGAGAATATTATCTAGATTTTTAAGAGACTGATCAAATTTATAGTCATTTTTCTGAAAGAAATTGTTACAGTATGATAGTAGAAAATAATTGATGTAGTTGAGAGTTACAATTAAAATGTAAAACAAATGAATTTTAAAATGAATTAAAATGTAAAATTCAGAATAGATTTGAACACAATATCCAAAAATGAATTAAAATGCACAATGTGCTTTTTTTATATTTTAAAATAACAAAATTGCTATATCCATTCAAAACACACTCCTTAAATATAGTCATCCATGATATATATGCATATATGTAGATACAATTTCATTAATGATGAAAAAGAGACGTGTCATGAAAACTTTATATTTATACAAGTTAGAAAAAATGTTATTTGTGAAATTGACTTTCAAAATTTGTATATTTACTGTAATTTCAAAATAACAAATCATTCGGCCGATCCCGGTCGTTTGGAAAGTAAATCGTGTAATTTTTTGTCTCAATTTTGGGTTTATATTTAGACTACCATCATGAATAAGTCATTTTTTCAACTAGCATCCTCGTAGACATTACAGAAAATGCTTGCGCATCAGCTACTTATAGTTATAACCCTTACTTATTTTATGGGATGTTGGAATAAGCCTGCTGAAAAACATAAGCGTGCTAGCGTAACGGTTGAAAAACCACCAACTTCTTGGATGTAGATTTTGGCATGTCCTGTTAGATCTTTATTTATACTTCACACAATAACAACGTAATCACTAAAATAAATCAAAGAATGAAGTGCGAGATGCCGTCATGATGCATATATGGGGAACTAAGTCTTCGTCTCTATATCTCCCTTTACCTTATGGTTATCAATGGGAAAGTACACCAGTCTGTACACGTTTTTGGGATATATATAAACTAAGACAGGCAGGAGAGGCGCTTTTTCCAATTAGGGTTGAAACTGTGTCGGGTCTTCCCATTGAAGAGTCCACTAGTGACAGACCCCGCACCCTATTCAATCACATTCATTAAGTATAAACATTAGATGGACCTATGGATCATTATAATATTGCTGTAATGTATTATGGATTAACATTGAGCCCTTTTTGCAAGTTTAATAAAAATCATTGACAACCTACATGTAAAAAACCTAACATTCTCTCACTTGGACGACGTTGATTGTCGTTTAGTTATTAAATTCATTTTTAAAATGACTCTCGTGTTAATCACAATTTTAGTGGCTACAATAAATAGTCCAGGTACAAAACATTTCAGAATAGAATCTCATTAAATAACAATACTAATATCAAATCAAGTAGTCTTTGTATCATTCTTTGACACAAAACCTTCTATGTTTAGAAATATTAATGGATCGCAAACATGAACTCGTGAATGTAAAAAGGTGTAGTGTGAAATATGGATAACACCATGTGATCTAATTTTTATATATCATTAGTCAACTCCACTTGAGATCGTACTTTATGTGGTCAAAACATGTCTGACTCTTTAGCACTCTCAAAAGAAGTAAACATAATACTTCAAGGCCGAAGTATTAGCACACTCAAAATTGAAGCTATCAGTTATGATTTACTTGTGATTCTATGGTGCTTATGTTTTGAAATGAGGTTATATCAAAAAGGTTGAGATGATTATATAGCACGTATTATGATTTTTCTATAGTACAAGTGTATACTATCAGCGCCAAGTAATAAATTTATATAAAAATAGAGTATCGTCTACAAGATTGATTGAAATTAATTATTAAAATTAACTAGACCTTAATTCTAATTGAGAATAAAGAAAAATTTAGAGTTTTAATTAAACTAAAACGATAAAAATTTGATAAAGATAAATAATTAAAATTTGAATTGATAAAAGATCTAGGAATTTTGATTTCACCAAACCAAACATGCTCAAAATTTTAAAACTCAATTAATCAATGTTTATCAAATCATTAATAGCGAACTCTACTGTAATAATCAATCTATCTCAAGCATTGATAAAAATGATTAAAAAATACCAATCCTACATCTCTGTCAAGATTCAATAAGTTAAAACTCATTAAGCATAGAAAATTATAATTGCTAAACCAAATCCATAATTATCTCAAACTTATGAAATTCTAATGATGTTATAAACATAGAGCAAATTTATTCATTTCTTATTAGTCTCAGAATTAAATCTAAAATCATGTAATAGTTGGTCATACGATCACAATAATTAAGAACGGATTATAACACTTAATAATACTGAATAAATATCGATTGCATTGAAAATCAAAATATATGAATAATCATGGTTTGACTACGTCGTAGTCCTAGATAAGAAATTTAGAACATACAAGAAAAAGAAAACATCCTAATAATATTCATGAAAATAGAGGAAAAGAGAAGAAAAAACTAGATTTGAGGATAAACTGAAGTTGAGATCCGTCTTCTGATTGGATCCGTCTTTGATTCCTCTCCCAAAAGCTTTCTTCTCTGCCTCACACGTTCAAAGAGACCTCTAAAACCCCTCAATATTCTATTTATACACTCGAGTTTGATAAGTATAAACTTAGAGTCAAAATTAGAAATAAAAAAATTATTATCGCGCCAGCGCGCAGCGCTGGCATTCTGGTTCTCTTGAGGTCGCAACAGCATCACGGCGCTGGAAGCCAGTGCCACGACACTAGCTTACTGTATAATCTTTTTAGCGTTTAGCGTTGCGGCGCTGGGAAGCCAGCATCACAGTGGTGGCCTACTACCTGCCAGCGTCGCGACGCTGGCCTTTCTATCCAAGTCCTCTCTTTTTTCAATTTATTCGTGTTTTTGCCTTCCAAATCTTTCCAAATCAATCCAAATGCACTAGAATATCTTACATACAAAATAAAAGTAAAAAAAACATAAATCAAACCATAAAACTTAACGAACCAATAAAATTAAAGTTAAGACTATCTAAAATATGAGTGTGAAATGCACTCATCAAATACCCTCAAACTTAACTTTTTGCTAGTCCTGAGAAAAATAAAACATAAAAAAATCAAAACAAGAAAACAATAAACACTAATTCTGAAAACTACGGAACAAAAGACGAAATATTTTTACTAACTAAACATGTCTTAGAGATTTTAAAATAGCAATAACCCAAGAAAAATTTCTGAATTGTGAACATGTAGAATTTCAACACAAATACTAGCTTACATTACACCTTGAAAAATTTCGAGTGGGTGTGTGTCGCCTTAAGTGGCCTAACTTCTTAGTCTTAAATGAGTTTGTGTAACTAAGTCTTATAAAAGCGGATCTATTAATCTATTACTAGATTAGAACTCCATAGGCCAATTTCTCATTTCATTCTCCACTAATGTAGACAAACCACAACACTTAGAATCAATAGGACTTTCGTAGGCTTCTAATGTATGGCTAAGGTGTATGATAGGATAAATGATATTATTTCGGCTCAATTTTTACCCATAGTCACACATGCATTCTAGGAATCAACGACCTTAACCCAACTTCTCTTATCACACCCTCAAACTTGTCACTTTCAATATCTTGAATTATCAACCATACCCAACCATTCTTCTTCTTCTTCTTCTTTTATTTTTATTTTTAAATTTGATTTCCTTAAGCTTCTCTTTTCTTTAACGAGCTTTCAGCTAATAGCTCCTAAACCAGTTGGTCTTAGGGTATTAAGTGTTAAGACACCACTTTGAGCTTAGTTACTCAAGTCCAAAAGGCTACAAAATCAAACTTATTCCTAATTTTTTGAATAAATCAATCGAACCCATCCAATTCACCCTGATTGTCATAGCTCCAAGTATTTTCCTAGAACATCCAAAAACTATGAGTAAAAATGGCTACTAGGGAAACTTTTATAAGGTTAGAAAATTGTTATGGGTGATAAAAATGGTAATTTAGGCTCAACATAGATGGCTGGTGAAATAATTATGCACATGTTGGCTTGAAAATCTCAAACAGTCTAAAGATGGCCTAAATCATGTCTTAAGTATAGTGTAACCTAAAATTTCACCTCGAGCAAAAATCAAACTAATTCTAGAGTTCTTATAAGATCATAATGGTACCTTAAGTCACATAAACCTTCTCTAAGTAAAAGATAATCAAATGCCCAAGACTAGGTGCTCAATATGTCATGGCTCTCTAGTGAAATGTAAATCAACAAATAGTTCAAACACACAAGATACACAAAATTCATCATTTTTTCAAAGCTATCAATAATTCAAAACCAATCTCATAATAGGCGTTAGTGTTGTCTACTATAGATCGACATTTCTTTTATTTTTTATTTTTATTGTTTATTTTTACAATAAAAAAGACTACAAAGTAATTAAAAAAATGAGACTACGAAGCAAATAAAAAAAATAAAAGAAAACATCAAAGAATTTACTGTCCATCTCACCGCTCAGTGAACGCCACACCTTTAAGGCCATGCCAGATGACCTCACACAGAAGCCTTTGCTTTTGATGCTCGACCGGTTTAAGGCTCTGTTGAAGCAACATAGTACTAGACTCGGGATTACGGGCGATGATGATGATGATGTGTTGACTCCGAGCACTGAAGAAATTGTGTAACTTTACGAGCTCTTGTTGTGAGAGCTCACCTTTAATTCAAAGCCCATCATTACAGATCTCATTATCATTGTCGGAGAGTGTACATGGGTGCACCCCCGTGTCGAGTAGCCACTGGTGGATTAATCACATTCTGACTATTCTTCCAAGAAAAATTGGGTGATTTTGCCATCCTTGGTTACAGGTGTTGGAGAATGGATTATTCTGCTTATTATAGTCCTAACAAAGTTATTTTGTTCAGCTTGAGAAGGATCAAATGAATTATTAGCTTATCATTCAATGCTAGAATGAGGTCCGTTACATAAGTCACAAACTTCATGTGTAGCATGAATTGCACTAGCATTGGCAGTGAAAGAGCTAAATTGCTTTGAGAGTGTAGCTACTTGAGCTATGAGAGTAGTAAGTGCATCTAATTTATGAATATTATGAGTCTTTCTTAGTACATTGCGCTTAGTTGGTCATGGATAAGCATTCACAGCCATTTCTTCTAGCAAGGCATAAGCATCCTCATATGTTTTTCCCATCAAAGCACCTCCTGCTGTTACATCCACTAGTGTCCTTGTTGAATTTCCAAAACCATTGTAGAAAGTTTAGACTTATAGCCATCTAGGGAGTCCATGATGTGGGCATCCTCTCAACATCTCTTTAAACCTCTCCCAAGCTTCATAAAAAGACTCAATTTCATGTTGGGCAAATGTGGTGATCTCATTCTCATTTTGGATGTTTTATCTGGTTAAAAGAATTTGGCTAAAATTTTCTCAGAGAGACCATTCCATGTAGTGATGGATCTAACTAACAAAGAGTTCAACCAACTCTTAGCCTTATCATGTAGTGAGAATGGGAATAATCTCAGTTTAACTGCATCAGTTGAGACATTGTTGTGCTCGAATGTCTCACAAATTTTGAGAAAATCGCTATGTGAACATTTGGGTCATTGTTAGGTAGACCACTGAACTAATATGCTTGCACCATTTGAATGATAGTCGGCTTCATCTCAAAATTATTGGCATTAATAACAGGGCGTTGAATGGTAGACTCAACCTCATTGACCACTAGCATAGCATCGTCTGAAATCACCAGGTTATTTTGGCAGTTCACAATTTCAGGATTTTTTCTGGCAACTTCCATGATCTCTTGAGATTTTTTAGAAGATTCTCTCCTCACTTTTCTATTACGATGAGAAGTTCACCAAATTAAGGGGAGTCAAATTTTCGCTTCTAATTTTCTCATACACATTAGAAAACGCCTGAAAATTCAAAATAGTAAGCAACCATAACTAAAAAAAATTAAGACTCGAAGTAAAAATAAGAAGATGTAACTATAATATTAATAAAAAAAAATCAATCCCCGGCAAAAGCGCCAAAAACTTGTTAAGACATTTCTATAGTGCAAGTGTACATTATTGTTATCAAGTAATAAATTTCTATAAAAATAGGGTATCGTTCAAATGATTTATTGATATTAATTATTAAAATTAACTATACCTTAATTCTAATTGAGAATGATGAAAAATTTGGATTTTTAATTAAACTAAAACAATAAAGATTTGATCAAGATAAATATTTAAGTTTGAATAGATAAAAGATCTAGGGATTCTGATTTTGCCAAACCAAACATGCTTAAAATTCTAAAACTCAATCAATCAATGTTTATCAAATTATTGATAGCCAAATTCTCTAAAAAACATTATCAATTGTGCTCAAGCATTGATAATAATGAATCAAATATTTCTGTAAGCACATGAAATTATAATTGCTACACGAGATCCATAATTATCTCTAATTTATGAAATTCTAATAGTGTTATAAATAAAGAGCAAATTTAATCATCTCTTCTCAGTCTCTGAATTAAATCCAAAATCATGTGATAGTTGGCCAGACGATCACAAGCATTAAGAACAGAATATAACACTCAATAATATTAAATAAATATTGATTGAATTGAAAATCAAAATTTATGAAGAATCATGGTTTGGCTACATCATAGCCTTAGATAACAAATTTAGAACATACAAGAATAAGAAAACGTCTTAATAATATTCATGAACATAGAGGAAAAGAGAAGAAAAAATTAGGTTTGAGGATGAATTGAAGTTGAGATCCGTCTCCCGATTGGATTCGTCTTTATTTCCTCTCCCAAAAATTTTCTCCTCTGCCTCACACGTCTAAAGAGTCCTCTAAAAATCCTCAAATATTCTATTTATATACTAGGGTTTGATAATGACATAATTTGAGTAAAATTCAGAAATAACAAAATTATTTTTTCGATAGCGTTGTGGCGCTGGAAGCTAACTCCACTATGATGGCGTTCTGGTTCTCTTAATGTCACGCCAGCTTCGGGACGTTGGAAGCCAGCTCCACGCCGCTGGCTTACTGTATAATCTTTTTAGCGTCTAGTGTCGTGGCACTGGGAAGCCAGCGCCGTGGTGGTGGCCTACTGCCTGCCAACGTCGCGACGCTGACCCTTCTATCTAAGTCTGCTCTTTTTTTATTTATCCATCGTTTTACCTTCCAAATCTTTTCAAATCAATCCAAATGCACTAGAATATTTTACCTTCAAAATAAAAGTAAAACAAACACATTCAAATAATAAAACTCAGAGAATTAATAAAATTAAGGTTAAAATTATCTAATATATGAATGTGAAATGCACTCATCACTATGCATATTTGAAGGTTTATCTTGATAAGCCTTTATAGATTGCTTATTGTTCGAGGTCTTTTTTTGGAAGAACATTGCTCTAGGACTTTTAGTGTCCTTGTTGTGTGAGGACTTTGGTTTATGGAATGAGTCTTCTAAGATTATGTATGATGATGTTATTCAGTCAAATGATGTTATTTAGTTAGACTAATGACATCATAGGACACTACAGTTTGTCTTTTGACCAGTGATGTTGGTGACATGATAACAAATATCATTCATCCTTCCCTTGAGTCTACTCGGACCTAATAGGAGAGTATAACACCTAGCCCAAATAACCAGCGTGTGGGATTGGTTTAGACTAGGTCTAACCTCCGTTTAGGCCACTCTACTCTATTCATTGTAACAACTGTAATATCTCGTCGAAAAGAATAGGTTTGAAGTTCAAATCTTGGTTTGAAGAAAAAGCACGAGTTGTGTCGCTTTTGTTCAATTAGGAACACAATAACATAGGTGCACCCTTATTTCTATACTAAAAATACATTGAACTCATTGAATTGTCAAATGATTGGTCAAATATGAACTCATTCACCAACCTAATCCAAGCTTTGATCTTATCTTAAAAATCCCATCGCCCTCAATTCAATCAATGTGTAAAACTTGTCTTATTGAGTCTTTTGCATTTGATTTCCAACAAATATCATAAATGCAACCAATTGAAAGCAAATGTTTTTCTGCACTAAATTACTCATCTATTAATGGGTAATCGAGATCCTCATTCAAATTTGCATGCGCATGCCAATTGGCATTTTATTGACTCTTCTATTATATTTTTCTGCACTAAATCACTCATTTATTAATGGATTATAAATTTTTTATTTTGGTCCCCTATGATTTTAAGACCAATTTCAATAAAATTTGAATAGGACGATGATTAGTCTTTATCTATAATATATTAAAATAAAGAGAATGTGAGAATAATTTTTAAACAATTTTGTTCACTTATTATTAATGTACTAGTCAAAGTAACTTTCAAATTTATATGTGGCATTTAATAATTGATCGCTTTTAAAATTATAATAAATTGATCAAAGTAGTCGTTAATTTTTTAAGTCAATTCATCTACTTAATGAATTTAAAAATAAGTAATTGATATAAATTTTAAGATAATTTTAATTATATAACTTTGAATTAGTTATAACAGGTTATTTAAGAAGTTATAATGAAAATTAAATTTTTATTAATTGATTTTAATATAGAAGAAATAAAAAATATCTCTATAAAATTTAAAATATAATTTAAATCTAACAAACTTTATGATGTATTTTATATGTTAGTATAATTAGCATATCACATAATTATAGTTACATAATGTTTACAAATAAAAATTAAATTTATAATACCAAAGAAAATAAAATCAAGTTGAAAATTAAATATGAAGTGGCTAACTTAATTCTAATCAAGTCTCTTCTTCTTTTAATTTTTTATAACACATTTCTACTACACACTCTTAACTCTTTTTCCTGAAAGTATATATCATGTTCTAGAATGTGGTTAAACAATAATATATCAGTAAACAAAAAATAATAAGAATACAACATCGTCTAGATTTTATTCTTATAAATTGAAAAACAAATCATATGACCTAAATATATTTTTAAAGTTCACATAAATCAACATAATTATAAATAATAATCATAACTAAACATGTAATAGATTCAATTTCACGTGCACCACACATGTGTATTGACTAGTTGTATAAGTGAGACAAATAAAGATACACCTAAGACCTTACAAGTCATTATTTTTGTTGTATTTTACTTGCGAAGTGAATAATGACTTAATTGAAATGAAAACTTGAAAGTTAAACGGTTTTCATATAGATTCGATCGTTTTACTAAAAAATAATTTGTTTCTAAGCACGTGAGCCAAGCATAGACAAAAATCAATTAATTACTATGCAATACATTCAAGTACGTCAAATCTGTTTGATTTGGTTCAAACAAATGTATTAATCAACCAAATATAAAAATTGAGCAGATAAAAAATATCCGTTGTCCCGTGGACAAAAATGACCTACTTAGGGCTCGCAAAAAGTGAAAAATTCACTAAAGTGCAGGTTTTCGAGAGAAGACAAGACGATCTTTGAAAATGTGCATGCAAATCGAGAAATCCTCATCATTACACATCAATAAGTGAAATTTATTCAGTGTAATAGTGGGGCAAATGAACAAGAAAAAACCCACTCAAGACACGTGTACAGAAAGAACGCTAAAGCGGGAGAACTCGTCAGAACACGGAATAATGCTGAAGTAGGGAACCTTCACTTCTGGAATGGGTGACTATCGCTTCTAATACGGGGGGATAATCGTTTCTGGAATAGGTGATTATCGCTTTTGAAACGAGAGGACTATCGCTTCTGGAACGGCTGACTATGGCTTCTGGAACGGGAGACAATCGCTTCTGGAACGGGTGACAATCGCTTCTGGAACGGGTGACTATCGCTTCTGGAACGGGTGACTATCGCTTCTGGAACGGGTGACTATCACTTCTGAAACGAGGGGACTATTGCTTCGAAAACGGAAAAGAACAACAGAACGGGAACCGATATCTGGAGAACGAGAAATCATCTATTTCAGAATGGAAGCTGACATCTCGAGAACGTGAATCATTACCTCCTAGACATGACAGAACATCAAAACAGAAAGGAGGGTTCAGACTGACAGTTAAGTGGTTGTGATTGATTGACTCGAACCACGAGGAACCACTAAGTGGCTATGACTGATTGAGTCATTGAGGACCAAACAACTGAAATGAATGAGCAAAGTAAAAGAGCCAAGCTTGAAAGCAATCCCATCAACCGAAAGCATAGGGATGTGATCATCCATTTTTTATCATTATTATTATTGTAAAACTTATAAGTACATGTTCATATAAAAAGAAAAAGGAGGCGAGGAAGAGCCCTAAGAATACCTCAACTAAATGCACTATCCTTCCTCTCTTCTTTTATCAACAACTGTGTAAAATCATTTACACATGTGAATATTAACAATCTTCCCGTGATTTTTCTTCATTTTAAGAAATTTTTCTTCATTTTAAGAAATTTTTCTTCACTTTAAGAATTTTTTCACGTGCATGATGGTGTCTTTATTCTCTCATTCTCTTTTTAAATTAATATTTTCATTATTGGTTTGTAAATAGTTCTCCATACTGAAAAAAAATATTTACAAAAATATATGACTAAAGTTAAAAAACTAAGTACTTTAGCTGTTTTGAAATTACACCAATCTTGTACAATTTTTTTTAACTAATTTAGTTAATCATTACACTGATAGTTTTGTAACTAACCCATTGTTACTTATAATTCGCTATTTTCATCATAAATTTGTTAATTTCTCACTTCATATTAAAAATTTAGAGGTTATCATGAACCGAATGATTTCATTTAAACTTGAAGAATTCCTTTTCAATATTTTTATTTCATTTTGTTTTGTTTTCACAAATATTTTTTTCATTATCAAAAGTAAACAACATTGCTTAAAATATATTAATTAACTAGGTAGTGTATTAGTAGCCAGTCGGATTGCCACTGTCACTACAAGAGTAGTGGATGAAAACATAAATTTTCGGCATTTAATTTGTTAACGGTAGAGGTAGTTCGGGTATTCTAGGTTGTTCAATCAAATTTGAATTGTCCATTTTATATTTGAGCTCAGAAATTAAGAAAATATTTTTTAACTTTTTCTTAATTTTTTCATTCGGACAACTCAATTTACACTTGAGCTCGAAAATCAACAGTATTTCATGTTGATTTATTGTGTCATACATCTTGATTCTTATATGATATTAAAGTAGAGATTTATCGAAACAATTAAACTTTGTATTTCAAGAATTTACCCCAAAATATATATAAAATATTTAAACGAACAGTTGCTCCTCACAAAAAAAAATATAATTTAAAACATGTATGAAATTTATTATTGTAGAGTAATTTTATTTTCTATTCACAAAAATTAACAGAGAGTTTAAGGAAAACACAAAAGATTACTAGATGTGACTTACAAAACGTCAACGCTAAGGATTTTGACCATTTCTAAATTATCATAACTTTTGGCGCTATTGCTACTCTATTCATCGCCGACGGCACGTCCATCTACTCCGGCGGACGTGTTCTGATGCTGCAATACTCTTCTTCACCTTCTCAAACTCCGAAGTCTCACATGGTATGGTAATCCGACCCGGATGATTGAACCCGTTTACCTTCTCCGCCTCCTCCAACAGCCTCCCAAACAGCGGATGATTAAAATATATCACCGGCACCAAATAACTATGCGATTCATACTCCGATTCACCCACGTAGACAGCCAGGTGACCTTTGGGAGTTTTCACTGTTTCTGATTCAATTGGATCTTGACCGACCGGGATGTACCCGGGTTTTGAAGAACATATTGTTCTGGCTCCACGTCTGAGAGACAGAGCAAAGGCGAAGAATTTGGAAATGGGGTTGGATTCTTTTATTGGAGGATCCAACTGATTGAAAAATCTAGGCTTTCTTCTGGGTCTGACAATCCATTTGAAGATCTTCACGAGCTTGCGTCTTAGCCTAAAACCTCTGGGTTTTTTCATACTCAGGGATGTCAGATTCTTGTTTTCTTGCAGTGAAAAGGCTAAAAGATCATTTGGGTGGGGGTCAAATTGGTTTTTCTGAAGGGGGTTGGTCTTGGATTAGAAGTTGCATGTGGTAAATTATACGCACTGAATCAATGACCACTCGGTGTGCCTAATGGAGTAACCCTTTTATCAGAGCTTGAGGTGGTGATTTGTCGTGGTTTTTTTATAGAGGTGGTCAATGTTTTGGTTCGTTCATTTCACGAACTGAATTGAACCGTGAACGATATATGAATTGAACCGAATCTAACCGAAAATTTTAGTCCGGTTCAGTTCAGTTAGGTTTCACGGTTCGGTAATATTAAAAAATATTCATCTAACTTAATATTTGATAGACAAGCAAATTGCACAAAATCAATTTCTATAATTCATCAACTACAAATTCTCAGTAAAACTATAAATTCTCCCAGTAAAACTACAAATTCTCCAAAATCCACATTGAATAGATTTCAATTGCAACCAAATCAAATTAACTACAAACCTTAATCTAAAACATTAGGGTTACAGATTCACCAAAACAAAATCAGTTACAAATTTACTGTAAAATAAGAACCCTATAATTATAATCTCCAAAACTAAAAGTTAAGGGAATAAAAAAAACAGATCTGAGAAGAAAATAATAACCCTAACAATAAAATCTCTGAAATTAAAAATCAAGGCAACAAAAAATCAGGTCTACTCAGATCTGAGTAGATATGAGCTCAGATCTCAGTCACAGCGAGAAAGAGAGATTGAGCTTAGATCTTCAGAGCTGAGTAGATCTCAGTCGCCGTGAGAGAGAGAGATGGGCACCGTGAGTATAGAGAAGGTAGAGCGAGAGCCAGAGGAAAGACCAGACCAAAGAAGATGGCTGCGAGCAGAGGAGAAGATGGCTGCGAGAGGAGAAGATGACTGCCACTACGTGACGGGGAGAAGATGACTTGAGGGTGGAGCGGCTGAGGAGAAGCTTAGGCTTTGTAGTTTTTTATGAAGAGAAAGAGAGGGAAGGAGAGAGAACGAAGATGAGAGGGAGGGGGAGGAATGAAAATGAGAAGCCCTAAAAATTCACCTTTTATATGGGGTTAAAGATTCAAAACGACGCCGTATTGAAGAGTATATGAGATAAACAATATTAGGGTAGAAAATGACGTCGTTCTACATACGGATATTCGGTTCGGTTCGATAGAAATGTCGAACGGAACCGAACGGAGGTATGTTAAATAACCAACCATCTTCGGTTCGGTACCAAATTTTTCACCCCTAGTTTTTTGAGTGTTGTCATCAAAGAGGTGGGCCGGGAATGCCCGACTTATCAACTTATCTGGTAAACTACTGGGAGCTCATGTAGCCCATGCCGGACTAACCGTATTCTGGGCCGGAGCAATGAACCTATTTGAAGTGGCTCATTTCGTACCAGAGAAGGCCATGTATGAACAATGATTAATTTTACTTCCCCACCTAGCTACTCTAGGTTGGGGGTAGGTCTTGGTGGGGAAGTTATAGACACATTTCCATACTTTGTGTTTGGAGTACTTCACTTAATTTCCTCTGTAGTATTGAGTTTTGGCGGTATTTATCATGCACTTCTGGGACCCGAGACCCTTGAAGAATCTTTTTCATTTTTCGGTTATGTATGGAAAGATAGAAATAAAATGACTACAATTTTGGGTATTCACTTAATTTTGTTAGGTATATGGGCTTTTCTTCTATTATTCAAAGCTCTTTATTTTGGGGGTGTATATGATCCCTACATCTATACATCTATATATAGATGTAGGTACATATATATATACACATACATATATACACACACACATACATACATACATACATATATATACACACACACACATACATATATATGTACACACACATACACATACATATATATGTACACACACATATATATGTACACACACATATATATGTACACATACATATATATATATCTATACATACATATATATACACACATACATATATACACACACACACACATATATATATATATACACACACACACACACACATATATATATATATATATATATATATATATATATTGATTTGAACACAAAAACAATCACTGTACCGTACGGAAACTGTACACTAGAGTTTTCCTACTTGAGCTATTTGTAAACTTTGGACGTTATGCTGTTGATAAATAATTCTGCGATTAAGATTATTTTATTTATTCAAGTGACCTGTATGTGATTCACTCACAATAAATAGTCACATGAAGGTTACGTAGCATCATAGTGGACCAAGTGCGTGTTATTTGCATAACAGAAGAGTTAACAGACGTTGAGAGAGAATCCACTATTAATGACGTGTAAGTTTAGCAACTAAATTAACAAAACTAAATTAAAATTAAGCACAATTAATGAGAGTCTAAGATGTATTTCAAAAAATAATGCATGTAAAAATGGCAATGCAACGAAAATATACAATTTGAAAAGAGAGAGGACAAAAGGATTAGGACAGAAGGACAGAGTCAGAATCTGAGTTAAATGGATCAACTTAACAGGGCTCTCTTATTAATAGTGACATTTTGCTGTGTCTAGAGGCTCAGATGATAGTTATTATATCTCCAATCTTATCGTTCTATTAATATTTAATTGTTAAAAATAAAATATGTCATAAAAAAATTAAAATTCCTAATAAAATAAATAAATTTGAGCTTAGTTGTTTTTACAATAATATATTTTAGTGCTTAAAAGTTGAAGCGATACCATTTCGAGTTCAAAAATCTGAAGGGACTTTGTCTTACATAGTACATACAGTACGGACGTAATTTGACAGATAATAAAGGTTATAAAGAAATTAAACAATGGCCTTCCGCTTCTCTCAATCAATTAGATAATGGAAGAGATTAAAAAAACATAGATTATATTGTTAGAGGCTAAAATACAAAAACCTCTAAGCACTTTAGGTGGTCTACAAAAATCACTAAACATGAATAATTTCATATGAATAATTTCAAATGACACGTGATTAGATTTAGATCGAAAAACACATTGCAGAGAAGATAGAATAAGAACCGATCAATCAGACGAAAGTACATGGATTGTTGACATGACCGTAAAAAAAACTAATCAATACCGTTGGATTGATCAGATAGTCAAAATTCACTTGCTTGTTATTGTTGATAAGCTAGATATCAGAGAATATTCTATTGATCCAATCTCCAGATAGAATTAGATAAATTGTATCAGATTTTACGTAACCGATTGAATGTTTATAAATAGAGTCAAGATGTAACCCCAAAGGGGAACGACACACAACAACTCTCAACACTCAATACTCTTGAAAATCATTTTTTCCATAATGAAATACTATCAAAATTTCTCCGTGGTTTTTTTCCCTTTAAGAGTTTTCCACGTATATTATAATGTCATTATTCTTTCATTTTCTCTCTTAATTATTCTCTATATTTTTCATATTATGATATAGAGAATTCACAATCGATAAAGACGGTGAATTTTTTCCTTTACATTTGGTGCTTTCATTGAGAGATGAGAAAAAATTCAAGAAATGCCTTCCCAAAACACTCAAAACCTAATCAAATGCTTTCGATAATGGAAACGGAATCGAAAACGGAATCAGAATCGGAAGCAAGAACGGGTATGGCAACGAATTGGAACCGGAAGCAAAAAATGCCACCACGAGGGGCTGGCTAAACCCGCAGACTGCTAGGCGAAGAAAGCTCCACCTGCGGCATCCACAAAAAAAACAACAACATAGCCGACGACAACCTCCCGTCACAACCAACAACCATCTCGACCACTGGAGTTGAAGGAAAATCCACGACCACCACCAAATCGCATTAATCTATGCGAGACAAAGGAGCTTCAAAACTAGAATTAGCATAGAAGTCGATAGAGAATGAAACCTCTTGACCGAAAATAGATTCTTAGATCAGATGAGGATTCCTGGCTGTTTGAAGACTTTTTCGGCCTAAAATGGCCACCGGGCGATGACGTACACGTCCCCACGCGCCACCGTAAGTGGAGGCCATCATCCTTACCCGTTTTCTGCGTTGCCGGTTAACCTACCCGACTTGCAGTCGCTCCATAAAGCCCAAATGAAAGGCCCAGCCCGTGTCTTAGTAAAAGAGCCTAATAAGCTCACTAGAAGCCTACGTAAACAAAGCCCCAAGCGCGACCCGAGACCCACGCTCCACCCGACACCAATCCGCGACCCGTGTGCGACCCATTCATGACCCACGATCAGTGTGTGAAGTAGGTCTGTCTTTTGGGCCTCAACTCAAGGCCAAGCCTAAGCTCTCCCTAACCTATATAGATTTAATTCATGCCAAATCCAATATACTTCATAATTTGGCAGATTTAACACATGAGCTTGCAAAGCCCTCGTGGACCATCTTATGCAAATAAATGGAGGACTTCAAAATACTAATTTTATTATTGCTTTGTCTTTAAATACACATATTATCTGTTTAAAAAATTGAATAATTGTATGGGCACATCATATAAATTTCTTGAAATATATTTACGCAATTGCTCAAATATTTTAAAATAGTAAAAATTAATTTTGCACTAATCGAGTAGGGCATAATTTATTAGCTGTCCGTGTTAAATTTTATCATGCTTCAGTGTAATGATAGACGTTACATTTACCCTGTTTAGGTAATTTGTTTTGATAAAATTCATAACTTGACCCTATTATGTATAACATGAAATTATCAATGTTGTAAACATTATTCAAACTAATTTGATGCACGTATTGCGTGATGAATGAATTTTTAAATTTTAATTTCTAATTCTAAATTTTGGAATTTAAGCTTTTCTAGAGCCATAAAAATCCCTTTACGGTAGATGAACGGAAGCATTAACTCTTATATGAGTAACTTTTTGGAGACTAGCTCTTTCCTATTATATATATAAAAGTGCAAGAAAATAAAAAATGAACAAATGACGAAAACGGATACGTCCTGACTATGGGAATGGGGACTTCGTGATTATGTGAATGGAAATGTCATGACGTCGAAAATGAAAAAGGCATGGCTACTAGAGTGGAAACAATGAGATCGCAAAAGACATGGCAATGGGAGCTGGAAATGTCGTGACAACGGCAATGGAAACTTCGTGGCAACGAAAGTTGAAAAGTCATGGCAATGGGAATGAAAACGGCAATTGGTACGATACTAGAAATGAGAGCCTAATGGAAGCTGAAACGGAAGCGACATGGCAACAGAACTAGAAGTGAAAATGAAAGTAATGGATGAACAAACAACATAAACGGAAAATAGAATCCCCAGACCAAAAGTTCCAAAAGTGCAAATCTCTCAAACCAAAACTAAGAATGAATGGGCATGAAGGGAAAGTGGAAAAAATGACGAACGAGGAGTAGGCAATGATATTTAGAACTTGCAAACAACATTTACAAAAATATTGAACTCATAGCTAAGTATTCACTTTTTATTTACTTTGCTTCTCTTAAATATGTCATTTTATCCATTTAAAATGTGAATTTATTATTTGATGCATAATCTCAAAAATTTAAGTGCATATGATCATGCTTAACATGTGTTAGCGTAAATCACATTTATAATGCTTGGATCGGCTAGTATACTCATATTGATAGCTCAACTAAATAAACATTAGCATGAGACTATCTCATATTCGAGCATCATGAAAATAATTTATTATGTCATGTCTAAATTGATTTGAGTTATTAAATATTATCAAACCAAAATATCTTTTTTTTTTTGAGATCATGCATCTAACTCGAGACATTAAAAATAGTGTATTTAACTCGGCCAACTTAACGCTCGATCATCTTACCAGACTAGTCTTTGACGTAGAAACTATTACATATCAAACCAAATTTGGTGTTTAAACTGAAGAGAATTATACTACAATCATACATAGTTTGAAAGATACAGAAATTAGCTTCTTGTGAAATTTTGCGGAACTCAATTCATAAGTCCTGCTCTAAGAAGAAACTAAGGACGTAAGTCCTTGGTATGGGCAATTCATAAGTCTTACTCTCAGAAGAAAAAAACCCTATCAATGAGCTTGTAGCAAAAGGAAACTGGAGGAACTCCACAATCAGTAGCTGTTCTCAAAAGAAGACTAGAAGTCATCTTCAAATAAAGCAATCCCTGTGAATGGAAAAAGTGACAACGGAAAAAGAACTACAAATAAAGGAAAGAGATAATTTGCTATGTCTGGAAGAGAGGAAAAATTACAAAAAGATATAAGAGAATATGGTTGCATCAGTGGCAACATCTTCAATAGAAGGGTTGGCAACTGCATCCTCAATAAGGTTAACAACGACATGTTAAATAACTGCTTGGAAAAATTGTTTTGCGTGTTCCCAAGAAATACTTGTAAACGGGAATGAGAAGACATAACAACAAATTAAGAAGAAATAATCATTATCGACAACAAACTGACAAAAAAGTTACTCCACATCTGCAAAGCATTTGTAAATGGGTACAGAAAACATAACGGCAAAAAGAAAAGGAGAAACCACCACTGACAATGGACAATCGAAAAGTTACCTGAAAAAACTACATCGCACGTTTCCAAGAAGCACGTGAGAACAGAAACAGGTAGAAGTAGCGTCAGAAAAAGAAAATATAATCATTACACCTCAATGAATAAAATTCTGTTGTGTAATAGGAGCAAATGAGCAGGAATAATTTCACTTGACACGTGGAAAGATCTAGATCGAAGACTCCATCGAAAAGAAGATAGAGCGAGAACCAACTAATCAGACAAAAATACATAGATTGCTGACGTGGCAGTCCAAAGAGAAGCTAATCAATACCATTGGATTGATCAGAGTGTTAAGATTCACTTGGTTGTTATTGTTGATAAGCTAGATCTCAGGAAATAATCTGTTGATCCTATCTCCAGATAGAATTAGATAAATTGTATTAGATCTTATGTAACCGATTGAAGGCCTATAAATAGAGCCAAGATGTAATCCCAAAGGGGAAACAACACACAATAACTCTCAACACCCAATAGTCTTGAAAACCCTTTCTCCATAATAAAATATTATCAAAATCTCTTTGTGAGTTTTTTCCCTTTAAGGGTTTTCACGTAAACATAGTGTCATTATTCTCTCATTCTCTCTCTTAATTATTCTTTATATTTTTTTATATTATGATGTAAGGAATTCACGATCGATCCTCAAAGATCGTGAATTTTTCCTTTACAATCACTATATAATTGTTTGTCTTTTTAAGTCCTTTAACATTTTATATTTTTTTGCAAGTGTAACCTTATAGGACAAAATCCTTTACTTTTCAAATATCTTACTGAATATGCATGTTTATATATATATTCTTAAAATCGTTTAATTAGAAATCATTCAAAATTATTTTGGAATTAGTGAATCATATTATAAATTGAGAGACTATTAGTCACATACTTAGTGAAACTCAAATAAAATCTATCTACTATATCCCGTTAGTTTTAATGCGTAATAACTCATTGCATGAGGAAAGGTTACAACTAACGGGTTTTATTTAATAATGAATGTAATCATAAACACTTTAAAATGCATAGACTAGAAAACAGAAAAATAAAATAAAAGAGTGTGATTGCAAAACAATCAAAGTATATTAGGTATTTTTACAATTTATCTATTTTTAAGGAGTTAATAGAATGAGACTTATAACGAGCATTTAGACACCACTTATAAATTGAAATCACGTCACTTAGATCACTTGAACTATATCATTTTTGTCAAAAAATATTCCTTTTGTACTACAAAATTATGTACTTGAACAGAAATTTAGTGAAACACTTGGAAATCAAAATATATGTATATAATAAATCAGTTCTTCCTAAGTTCTTTAAAAAATAAAATTACCTTCTACTTAAGTGTGCTTATGTTTATGAGAGTTGAGATATTATTGAGTACAAAACCTATTTTTTTTAGTTTTTATTTAATGTTATAATGTGTGCTTTAACTAGAATGTGCTTGTATTAATTATTTTAGTATTTAAAATGTCATCCATAAGCCCATCAATATCTATTTTGAAAGAAAATAAACTTGATCGAACAAGTTTTGTTAACTAAAAGCATTACCTTATCTACTGAGAGAATCAAATTTGTCCTTTCAGAGCCTTTGTCCTCCATCTCCCACTAAACAACTCTCTAAGTTGGTGTCAGAAGCATATTCCGTTGGAATAGGAATGATGTGCTGGCATGTTGCTACATGTGTTGACCTTTATGACCGATGTGTAGCAACAACAACATCAATCCATGTCTACAGTTGTGAAAATTATGCTTAACCTCAAGAAAACTTTTAGAAACTAATTGCGACTAGCTAAGTTGGAAGTCATGAAAACTCTCATGAACTCTAAGTTGAAACAATGATTTCATGTTAAAGACCATTTATTGAAAGTGATTGGTCATCATAATGAGATAAAAATTCTAGGTGTTGAAATCGATGTGGGGACCCTGGTTGATATGATACTAGCATCTCTATCAGACTCATTCAACCAGTTCAAGGTTAAATATGTCATGAATAATCATGAATGGATTTTGAGCGAGTTGATGATGCTACTATAGATGGTAGAGAATATATTGAAGGTCATTACCAACTTGAATGTGACGCAAGCTTCAACTCCAATATGGCCTAAATTTAAGCCCAAGAAGATAAAAAAGAAGTAGGTTTCTAGGCAAGGGGAGTTCAATAAGAAGGGAAAGAACAAGGGTAAAAGCTAGTGATTCCACTGTAGTAAAATAGGTCGTTGGAAAGAAAATTGTGATGCTAACCTGGAAAAGAAGAACAATGATATGTAGTACATTTACATCATTGAGTCAATTTTAGATTGTGATCTACCAGATTTTGGTGTGTAAATTCTACAACCACTAATCACATATTCAATTATGTGCCGAGATTCCAAGAGACCATGAGACTGAGTGAGGTAGAACTTCAGTTTATTTTTTGGACATATACGCGGCTTGTAGTTGTCTCTATTAGCGTTGTTACTCTTTATTTTGATGATATTAGGACCATTAGTTTATTACACTATCTTTATGCATTGGAAGGAGAAACTTGATTTCAACTACCTGTCTTGGTCGGGAAGGTTATCATTTTAATTTTTAAATGTTTAAACTATTAAAAAGAATAAAAATTTCATTTGTCCTGGTACATTAGTTAATTTATATTTTGTTACTCCTAAATGAGTAATGTTCCATGATACTAATTGGATAATAGTAATAGTACAGCTAAAAAAAAGAAAGGTTCTCATGCTAACGAAACCTATATATGGCCCTTACACCTGGGTTATTTAATCTAAATAGAATCAAAAGACTAGTAAGAGATGGACCTCTTAGCTCTTTATGCATAGAGATTTTAGTAGTCTGCGGATCCTATATAGAAGTAAAATGACCAAGAATCCTTTTAAGCAAAATGATATAGAGCTTCAAAGTGGTTGGAGTTAGTGCATATTGAATTCTGTGCCCAATAATTGTCCAAGCTAGAAGTGAATATGAGTATTTAGTGACTTTCTCGGATGATTAAATGCATTCGATCAAATCGAGAAGGTGAATATCTTTCTGTGACATTCATGGACTATTTATTTGAGAATGAAATTTCATCTCAGCTCACTAAATTAGAGAATAGTACTGAGAAGTATAAAGTATTTATTACCACAAACGATGTCTTCTTGAATGATGACTGTATCACAAACTTCAGTTCTAGGAGCAGCATTGTTTTAAAAGAGTTAGCTGATTCTAACACTGGCATGCAAGACTAGTCAGAAGAAAAATGGAGGTTACAAAAAGAGAAGTTAATAAATAGAACGACAATGAAGTACTTCATAGTATTAAATAGCCATGGCGTAGTTGAAGAGAATCATATCCGCCTGAGAGGTTCATGTTCTTGGAAGAGGCTTTTGAGCCTGTCTTAGAGGAACATGACTCAGACACCTCGAATTACTATGAGGCAATGAAAAATGTTCATGTAGCTCATTGAAAAAAAGCAATGGAACATGAAATGGATTCAATGTAGTCTAATGGAGTGTGGGAGCTTGTACAAGCACCTGAAGGGATGAAACCCACTGGTTGTAAATGTATTTACAAGCAGAGGCAGGGTATAAACCGGAAGGTAGAAACCTTCAACACTAGGCTTGTTGCTAAAGGGTATATACTCAGAAAGAAGTAAATGATTATAAGAATACACTTTTGTTGGTAGTTATACTTAAGTCTATAATCATTGTCCATTGGGGCTCACTTGATTTCAAGATTTGGCAAATGGATATCCAGACTGCAATTCTTAATGGTAATCATAAAGAGAATATATTTATGTCTTACCCAGAGACTTTTATCACTAAAAGCTAAGAGAATATGCTTCGTAAGTTGAATAAGTATATTTATAGGCTTAAGCTAGCATCAAGGTTATGAAACATCAAATTTGATCAAGCAATAAAGTAATTTGATTTTAATCAAAATCCTGATGAACCGTGCGTATACAAGAGAAAGGAATGAAACATGGTAGCTTTCTTGGTTTTTTATGCAGATGATATTCTTCTCATCAGAATATTGTAGGATTAATACAAACTTATAGTTATAGTATGAAGGACCTAGGAAAGACGGCATATATTCTTGGGATTAATGTTATTCATGACCGAGGATCAATATGGATATATTTATTCTAGTATGTGTATATAGATAAGATTCCAAAAAGGTTCACAATACAGGATTTCAAGAAAGGTCAACCACCTTCCATACATGAAATTCATCTATCCAATCACTACAAGATAAAAGGTTTTCCCTGGCGATTTTCTTAGTCTATGGCGATGGTTTTAACCACTGCTAAAAACTTGCCCGACGATTAAAAAACTTCCGCCAAATCCATCGTCGTAAACAATTTTTGCGGCGGTTTTTACAACCGCTAGCAAATACAATTTTTTTCTGGTAGTTTTATTTTCTCTTTGCCGACGGTTTCTCTTTAGTGGCGGTTCAAACCGCCGCCAGCCAAATGCCCAGAAACTGAAAAAAAAAAATTATTTCCCAGTGGTTTTAAACCACCTATATAGGCTCCAAAATCGGCGTTATAAATTAAAATTTTTGCCAGGATTTTTTCTATTTTCTAAACATCCCACAATTTTCAAATTCTTGAATTCATAAATATTAAAGATTCAGAATCCATCAATTGAAACATTCACAATTTCAAAAGATAAAACAATATAAGTTCAAACTTAAGCAAATATAGTATTTTCCATCGTCACTGAACTTTATGCGATTATGAAGTTGATGGAGGATCTCCAGAATCTTATAAACACATAAAATGAACAAAATTAGTATTAGTGTTGGAATAAATATTATATTTCGGTTCCCTTAGTACTTTAGTATAGTAGTACGACAGTTGTTGTACTATTAAGATTAAGTAGCTATTCCTTAAAAATCTTACATGATCACTGCCGAGGAATGAGAACGAAAGATTTTGTGCTTGCATCATTTTCATAAGGTACGCCACTTGGGATTAAAGTTGAACTTGATCATCTTGAATTTTATGAACATGTGACTTAACTCTCTCATGTTCTACACGTGGAATGAACGCCTCTTCAAAAAATTGGTGGCTACTCTGTGATTCAGAAAACAGATGTATGGTTCACATTTCTTTCATTAAGCTCTTCTCCATTTGAATTTTGTAATATGGATTCACCATGAGAAAACCAATGTGTATAACCAATGTAAAACTCATTACACACCAAGTGCTCATGCACACTCTCCCTATTCATCCTCAGCGTATTCACACAACGTTTGCATGGACACAAAATCTGACCCTCTACAGAAACTCTTTAAAAAAATCAAGAAACTCCTGAACTCCATTAAGGTACTTTTGACTAACGCGGGATTTTTTAATCCAAATTTTATCCATATTAAAATCAATCTGAACAAACTAAAATAGGTAGTTCAATACAATGAAAATCAAAGACAATGAAATCAGAATCATAGTGAAATTAAGTTGTTCTCAACAATAGTATTACTTTATCATTGCTGTAAATGAGATTGTATTTAAGAGCTAGGACTAACTTAATAGGTGAATTTAAGGGCTAGGAAGAACATAATATGTTTGAATTTAAGATACGTCCTATTTTATTGGTTTCTTGTCATTTTATTTGATAGTACTCATTCGTAAATTGAATAAAAGTCATTGGATTGTAAAGTTTTAACTTCAAGGAGAATAAATATGAACTTTCAGCATTTACATCCAAAAAACCCATAAATAACCAATAATTGAACTAAACCATATCAAAATTGATCAAGACGGGCTGGAAAATCACAATCAATTAACAAGAGCTGGAAAATCAAAATTGATCGACAAGGGTTGGAAAATCAGCAACAAAGTACTTTCAAGAGACAGAGGAGCTTGCGGTGAAAACGAAGAAGCTTCGAGAGACAGAGAGACATGCAAAGAAGATAGAGATCTGAGAGAGAGAGAGAGAGAGACATAGAGAAAATGGGTGAGTTAGAAAGAGAATCAAGTATGTACCTGTAGATCAAGGAGGAACTCACGATGGTGAAGCTCGCGGTGGAGGAGCTTGGAGGAGCATTTAGGTTCGAAATCGTATGTTGCACAGAGAGAGAAGGAGTTCTGCGCGGGTTTGGGCGAAAAGAGAAATTAGAGATTTAAAAGCTTTTTAGCAGCGGTTTTAAACCGTCGGTAAAGACACTTAAAAGCCCGTTGACAATGCTTATTTTTTTAAAAAAATATATATTATTTCTATAATTTTGGGCGGCGGTTTATAGAAATCGCCAAAAATTCAGTGACAGGTTGCAAAGCTGTTGTCATATGTTGATTTATAGCGACGGTTTTTAAAAGTTTGATAGGTTTTTTTTACGGTTGGCATAACTGGCGGTATAAAACCGCCAAGGAAAATTATTTTTCTTGTTGTGAATGATCATTATCATAAGACATAAGATGAGATAGACAATATGAAGAAGGTCCCATATGCTTATGTAGGAAAGTCTTATGTGTAAAATAGTGTATAACATACTAGAGATCTATTCTAGAGTAAGTATGATCAATAAATGTCAATCATTTAAGGGAGAGAACTCTGGATAACTATGAAGCATATACTCAAGTATCATAGGAGAATAAATAATTATATGTTTAACTATCATAGTGGAAGACTTATACCAGTTGAGTATACAGATCAATATTTTCAATCAGACAAAGATTCTAAGAAATCATCTGAGAGATATGTGTTTACTTTGGGAGGAGGAGTAATCAGTTGAAGGAGTGATCAGTTGGAGGAGTGATCAGTTGGAGGAGTGCAAAACAACAATGCATTGCGGATGCAATTATGAAAGCTGGATATGTAGCTACTTCAGAAACTAGAAAGGAAGTTGTCTGACTGTGAAAGTTACTAGAAGAGTTAGAGATTGACATTATTAAAGGAATCTCAATCCCAATTTATTTTGATAACACATGAGCAATCACGTAATCCAAGGAACCTAAAAAACATCGAGGAGGCCAATACAGTGAGCGAAATTATCATCTCAGTAGGGAGACTATACAACGAGGAGATATAATTGTTCCAATATAGCTTCAGCTAAAAACCTAGAATACATGTCTATAAAGACTTCAACCATAAATGTTTTTGTGTCGCATGAGAACAAGGGGTTAAGCTGATTGTAGGCATGCTTTAGGGAAAGTGGGAGATTGTTAGGATTTTGCCCTAAAAGCATCAGAATTCTATTGTTTTATCAAGGCGGCTTTTTTGAATAATTATAAAAGTTTTATTTCATAAGCATATAATACTTGGTGTATAGGTCATGTGAAGTTTAACTCGTAGAAATAATATATTTTATCAAGATTTTTTATGACATAAAATTTATTTATTTTTCACAATCTAGTCAAGTTGGGTGATTTACTAAGATAGGCTATCTTACATTAACTCTATCATGTGGAATGACTTACCTTGGTCACTAGGTAGATTACTTAATTAATGTGCTAGTGTATTTGAAAAGCATAAAAATGACTTATGAGTTACATTTTAAGTAAAAATATTATATTAAGAAAATCATAACTCATTGCGATGATATTATGAGTGATTTTAATTTTGAGAAAGTTATGAACTCATATATAGTTGTTGGTTTATTTTAATCTACTATGGTTGAGATTCTAAGAGCCAACGTATATGTGAGTTGGATGACTGAGTTTTAAGATAGGGAGAATGTATAAATTCTCAATAATATAATCAATGGACACTTTTTAAGTATGAAACATGGTACCCATTGACAGATTCTATTTATACGATCATAACACTCTAAAATTTATAGCTTGTAGTTAAATGTGCAATTTTATTTTTCTTGTTTAGTTGAAGCATCTACGCTCAGCCTTTGACTGTGACTTGGCTAAACCAGGCATCCACCACATGGCAAGATGTTGGCTCACCTGTTAACAATACCCCATCAACACGTGCCAGCAACAAACAATGCATTCCTTCAAATTCAAGCCCTCACCACCAGGTTCCGGTACCAACTGTAGAATCAAGTGCTTACCATTGAAATAAAATCTATAGCTTATGGTTAAGACACAACTTTATTTTTCTCTTTTAATTTAAAAACATGTGCCTAGATTTTGATTGTGACTTGGTCTCAAAGGTCTTTGTCATGTGGTTGGATGCTAGTCAACCTATCAAGGATAATTATTTAGTATTTCTAATAGTTTAATTAGAGATTTGATCATTTTATTTATGGCATTAAGTATTGAAATTATAATAGTTAATCATTAGAACAAGATTTGAAAGTCTAGGAACAAGAGGTGTGTATATATTAGTTTGATAGTACTTTATCTAATTCTACACGCTGCTATTTTATGGAGTATCTCGAGGATAATTACTTCAAGTATTATAAATATGATTAAAGTTTAATTATAATTTTATAGTATAATTAATTGTAATTATAAAATAATTAATCTGATCATGGGCTTGGTTGTAGAGTTTATTAATTATCTAGCAATGAGTACTTTTATCTTTATGGTCTCCAAGTCAGTCTATAGGTTATTGGTGTTGTCGTGACCGGCGATTAATAGGCACGACATGGATACGTAATAGTCAACCAAGTCATTCCTCTTTTAGTAATGAAAATTATTATTAAAATTAATATAATTAATTTTGGTTATGGAAGGGATATAACTCAGCGGTAGAGTGTCACCTTGACGTGGTGGAAGTCATCAGTTCGAGCCTGATTATCCCTAAACCCAATGTGAGTTTTTCTATTTTTACTTGCTCCCCCGCCGTGATCGAATGAGAATGGATAAGAGGCTCGTGGGATAAATTTTAGTCAATCCCAACCGTTGGATTTAACTATAAATAGAAGCATTCTCTTAGATTATATCTAGGATTATTGACATCATTAGTGAAAAGAAAAACCCTAGGGAGACCAAATCTTGCCCCAGCTGAAAATTAGAAAGGAGAAGAAAAACTAACACTTTCTCTTCCAAGTGCTGACCCATTGGTAATCTGTTGACATTTCGAGAAATAGTGATGAAGATCACGAGGTATCGAGTTGCATTCTGATTGCACGATAGCAAGCGATGTCAGTACGCTAGCAGAGTGGTGGTGTGATAGCGGCTATTTATAGGTTTAGACTATTGGTGCATAGATCAAGATGATAGTTCGCTCATGTATCGAGATTTGGGCTATTGGTGCATAGATTGAGATGATAGTTCGCTCATGTGTCAAGATTCAGATCATGATGTAAACAGTTTTTATTTTTGGGTTCACACATCAAAGGTATAAACTTCTTTTATCTTTCTAACAAAGATTGAGTAACTTAATAATTAAATTTTAAAATCGAGATAATTTTCTGATGTTCTATTCCTTTCAGCTTGATGAGGTGCCACGTCAATGAAGAGCTAACAGCAAATACAATTGTTGAACTACACAAAGATTACCTAGTCTTGGGCTCCCTTATAAAATAAAGGAGCCGGAATAGTTCGTTAAATGAGAAACTTAATTCTTAACATTATGAGAGCAATACCATTACCGCAAAACATGGTTATATCACCAGTATCATTCATAACCATTCATTTTTTAGCCTAATGTTAGAGCCCAAGCTAATATACTCATAATCTAAGACATAAGAAAAGCTAAAAAAGAGTAAAAAATAAAAAGCCTCAGAATAAGTATATATAAAACAAAAAAACAAAAAATTAAGAGAATACTGAGGAAAGAGAAAAAAATAACAAATTTGAACAAATTTATCTTCATAGTAAAAAAATCTTTCTCAATTAGGTCAAGATACATTTCCATGGATTTGGATTTTTGTCGTTGGGTTTTCAACGGCAAATGCAAAGTTGGATCTAGTCGTTTAATTAGATCTGAACGGAACATAACCGTTAATGAAAAACAAATGATGTTAAATGGAAAATTAATATTTTACTATGAAAGCAGTTGGGCTAGATCTGATATGTCCAAATCTGGTTGAACGGTCATATCTGGCCCAACTGTAACCTCTGCTGTCTTCTGATAGTTTGAGAACTGTAATCGTTTAAGATAGAAATTAAATTTTAAGAGATATAAGAGAGGAGAGAGAAATGATAATTTTAAAACCGTAATCGTTTATGCTATTTTTTAGGCCATTTAAAAGTGCTATTTTATTATGTTTATTAAAGATGTTAGACTTTTTATATTAACTTTATAAAATGTTGCTATATGTTTAGAAAGTTTGTATATACATGCTTAATTATCAATTTTCTAAATGTAGCTTGTTGATATGAAACTGTTAGTCCAATTAGGGCCATATAGGCTTAGGGATACAAATTATTATTGAACAAAGGAAGATATGATGTTATCTAGTCCATCTAATTATATTTAGACGAATCAATCGAGTAAAGAATAAAAGTTAATGCAAAAAACAAAATTAATGAAAAAAAAAGAGAATTAATGCAAATGCAAGTTGACCAAATTTGGTCATTAAATCTAAATAGACGGTCAGATCTAATTTAACTTCACCGATAACAATATCATTCCTAGCCCTGATGATTTGGTTCAATTACCTTCTGGCAAAGTTTAGAACTTTATCTTTTAGCACTATTTACACAGATAATCCACGACACAGAGACTAGATCCTGGGTAATATCCTCTAAACAAGCCTATGTTAATTGTCCGAGCTAGATGGTAAAACAAAATAAGATTAATTTTTGTGGCATGATTGAATCATTGCTAAAGTTTCCAAATTTGATGATCAAATTTCCAGAACGAAGGCCAAATACATAATCATTTTTACTCAGACAACTTCCAATTGGTACTCTGGAAAGCTTAATTATGAGAAACTATTTTTTTCCTTTTCCAATAAGGCAAACCGTATGGTCAAACAATCTAGTACATCTTTCAAAGTCGATGACTTCTTCCACTTTAATTCATCTTTCCCTTCTGTCGTGATGAATTACTCTTTCATCATTAAATGTGACATTATTTCTCTTTACTTCTTTATCGATTCTCGATTCTCCCATAATCATTCATTTCTACTTCCTTGCTGTCATTGCTTAGACTCTGATTACCTAAATAAGAAAAATGCAAATATATTTTCTCAATAAAAAACTTTGGCTGCTTCAATCAAAGAAATAAATTAAGAATTTAGTAAATTAAATTGATATGATAAGCGTATCTCTTCAGTCACTCAATGAACATGACAGATAAATCTACAATCTTCCAAAACAGATACAGATTCGTGGCTCTCTTTCCACTTCACAAGCATCATAATAAAATCTATGTGAATCATCTTCGACCATTTAATCCTTTAGGGACAAAGAATGAATATGACTTTTGTGTTTTATTATACACGATAAAGAATATCACAGAAGATGTAGACCTAAATTACAGTTCATATGAGGAAGTAACGAGAGCATGGTCTGGAGTATGAGATGGGTGCTTTAGCTCTTGCGAAATCTAGCACATGATTGGTGAAGGAAATAATGACTTTGGGTACATATATCAGTGGGAGATATTGAACAACTTTTTTTTTTTGTAAGAAACAATAGAAATTGAACAACTTTTGTTGCAAACAAAACAATCGATCACGACTTCTAGCTTATTAAGTAATATTAATAGATGTTGGTGACTAAAATATTAAATATGCTTTTGCTCTTGGTTTTGTGTAGGCAACATGAAAGTACATCTAATATCCATGTAAAATTATGCTTGTCACAAGAGAACGATAGAGTATCATAGAAACATCTATGACAAGAATCCCACCAAAATAATTTGTATGAAGACAATAACATTGTGAGAATGAAAAGGGTGTTTATTACTTCTAGCACCATAACTCAAAGACTCATTGAGATAGTATTTTGAGGGGATACAAAATATCTTCATCCGAATGGTCCTCAAAATACTATCTCAAGTTTAATGGTGCCAAAATACTATGTATGTGTTATGGTGCCAGTAGTCAGAGAACATTCTTTTCATTCTCAAAAGGCTCTTAAAATGTTTTCAAACAAATTATTTTGGTGTGATTCATGTCATAAATGTTTTCATGATGCTCTGTCGTTCTCTTGTAACAAGCACATTTTTCACATGGATATTGCTTTAATGTTGTCTATACAATATTAAGAATATGAGTATATTCAACATTTCAGTCACCAACATCCATTTATATTACCTAATAAGTTATAAGTTGTGATCAATTCTTACTTGCAAGCATATTTACATGGTTGATACTTATACGCTTTTGTCCTTCCTTTTCTAGAACGGGGATCAAAGCAAAGTTACATTGCAAGAAGAAGGCACCATAATCGCGTACAATTATCATACTTGTCATAATAATGGCATCAATTATGTTAACACAAACCCGTAGAGCTGCCAGTTGTGGCTTGGATGTATGATGTGACTCATAAAGAGGGTGTTGATGACTGAAATTTTGAATGTTAGGAGACTTATACATGGTTAGCATACGTGAATGTCAAGCTCAAAATTGCAATTGTTGCAATAGTAATTGTTATGCTTTCACACATATATACCAGATAAACTAATTTCCAGAACAGAAAAGAAGCAAGAACAAATAAAAACAGCATCAAAATTATACTAGTTCAGTCTATCAATTTGATAGACTACATCTAGTTTGTAGAGAACTGTCAATCCACTATATGATCAAAAGGTTACAAAATGGAGAGGTATAGAGAACCTATTTCAGACTGAAGAAGAAGAAAGAAGAAATGCACAGGAGATAATGCAGACTAGAAATAGCTCTTCTCGAGTTTTCTCAGCTGCCAAGTAGTCTCCTTCACTATCCTTTCTTCATGAGGCTACACCTTATCTCTCTCAGTCTCTCTTTCTCTCCCCCGCAACAAACTCAATCATTACCATTATGATATATTACCTCAGAATCATGCACACACGCACTGCAAAATAGATCTCCAGGTGGCAGCATGAGATTGAGCCAAAACATTGTCCACAGCCAATACAAAAGTGCTTTGTTAACCAACTTATCCAACCCGGCAGCTACATACTCAGAATGAGTATTTATAGCCGGACCACTAAAGTTGATACGCATCACAATTATCCACCTTGTATCAAACTTAAGAGTGCCTTCCAATCATAAATTATCTTTGACAATAAACTATAACATCAATCAGCGAACATAGGACTCAAACATTTCCTAAACTTCTTGGATGACACTACCTTAGTTATCATATATGCAGGATTGTCTTTAGTATGGATCTTGTCTATAGATACCCTACCTAAAGAAACAATATCTCTGGTAAAATGAAACCTGACATCTATGTGTTTAGTTCTTTCATGATTCATCCTAATCTTTGACAAATGTATTACATTTTGATTGTCACAATAAACTGTTACCCTATCCTGTTTAACTCCTAGCTCACTGATGAGACCTTGAAACCACAAAGCTTCTTTGACAGTTTCTGTAGCAGCAATGTACTCAGCCTCAGTTGTGGATAGAGTAACAATAGGTTATAGGGTGGCTTTCCAGCTACCTGGAGATCTCATCTTATCAAGATCACCTACAAAATCAGAGTCCACATATCCCACTAAAGGTTCTGAAGTGTTCTCAGCCCTTTGGTACTTCAAACCAAAACCAATTGTTCCCTTAAAGTATCTTAATACCACTTCACTGCTTCCCAATGAGTCTTCTCACGCTTAGACATAAACCTGCTAACTAGACTAGTTGCATAGGCAAAATCTGGTCTAGTGCACACCATTAATTACATTAAACTGCCTACTACACTAGAGTAAGGAATTTTCTCCATGTAGCCTCTTACTTCCTCTGATTTAGGTGACATGCTAGATGAGATCTTGAAATGTACAACCAAGGGTGTTTGAACATGTTTAAAGTTTGTCATCTTAAACCTTTCAAGAATCTTAACTGTATAATCCCTTTGAAATACATACATACTAAAGCTTCTTTTATTTCTTAGAATATTCATTCATAAGATCTTCTTTGCTGCCCCTAGATCCTTCATCTCAAACTCCCTACTGAGTTGCAGTTTTAGTTTAATAATTGCAGCCATATCAGATGAAGCAATTAACATGTCATCTACATACAACATTAAGAAAACATTGGGATGACTTGTTATACATCTAAAATACACACAACTATCATATCTACTCCTTGTGTACTTATTTCTTAACATAAAATCATCAAACCTCAAATACCAGTACCTAGGACTTTGTTTCAGCCTATATAGTGATCTATGAAGTAAACAAACCTTGTTCTCATTACCTCTGATAGTAAATCCATATGGTTGAGCCATGCAGATCCTATCTTCTAGCTTTCCATGTAGAAAAGTAGTTTTTACATCCACTTACTCTAGCTCCAGACCAAACTCATTAATGATTGCCAGCAAAACTCTGATTAATGTGTGCTTCACCATAGGGGATAAAATTTCAGTGTAATCAATTCCCTCTCTCTGAAAGAAGCCTTAGGCACCAACCTTGCTTTGAATCTAGGATTTTCAACTCCTGAAATACCCTCCTTCCTTTTAAAGATCCACTTACAACCAACAATCCTCTGATTTAGAGGTTTGCTCGTAAGTGTCCAGGTATGATTCTACAACAAAGAAGACATTTCTTCTTTCAATTGCATTTATCCAAATTTGTCTGTCTTTACTCCTGACTGCTTCTTGGTAACTTCTGGGTTCATTACCAGTAATATCCCTAGCTACGGTTTGTTCAAGTTTGCTATAACCCCATTATTATTGTAATAAAGTGTTATGGGTTTGTCAGCATCTGGAATGACTTCTAGAGTCTTCAGGAACTTTCTATGCCAGGCAGCCTCCTTTATAGCTTCACAAGCATGTATGTAACACCCCGATCCCTGAGGGTTAAACATGCTTGAAAAACCACAATTAAAAATTCCAAATTCAATTAAAACCCTAATTTGAGAAAATCTCCAAATTGAAAATCCTAATTTTACCCTAATTTTAACGTTAAATAGCGGAAGCTTAAAATTATTTTAAGAGAATATTAACTCAATAAACTGAAATAAATGATTCATTAGACTGTAATAAAGTGAAGCACAAAAATCCATAAGACATGAAAGTTAAACATGAATATTCATAAATTTCTTAAATAAGTGAAATCAAGCTGAAGTCATAACGTTATAATTTAACTTAAAAATCATAATCATGCTTGCTATGGCAGTCGCTCATTCCTACTGCTCACCATCACCTGCAACACAATCATTTATGAGGGGTGGAAATAAAAATACTCAGTAAGTAAATTCACATACTAATAAGTTTCACATGACATAAATGTAAACATATAACTCATGTAAATTTATTTCATACGTTCACTGGTCATATAAAATACTTGTAATAACACATCAATTTTATGGTTAACATATAACTTGAACTTGTACTTATACATGCCGATACTTATACTTGCTTGATCGTAATTCGACTAGACATATTCCTTGATTAACAACCTAATCAGAACTTATTCACAACTTGAACTTGTAACATGAACGTGAACATGACACATTGAGTGTGCTGAAACTTGATGTCACTTAAGGTTATCTGAACCTTAAGGACGCTAACATGAACATGGTGACACCCAACCGTATAACTTGATAACATGACGTGAACAATCTGATTACTTGATAATCAAGTGACATGACTAAGTCTACTTCTTGTTTACTTATCACTTTACTTGAATTAATATTCATAATTCACATTATCACATATACATGAGTAAACATATAACTTGTTCATGAACAAAAACGATATAATTATTACATGTATAACTCAAAATATAATCATACATAACATGGTAAATAATTTCACTGTGATATGAAAAATAAATAAAACACTTGATCATAAGATTGATCATAAAGAAATAATAAAATAATTTCATATTATATATTCTCACTTATAACATATGAACCGAATTATTATGTAAATCCACTTACCTGGATTTACTATGAATTAAATCCAAGGATCCTAGATCACTATATATTCATATAATATTTCTATAATTATTTAATTAACTAGAGGGCAAGCGCAAGTTGGGAACAGGTGGAAACTACACCGGGTGTAAATTGATTGAGCGGTTTAGACCGATTCAACTATGTTTGGGTGTTTTGAATCGGTTCGTTCTACTGGTTTAGGTCAGTTCAGGCTGGTCGGGTTGAACCTATTTGGTCTAGTCTGGCTGAACTGGTCCGGTCTGGTTTGGTTCGAATGATTTGGTCTATTTAGGTTGGACTAGTTTGGTTTGGTCTAACTAAATTGGTCCATTTCAGATGAACCAGTTTGAATTGGACTTATTGAACCGATTTGGGTCGGGTGATAAATGGGTCGGGTCAAAGCCAACTGAGTCAAAAGACCAAGTTACATTTGGACAGAACCGAGAGAGAAGGAAGGAAATCAAGCTTACCGATGATGAAGGCAGCGACGATGATGATGAAACAACGATCCAGAAAAATGACGATTGAAGGCTGCCCAAGTGAAAGAAAATAGAAGAAAAAAAAGGAAAATATAGATGAGTTCAGTGAGAGGGCAAAGAAACTGAGAGAAAAAGAGGAGAAATGACGAGAATGAGAGAAAGAAAATAAAATGCCTTACCAAAATCGATGGACTACAACGATGCAAGAATAATTGAACAAAACAGAGATGAACAAGAATGTAAACTGCTGGAAATTAGTAAGCAAAATTCAGATTGATGCATCAAAGTATTAATTAAAAATTTAGATTCAATAGGAGAAGAAAATAGAAGAAAATAGAAACGAGAAGCAAGAAGCTTACCGAAAAGTGGAACGACGGTGATGCTGTGATGACTAAAAACAATAGAGATGAAAGAGGAAGAAGTTCACTGGAATTAAAGCAAAATTTAAGATTTGGTTATTTCAATTTTAGATATAAAAATATGGGTTTAAAGCATAAGACACGAGAAAAAAATGATGAAATAGAGAAGAATTAATTTACCTTAAAATTGACAAGGAAGAAAATGGAAGACGAACGAAGAAGGAGGTGAAGAACATCGCTTACAGGGGAGGGAACTGTCAGAGAGAGGAAGACATAAATGTTGTTGCGTGAGAGAATGGAGAGGAAGATGGGGTATAACGAGTTTTAGTTAGGAGTTACCCTAGGGATTGGTTGGTTATAATGGGTAAGTGGGGTTTTTAAAATTACAAAATTACCCATTAAATTTCTAGGGTATTACAATGTAGTTCCTCGTTCTCCTAAGATACTTGAGAATATGTCTGAGGGTATTACAATGCTTGAGTCCATGATTAGATTAGAAACAACTTATCACACCCACTCTGTAGCAAATATCAGGATTAGTGCAAAACATTGCATACATGAGGCTTTCTATGGCTGAGGTATAGAGTATATTTTATGTCTTTATCTTCTCGAGTAGTCTTGGGAGACTGGTCTTTGGAGATGATGACTCCATGCCTGAAGGGAAGATACCCCTTTTTGGAGTCTTGCATATTGAAGCAATCCATCACCTTATCAATATAAGATACTTGTGACAGTGCCAATTATTTGTTCTTCATATCTCGAAAGATGTGAATATGTTAGACAAAGATAGCTTCTCTAAGATCATTCATATCAAATTGCTTTACAAGCCAAATCTTTACATCAGAAAATTTTTCTACATCATTTACAATGAATAGAATATCGTCCACGTACAAGACTAGGAATACCACTTTCCCTTCATGTATCAACTTATACACACATGACTCATCTCCTAATTGTTCAAAACCATAGCTCTTGACAGTTTCATCGAATTTGATATTCCACGACTGTGATGCTTTCTTAAGTTCATAAATGGAATTTAGCAGTTAGCAAACCTTGCCCTCTTGCCCTTTTTCCATGAACATGTTTGGTTGAGCCATATAAATGTGCTCTTCAAGATTATCATTTAGAAAAATAGTCTTGACTTTCATCTACTAGATTTCATAATCGAGGGCACCAGCAATGGACAGGATAACTCGGATGGACTTCAACATGGCCACCAGCGAGAAGGTATTCTTATAGTTAATACCTTCCTTTTGGTGTAGCTTTTCACTGTAAGCCTAGCTTTGAATGCCTCTACATTCCCATCCAGACCTCTCTTCTTCTTATAAATCCATTTACACCCTAAAATTTTACCCCTTCAAGAGAATCTATAAGCTTCCATACTTCGTTCGAGTACATCGATTGTACCTCGACGTTCATGGCGTCTTATCATAGGTTTGCTTCAGGACCAACCATGGCATGTAAGTTCGAAATAGGTCCATCATGATCCTTATCTAAGGCTCCATTCAAGGCATCTCTTTAAGACATGTATCTCCCAGGTTGTCTCACAACCCTCCCACTACCTCGAAACTTTGTAGGCTCTGGCTCCTATTGTGGTTCTTCCATTATCTAAGTGAGAAAAGGTTCTGATTGAGGAGTTGGTGTTCTCCCACTCAATAATTCATCTAGCACAAGTGTGCTTCTCGACTTCACACTTCTTATATAGTCCTCCTCAGGAAAACGTGCATTCGTGCTAATGAATATTTTGTAAGTGTACACTATAACTGTCAAGCAATAAAATTTTATGAAATAGAGTATTGTTCACAGGATTGATTGATATTAAGTATTGAAATCAACTAGACCATAATTCTAGTTGAGAATGACGAAAAAGTTAGGAGTTTTAATTAATCTAAAAATCTAATTAAAACTAAAACGATAAAGATAAAATAATTCAAATTTGAATAGTTAAAAGCTCTATGATTTTTTATTTTACCAAACCAAACATACTCTAAATTCAAAATCTCAATCAATCAACGTTTATCAAATTATTGACAGTGAATTTCTCTGACGTAATTATCAATCTTTCTCAAGCATCAATAACAATGACTTAAAAATACTTATCTCACATCTCTATCAAGATTAAATAAATTGAAACTCATTAACCATAAGAAATTAAAATTGCTACACTAGATCCATAATTATCTCTAACTTATGAAATTCTAATGGTGTTATAAATAAAGTGCAAATGTAATCATCACTTCTCAGTCTCATAATTAAATCCAAAACTATGTAATAGTTGGCCAGACGATTGCAAGCTTAAGAACAAAATATAACACTTAATAATACTGAATAAACAATGATTGAATTGAAAATCAAAATATATGAACAATCGTGGTTTGGCTACGTCGTAGCCCTATATAAGAAAATTAGAACATGCTAGAATAAGAAAATATCCTAATAATATTCATGAACATAGAGGAAAAGAGAATAAAAACTAGATTTAAAAATGAATTGAAGTTGAGATCCTTCTCCCGGTTTGATCCACCTTCATTTCCCCTCTAAAAAAACTCTCTTCTCTGCCTCCACGTCAAAAAAGTCCTCCAAAAACCCTCAATTATTATATTTATACACTAGGGTTTGATAAGGATTAAATTGGAGTGAAAATCGAAAAAGAAAAAAAATATCTTTATCGCGTTGGTGTCGCGACGCTGGGAGACAGCGTCGCGGCTTTGGCATGCTGTAACACCCACTGTCGCAGCGTTGGGAACCAGCATCGCAACGTTGGCTTTCTGCTCATATATGTTTTTTTCTCAATTTATCCATACTATTGCCTTCCAAATCTTTCTAATAAATCCAAACGCACTAAAATATCTTACCTACAAAATAAAAGTAAAACAAACATAAATCAAACAATAAAACTCAAAGAACCAATAATATTAAAGTTAATAGAATCTAAAATGTGAGTGTGAAACACACTCATCAAATACCCTCAAGCTTAACTTTTTGCTAGTCCTCGAGCGAAAAAAATAAAAACATCAAACAAGATAAATAATAAACTCTAATTAAGAAAACTACACACAAAGTGGCGAAATGTTTTGACTAACTAAACTTGCATCAAAGATTTCAAAATAATAATAACCCAAGAAAATTTTATGAATTGTGATCATGTAGAATTTCAACCTAGAGATTAACTTACATAACACTTTGTAAAATCCCGAGTGCGTTTGTGTTACCTTAAGTCATCCAACTTCTTAATCTCAAATGAGTTTATGCAACCAAGTCTTGCAAGAATGGATCCATAAATCTAAAAATATCTTAGAACTCCATAGGCCAATTTTGCATCCCACTCTCCACTAATGTAGGCAAACCACAACACATAGGATCATTAGGACATTCGTAGGCTTGTAATGTATGGCAAGGGTTTAGGGTGGGAAAAAAGATATTATTTCAGCTCAATCTTTACCTATAGTTACACATGCATTCTAGGAATCAATGAGCTTAACTTAACTTTTCTTATAACACCCTTTCGAGATTAGTCACTCAAGTCCAAGAGGCTACGAAATCAAACTTATTCATAAGTTTTTTTTAAATATATCAAAACTCCTCCCATCCACCCAGATACTCATAGCTCTAAGTATTTTTCTAAAATATCCAAATACTATGAGTAAAATGGGTTACTAGGGAAAACATTTTACAAGGTTAGGAAATTTTCATGAGTGATAAAAAAATGGTTATTTAAGCTCAACATGAATGACAAGAGAAACAATTATGCACAGGCTGGCTTGAAAAACTCAAACGGTCCAAATATGGCCTAAATCATGTCCTAAGTATAGTGTGGCCTAAATTTCACCTCGAGTAACAATCAAATTGGTTCTAGAGTTCTTATGAGATCATAATGATTCCTTAAGTCACATAAATATTCTCAAAGCAAAAAGATACTCAAACGCTCAAGGCTAGGTGCTTAATATGTTTGGACTCTTAAGTGAAATTCAAATCAACAATTAGTTCAAACAAATGCATATACACAAATTCATCATCTTTTTCAAAGTTATAAATAAATCAAAACAATCTCGCCATAGACCTTAGTGTTGTCTACAATAGAACGCCAAAATTTTAATTTTTAACAAAGCCACCACCCCCGAACTTAAAACTTTCATTGTCCTCAATGAAAAAAATTGAAAAAGAGTATGTAAAGATAACTCCCTTGAATAAGTATGAGCTTTCATCTTTGTCATTCTCTGCATTGTTCGTTGTCTCCATCTAAGGGGGGAAGTGGTGCCTGAGCCAAATTCGTCCATAGTTTTTTTAACCAGAATAAACCAAAATAAAATAAGTAAAATAAATAAATAAATAACGGTAATAAACCCATGTTGCGTCCTTGTAGTTGAATGGTTTTAGTTAAACGTAATGATCATCTATGCTTTGTCAATTGACTTTAAAATTCCCTTTGTGTCAAGGCCGTTTTGTGCTCTCTCAACTCCCTCAGTGGTTTTTCTTCTTGTTCACCATTTAACGAAGCAGAGGTAATGTCAGGCAGAGTGGATTCTTCTCCCATAAAGGTTTACCGAAGGCGGAGGTCTAACACCGGTAGTTTTTTAATAGATGGTAGGTGTCTAGGTTTACCTTCTCCCAATTCTACACTATCCACCTACAAATAACTATTCATATGATTTGAGTGTTTGATTGCTTTGAAGTCATTGAAAATTACTTGATCTTCTTGTAATCTCAAAATAAGTTCTCATTTTTGTACATCAATAAGAGTTCTTCCCATAGCTAAGAATGGTCTAGCAAGAATAACTGATATTTTTTAGTTTTCCTCCATGTTAAGTACTATAAAATCAGCTGGGAAAAATAAATTTATCCACCTTTACCAAGATGTCCTCAATAATTTCCCATGGATATCTTATAGACCTGTCAACTAACTGTAAAGATACCATCATGGACTTAGCTTCTCCTATACTTAGCTTCTTGTAAAATGAATATGGCATCAAATTGATGTCCGCTCCAAGATCACATAAAGCCTTTTCAATATATGAAGTCATAATGGTGCAAGGAATAGTAAAACTTTCAGGATCCTTTAGCTTCAGATGCAATTTATTTTGCAAGATAGCACTACACTCCTCAGTTTATGCAACTCTCATACTCCTCTAGCTTTCTTTTATTCGAGAAAATTTCCTTCATGAATTTAGCATAGCTCGTCATTTTGCCAAAGCATAGGCAAAATGGATGTTTATATATAGTTTCTTAAACACATCAAGAAACTTAGAAATTTTCTTGTTCATTTTATGCTTCTGGAATCGCTGAGGGAATGAGATAGGTGGGACATAAGGTGGAGGATTATCGGAAAAGAGCTTTGACTTAGGCTTGTCTTTTTTTCTTTTTTGAGTTCTCAATAAAATCACCACATACAACCTCACTTTGTGCTTCAATTGGCTGAGAGCTCTCAACTTTTTCTTTCTTCGATACTACAAACTCATTTCCACTATGAAGGGTAATGGCATTTACTTGTTCTTTTGGATTCCTCTCAGTGTTGCTTGGTAGAAAACTTTATGGTCTCTAGGTTAGTATATCTAACAGTTGACTCATTTGAAACTCTTAAATCCCGAAAAGATGTAGCTTGACTCTGAATATGTGTTTCTTGCCTATGAAGTGTAGCATATGTTCTTGTCATAAATTGAGTAGTATTGAGTGTGAGTTGAGCAAGAACATCTTCTAAAGAAAATTTAGGTTGTTGAGACTGAGTAGCAACTGATGGATCATCAGATTTTGATTATTCTTTCAAGAGAAATTAAAGTGATTTCACCACCTCGGTTGTAAGTGTTAGAGAATGGACTATTCTGCCTGTTGTAGTTCTCAAGAAGATTAGCATGTTCTGACTAAGAAGGAGCAAAGAGATTACTAAATTAACATTCAATACTAAAATGAGGTTCATTGCACAAATAACGAACTTTCCGTGAAGCATGAATAACACTAGCATTGGCGGTAAAAGATCTCAATTGCTTGGACAGTGTCACTACTTGAGCAGTAAGAGTAGTAAAAGCATCGATTTCATGAACTCCATGAACATTTCTTAGTACGTTGCGCTCAATTGGCCATCGATAGGAATTAACAACCATTTTTTCACGCAAATCATAAGCCTCCTCATGTGTTTTACCCATTAAAGATCCTCCTGTTGTTGCATCCACTAGTGTCCTCATTGAATTCTCCAACTCATTGTAGAATGTTTAAACTTAAAACCATCCAGGGAGTCTATATTGTGGGCACCATCTTAACATCTCTTTAAACCTCTCTCAAGCTTCATAAAGAGACTCCATATCATATTGCACAAAGGTAGTGATCTCACTGCTCATCTTGGTTGTTTTAGCTAGTGGAAAGAATTTAGTCAAAGATTTGTTAGACAGTCCATTCCAAGTGGTGATTGATCCACATGGTATAGAGTTCAACCAACTCTAAGCCTTATCTCTAAGTGAAAATGGGAATAATCCCAGCCTAACTGCATCAATTGAGACATTGTTGTACTTGGATGTCTCATAAATTTTTAAAAAAATTATTATGTGGACATTTGGATCATCATTAGGCAGGTCACTGAATGGATTTGCTTGCACCATGTAAATGATAGCCAGCTTAATCTCAAAATAGTCTGCATTAATAATAGGGCATTGAATGGAAAATGTAGCCTTATTGACCACCGGCATAGCATAGTCCCGAATTGTCCGGTTTTTTTAGTTGTTCATAATTTCAAGATTTCTCTGACATCTTTCATGGTTTCTTGAGGTTGTTTAGAAGCTTATCTCCTCACTTTTCTATTACGATAACAAGTTCGATCAATTTCCAAATTTAAGGGAGTCAAATTTTCACTTCTAAATTTTCTCACACACCTTAGAAAATGCCTAGAAATTTAAAATAGTAAACAACCATAAATAAAAAAATTAAGACTCGAAGTAAAATTAAGGATATGTAACTCCAATATTAATAAACAAAATCAATCCCCGACAACGGCGCCAAAAACTTGTTATGATTTTTCTAGAGTGCAAGTGTACACTATCGTTGTTAAGTAATAAAATTCTATGAAATAGAGTATCATCCACATGATTGATTGAGATTAAGTATTGAAATCAACTATACCTTAATTCTAATTGAGAATGATGAAAAAGTTGGGAGTTATAATTAAGTTAAAAATCTGATTTAACTAAAATGATAAAGATAAAATAATTCAAATTTGAATAGTTAAAAGCTCTAGGGTTTTCGATTTCACAAAACCAAATATACTCTAAATTTCAAATCTCAATCAATCAAATTATTGATAGTGAAATTTTCTAATGTAATTATCAATCTTTCTCAAGCATCGATAACAATGAATCAAAAATACGAATCCCACATCTCTATCAAGATTAAAATAATTTAAACTCATTAAACAAGAGAAATTAAAATTGCTACACTAGATCCATATTTATCTATAACTTACGAAATTCTAATGTTGTTATAAACAAAGCGCAAATTTAATCATCACTGCTCAGTCTCAGAATTAAATCTAAAATCATGTAATAGTTGGTCAAATGACAACAAGTATTAAGAACGGATTATAACACTCAATAATACTGAATAAATATCGATTGAATTGAAAATGAAAATATATGAACAATTCTTTGACAAAATACTATAATAAGAAAGCATCCTAATAATATCTATGAGCATAGAGGAAAATAGAAGAACACTAGATTTGAGAATGAATTGAAGTTGAGATCCATCTCCTGGTTTGATTCATCTTCATTTCCTCTCCAAAGAGCTCTCTTCTCTGTCTCCAACGTCCAAAACGTCCTCCAAAAACCCTCAAATATTCTATTTTATACACTAGATTTTGATACGGATAAAATTGGAGTGAACATTAGAAAGAAGAAAATAACTTTATCGCGTTGACAACGCGATGCTAGGTGACAACGTCACGACGTTGTCTTGTCGTAACTCCCAACATTGTGGTGTTGGGAGCCAGCGTCGTGAAACTGGCTTGCTGTAACCCCTAGCATCGCGATGCTGGCTTACTGTAACGTCGAGGGTCGTGGCGCTAGGAGTCAGCATCTGGGTCAATTCTTTTCTCAATTTATCTGTATTTTTGCTTTCTAAATCTCTCCAAATCAATCCAAACGCACTAAAATATCTTACCTACAAATAAGTAGAACGAACATAAATCAAATAATAAAACTCAAAGAACCAATAAAATTAAAGTTAAGATTATCTAAAATGTGAGTGTGAAACACACTTATCATGTTTTCTTGTCGGTCAGACTATAAAAGATGAATCATTCTGTTCCCTTGGGATATCCTACAAACATGTATAATTCTTATCGACTGTCCAACTTGCCTATCTTCAGTCTCAATACATGTGCCGGGCATCCCCATATCCTAAGGTGGCTTGCAGATGAGTTTCATCATGTCCATCTTTCATACGGCGTGCTAGGCACCGTCTTTTATGGAACTTGGTTCAGAATGTATGTTGTTGTTTCCAAGGCACATCCCAAGAATAAATCTGGGAGGGATGTGTTACTCATCATGGATCTAACCATATCCATTAGAGTATGACTCATTCTCTCTGACACACCATTCTACTGAGAAGTGCCAGGTGTTGTAAGTTGAGAAATAATATCTTCTTACTTAAAAAAGTCTTCAAAATCTCCTAGCAAGTACTCTCCATCACGATCGGATCATAATGTTTTAATTGCTTTTTAACCATAACCTTGTACTCTTTGAACTTTTCAAAGGTTTCAGACTTTTGACGCATTAGATAAACATGTCCAAAACGCGAGTAGTTATCAGTGAAAGTTACAATTGTAACCTCCTAGTGCTTGGATATTCAATGGCCCAAATACATCACTATGTACGAGTTTGAGGCATTGAATGACTCTTTCACCATTCATTGAAAAGGCTATGTTGGTCATTTTACCTTCTATACAAGATTCACATGTAAGTAGTGATCTCACACTTAAAGTTTGGATTGGACCATCCTTTGCAAGTCCTTTAATCCCATGTAGGCTAATATGGCCAAGATATAAGTGCCAGAAGTAGGTTAAATCGCTTAAGTCATACCTCAACACTTTACTCTCCCTTTTGTAAATCAGTAATTACTTCAGTGTCACATATCCTTGAAATTATTGGTTTTACGTAGAATAGGTTATTTATCAAGCGTGTAGTAGTGATCAAGTAATTATTTCTAAAAATACTAATATTATTCTCAATGAAATTTAAGAAAATCTTTCATCAATCAAATGAGCTACTGAAATAAGGTTCTTCCCAAAAATTGAGATATAATAAATATCTCGTAAAACCATAAAATTGTTATCAAATGCCAATTTGATACTAATGTTGTATCTCCCCAACGGAAGCTGAACTCACTCTCGTCAAGCCTTCTGGTTTCCCTGAACCCCTAAAGGGAATAACAGATATGGTTAGTGGCTGTAAAGTCCACAATTCACGAAAAATTAGAGCCAGCCACATAACAGGATTTAGTGAAAAGTACCATACCTTTGGATTTCAACTATTTGAGATAATCTGTGCAGTTGCATTTCCAATGTCCAGCGGCTCCACAATGATGACACATATCTTTTGACTTGTCCAGTTTTGTAGTGCCCTTGCCTTTCGCAGCTTTTGAGTTTTGCTTCTTAGCATTCTTTGGAACTCTCTTGTGTTTCTTTTTTAAACCATAGGTTGTAGGCTTACTTTCAGTAAAGTTTGCCTCTTCAGTCTTCCTATTTCCCTTCAGAAACAGGGTCTCAACAGCCTACAATTCCTTCATAAGTTCAGGAAGTGAGTACCTCACCTTATTTATCGAATAATTAAGTTTGAAATTCTCAAAAGTGTCAAGTAGAGTCTCAAGGATCATATCAACTTGAGTCTCGCCATCTACCTCAGCACCCATGATTTTCATCTCATTCAAATAACTAATGATCAGCATCATATGTTCTCTAACAAAAGTTCCAGATTTCATCCTGTAGTTCATGAAGTTTCGCATAACTGCCTGTTTGACATGATGACCTTGATCCCCAAATTTTTGGTGATGTTTAACATCATATCAACGGTGGTTTCCATATTCTGATGTTGTTGTTGCAAACAGTGCTAACTAATGCCAAGATGTAGCACATGTTGATCTCATCAGAACGTAGCCATGAAGCATATGCATCATTTTCCTCTTGTGTCGATTAAGCAATAGGCTCAAGGAAACAAGGGGTGGTGAGCATAAACTTGTACTTTTCTACCATCAGCACAATATCAAGATTACGTTTCAATTCACATAATTTTCACCAGTAAGTTTGTTTATATTTAAGATTGTTGAGGGTGGGGATAGTGACATGATTACTGAAAATAATAAAGAAAGTGGTGTAAATAAATACTCAATCATTTAGAAAAGTATGATGCATGATACATATACTTAAATTATTTAAAAATCTAAGAAAAACATATTTCTTCCATGATGTTATTATCAACAACAATAGCTCATCTCATATAAGGACAGTGTCTGAGTTACCTCCTATCGCATCAAGACTATTCTTATTTGGTTAACACTTCTCAAGATGTCATTACATCTAGCTCAACCAATCACTAATGGTTTTGGTCACATTAGCCCCATTGACTAGCTCCTATGAGAGATTTCAATGTGTTTTGGTCTAAGTGTTTCACCAATGTATCGTCTTTAAAGGTTACTATGAACTAACAGTTCGTTTAAGAACGGTCCTACCTCACAACTTTCTTTACAAGCTTTAGTTTCTCAAGTAACTCGATGACTCTAACTGACACGATTCCCAAGTTTCTTCCTCTGAAGAGAGGACCTCTAAGGAGGCTCTAAATCATTTCCCGTGCCATGATAAAATTTGCGTTGGGGGACCTTGAGAACATTTCAACGTAAATGAACCTCTCACTTAGTTTTTAGACAATTGGAGTTTTCTTTGTTTTTTCAAAAAAATGATAACTCTTTATAAATTTGAAAAAAAACAAGTTTTGAAAATTATAAACTTTTATAAAATTTAAATCATAATTTAAAAATTATAATTTTTATAAAATTCGCATTGTATTTAAATTATAACCTAAAAATTTAAATTACAATGATGTATGTACATGCTACATCATGGTATTTTAATATTGACATATCTCTATTTCTATATGACATGTTATACGATGATGCGAGATTAATAATAAATCATTCACTCAAAATTAACCTCTCTATGACTCATTTCTAATTACAACCCATAAAAAATAATAAATAAATTATAATAATTTAAATACTAAGCTTCATAGCGTCTGTAATTTTCTCATTCTCCCTTTGGAAGCCCCACCAATTTGTAACTCTTTACAAAAGTCCAGTCTCATTTTCAAAATTAAAATTTCAATTTCAATTTAGTTTTCTAACCATTTTTACTTTGATTAATAAATTACCAAGTAAACTAATCATTTATAAAATTAATTCTAATTAATTAGTGTCAAAAAATTACTGAACTAAATAAATTAATTTTTAGTAACTGAATTGGGTTTGGAATCAAATCCCAAATTCCTACAAATTATTTGGGCCAAGCAACCTTTGCTTAGTCCAACACCACAATAGGCTTGGTGAGTCCATGCCAGCCCAATGGCCCAATACCTTGCATAGTAGGGTTTCCTAAACTGAAAAGTTTCCAAAACCCCAAGGTTTCCTAAACCCTATAGTTTCCTAAACCATAATTAGAAAACCTACGGTGGTGGATATGGCAGAGGGCAGCAACAGCAGCTGGCGGCATGCGGTGGCGTGGGGCAGCGTGCGACGATGGCGATGAACGGTGACTTTTCTTGCGATGACGGATTTACATGGAATTTTAAAGATACAACTTTTGCAAAAATTAAATTACATGAAACCCTATGCCTCAATTTCAGTGTATGTCAATTCTATAATTGAAAAATAACACTTAGAGTCAATCTATCACAATCCATTGATAAAACACATTCAAACATGCTTTGAATCTACCATACAAACATATATGTCAATATCACAATATCTATCCATACATACGTTTAACCACATGATATGCATAATCAAAAACTCAATGCTCTGATACCAATTGTTGGATTGAGTTTTAAAATTTGATGAAAAAAAATTAACCATGAACGGTTCGTAGACGGAAAATTAAAAGAAATCACAACAAACATTTAATCGTATTAAATATAAAACATTTTCTATGATTATGCATATTTAGATAAAAGTATTTAGAATAGGTAGAAACGATTTTATACATTTTCTTGTAATGAAGACTTTCTGAATTGATGGGATCCAATTTATTGTCTCGCGTTCTTTGTTCTTCAAATTCGCAGAAGTTCAATCGATTTTTACATTAACAACTACTCGTAGGATTCATAAGTATATCTCGAAAAGATATTGTTAGTAATGGAGTGTGAGCTCTCTAAACATCTAAGGAAGAAAAAAAAGACAATTTTTTCTTCTTCCTCTATAGGTTCGGCAGCAATTGGGAGAGGGAAGAGAAATTCTTCTCTCGCTCTGTGTAATCACACACTGTGGTTAGTGTTAAGTTAGACATATACACATATATTGTAAATTTTTGAAATTCACCATCTTCCTACACTGGTTATGTGAATTTTACATCTCTCCTTGAGCCAACACTGTGTCCAAATTCATCAATTGATAAATTAAATTTATTAATATCAATTAATTAATCAATTTCTCTTAATTATTAATTACCTAATAAATATAAAATAACAAATTAATTAATTTGAACATTAATTTTACTCTTTACTACTTCAGTGATGACACCCATCACATTTGAATTCGGGAAGTGTACCTTTGTCCAAAACACGTTTTTGGTCCAACTGATATTGTTTTTCATTCCTGTCCTGATGAACTATTCCTGAGACCGAATGGAATCACATGAATAAATTTATAGGATTCAAATACTCGGTGAATTTATCTTCATAAATTCCCGACATAATTAACCTGACATCGTACGATTCCAATATAAGTCAGATGCTGAATCAACTCTCGATTCATGCGCGTTACATTTTTCTGCTGGTGTAAATAAACACTTTTATTTCATGGTCCAAATAATATTTTAACATATTAACCTTCATGAATAGCAGTAACAAGAGAGGGATATAAAATTACTATTTTACCCCTCTAGTTATTATTTTATTAATTCATTTATTGACTGTGAATAAAAAGACAAATGATTGAAGTGTCTCGTACAGTTCACAATGACTCATGTCATCGAGTTCCAGGCCCGGTTTATTTATTCACACACCCATCAATAAAGCATAAGGTGATATTGTTGCTTTTGCAATTTTAACACGAATTATATATATGTGAATCACGAAACTCCAACATAGTTGAAACACGATTCTAACAGTCGACGTTTTGTCCGGCAATTCGAACTCACTCATTTGGCATATTAAAGATCGCAAATAACTAGGTTAATTTTCTTATTCACCTCAGGATTAAAGTAATTATGAAAATACTCTTAAGGTGTAACAATTAGATTTAGAGCTGGATAAATGGGTTTGCTCTAAACTAATTTATTACATCAACTGTTGGAATCTCCACTCTCATGCCCCAAGAACAACATCATTTGGTTCAACCTAACAGTAATAATTGGACTCGATTGCCTTGTCGATCCTAAGACTACGAATAATATTCTAAACTATTTCAGAAGAGTTTATCTGAAAGACACCTCTATCTTTACTCTTCTTACGTTAATAATAGTTTCGGGACTTAAGTAAATTATAAACACATTTAATTAATGGAAAACTTTCATTTATTCATAAAGTTTAGTAATACATAAATGTCAAAGAAATAACTAAATACTCATATTTAGATATTACACTCTACTTTATGGACACAATTCTAACAAAATCCCACTTGAACTAAGCTATGTATGTACAATCTCGTATCCTCATTCCCTCCAGATGACCATAAAAAACTTTACTGCTTAAAGTTTTCGTGAATAGATTTGCCAGGTTGTTGACCGTCGATATTTGTTTTACTATAACATCTTCACGCTGAAAAATCTCTCTAATGAGATGATATTTTCCCTCTATGTGTTTGGATATTTTATGGCTCCTTGGTACGTTCGAGTTTGCTATAACCTAACTATTATCATAATAAAGTGTCATGGGCTTATCAGCATTTGGAATGACTTCCAGAGTCTTCAGGAACTTTCTATGACAGGTAGCCTCCTTTGCAGCTTCACAAGCCGCCACATACTCAGCTTCCATGGTAGAATCAACAATGCAAGATTGCTTGATACTTCTCTATACTACTACTACACTATTCAAGATGAACACTGATCTTGAAGTGGACCTCATATAATCCTTGTCTGCTTGGAAATTAGAGCCGGTATAACCTGCCATATTCAAGTCAGTACCTGAATATACAAGCATGTAGTTTCTCGTTCTCCTAAAATACTTGAGGATATGCTTGACGACATCCCAATGCTCGAGTCTAGGATTAGATTAGAAATGAGTCACAATGCTCACGATGTAGCAAATATCAGGCTTAGTGCAAAGAATTGTATACATGAGACTTCCTATACGGAAGAAGGAAGAAGAAGGAAAATCCTAAGCGCGCAAAAGGGGGTTCTGCAACAATTGTGGTCGTGGAGTGGGAGGAAGAAGGAAGAAGAAGAAAAAATAGGGGGTAATTGCTGACGTGTCCATTAGGGTAACAAATTAAAGTGATGTGACATCATGCAATTTACCACGTATTATAAAGTAAGACTTTTGTGATGGTCTGTTAGTTTATGATAGTGGAATACTTACGCAAAGATAAATGTCGAACAATAGCGTAAATGTATGGTCTTATCTACTAGTTTTTAAAGTGGATGGTTAAAAAAATAAAATTACCTAAATTTTAAAAAGTTAGTCCATGTACACTTGCCAAACGAATCTGAAAGTGGTTGTAAAAAATCTATAGATTACTAAAGGGTAAATTACATAGACCTCCAATGTGGTTTGATTAAATTACACAGACACCCCTTTATATTCAATTATTACACAAACCTCCCATCTGTTGATTTTCCATCCACTTCTGTTAAGTTTTAATTGAAAACCTAAAAATACCTCTTTCACTACAAAACACTCACAACCCTAACACCCACACCTAACACCCACGCCCAACACGCAATCCCCATAAAATCCACCCTCACGAGATCCACCCTACTGTCATGGGAGAGAAACGACCACGATGTCCGCCATTAGCTCAACCACAGTCACGAGCTCTGGGCATTAACCCGGCCACGACCACGATCGTCGCCATTAGTCCAGCCACAACCACGATCTCCATCATTTGCCCATCCAAGATCTTCTTTTGCTTTTTTGCTGTTATTTATTATGCCATTACCCGGCTTTGCTATTTTTTTATGAAAGAAATAGCTCTGGGAAGCATCTCTCTTCTGCGACTGCCCAATAGCAATCTCCACCTCTAGTTTTTGCTTTTAATTTGAGTTCAAGGTAGATCCCATGCTCTTTCTTTAATACTTTTACCCTTTTTGCCAGCTTTAGTACTTGGCAAAACAAGCTTTTCATTGGTTTTCCTATACTTGAAATTTTTTGTATAGCTTTTGTCTTGGAAAATTAAGTCCTAGATATCTCTTTAATTTTTTTTCTCTTTGTCATTACACTAAGGAAGAGAATGACAAAAAATATTCTATTTGCAAGAATGACTGATTTTTCTAACTGCCAATCTTTTTTTTAACAGGAAAAAATTTATGTACATGTTTAATATGGTATATAAAAATATGCTATGATATAAAAAAATATGCAATGGTATATAATTTTATACCATAGTATATTTTAATATATCATCAATGTACTGTAGTATATTTTTATATACAATTCGCGGTATATTGTGATGTATTTAAATATCATAGTATATTTTAATATATTATCACTATAGCGTAATATATTCTTATATAACTTCTCTAATCCCAGAAATTCAGAAATCAAACGCAAACTCGTCTTTTCCTTCTCTTTTTCACCTCTCTCTAAATTGGAATCCTAGAAATCCAAAAATCAAACCACATAATCAAAAAATCATATAATAAATTGATGATAAATTTCAAAAATCAAGAAAATAAAAAATAAAAAACACCTCAAACAGGAAAACAGATCACGAGACCAAAAAAGAAAACCACGAATGAAGAAGAAGAAAGTGGTAGAGGAGAAGAAAATGGTAGAGAAGACGAAGGCGAAGGGAGAAGAAGGCGAATGGAGAGAAGAAAGATGCAAAGATGATGGGTGAGAAGAAAGAGGCAGAATGAAGGGAGAAGACGAAGGGACAAATGGGAAAAGAGGAAGGAAAATTCGGTCATTTGTGCAAATAATTTTTTTTTGGATAATTTTCTAAAATAATAAAAAAATACCATATTTCCTAACTTTTCCAAAAAAACAATGGTCATATTTCCTAATTTTTCCTTTTAAAAGACCCCTTCTTTTAGTTGGACCTATTAAGTCCTCTTATTCAGTATGCATCCCTCTCCTTTTAGACATCCATAACGGGTTATTTAACTAGTAATCTTAATAAATAGTCAATTTTTGAAAAAAAAATCATAAAAAATGACCACAAATATAAAAAATCATAAAAAATAGCATATAGATGTGATTTCCAAGAAAATTGACTCCCACGTGGAGAGAGTCTGGTGTGCACGCGTACTGGCGCCTAGATTTCATCAGTTTATATAATTTATACAGTATGTAGTCTATATACCTATATAATTTTTATAGTATATTTAATATGTACAATATAAATTATATAAATTTTGCAGATAAAAATACAAAACTTCGTTGACGGGCGTGACGGACAATTTTTGGCACGAATTTGTTGCTTTTTTTAATTTGGGTGGCTATTTTTTATTTTTGTTTCATTCTTGGCCATTTTTTAATTTTTTTTAAAAAATGGCTTATTCTCGATGATCACCCGTTATTTAACCAGACGTTCTATTTTTTTTTTAAAAAAATTGCAGCGAATAGACAAGTCCAAAAGTAGAAGTTATGAGATATCCCAGTTTTTTTATTAGGTAAATTGCAATTTTCAGTGTGATACATCACCAGTTTATTTACCTTATTTTCATGTTGACAGATTTCCCCTCAAAAAGTTATTACGAATGGTTGATTGTGTGAGTCTACCATAATTAATTAGTACAATAAAGGAAAATTAGTTTACATATTTACGATAAATTAAATATAAAATTTATATTTATATTTACCCTATTATATTCAATAACTAATTATGGATTTTCGGCTATGGAAATACCTTTTTCCATACCCAATTGATAATATTTAGGATAAAGACAAATTTCCATAATTTTAGTTAAATCGGTTTAATTGATTATCTTTCATTGTTATGGAAAATATCATAATTCGGCATTAGGTCTACCAGTTCACACGCAATTAACTTTCTTCGTCATTCATCTTATTTTTTAACATGTAATTCATACATCAATTTTCTAGGATTTGTAGTAGAAAAAACCTATTTATTTCACCGATTGAACGTGGTTGACGACTATTTACTTTTTATTTCCATGAAGTTAAGGTAAATAAACCGTTTCTATGAACGTGGTTGACGACTATTTACCTATTAAATGTGGTTGACGATTATTTTCATGAAATTAGGATAAATAAACTGGAAACCTATTTGTTTCTAGGATTTCAAATTCTTGTTCATTTAATTATTGATTGTTGAAGACTATTTACCTTTTTTGTTTACCATTTTAGGCGGGATTGCAAAAGTATTGAAATTTAAAATTGATATATTTGTGATTAATGATAAAGCGAAGTTGAATGCTTACGTGCAACAAAATAGTGATAAAAATAGAAGCTCATTTGAATTTTGATATCGAAAAAAGAATATGAAGAACTTATATAGTAATAATAGACTGAAAACAAAAATTAAAAGAAATGAAGGAAAATATCAATAATACCATGAGATCTACAATATGAGAAACATGTTGCCCCTGCCATATATGAAATTAATTTTATTAGAGCAGAAGTTTTTTTTCAAGGAAATTAGTAAATAAAAATGAAAATAGTGGGTTTAAAAGATTGGATGAATATGAAATTAGGGAGAAGAAATTAACATGAAGAAAGTAAACAATTCTAAAATTTCACATAAACAAATTCTTACTATCTCCATCAACTCTCATAAACATGTCACTAAAAAACATACAACAATAGTGAAATATTGAGAACCAAACAGTGAGATATATATAGGGGGAACCAAAAAAATTGTATTGAAATATTTACATCAAATACCTTTTCATATTCATTGAATAAGGAGATAGGAAAACTGAATTAGAAAAATCGGAAGCCTAAAGATTAATTGTAATGACCATTGACTATTAAGAACATCAATTTGAAACAGCTTGATTGAAGAAAAACTCAACGGTTGAGGTAGAAGAATAGTCTTTATAAATAAGGAACCCAAAATTTTATTGAATTTGGCTTATATGAATTATACAATGTATTAAGCAAAAAATATTCATTATTTTGAGATTTTAAATGTGTAGAGGTCTAAACTTTATATTTAAAAAGCACTTTTACTCATATAAATTTTTTTATTGTCAAATAACTCATATTTTATCCAAATAAATAGACATTAACATACCACACTTAACATTATCAATCAAATATTAATAATAGATTAACCTATTATTAGAGCAAAGCATTTATTATTATTACTCAACAGTTATGTACAATCATTAATTTCTAATATAGTAATTGATATTGTCAATCTTATGTGGTACAACAAAATTAGAGAATATTGACACAAGACATAATAAGGGCGAAAAAATAATATCACACGACGTAATAAGTGATTTTCATACCCAAGTTGATATATATATATAAATATTTTCAATAAAAATATGATAGTAACAAATAAGATAATATAATGAAGTTGAAATAATGATTATAGATGAAGGTTCTATATTACAACCCAATCAATTTTTTGGATATTTAGTTATTATTATATATGATATGATATAGAAAATAAATGAATGATAATTAAATGAAACATTTATGACATGTGGTAATGCTTATGCATGAATATTAATTAAATTATCTTTCTAAGTGATAATAATTATTTTGATAAAATTTAATTAATTATGAGGTGTGTAGACACATAACATTTGGATGAGAGTTAGGTATAGACACATAACAAAATTATATATATAAGATTTGGAAACACACGTCTTGCAACATAAACCATACGCTATTTAGACATTGTTAAACACTCAAGCACTATAACCTCGATTAGAAGGATGCAACATCGAGTCTAGCGAAATACCGTTGTTGCATATGCCGGCAAATGCTCGCATGTGCTTTTTTATATATCATTTATAGTATACTATGATATATTTAATTACTATCGTATATTTTAATATATCATAATATGTTTATAATATATTTTTATATACCATCTATTATAATCTCAGAAATTTAAAAATTAAACTTAAATTCGTCTCCTCCTTCTCTTCTTCACCTCCCTCTCGCTGGAGTCCCAAAAATCTAGAAATCAAACCATAAAATCGAAAGATCATACAACAAATTGATGATAAATCCAAAAATCAAGAAAGCTAGAAATTAAAAAACACATCAAATCAGGAAAAAAAACAGATCACGAGACCTAAAAACAGACCACGAAGGAAGAAGACGAATGGAGAAGAAAGAAGAAGAAAGCTATAGAGAAGAAAGAAGAAGAAAGCTATAGAGAAGAAAGAAGCAAAGAAGATGAATGCGAAGGGAGAGAAGAAAGATGCATAGACGAAGAGAGAATAAAGATGTAGACATGAATGGAGTATACGAATGGATGAAGGGAGAAAGATGAAGGAAAATTCGATCATTTGTGCAAATAAGAAACTTTTGGGTCGTTTTCTAAAACAATAAAAAATGTCTCATTTAGAGAAATAGTTCATTTTTAAAAAATAAGGAAGAGAATGATAAAAGATGTTCTCTTTGCGAGTATTAGTTTTTCTAACTGTAAATTCTTTTTTTTAAACATAAAAAAATTTATGTCCATGTGTACTGTGATATATAAAAACATGCAATAATATACATTATATACCATAATATAGTTTTATATACCATCAATATTCCGTAATCTATTTTAATATATCACTCATAGTATACTATAATATATTTAAATATCATATTATATTTTAATACCATCAATATATCTATAGGATATTTATAATGTATTTTTATATTTCATTTGTTATAATCTCATAAATCCAGAAATCAAACCTAAACCCGCCATCTATTTATCTTTTTCACCTCTCTTTCACTCGGATCCCAAAAATCAAACCACATAATCAAAAAATCGTACAACAAAATTGATATAAATACATAAAATCAAGAAAATCAAAAATAAAAAACACATCAAACCTGAAAAACAGATCACGGGATTCACAATTAAACCACGAAAGGAGAAGGCGAAAGAAGAAAGAATTAGAGAAGAAAAAAGCAAAGGAGAAGGTGAAAGAAGAAAGAAGCAGAGAAAAAAAAAAAGCGAAGATGATAAATGGAGAAGACGAAGGAAAAGGGAGAGAAGAAGATACAGCAACGAAGAGAGAGATGCAGAGGCGAAGAGAGAACACGTCGTGGCCTAGGTCCATTATGAAATATGGAAAGGAAACAGACGCAAGTCAGACGCTCTGTTTTTTTTAACCATGTATTGAGCTTTGTCACAAACATAATATCCATTCTACATATTAATATTTGGAAACACAAGTCTTACAACATAAACCATACGCTATTTAGACATTGTTAAACACTCAAGCACTATAACCTTGATTAGAAGGATGCAGCATCCCAGTGTCGTAACCTCGGCAAGCCGCCACAGAAGCTTCTTTCATCGAGTCTAGCGAAACACCGTTGTTGCATATGTTGGCAAATGCTCGCATGTGCTTCATGCCATATTGAGTTAGTGAACCACAATGCGTCTCGAACACCCGAACCTAAAATCCCATATTCAATATATTATCATAAAACAGTAAAAATAAAGAACCAAACAGGGAAACAAGAAGAGATTTATTGTAGCTTTACCATTGATTTTAAGCATTTCCAGTCGTCTACGAGGGGCGAACCAGCAGCTCGAACATGGTCAAGGATCGAGGAACCTTTTCCCGGGCCAAATAAGAGAGTTCCAATCAACTTGATGTTACCATCTAAGTGTGCTCTGAGTCTCATTGTCTCTGTGATCTTATCAAGAATTTGCGCCTTCTTTGCGGATCCATCCTCCGTTTTCCGGTACTAACAACCAAAAAAATATCAGAACAAAGGTACTGAATATCCTGTTCAACTTATAGAATTCTACATTCACAAGCATGTAAACTATTTTCAACTTGGTCTTCAATGTCCAAGGTAACAATTATTTTGTAACCGAGCAATTGTCCAGAAAATGATCTAAGTTATCTAACTCTGGCCGACCCAGAATCTATTAGAAATAAGAATAGAAGAATAAAAGAGATAGAGGGACGCTCACCATTTGCCACAGGAAGAAAATATCTGCATCTCTCTGGTTGACAACTTCCATTTGGTGAAAATCAAGGTTGCCATTATCTGTAGGGAAATTAACTGAAGCGGGGTCGAAACCTTGGTACAAATAGAGCTTCTCGGCATTGATGCTCGTATTCCCGTACTCCATCACGTGCGATCCCATATTGTAATTGTTGAAATTCGACGTTCGCTTCTTAACCTGTGTGATTTCATGTTTTAATTGTCGAACTTCGACGTTGGTTTGAATAGAGAGTAGCACTAAATGTGCTTATACAATTTGAAATTAAATATAAGGATCTTACTGTCTGATACTGTTGATTAATGGTCTCTCTCTTCAGATTGTGAGTCTCACTACAAAAAAAATAAGTAAATTTAATGAGGAACTCAGTCTAAGAAGCTTCATACCCGAAGATCATTATTTCGCCAACTTTGGAACTTTGCTACAACCTATTGCCTTTGAATGTGTAAAAATAGGATACCTGTCCTCCATCCATGCAACGCTATACAAATCCCCTAAGCATGTAATATATTCCGGTGGTGGAGACGGCTCCATTCCGGGACAGTATGTCCCGAAGCTACTCTCCTCAGCGTTTGATGCTGTTGTAACATATATGTCGAGATCTTTAGGCATTATGCCTTCAAATATACTCCCACTTTCACATGCTTCTATGTACAGAACCTGCGACGTTACAATACAGTTACGCAATGGATAACGTTCTGACCAAGAAAAATGTCTTTTGTTACCATCTCTTTGTAGCCTTTCGTTGCGTGTTTCGTCTTCAAGACTTCAATAAATTCAACAGCATATAAATAAGGCATATTTGGCATCCCTGAAATCGAATGGCTTCATTAAGAAAGTTCATTAAAAATTTAGATATACAAACGATGGCCAAGAGCATAAATGAAACTAACCGAGAACTCCCGGGCCGCCATGGTCCGAATAGTAAATAAATATCCTGTCATCAGGCTTGCTTTCCACGACCTTCCCACTTCCACCCTTCACCGCGCTCTTGTCACCGAGTAGGACAGCATAGAGATTTTCGGCTGTAACATTCGTGCCAGTATAATCCTACAATATATATACACCAATTACTCATACATGTTTTTTAATAAAACATTTGTTTTCTTTGGATAAGATTTCAAAATATTATGCGAGAAAGATAAAATTTCAGTGACAAATTCATTTCCTTAGTTCTAACAAATTCTTGTCCATTACTACTATTAAAACATAAAATACGTCGTCTTCTCTGCCCTTGTTCCAAGAATGGACTGGAAATTTTTTTAGCAGTCCAGTACCTACTTCTCCACTACAAGGATGGCACGAGTCGATGTTTTCGTTTTTCAAGATGACAAACACTCTATTTTCTGAATATTAATATTACGTGCCAATCAATTAATCAATCATAATTAATCAATCATAACCATGAGACGCACGCTGGCTCATAACCACTGTGGATTTATCCGGTCTATGCAGGGTTTCAGGGACTTAGTCGGAGAACTATGTTCCGGAAACTGGATGCTAGTGAAGAAAATTTAATCACTCATGCTGAGATTTGGATTCTCTGCCGTTACTAAAGTTAGATCTGGTTCGTTCAGTCAGATTTAAACAGATCAGATCTATTATAAAAAATAAAAAAATAAATAAAAAATAAAAAAATTAATATTTAATTATAAAAATAATTAGATAGTATCTGATTTGTTCAAGTTTAATTCAACGTCACATCTGATACAACTTGAGACTATCATGCTAACTATCAAGTGATTTGATAGTTTCTGAGGCAATAAAACGAACAAAGCAACCATACCAAAATATTATAATTTAGTACAACAAAAAACGCATCTTATTAACATAAATAAGTAGTCTAAAAGTAAAGTAGTTGTGGTCCAACTTTCTTTACCAATCTTGGTTCGACCTTTTTTCTTTTTCTTTTTCATTTTTTAACAATGAGACTTGGGCCACATGGTAATATTTTTCTCCTAAAGCAGAAAGAAATATAGGACAAAAGATTCTTCTTGAGAAATTTATCCAACCCCTTCTAGGAATTTACGTGTCCAAGATAAACTTGGAAATAAGACCGAAACAAGCAATAGTTATAAATAGAATAATTTTATATTAGTTAAATAATTGATTATGTTTTAAATGATCAAGTGATTTACCAATCATACATAATTTAATTTATCAAATCATTTTAATGAATCATAAACAATAATCTATAAATAATTGTCATATCATTTGATCATTTAAAATTTGATCAATTTCTTAATCACGTTAGAATTATTCTATGCAATATAAACAGAGGCACAAATGAAGTACATCTCAGACTCAAAAAGGTAAAAGATGGACACAAATTGTTTATTGTCTAGGTGAACATGAAGCAATATGTTATGGGTTGTTTTGGTAAATGGATGGCCAAAATGCTCTGCCGCTAGGGTTTTGAAAAGAAAATTCCAAAATCTACTAACAAATTTTTCTCCCGAAACTTCTCCCTCTCCCTGAAACCCACTTACAACGCTCCCTGAAACTCACTTACAATGCTCTGGCCATCTCCACGGGGAGAGTTTCCCAGCTCTCCTCGTGATCGTTCCCCTCATGTTGTCATCTTTCTCTCCCTAGACTCCCTTTCCTTCCTCCCTATCTTCTCTCCTCTCACCAATTCTCTCTTTCTTACTCAAATCCCAAACCTCCATTTTTGCTTACCGTCTTTGCTTCTCTCTCGTTTCATTTCCTTCCCTCTCGTCTTTTGGGTTTGTCCTTAGCAGTTACTGGTCCACCAGATCTCGTGTCCGTGGTGGTTTTCTTCTTTTCAGATCTGGCTTTGTGGAGCTTACAGGGCCTATTTTGAGTGCATCTCAACCGGGGTTCCCGAATCTGTTCTAGGTTGTCATGTTTCTTCCTGCAGATATGCGGGTGCATAATGCTAGTTGGCCAATCCAGCAGTGAATGGCGGACGACTTATGGAACGAGCCTATTGTGCTATATATCTATGTGTTTTATGCACAAGATTACCTCTCTAGAATTAATTAGATGTTTATTGGTCTTAGCTAGTACTTGTATTAGCGTATTTGTATTTAGATCTGATAATCTGTTTCAGATCCTGGATTTGTTTGTATCATTTTGTTGTTATTGAATTAAATGAATTATTTCCTTTAAAGAAAAAGAAAAAAAGATGCTCTGCCGCTAAAAGATAAAAGCAAAAAAAGAGAGTAGCTTTTACGTAATCCATTATAATCATATCGGAGTGGACGGCTAATATCTGACTAACAGAATCCACTCATGAGTCATGTAGGGGATTCGTTTCCCCAATTCACTTGAAGTCAAACACGTGTTGTCAAGTGTATTCCAATGCCAACTGCCTCTAATTGTTTTGTTCACAACTCATTTTATATATACTTCCAATGCTCATATATACTTCCAATGCTCATACGGACATCGCATCATGAGTGAAACCAAAATATGACATATAACTTTATCTACCAAAATATGGCATATAACTTTATCTAACACAACTACTTATGCATTTTGTAAATTGGAACTATTCATTTACTATTCATGTTAATGAATGATTCAAATGGAAAATATTTGTAAATTTGAACTGTTTATGAAATGAATGTCCTAATGGAAAATATATTCCATGGAATTGTGGTTTGAAGAGTTAATATATACCTTGGGAACGCCAGCGTAAACATCATCACCTTGAGGATGGTTAATGATAATTCCAGGCCTCGGATTTAAGTCATTTGCAGCAATATCATCATACATAAACACAACTATATTCTCTTCCTTCAATCCTCCTCTTATTAGCAATTGATACGCGTGACATACGTCTGCCTGTATCAATCATATGGACGACTTAGTAATATCACATATCTCTAACTTTATCATATTTTAGGCTCAAAAGTAATAAAACTTCTCAACCAAAACATTTCCTCTTAAACTATACAACATACATTTTAAAAATGATTTTCTAGTCCTTGTAATTTACATTTTTCTACCTTCTACTCATTTTCTATTTAGTATTTACTGTACTTCAATAAATGTACAAGTGGCAAAATTTTGTGCACTTCCTCGTAAACTGAAATCTTATGGTGGACCATGTATGGCCTATCTCCAAGGCCTCCATTTTCCTATATATAGAAAATGTACTAAATTAAGTATATATGCAAAAAGAAAATAAAAAAGAAGGTCTTGTACAATCCATGACAGGTACTGTAGAACGCCTGCTGATAAAATATGTCAATTTTCGAGTCAACACTCTCATGTGCCATTCTATTGGCGTACGAAGCTTTTAAAACCACCCTCGTGGGACAAATTTGTTATGTAATTTTGAAAAACATAAGAACAAGTTTGTGACAATTAGAAAAATGATCACTTATTTTAATTATTGTGTTCACCAATTTATTAATACAAAATACTCACTCTCAGACTTCCATTTTTAACCAAAGTTAAAAATTCTAAGAAGATTGAAGATAACACGACTGGAAGCTCAAGTACATTTTTTTATGAAGGGGAGAGTGACTACATGAGTTTGAACCCCTGAATTTGATTAGATAAACTCTTGCATTATCATTTGGCCCGTGAATCTCAGTGTACCTCAAGTGAAATTAGCAACTTAAAATTATTTAATTAACATGTCCACCACACTCAGCCAGTCAACATAAAAATTTTCTAGTAGGAAAAATTAAAATCTTATTTTACAATTCCTTTTTTTTGGCTAATTGGGTGAGAAAAAGTTAAATAAAAATATATTCACTAGAGATAATTAACAAACTGGGAAGAGTAAGATTTCAAACCTGGTGCCTGTAATTTCCATACCCAGACGAACCGGCCACGAGAACCGCCCATCGAGTACCGACTTCTGAGTCAACATCTTTTTCACCCTTCTCAGTAGGCATCCGAATAGTCCTCTCCCACCGGTCCAGCCGGGCGGCTTGTCCACCACCCAGTGTATTTGTCAAAACAAACAGCAAAACCAGAAGCCAAACCATCATAGCAGCATCTTTGGTGCTAAAATTACAGCGACTGACCACCCCCATAGAGACGTACTGAACCAGTTAAAGAACCCAGCAATGGTTAGGAAATGAAGAGAGAGAAACAAAGAGGGAGAGAGAGAAAGTGGGTGAGAGTGGAGAGAGGGGGTGGTGAGGTGAGAGAGTATAAAGGTGGAGGGTTGTGAAAAGTGATCAGCAGTATGAGGTGCCATGCAAAATCAGAGGTTGACACGCTTGACATGAGTTTTAACTTTGGTGGGTCCCAATTTCTTGTGCATTTAACAGGTGAGCTTATCCTCCCTGTCTTACTGTGATTTTTTTCCCTTTAGATTGATTATTGAGCTGTGATAGTCTCACTTGGTCTAAACATGATTTACATGAAGGTTGATGATCTCAATGTTGACTCTCCGTAAAATATAATTCTTACACTACATTGAGAGTGTCTCCACCAAATATGCACCATGAAAATATCGCCGCTGAGGCGCACCATGGAGTATCGCCGCTGAGATGCACCATAGAGTGTCGCCGCTCAAGTGCACAATGGAGTGTCGGTGCTGAGGTACATCCCATAGGGTGCCGCCCCTGAGGTACATCCCATAGGGTGCCGCCCCTGAGGTACATCCCATAGGGTGCCGCCCCTAAGGTACCCATGGGCGTCGTCCCCATGGCGGCACCATACGGCGTCACCCCATGGTAACACCATGGGGTGTCAGCCCCGTAGGTGTACCATGGTGGTGTCTGGATCACCTTCGTAATACAACTTTTGAAGACAACAATGACACACTTCGGACAAGACGTATCGCTATGTTATTACAAAGTGTCATCACAGCATAAATCACCAAGTCAAGTGACAAAGACTTGAGTGGACGTTTGGTTGCCTCGGGACGCTTGGGAAGCTATGGACTGGTAGGATTAAGGGGAGGCTACGTCATATTGGAGAGGACATGCCTCTTCCAATATGACCACTTTGAACATTGAAGGTGTGCTACCCTCCCACCTTGAGGAGGGGGTTTGGTGTTGAGAGGTCCCTTTGACAGGAAGCTTTGGGTGAATACCGTCATTGAGCCCTATTGGTTAGGCGTATTCACTCATCTCAGCGTGATTAATTAGTTGAGGTGGCGCGCTTAGATATGTGAGCTTGCAACTAATTAAGGGATTAGTTGCAATGGTCATCCCCTCTTTTTTATCACCTATAAAAGGAGGGCCTCTCCTTCATTTGAGAGAAGGAAGAAGGAAAAATCTTAGAGAGAGAGAGCCTCACTTCTAGAGACCACCATGGTCGGACGTGCAAAGGGAAGAGTAGTCTTATCATGCACGGAGGGAGATTGACTCATACTCAACGATGAACCTGAACAAGATGAGGAGAACACCTCTCATGAGTTACAACCAAGTGTACCTACACAAATGCAAGAGCAAGCCGAAGCCCACCGCCAACCTCAACCATGGGCACGCAATCGACCACCTCCATCATGGGCGCGCAACCGACCACCTCCATCATGGGCGCGCAACCGACCACCTCCATCATAGGTGGACAACCGACCACCTCCAGCATGGGCGCATAATCAACCTCTATAATAGGTGCGCAACCAATCATCTCCATCATGAGCGCACAACCAACCTCCCCCATGGGCGTGCTACATATATTTATTAAATGAAAGTATAAATAATGTGCGACTGTATCTGTTTAGATTATTTTTTTTTTCATAAAATGATTTTTCATTTCCTTTAAGGAATAGATATTTCTATTTGATAGTAGTTATACGGTTGCACGTGAGAATTTTCTAGTTAATATAAATTTCACATCGAATTTGCACCTCAAATACGGATAAAGATGTGATAAAATCTCAACTTCAGATTTCATGTAGAGTTTGCAATTAAGTAAAATTTGGATTTTCAATTTCTGGTCAAATGGACAAAAGTCTCAGATAAGGAAAATGGATAAACACTGGAATTCGGAAAACATACATTGAGCTTCCAATTTATTAACCATTAAGGTTTCAAGACATTGCAAATTTTTTAATATGTACTTTTAGAGTTTTAAAGATAAATTACTATTCAATAAAAAATAATTGGTTAGTAAAGCAAAAATGTCCAAAAATATTTATAGGTGAACTTAGTTCGTGATAAAATGTATAAAAGAAACAATGATAAAAGAAGTGGGAAATGTTATATTTTAATTTAACGTTGAACTTATATGTGAATAATTATATGTTGGAGACTGTCAAATAAATTTAAACTCAATTAAAAGTGATCATCTAAGATTTTAGTGATTTAGGTTTTAATATATTTGATAAGTTATTGAGCTTTTGATGTGTAGAGATTTTAGATTAATCTCTATTTTTATGATAAATGTTTTATTTATAAGTGATTATGGTTATCAGATCACAGAATGATTGGAAATCATTCTATAATCTATAATATCCCATCATTATAGAGAAAACAGAGATGCTTAATCAAAGAGGATTCTTTGATAGAAATCGTGTAGATCTGGAAGGTCAACCGCTCGGTTATAAATCGTGATCCACTGTCATGGATTCAGTTACGCTTCCGTTTTAACAATTATATTGATTCTTAATGTATTCAACATGAGTTATTGAAGTTTTCAGATACGATTTATACCAAAAATAATTTTATCTAACAAGTGATATAAGAACTTAGTATACAAAATCATTGAAAATCAGTTTGTAAGTTTAGAGCCATGATTATACATGTTTATACGTTTACTTCTGATATTCTTGAATTTGATAATTATACGCAATAATTATTAAATTTAAGAACGAAATTTTTTGATATCATTTTGTATATTTGGGTATTTGGGATTCGGACCGCCGGCCGGTGGGGATTACCGCCGGCCGGTGGGGATTACCGCCGGCCGGTGGGGATTACCGCCGGCCGGTGGGGATTACCACCGGCGGCGGTCTGGCCACACCAACAAAGAGTCTGGCCACGGCTGTAGGAAGCCGTGGCCGATACTTATCCTAGGAGAACGAATCCCCTAGGGTTATAACAGTCACGGGGCTGGCCGGTGACTGTAAAGGAGCTGCATGCCATTAAAAAACAAGAGGAAGGTTGTGGGCTTCTGCCCACAGCCATTAAGGCAAACCCACAGCTACTGAGGTAAGGGCTGTGGGCTTCTGCCCATTGCCAAATTAAGGATATCCATTTTTTAAATCTCTTTTTTACGGTCAAGCTAATATTTAATATATATATATATATATTAAATTAAAATTAGCTTACTGTCATCAATAAATAAAGTTTTTTTATTTCTTAAGTAATTTGATTTATGATTAATTTTATGGATCATTTAACTAAATTAATTTTACGGATCATAAAATTAATTTTTAATTTAAGGATTTTCAAATAAGTTATTTTAATTTTTAAGGATTTTTTGGTTAAAATGATTTTAAAATATATTTTTGGGATTGCAAAATTAATTTTTTATCAATTAATTTAAGGATTAATTACAATATAATTTTAATTTCGAACATTGGTATGTTTATATATATATATATTCAAATATGAATTAATTGAAGCAACATGTCACCAAAGTGACATCTTGTGAAAATTAATTTTGTCTTAACGTATAAAAGGTTATGTTTGTTTAACTTATTTGAATATTTACCGGCCCAAAAGAATGAAAATGTTTGACAGAATTACATATGCTTCTGTGATAATAAATGTGTGATGATTATTCGGTTTTATATGTGAATAACAAATCGAACCAAATGAAGGTTTCTTGTTCGATATGTTCTTATCATCAGTGTTTGATTACTACACTAAGACATCACTTACAAATTAATATTTTGGCCAAAGTCAAATTATTAATGGACTGCCTGGTGTCTTGAGATGAGGTTTACCTTTGTTTGAATTTATTATTGTTTTGGGACTTTAGTGAGCTTGTAGCTTGGTTAATTGTTATTTGTCAAGTTCTTACTCAAGCTAATATCACTATCAGCATCAAGTACATAAAGTATTAAATTGATCAAATTTCAAGTCCTAGAAAAGTAATCTCCTGATAGTACTTGGAGTTATGGATCTTAATCTTGCATTTAGTACTGATTCTCTTTCACCGTTGATGGATAAGAGTACCTCTGATGAAAAGAGGGATATGGAAAGGTGGGAGAAATCAAATCGCATGTATATGCTGATCATGAAGAAGACCATTCCAAAAGTATTCAGGGGCGCTATATCTGAAAAGATAACTACAGCTAAGGAGTTCCTTGCAGATATTGAAAAGAGGTTTGTCAAGAACGAAAATGCTGAAATTGGCACGCTTTTCTCAGGCCTAATTTAAATGAGGTATAAATGTAAGGGTTATTTGTAACTCTATACCCTTTTCATTTTGGTTAAAGATTTTTATACCATTTTCTCAAAATCTAGAATTTTACACCCATGACCCACAACAATCAATATAAAAATTTTCAACTCTCTTTCATCATCATTTCTTTTCTTTTTTCCCATGCAAAGATCAAATCAATACACAATCTCTCACTCTTCTTCTTCCCCTCATTGTTTCCTCCATGCTTTCTAGTGTGTTTCCTCTATGATTTCCTATTCAATGAAGCAACGGAAGTTTGTTTCTTTCATACTTTCCTGTTCTACGAAGTTCTTCCTCTCAATCGCACTGGTTTTGACCATGGCATAGTCTTTTTTTCTTGAGAAAACGTGAGGCTTGAGAATTTCTTTTCGTTTGGATTTTATGAATTTTTTTAGACCTATTTGGATAATAAATTTTTTCATTGAAATTTAAATAATTATAAACCGATGAGGGGTTTAAGATTGATTACTGTGTGAATGGTGTCAATGGTATCAATTTATGTATCTAGATTGCTCAATAACAAGAGATAAAAATGATTACTTGAAGGGTTCAAGTAGTGACATGCTCTCTGTATAAATTAGTACATGAAACAAAATGACTACTTGAAGGGTTCAAGTAGTAAAAAAATTACTAATTGAACCCTTCAAGCAGTAACGAGCTTACTGGACAACAAATTTCAAAAAAAAAAAATAATTTAAAGGGTTCAAGTGGTAAAAAATTACTATTTTAAACCCTTCAAGTGACGAACTTACTAGACAACAAATTTCAAGAAAAAAAATTATTTGAAGGGTTCAAGTGGTAAAACATTACTACTTGAACCTTTCAAGTAGTGACGAGCTTACTGGACAACAAATTTCAAGAGAAAAAAAACTACTTGAACCTTTCGAGTAGTAAACAATTACTACTTAAACCCTTCAAGTAGTGATGAGTTTACTGGACAACAATTTCAGGAGAAAAAAAATAATTTGAAGAGTTCAAGTGGTAAAAAATTACTACTTGAACCCTTCAAGTAGTGACGAGTTTATTGGATAACAAATTTCAAGAGGAAAAAAATAATTTGAAGGTTTCAAGTGGTAAAAAATACTACTTGAAGGGTTCAAGTAGTAATAGGGTTCTAGTAGAATTTTTTTACCACCTGAACCCTTCAAATTATTATTTTTTCTCTTAAAATTTGTAGTCTAGTAAGCTCGTCACTACTTGAAGGGTTCAAACAGTAATTTTTTTACTAGTTGAACCCTTCAAATAGTAATTTTTAACCACTTGAACCCTTCAAATTATTTTTCTCTCTTGAAATCATTGTCCAGCAAGCTTATCACTACTTGAAGGATTCAAGAAGTAATTTTTTACTACTTTAAGGGTTCAAGTATTGATTTTTACCACTTAAACCCTTCAAATTATTTTTTTTTCTCTTGAAATTTGTTGTCCAGTAAGCTCATCACTACTTGAAGGGTTCAAGCAGTAATTTTTTACTACTTGAAGGTTTCAAGTAGTAATTTTTTACCACTTGAATCCTTTAAATTATTTTTTTCTCTTAAAATTTGTTGTCCAGTAAGCTCACGACTACTTGAAAGGTTCAAGTAGTAAGTTTTTATTACTTGAAGGGTTCAAGTAGTAATTTTGTACCACTTGAATCCTTCAAAATATTTTTTCCCTCTTGAAATTTGTTGTCCAGTAAGCTCATCACTACTTAAAGGGTTCAAGTAGTAAAAAATTATTGTCCAGTAAGCTCATCACTACTTAAAGGATTTAAATAGTAATTTTTTACTACTTGAACCCTTCAAGTAGTTTATTTTCTCTTTAAATTCGTTGTCCAGTAAGCATTTTATGTGTAAAAAATTAAGAGAAAAATGGGTACTAATCTGCTCTCGTTGAAGAAGAAGAAGGAGAACAATGGTCGGGTCTCGTTGAAGAAGAAGAAGGAGAACAATGGTCGGGTCTCGCTGAAAAATGATGGGTCACATGGTCAAGAAGAAGAAGAAGAAGAAGAAGAAGAAGAAGAAGCAGAAGGAGAAGAAGGAGAAGAAGGAGAAGAAGGAGAAGAAGGAGAAGAAGGAGAATAAGAAGAAGAAGGAGAAGAAGAAGAAGAAGAAGAAGAAGAAGAATTGGAAGAAGAAGAAGAAGAATTGGAAGAAGAAGAATTGGAAGAAGAAGAAGTGGAAGAGGAAGAAGTGGAAGAGGAAGAACAAGAAGTGGGAGAAGAAGAAGTGGGAGAAGAAGAAGTGGGAGAAGAAGAAGTGGGGGAATTGATATTTGTCAACCATGATTGATTTGATCTTTGCATAGGAAAGAGAAATGAAAATGGTAAGAAAAGAATTATATGTTGATAATGGTGGGTCATGGATATAAAATTCTTAGATTTTGGAAAGGGGTATAAAAATCCTAACCAAAATTAGAAATGGTATATTTATGCAAATAACCCTAAAGGTAAAGGCAATATCAAGGAGTACATTGTGGAAATGTCTGCATTATTTCAAGGTTGAAAGTACTAAGACTTGAACTGTCTGAAGACTTGCTCGTGTATCTGGTTCTGATATCTCTTTTGGCACAATTTGACCAGTTTAAGGTGAGCTATAGCTGTCCAAAAAAGACTTGATCTTTAAATGAGCTCATCTCACATTGTGTTCAAGAAGATGAAAGAGTGAAACATGATAAGACAAAAGTGTTTATCTGGCATCTACCTCTAAGGATAAGGGCTAGGGAAAAAAATGTAGAAGGATAAGGTTGTTGCGGATACAACACCACACAAGAAACAACAAAAGAAGATGACTGACTCAGAAGGTACTAGTTGTTGCTTCTGTGAAAGTGAAGGGCATAGGAAGAAGCAATACACCAATTATCACGCTTGGCTTGCTAAAAAAGAGTGCTTCTTAATTTTGTTTGTTCTAAGTTTAATTTAAGTTCGGTTGCTAGACACACGTGATAGATAGATACTGATGCATCAACTTACATCAGTGTGTTTATACATGGTTGTTTGACTTACCGAGGGACAAGTGATGTGGAAAGATTTATCTATATAGGCAATAGTAAGACGATTGAAATTGAGGAATTAGGGAATTAGGGAAATTTAGATTATTGTTAAAGACTGGATTTTATTTGAATCATAATGAAATATTTATTGTACTATTTTTAGACGAAATATGATTTCTGTCTCTATTTTGGACAAAGCTGATTATGTTTGTTCATTTGGAGATGGAAACTTTGGTTTTATTTTCACGATTTAAATTTGGTTGGTTCCAGTTATTTATCAAGTTACGTTAATCTTTATTTACTTGATACAATTACTTCATTTAGCTAGTGAGAATTCGGCTGCGTTATTGCACAATAGATTAGGTCGTATCTCCAGACGGAGAATATAGAGACTTGTGTCAGACGAATTTCTTGGTCCCTTAGATTTCACAGATTTTGATGTTTGTGTTAATTGTATAAAAGGTAAATAAACCGATGAAAGAAGATTTGAACTTATACATACATATATTTATGGGGCATTCCTTTCGGTTGGTTGGAATGATCAACAATACTTTATGACGTTCATAGGCGATTATTCTAGATATGACTACATCTATCTCATTCATAAAAAGTCACAGTCATTGGACGTGTTTAAAAATTTTAAGGCTGATGTTGAGAATCAACTAAACAAAAAGAATGAAAGCGTCAGATCTAACCTTTGTGGTGAGTACTATGACAGATATAACGGTTCAGGTGAACAACGTCCGTGATTGTTTGCTAAATTCCTAGAGGAATGTTATATCGTCCCACAATACACTATGTCGGGATGGCCTACTATGAATGGCATTGCTGAAAGATGAAATAGAACACTTAAGGACATGGTGAGTAGTATGATTAGTCATTCTACCTTACCAGAATCACTCTGAGGTGAAGCACTTAAGGATGCAACATATATCCTTAACAGAGTTCTAACTAAAGCGACTGCCAAAATCTCATATGAGTTTTGGATAAGCAAGAAACCTAGTCTAAAGCATTTGCATGTTTGGGGATGTCCAGCTGAGGCAATGTCTTATAGGCCTAATGAAAAGAAACTGGACTTAAGGACGATAAGTTGCTATTATGTTGGATATTCTGAAAGATCCAAATGATACACGCTTTATGATCCCACGACTATGTTGATTTTTTAGATGAAAAATGTACGGTTCTTTAATGCTGAGTTTGTAGGAGTAGAGATGGTTAGGGATTTTGTCTTTCAGGAGAAATTGGAAGATATTCCTACATGTGTTGTTAGTATTGATCGGCACTTCATCCCTAACATTGCTGATGACATGACACAACACATCAAGACAATATCGAAGAACCTCTCATTCAAGAGATTGTTTCGGAAGAACAAACTCTGGAACTTCAAGAACCTATGTCATTAAGGAGATCCACTAGAGAGGAGAAGTGCAATGACATATGATTACATTGTATTTGTCTAAGAACATGAGATAGACATTGGAATGGTGGGAGATGACCCGATCAACTTCCTTCAAGCCATGAAAAGTTTTAACTCTCAGAAGTGGATTGGTGCCATGAATGAGGAGATTAAGCTCATGAAGGATAATGAAGTGTGAGATCTTATCCCATTACCAGGAAGTGTGAAAACCATTAGTTGTAAATAGATTTTTAATACCAATAGGGATTTAAAAGGTAATGTGGAAAGATACAAGATTTGTCTTGTCACAAAGGACTTTACACAAAAGCATTGACTATAAAGAGACTTTTTCTCTGGTTTCTATGAAAGACTCGTTCAGTACTATAATGGCATCGTTGGCACTACAAGAAATAGGGTTTTTAGCGACCAAACTTTTGGTTGCTAAAGTCTGGATATCTCGTCGCTAAAAGGCTAACACGATGAACATACGTTCATCCTGAACGTCCTCACTTTCGCTTCATCAGTGAAAATCGTTCGCGATGGAAATTGAACTTCATCTCGTTAGACCTTTCGCGAACAAGGATCTTTTGTCGTAAAAGGTTTTTGCGACAAAAAAATAGTTAGTCCCAAAAGGTTTTTGCGACTAAAATAAGTTTCATAGCAAAAAGCTTTTTGCCACCAAAATTATTTTCGTCGCCTAAAGTCTTTGGCGACCAGCTTTTACTTGGTCGCGAAATGTATTTGGCGACCAATTTTATTTGGTCGCGAAATAGTTTTTGTGACCAAATTTTATTTGCTAGAGTGTAAATAAAAAATACTGAATTTTTAATTTTCATATACACTTGTGAATGATGGTAATAATCATTACCAAATGTGGTTCATAAATGTATCCAAAAAAGATAAATCATAAAGAAAGTATTTAAAACTTGATTGTTACAACTAGAAAACTTACAAATATTCTGAACTGCGGGTTTTTGTTGTTGAGTCATCGTCAAGAGGTGAAAAACCATTTTGACGAGCCCAAGCGAGTAAACTTTGTAGTTGGTCCTCCACCGACTTCAGGTTTTTCTTTAATTCTATATTTTCATTATATGGACACTTTTTCTTGGAAGATATGGGTGGGGGTCCATGTCCAGGACTTTTATTTCACCCAAGGACATCTTCAACTATCTCTTCTTTAGTGTAAGGTGTAGTATTCTCAGCGATAGGCTCATCTCGTAAAGCATGCGTTCTTGTAAATTCACAATGAGTCAAATTCAAGATAAATCTAACACTATTATCGTTAGGTAAGGAACATCAAGAAGAATGTATTCTAAAAAGTATCGAGCATACTCAGATACAAAGTGATAACCCCCCAACACACACATACACACTGAAACTAGCAATATTATTAGACAATTGGCATCAATCAGAAACTATTCAAAAAACGTCTTAGACAATGAGCATCAATCAGAAAGTATTCAACAATCATCTAACAGAATTTGATACAAAGTGATATCCCCCATAAACTATTTCCTAATATCTCATAAACTGTATCATCCATGTTTCTATTTATCCAAAGAAACATTACTCATGTTTCCGCTAACAAGAAGAGCTCTACTAAATTTGATCCGGACAAATAACTCCTATTACAACTTGAAGTTAATAAGATAAACTAGTTCTCTACTTCAACCTGGTTATATTACAACAGAAAAACAAAAATCTCTAGAGTTTTCCTCTGGCTGCTTTAATATTCTCCTCCGCTTCAGGTGATTCGCATCATATGGTTACTACAATCATCTTTTCAAAAAACCCTATAAATAGGTTTCAGCCATGCAGACTCAAATTAATATGGGTATGATTTCAGAATGCTAATTCTTGCCTTAAAACTTTCTCCAAGCAACCAAAAAGAACATTCTGTGCCCAGAAGATGTAATGAAAAGTAACAAAAAAAATTATGAACTCACATCTTGAGCTATTTAGGTAACAACATCTACAAAGCTAGACCCCAATTCAGCTGGAGACATTTTATCCACAAACTCAACCAAATCCAATGCCGCTTTGCACTTTTGAAATGGTAACTCACCCCGAACCTAAAAACAACGCAAACAAGATACCAAGACTATGAAATACTTGCATGAACAGAAATGCAATACAAAATCACTAAGACTAGGCATATACTTAAGCTATACAGATTCGAACACTATGTAAATGGGTAAATCATTTACATATACATGACTCTTAAGATATAAATAGACCTTAGCACAAAAATGAACCATGGTCCATCTGGGTTGAGGGAGACGACATACGAGGTAGAGGGAAACGACTGATGAAGAAATTAATCCTCTTTATTTTTGTTCTTTATATTTTCTTAGCCTCTCTAACCTACCTATCATACTTGCTGTAAAACACAACAAAACCAAATAAAGAAACTGTAGTTTTGAAGTTGATACTGACTGAAATATTCAAGTTCAGATGATGTTATGAACAATTTTCAGTTTTAAATGGAGAATCAAATTCAAAATCAAATCCAGCTGCAAGTTTTGTAGACTAAAAAACTGCATGTCTCAAAGAGAGAGAGAGAGAGAGAGAGAGGGGGGGGAGGGAGAAACAAATCAGAGAGCGGAAGAGGAGAAAGACCGAGAGAGAGAGAGAATGAAATTGTCAAATGCAGGTCCCAAGGATGGGAGGAAGATGAAAGGAGAAGTAAGAAGGGAAGAAGGAGAAAGAAGAATGAATAAATGGAAGAGGACAGGAGGGAGATGATTGACAAGGGTTTTGATGAGGGTTTGGACGAGGGTTCTGTAACTTGCAATTTAGACCAGGTTGAGGGATATGATTGACAAGGGAGATGAGGAAGATCGAATCTTCAATTTAGATGAGGTTGAAGGAAGAGAGAAATGAGGCTTAGCTCTGTCGCGGGTGTGGGGATGGGGGAATCGGTTCTGCGCATAGTGAGGAGATTTGAGGGAAGTCAGACGATTTTACCACTTTAATTATTTGACCTATTTTTAGGTTTCTGTTTATTGTGACGAAAATAGTAATTGATCGGCAAAAATCTCACTTTTAATGACAAACATATAATTTTGTCGTAAAAATTATGACTTTTACCAACGAAATTTGAATTTTCGTTGGTAAAAGCCTGATAAAAATTCCGCGCGCCCTCTTTTCTATTCTCGGGTAAAATATCTGGGTCTTTATGACCAATAAAAATTTTGGTCGCTAAAGGAGGCTTTTCGCCACGAAATTAATTTCGAGGCTAAAAGTTTGGTCACTAAAAGTATTTTTTCTAGTAGTGCGGCACATTACAATCTTAGGTTGCATAAGATGTATGTAAAGATAACATTTCTTAATGGTAACATTGAATAAATGATTTATATGGTGCAACCAGAAAATTTTATGTCGAGGGACCCAAAGAATATGGCAAACTTAAGAAATCCATATATGGACTCAATGAGGCATCTCAACAATGGTATTTCAAGTTTCATCAGGTGATCATCTCGTTCGATTTTGAGATAAATTTAGTCAATGATTGTATATACCATAAGTTATGTGGGAGCAATCATATTTTTTCTGGTTTTATATATGGATGACATCTTGCTTGTTAGTAATGATATATGCTTATTGCAAGATACCAAGAGATTTCTAGCTAAGAATTTTGAAATAAAAGATCTTGGTGATGCATCTTTTGTATTATGGATCCAAATACACTAAGATCAGTTTTGGGATATTCTTGGATTATCACAAAAGAGCTATATTGAAAAGGTTTTCAAAAGATATGACATGTAAGACTGTAAACCATGTGACATCCCTATGGCGAAGGAAGACAAGTTTAGTCTCAATCAGTGCCCTAAGAATGATTTTGAGGAAAAGGAAATGCAGAAAATTCTCTATGCCTTAGTAGTAGGGAGTCTGATGTATGCTCAGGTTTGTACACATCTGGATATTGCATACATGACTGGGACGTTGGACAAATATTTAAACAATCTAGGCATAGACCATTGGAAATCAGCTAAACGAGACTTGTGATACTTACAGAGAATAAAAGACTACATACTCACATATCAGAGGCTAGATCAGATTGAGATCGTTGGGTATATTGACTCAAATTTCGTTGAATGCCAAGATAACATGTTATGAGGCATCCAATCACAGAATAATGCTGCAAAATTTTATCACAGGGTTACGCATAGTGGACAGCATTAAGAGACTACTCAAGTTATATAGTAACAATAAGTCAGTAGTTCTGTATTTCAATAACAATAGGAGCTCGACAAAGTCAAAGTATATGGACATCAAGTTCTTGACTGTTAAGGAAAGAGTCTAGAGTGGACAATTATCTATAGAACACATCGGAACAAACTTACTAAGATATCCGCCCAAACAGTTTCATAAGCACACTGCTCTTATATGTGTCATGTGTGTCATATCGATTGATAATATTCGATTTTAGTGGGAGTTTGTACTTTTGGATGCTTTTATTTATAAACTTACTTTCAGTTATTTTGGTTTATGGAGTTTTGAGATAATTTCTACAGAAATAAAGTTTTGGTTTATTCACATTCTGACTCTGGTATGGTTTGATCTTACTAAGGTTTTCGGTGGACCATTTGAAAATAGGCATGTTAAGATCATATTACATGAAATTTTCATACTACACATCCACATCATAATCCATGTCATTCAGTTCTATTGACATATGTAACCATTGATGAGTTGAGTTACGATTGATGTAACGAAGACCGCTTTGATCCTATGTTGGTATAATTGATGTATCAGATTGGTTATAGATACATTTTGGTAATGACAACAAAGTTGAGCTCATTGGGTTATTTTGTAAAGTATAATTATAACGCTACACATATAGTCCAAGCGGAAGATTGTTGGATCCTTAATCCGACGTTAGATTTATATGTAAATAATTATGTGTTGCAGACTGTCAAATAAGGTTAAACCCAATTAAAAGTGATCAGCTAAGATTTTAGTGATTTGAGTTTTAATGTATCTAATATGTTGTGGACATTTTGATGTGTAGATACTTTAGGATAATTTTTATTTTTATAATGGGTTAAAATAGAAATATCAAAAGATACTAGATATGATATCTATAAGTGGTTATAGTCTTCATGTCACACGATGAAATAAAATCATTTAAATCTGAAAAGCCAACCGCTAATCATTACAGAGAAAACATAGAGGCTTAATCAAATGAGACTCTTTGATAGAGAATCATATAGATCTGAAAAGTTAACCGCTCGATTCTAAATTGAAAATTCAGATTCACTTCCACTTTAACAATTATTTGATTCATGGTGTGTTCAATATGAGTTATTGTGATTTTCATATATAGTTTATATGGAAAATGATTTTATCTATCAGGTTAGCCCTATTCTACCTATACTATGTCTAAATAGAGTTATCGATAATAAGCGAAATGAAAAATTTCTCTATTATATGTTCATTCTAATTTTAATAATATAGTATAGTATGGACAGAAATTCATTTTAGCATTCTCACCACCGTTTAGATTTTATATGCCGATTAATACGTTCATCATAAATAATAGGATAAATTTATACTTTTTCCCATGAACTATCGCATGTTCGACACTCTGTCCTCTAAACTAAAAGTTCTTGTACTTCCGCACACAAAAAGTTCTCTCAAATTATCTCTTAACTTAGATTTCAATTAAAAATGTCTTCTAGTATTAGCTTTATACCCTTGAGAATTAATGACAAAAATTAAGTTTCTTCTTGTTGAAACAAAAAATGAGCTTCTTCTTGTGCTAATTTAATTTTCACTGCTTTGTGTGACTTTTATTTTTAAGTCTAAGCTGATATTCGTGTCTATTCAATTTTTACTGCCCTGGGTGACTTTTTCCTCTAATTTTAGTGTGAATATATTAGTATGTAATTTTTAAGTATTATTACAGCACAGAGCTGGAGTAGCTCAGTTGGTTAGAGCGTGTGGCTGTTAACCACAAGGTCGAAGGTTCAACCCCTTCCTCTAGCGTTCTGCGTTTTCATTCTTTTTTCTTTTAGCCAAAATTCTGATCATTTATATCATGAAGTGTTTTGCATCACAATCTTCCAAACTGAGAGAAAGTTAGCACTCTTAAGACATTTTTTTTGCCAAAGCACTCTTAGACTTGTTAATGTCCCCTAACCTGATGATTGATGAACTTCATTCTTGTGATGGAAGTCAAATAAATTTGAGATTGATTCCTTTGAACCATTATATTGTGTACTATGATTGATCTTCTGTCAATGAATCAAAAATTTTAGTATCTAATTTCCTTAAGGAGGTGAGATTGTAACGATCCCAATTTTGTTTAAGGAAAATAAATCCTCTTTTGTGTCTATTTTGATATGTTTTTGTTTATTAACTAACGTAGCACAAGTTTGTACATAGAATAAAAATACTTTTAACTTATCTATTGATATTTTTCAAAACTATTGTCAAAATAATGTCACGAGAATAAACACATAATTAATGACATATTAAAATATCAATGTTTAAGTTAAAAAGGAGAAAACTAAATGTTATTAATTAAAAAAGTCAATTTTATTTAATTAATAGTATCTCTTATATTTTCTTCACTCAATGCTATACGCCAATAATATGAAACTAATATATGAATATGTATATTAATTAAAAGAGTCCTGATATTTAAATTACATTAAAAAATTTAACGCTAATATATATCGATTCCCTATTTTCTTTGTTTTCTATCTACCTACAACATATGTATAAAATACTTAATTATTCTGAAAAATCGTATTTTTCTGAGACAAACCGTTCTACTTTTTTCATCTTTTTTAGGTTACAGTGGTTTTTTTCTCAATTATCTTGAGGAATAAAGTTAAATAGACCTACTAATCATCAATAACACCCAGAATATTGTTTTTCATAGAAATTGTAAGTCGACAATGAAAATATAGACAACCGATAATATATAAGATATATGCATCTATAATAAAAGAAGTTAGAGCATGATAAAAATTAACAAAGTGAATATTCTAGATAAAGTAGAATAAAATAATTAAAATATAAAAATTAGAAACAATGATGACGACGATGATGACGATGATGATGACGATGATGATGATGACGATGATGATGATGACGATGACGATGATGACGATGATGATGATGATGACGACGATGACGACGACGACGATGACGACGACGACGATGATGATGATGATGATAAATTATCATACACCTAAATAAATTCATGACTGAAAGCCACAAACGAGCAAGTCCAGAAGAATAAGAAAAACCCTAATTACATAACAAAAAGAACCCTAACAAATAACCGGTAATGACAATCACAAATGAACAAATTCAAAACAATAAAAAAATTCACAATTATAGAACTAAAAGAACCCGAAACTATAACAAACAAAAAACAACACTCCCAAGTTTAACAAAAAGTAAACATATCTGACAAATTACCTGGGAATGATAATTTTGATTGGGTGACCATTTGGGGTGGCCTTGAAATTTTGAATGAAGAGAAGATTGTTGGAGGGGCAACAAATCTATGAGCTTAGGCCTAAATATCAAGTCCATACATTCTAACTATAATTTCATTCACAAAATATAAAAACGTAATCAATGTCAAAATCACACATGCTATAAGACAAATTACAAGTCATGATGATGGGTTAGAACATACAATCTTTTTGACATTTCCGGTTCGTCTCACGTTAAATCGGCCATCTGGCAAGGTGTCCCAGTGATTTCCTCGTCCATGATGGAGATCTTGGCCATAAACCAATTATCTCAACCATTGTGTACCAGAATACAGATCTAGATTACACAATACATTTACACAATCATACTAAGTCAACATTTAATATCTTAACTATATTAAATTTGTTTATCGTCATTTCTAGCTCAAGTGTTGGCTCGTATCTATCCACGATCTTGTGTTTCCTTACAAATTAGGAAGCTCTACTAGTTTTGAAACACATAGACTCTACAGTGGTATAAAAAAAATATAATACACAACGTACATACAAACCTAAAATAAGGATGATACTAAGTAGTAGATACTCACAAAAAAGAACGTGGGAAGAAATCAGAATCGGTTGCTCATCGACGCACGACGAGCTTCCAAGGTCAAACTGTTGACAAACAAGTCTATAAGGTCCGAGTCAAGCCAATTTTCTAGACCGAAAGTATTTAGGTCTCTCTATTTAGCATGGAAACCATAATGTCTAACGAGAATCTCACTGCAAAAGATAAATAAAAGACAAACTCAATCAAAATTTGGTTGTGACGGTGTGTCAAATTTTGTTAGATTAGTGTGACTACTACTTATCCTCTAATATTTTCTCAAAACTATACTCCACTAAACACTCATCTTTCACTTCTAGTGGGTCTTCGAACGTGTAATGACCCACTTTAATACCTTCTTTTTGTGTTTAGTGGTCGGTTTACCCTTCAAATAAGATGAACTGAGTAGAGGACCATCTCTCATCTACTGCGTGATGCGCAACTTCATCGGGAATTGGCTTTCAGTAGACTCGGACAAGACTTGTTTGCCCTACCAAAACATAGCCCCAAGTAAGGTGGTAGATTAATAGTTAGATTATACATGTTGTTCCAATCATAGATGGTTTCCTGACCAATAGTAGGTCAGAGAATACATTGTCTGAAGCATCCAGCTAGATGCACCTTTTATCATTATTGCCTTTATATAAAGGTGATGAAGAGACAAGTAGCTCTTCTTCACGGGAGGGACTCATATCCTCATCAAAACCTCCTTATTCTTTACCTTGAGTAGGGGTGACACGTGCCTCATCGTCTTGGGCTCAAGACTTACCAGTGTCCCATTCCAAATGACTCGCCAATGTTGTGCACATATTATCTTGAATGGCCATGATCTTTCTCTACACCTCCTTAATTGTGATATATCCTCCCTCATGGAGCTAGACTCTGCCTGAAGAATGATCACTTATGCACTTAAAGAACCTAGCCCGACGATAATATAACCAACCAAATTTACAATATTTTAAAACACTCACCGCACATCTTTTAGGCCAAGCTTCTCTCCCCTTGATTTTACAAAATAAATCATCTTTGCAACGGCCATGTCGTTCCACCTTAGCTGCGAAGGCTGGTTCAAGTCAACATAGTTGGCAGCACATGCCAACTTCTCTAGATAAAACAACTGCATCAAAATGAACTTAATACTAAATATACGTATGTTAAAATGCGAAAGTAATACCAATGTACACTAAGTATATTACCTGTATAAATAACAAGCATCTGGTAAGGCTATGGTGGTGGTTGCTTTGATACCTCACAACACCATCCATAAAATCTTTAAAACAAGCAGAAGCCCAATTCTTCTGTTGGATGGTCGTAGGTGACTTCACAATGTGCAACCATGAATGACTGACGATTGGTTTTGATCGAGGAGATAACAAAACCTCGACAATGTACAACACAAAGTCTTGGCTCCAACAGTCACCACCAGACTCCTCAATCAAGAATTTTGACAAGGCGTTCGCTGGAATATCACCTTTGACATTCACCCACTTCACCTTTAGATCTTTTATCTCAATCACATCAGCATCGGATTTGATCTCTTTTCCACAGTCAAAGATGCTCAGTATAGAAGTCACATCATTTGCGGTGACTTTGAATGTCGACCCATGGAAATTCAACGTGCAAGTGGTTGGATCGAAGTAACCTAATAGTTGCTGCAAGAAGTTCCTCTTCAGCTTGTGACATTTAATATCCAACAACCCTCTGAATCTCATCTCCACGACCACTCTCCTCTTCCCCTCATCAAAATTTACAATAAGATCCATAAATTTATTGAGTATACAACGTGTGAGCAACTTTCGTTTAAAGGCAGGCCTTCTCGGATGACTAGGATTGGGTTGTTTCACTCTTCTTTCAATGGCATGGATTTCTTTTCCTTTAAATAATTGAGTTTCGCTTCTTTCATCATAATTTTCCACTATAAAGCTAGATCTTTTCGTGTCTGCATATCAGAAACTCATTTAAATTACAATCAAAATTTATCAATTCTATGTTATAATGTAATGTTTATTTAAACGTACTTACTTCATGACCACTAATGCTTTCACCTGCCGCCCTCATTTTAGCACATTTTTCACATTGTTTTAGTTTTAAACAAAAACATTAACATTGCAACAATTTATATGAAAATATATAATATTAAATTGATGATCTCATTAATTACTTACAAGTATATAAAGAAACCCTTTTGTACCTTCTTCACGTTGACATTTGTGTTAGTCATCTATAATATATGTTAGTATAATCAAATTTAGTCATATGATAATGTCTTCTTATCATGATTATCCCTGATACTAATTTATAATGGATTGAACATCATATAGCAAGAATGCTATAATGGCATACCAATGTTATGTTCTTGTTTACATCTGCCCATATTATGTTATTAATTAGCTTTATGCAATGACTATTTGAGATAACAAATTAATTGGAAGTGACATAGATCAACAATCTTAATAGATGATAAACATGATGTGTAAAGAATTTAAAGAATGCAAGAAACTTATTTAATCTAGTTGCAACATGCTCTTCTCCAAGTTTTTTCATAATTTGTCATGCTAAAAGAATCATATTAGTAAAGTTTCACCATGTAGGTAAGCTAGTTAAAAACTCTATAAATGTTCAAATCTCTATAATCATATAAAAATGGCGTTGATCATGTAATTCTCTCTAAAGTAGGACTTCCCTTTTATTTGATTGTTTGAAGGATAACGAGTACAATAATAATCATCTAATAAAAACTATACATCTGAAATAACATAGTTTTCATGAAAGAAAACAACCTCAAGTGATATCTCCTTCCAACTACAATATTTCGTATAGAAACATGAAAAAGGTAACAAAATGAGAAACTAGTCTACAACATAGCAAGTTCCATTTGATTAAGTAAATCTAGGCTACTGATATTGAGACATAAATTTCATAAGTGAATGACTACCAACTTTGTCAATGCCGACAAGTCACTCCTATTGATGATCAATAATCAAGAGGTTTCACCTGAAAAACATAAGGAGACACTTTTATAATTGGGTAAAAATCCAACTGCAAACTATCATTATGTTCTCAAGTAAATATATTCTAATTATAACAATATTAATCTTATTTCTCAAGAGCAACATACAACATTAAGACATGAACATAATCTAGCCCTTTTTCCAAAATGTAAACAATGAAGTAAATAAGCAATAAACAAAAATATCACTGGAATACATAAATCATTCATATTCAAAGGCAACCCAGATAGTATACCGAACTGATGGTTAACTATATCCGTTGTTTATTAGAAAAAAACTATGAGCCAATAGATAAAATTCTAACGAACTATATTCTCACTTTTTTTGTTACATTGGAATAATGAGAATAAACTCTTGACCATTTGAGATCCATACCATAATAGCATTAACAAATTGTTTTATGTGAGGTTGTGTAGATCAACATTAATTAAGCCTGTATGTTTGAGACAGTAATGACACAACGATTTCTATCTCTTCTCATAGAATGTATTATATGTTGACTATATGGAATAATTCTTGCAAAATAATTGGTTGCTTGCATGTCAATTTAATTTGACAAAAACATACACTTAAAGAATATTCTTTTAATTTTTTCCTAAATACACTAAATTTGGCAAGGAAGAATACATGAAGAGAAGCAACCATTTGCAATTATATTATTCCAAAGGGTTGGAAAAAGGATATAAATTGGCCTCTCAGTGAAGCTGGGGCTACTCGAACTAAATGACCTACGTTATATTTTTCAAAAAAATTAAACAAAATTTGTGTGACTTACTTAACCAATATAAATAAAATAAAAATAGTTTATGATTTCAAGTGAGCACATGGGCTTACTTAACAAATCTAAACAACTAAAATCACTCATTCATACAGATCTCTTCATGGATCCCACTCCCAAAATAAAAATCTAATAAAATTCTTGGTGACGATATAGAAAATCTAACAGCCAAAAAAAGGTCAGCAATAAAATCATTAAAAAAAAAGAATATTTTACTCACTAAACATGTTGAGGCTTGCTCCTATTAGACCTCAACTTTAAGCCTTAACTAGGAAATATATGAATGTAACTTCTAAGCTCCTTATGGCAAAGCCAGTATGTGGTTCAACCCTCAACACAATTGTGATTGACAATGTGGGTGAGAACCTTCATTATGTGTCAAAAACATACTCCAACTTCTTTAGGATCGTCCTAGATTAGGGTTGATTCACAAGTTGAGACTTGATCATTTAGGAAAGTATCATATTCCCATCAATTTCATTGTTTAAGGAAGTATGTTAGAGTGCTTTACGTGACGTTAGGTCAGGAAATTTCCCACCCCTTTTATGATCGAACAACTAGGAGTCTCCTTGCCTCATCCAACGGCCAAGAATTAATCCCGGTATTCATGCCATTAGAAAACTCACGGCATGGGACAGCGACCAATAGATCTAAGACATATGAATGAGGATACTCTTCAAAACTCACAAATAGAAAGGCAAGTGAGCTAGACAAAACGAATAGAAATCTAGACAGAAAAAAAACTAACTAGGACAAAATGAAATGATGTGACTTAAGACAAAAAAAATTGTTGATCAAACTAAGACCAACAAATTGAATATTGCTTGTACGAAATAGATTGAAGACTACTAAAAAGCGGATATTCGGCTAAAAATGAAATGTTCATATTTTTCTTGAAAATTCTTACTCCCATTAAATAATTTGTATCTATATGTATTAGGATTTCAATTCATGGATCTCTCAATTTGAGAAATCAAAATAAGAGTCGGACCATTGATTTTACCCCTTTCAAATTTGATAAAATGTTGGTTGATGGTACATTTCGTTATAGTTCTATATTCAGAGTATCATGTCCGATTAGACCACTCGACTTCTATGCCCCTCTCAATGGATTCTAGGAAGGGTGACGCCTTAAATCAATCAAAAAGCTTATTTTCTTTGATTTTCTTTGATTGAGGGAACAAATACTATTTATTAGCTTAACTAATCTTTCAAGAGAATCTAATCTTTCAGTTAGTTCATTACAATCTATGTAAAACAAGGGGTAAAAGCTTTCTATGAAATTTTCTCCCTCATAAAGTCGTCAGCCTTCCCTAGCCCGCCCATCGTCGCTTCCAGTGAAGCTACGAGATCATGAGCAAGTGAATTAACAAGCTATGTTCCTAAACAAGGGCGACCATCTTTGTTTCTGTTCTCATATCCTTTCAAAGCACACATTTTCTTCATTTTGCGTTTTCTTCCTATTCCTCAATTTTAGTAGAAGGAACCTAAAAAATAACTATTAGGAAAATTTCACTTTATTCCTCAATTTTAGTGCCTTTGCACATTGCCACCCAAACTCGGTGAAGTAGTGAAGTTCACTCAGTCGTATTTGTTTCAAATTAAACTCATCTTTCAAAATATCTAAGACAATTTTAGTCATACTAGTATAAGAATCACGTTAAATATAAAAAATGATATTTAAAATTCAATTTTGACATTTTCAAGAGTCTAATAATAAAACATGGTTTCAAATTTATAGTCACTTCATGATTGATGATCACTTAAATCAGGTGTAATGAATGCGTAGCTCTGGGTCACAATGTCTTTTGATTTTTTTATGGTCCACCATTTTGAAGAACTAATTTGTTGTTCTCCTTAAAAATCAAATGGAAATTCCATAGCTATTAAGTAAATGCTAGCAATATTTCACATAATTTTATCGTTTTATCTTGTTATTTAAACTAAATATTATCACTAACAAAAAATTAAAAACATTCTCTCTTAATAGAAAGCTAATCTCAAAAAGCCCAAAAGCCCAAAATTCTCTTACCAAGAAAAAAATGAAAAGCCATAAAACCTTATAAACCCAATAAAAATTAAAATCACAAAATTCCAATCAAAAGAAACCCTAATAATTTTCTTTTAATCCTCTTTGCCGCGACAATCAACAAATGCATTTTATTCTCTTGCTCTATCTCAACTGAGCTTCTTCAGCCTCAATTTATAATAGAATTCAACTTTCATCGATCCCTAAAATCGCATCTCACAACACATGTTAGATCCGACCAAGAGGTTCTCTTTTTCTACCTAGGTCTTTTGCATCTGTTTTACAGGTGGCATGTCACAACTAAGGTAGAAAAGATTATGCCAGCCTGAACGCCATCAAGGCTAATATCACCGTTCAAATTTCTCTTTCGGTTTCCTTGTGTACATTCCTTTTTGAAATTGAATGCTATGTACAAATGAATTCTTACATATCTATCATTGTGTCTCTAGCATTCTTTGTAAGTTGGGAATTCTTCCTCTTAGTCTTCAATATGAGAAAGTTTGAATGTTATGTATTGGGATGAGTTTATGAAAGTATTTATTGGAAGCTATATTCATGGTATCATGTTTGAAAAATATGCCTCTATAAACAACAACAACATTCATTTATTTCATTATTATGCTACGTCAATGTATTTAGAACATTTCCTGCGTTGTAGACACCAACCAACGTTCTAGGTTATGAGTAATTTTCAACATTCGGCTATATTCATGCATTTGAGACCTTTAGCGACCGAGTTCTAAACATGATAAATGTGCAGTGATTGGTGAGGATGTAAAGTGAAGGGTAATTTAAGAAATCAAAAGTTTGTCTTGAATTAAATCTATTTTAAAGTTACTAGTAAACTTTCACGTGCGTTGCACGTAAGTAAAATCATCATATTATTTTGGATATGATCTGAAATCTAGTTACCAATTCATAATTTAATGAGAAAACACCTTCATAAATTGATTCAAAACTAATGAGAAAACAACTTCAGAATGTAAAATAGCTTTTATAAAATTAGATTTTCTAAAATCATGTATTTTTTAACAAATTAACTACTAGTCTCATTTGAATTAAAATGACAATTATGTGTGCAGATAAAACTTGAGTTGTCAAACTATTCGATCTATTTTTATTACATGTATATTCTATATAGAAATGTAACACGATGAAAATAGACAATGCCGTAACCGAACAAACTCTTTTTTTGTTATATTTTGCAATAATCACATATTATTTATTGTTATTTTGTTTTTTATTTTTTGTTTTTTTTGTTTCTTCCTATGATTCAAAGCTATGTACCATCTTTATTAAAATTCAAAGAAAAAAAATAATTGGACTTCCAAAATAACCCTTATTTACACCGATACATGCAACCCCAAACTCTTGCAAAAGAAACATATGAATAGATCATCATAATTCAAAAGAAAGAAAATGAATCATTGGTAATATTAAAATTCAATAGAAAGAAAACTGAAAATTGTCTTGAGAGACTGTTGCTCTATATAAATTTTTCATGTTCAAGTTTTTGTGTAGTTAGCTCAACTCTTTTCTTACCAGCATATCAATTTAAAAACTTGGGAGTCTCATACACTGACTGAAAATTCTACAGCTTCATTAAATTCAATACAACCTCGGATACAATTCTTATCGTGATTTTTAGGTAAATAGCAATATCATAGTGTGTAATTAGATTTTTATCAAACATTTGAAAACATTAAATTTTTGTCAAATTTGTAATTATATCTCTGATTTTTATAATATAAATACTGTAAATGCCCTTCAATGTAAATAAAAATAATAGTATACATTTTACACATATTCACTCTCCTATCCGTACATGTTAATTTAAAAAAAATAGAAAAATATTTCATGCTTAAAAACTTTCCTTATTATCCACATCAATTACTTGCCTAACACAACTCTCTTTCCTCAATTAAATCTTTTCATTTTTTACCCACACCTCAAATCTCTCTCCTCAATTATCACTCCTCAATTCTCCCTCATCATCAGTAGAAGAGATTTTCAAATTTCACCTACTCACTCCCTATCTCTCTCTTCAATTAACCTTTTGCCGTCTTTTTCTCCTAAATTGAAAACAGAGTCTCCTTCTCTCTTTCAACCTCTCTCTCCCCTCGTCGAACAATATACATCGTTGCCGGCGAGATATATTGTCAATCAATATCTTGTATCACGTCGCTAATCGTCACATGGAGGTAGTTTTTGATCCGGAAGCCTTCCACCACAACCTAAAGTTTTAAAATAACTAAATAGTTAATGTTAAACTGTATTCCTCGCCGGAAAACATAAATTTTTTGTGAAAATCCTTTGTTCATTGTCATGCATGTATATCTCAAAACTTTTTTTGTCATTAAAGGTTTTTTTTTCTGAAATCCTAATACTAGAAGATTTAATGTCAATACAGTTAACTAAGCTTGGATAAAGTGGAAATAAATATGCAAATCATCTTAAAAAATCAGAGCCTACGGAAACTACCAAGAAAAGAGGTATATGTGTTAATTTTTTGAGATCTTTGAACGTAATCTTTGTTAATCTTTCTGTAAATTTTTGTTAATCTTTATACGAAACAGAGGTATGTGTGTTCATTTTCGTTAATCTTTGTACGAAATTGTTTTTTGAAACATGCAAATCATCTTTGTTAATTTTTGTACCAAATCTTTGGTTAATATAGTTTACTTAGAATCTCCCAATTTGAAATATTTTTTAATTTTTTAATATGTGTAAACTTCAAACTACATGAAAATGTGCACTTTTTTTTGTTAATCTTTGATCACGCCGTGAAGACAAATTTTTTAACTCTAACTCCCAGTGAAGTTTATCCTTATTAACGTATAACCAAAGTGGTAATTATTTTTCTCCAATGTATATATGAAAATCAATTGATCATTCGTATATCAGAACGTGGCCAGATGATTCGTAGGGTCTTGTATGAAACTAAATTTTCTTGGTACGGAATATTATACAAACTATAGACAAAATGAACATGTGTTTGGGTGCTTGGAAAGTTCTAGAGGCTGTATTTGTTGGAATTATGTCCATAAAGAGAGTGTAATAACTATTGATGATTATTTAGTTATTTCTCTAACATTTGGTATTACTAAATTTAGTGAATGAATGGAAGTTTTTTTCTATTAATTAAAGTGTGTTTATAATTTACTCAAGTCCTGAAACTATTGTCAACGTAAGAAGAGTAAAGACAAAAGGGTGTTATAGACAAACTCTTCTAAAATAGTTCAAAATGTTATCCGTAGTCTTAGGATTGACTGGACAATCAAGTCCGATTACAACTGTTAAGTTGTACCAAAGGATGCCGGTCTTGGGGCATGGGAGTGGAGACTCTAACGGTTGACCTAGACATGTTGTGGAATATATTGAATAGACTAATAATAAATTAGTTTAGAATAAAGCCGTTTATCTAGCTCTAAATCTGTGTTACACCTTAAGGGTATTTTCATAATTACCTTAATCTTGAGGTGAATACAAAACTTAACTTAGTTAGTTACAATATTTGATACGACAAAAGAGTGAGTTCAAATTTTCAGACAATATCTTGGCTGTTGGGATCACGATTCAACTATGTTAGAGTTACGTGATTCACATATATGAAAATTCATGACGCGATTGCAAATACAACAATATCACCTTATGCTTTATTGATGGGTATGTGAATAAATTAACTTGGTCAAGTATTCAATGAATGAATAATTGAATAAGACATGATGAACTGTATGAGACAATTCACTTCTTATTCGCAGCCATTAAATGAGTTAAGAAAATAACAACTAAACGTATAAAATGGTAATTTTACACTCCGCTCTTGTTACTGATATTCACGAAGGGTAATATGTCCAAATATTCTGTGGACCGTGTAATAAAAGTATTTATTCGCACCAACAGAAAATGTAGCGAGCATGAATCGAGAGTTGATTCGGCAACGGACCTATAGTCGAGTCGTACAATGTCATGATTAAATAGTTCGAGAATTTATGGAGATAAATTCACCATGTATTTGAATCATATAACTTATTCATGTGGGTCAATTTGATCTCAGGAACAGCTCATAAGGAAAAGAATAAAAAACAACACCAGTTGGATGAAAAACGTGTTTTGGACCAATGTACATTTTCCGAACCCATATGTGATGGGTGTTCACTATAAGAAATATAGAATTATATAGGAATAAAATACAAGAGTGTCAGTCTCCTCTTGTTAAAAATAAGAAATAAGAAGAGAATTAAAAATCAGGTAAAATTTATTCGTCAAAAAGAAAAAGAAAAAGCGGGAGGGGCAAAATAGAAGCGGGACACACACTTAAGCAAAAATTGGACCCAACTCATTTCGTTCTCTCAAGCTCTCTTAGTGGGGGGCTCGATATTTTCTTCGAAACATTCTCTTGAGCTCTCTGCTCGATTTTCTTCTCCATTTTCAGAGAAGCTCTGAAAATTGTTGCTTCTCTCTACACAAGTTCTCCCTCTCCATTTTATTCTCCATTCTCAAGCTTTCTTGGCATAGAGATCCTCGGTGCAAGTTCTCCCTCTCATAAGACCTAGGATTGGACTTCAACGGAGCTTCTCCCTCTCAGATGACCTAGAGCTCGAAGATTCTCACTAATTAGCTTCTCTCTCACTCTCTCGTTCAAAGATAGAGGAACTAGGGTTTCATTAATTTTCAGGTTTGATTTGACCCCATCGTCGCCTCACACATTTATCGTTGGTTTCATTTTCCCTTCCTCATACTCTTTCTCCCTCTCTCTGAATTATGTGAAGCTTCCATTCACTTTCTTTCACTCTTTCTTCAATATTCAATGTTTTATTTTCTGAATTCATACAGACTATGCAAATGGTTCTTGTTCTTTCAAGCTTTGAAGTGTTTTGGTGAAGTTTTGGTGAAGTGGTAACTACTCTACTCTCTTTCTTGCAAAAAATTCATTTTTCTCATTTTGGAGCCAATTAATCGTTAATGGAATTTTTTTGCTTATTTTCTTCTCTGTCCACCGAAAGAAGGTGGGTATGTGATCATAAGTGCTTTCCTAGTTCTAGTGTATATAGGGAGCTTTACTTAAAGAGTTACATTATCTTATGATATTGAATAACATGATTTGAAGAATCTACTATTTCTGTTTGTTGTACAATTTCACCAATGACAAATAGTGTTATTGTAACCACAACTTCGGTAGATTGTCAGATAGGCAGATTTGTTACTATTGTTTCTCTTTCCTTTAATTTACTCATTTCAAAAATAGATGTGGCTGAGGGAAAGAACCAGTTAGTTATTAGAACTGAGCCAGAATCTCCTTTAAATTAATCTTTCTACTCCATTATATATAGTGCATTACTAAAAACAATTTCACTAGTAGAGTGTAGATATACTAGTTATTTCTTAATGGAAAAATAGTGTAGATTATGAGAAGTTATCCATTGCATGCCTTATTTTATCTTCTTGATTTCGTTCAAATTGATCTATCAAAGATTTTTATAATCGCTCTCAAAACTTATCTAGCTTGGTTTTGGTTCTCTAATTGTTGGTGATGTGTTATTATTAGCTATCCTGGTTGAGCTTATGCAAAGTGATCTTCCTTTAAATCTGACTCATTCAACTTTCAAGTATCCCGAATTCACCCATTATACTGCTTCTGGGTATCTAGCAGCATCTTCCTGAGAAATTTGAGTGATAATTTCAGCAGTGCTTGTTATATATTTGGTTCTAGGCCACAATCAGCTTACGGTGACGAATATATCATGATGGTGTCACTCGATACGAGAATCATATATATGTGTTTCTCTGTTGTTGCAATTAACTAGTCGCGAGAGCGAAAACTTTTTCAAAATCTCAGAGATTCATTTATCCTTCATCATTATTGATGAATATAGAGTTTTGTGTATGCATTACTTTACTACCCGTCTGTGTGTGTTTTCTTACAGTTTACTCGACTGAGCTTTGATTGTGTATGTATATGTTGCTCTTGTTTTTTCCTTTTCTTTTTTTACTCTTGTAGACTTTGATTATGTATACAGATTTTTGTGTACGCATTACTTTACCACTTCTACTTGTCCACCCTATAAGACCTAATTGTAAGTAAGTGCCCCAAAATAATCCATCTTTCTCATCCATCTATCTCTCTCTGTCACTGAGAATAATAGTGGAAGTTAGTCGGTTCACAACAGTAGTTTCTGTTTCGATATGTGCAATCCTCGAGTTCATAATCAACCATCTCACTAAACAGAACCCCAAAAACCACAAACTTCCATCAGGAATGATATTAGATATCAAGTGACAGTCAGAACCATTAGAGATTTAACATGTTTTATTTAGCGCATACAACTATTGACTAAAGGTATGCAATTAATACGTTTCTTATATTCATAATTGTAGTTTCCATGATGGATAGAGATTGGGTGCATTGTAAGAGGTAATGAAAATTAATTCTCACGCTACTTCAATCTTAGTATTGAAAAAGATAGTTTAAGTACTTAGATTTTACTTTTGAATTAATAAAGCTTCAGATGAGTACATGCAAGGAGCAAGACAATTCATTAGAGAGGCCATGGCTAATGCAAATCATCCAGAAAAAATTATGTGCCCTTGTAGGAATATGAGTCATTAATACCCAAATGGTGTTTTTGAGCTGCGAGAGTATGGGTTGATGTGACAAAGAAACCTAAAGCTTTATAATGGAGAACAAATTCTTATATGACTCGCATTGAAAATGCTTTAGGATCTACAATTGCATGGCCCGCTAATAAAGTTCATTATGGTAAGATTTAATCATTTTTCTGATTTCTATTCGTAATGTTGTGTTGCATTAGGAGTTAAAGTAATGGAGATTATTTACATTTGTTAATCTGGCCGTCATTATTTATGGTTAGATTTGTATCTGAAGGTATTTTCATCATTTAGTACTGCTGGTTTTACTGCTGAATATTCTGACATTTGCCTAAGCCATAGCTGTACTAGTGTTTAATTGAGGGAATGCCTGAACTAGAAGTGTAAGCTTATTTGTAGGATTGTTTATGTTCGATTATGCATGATTTGAGGTTTAAGAGGCTGAATTTTATCATTATTAATTGAATTTGACTTTATTTGAGGCTGAATTTTGTCAAGTTATGCATACTAATGTTGGTTGGTAGGAAAATTGTTAATTTCGATGTTGGTAACACATGTTTTAAAGTTCAAGAATATTATTTGAAGGTAGGGTGGGTATGGGTAGGGGAGGGGGCGGTTAGAGGATGAATTATGTTTGGTTATGCTTGCTTTGAGGTTTAAGAGACTGAATTTTATCATTTTACCATTATTCATTGAAATTAACTTTGTTTGAGGCTGAATTTTGTCAAGTTATGCATACTAGAGTCGGTTGGTAGGAAAACCGTTATTTTCGATGTTGGTAATACATGTTTTAAAGTTCAAGAATATTCTTTGAAGGTAAGGTGGGGTGGGTATAGGTAGGGGAGGGGGGCTATTAGAGGTGAATTATGTTTAGTTATGCATTCTTTGAGGTTTAAGAGACTGAATTTGATCATTTTATCATTATTAATTGAAATTATCTTTGTTTGAGGTCAAATTTTGTCAAGTTATCCATACTAGAGTCAGTTAGTAGGAAAACTGTTATTTTTTATGTAGTAGAATGTCATGTTTCTTGTAATGTATGCTTTTGACATTTAGATGGTTAGATTATTAGACTAGTATTTGGTTATTGTTTATTTTTTATTAAGCTTTAGATATTCAGAACATAAAATGACTATTTTTTAAAGACTTTGGTGTTTAAGCTGAATTTTATGTGCTAGATGGTATGTTTATATTGTTGTGAGAATAACATAGACACATTAGTAAATGATGTGCTTCTTTTACGTTTGCGGGATTTTCCTGAAGATGTATGTAGCAGTAGGCAAACTTGTTGATGGGAAGAAATATCGCTGTAATTATGAAACACAATGAAGGGTGTGTTCCGTGATTGAATTGTTCAAGGTTATATGTTTGATGCAAGTTATTGATTTGTTATCATAGTGAATAACTAGTGTTATTTTCTCAAAGTATAAAATGGTGATGTGAGCAATGTGAAATTCTCTTAAACTTACTATCTTATTCTTTAAAATGCAGGACCTACAATCCTTTGAAGGTTTTTAATATCACGTCAAATTTTGAAGAGTAGTAGTGAAACTTTGAATTTATTTTGTAGCATTATGAAACTTTTAGATGTTTTTTTTGTTTTTTGTATAGCATGTTGTACTAGTAGACTAATTACTAGTACTTTTATATGATAATTATGGATGGTACTTATGGATAATATTTTGTGAAAATGAAATGATGTTTGAATGCATTTTAGTATAGTAATGTATTACTTTTGAACGATTAAATAGGTACGTAAACATGTTGATATAAATTGACTGTAAAAAATAGCATTTATAAAATGCCAGAAAAATCTCTTTATAAAATGCATAATTTATAACAAAAAACTATATCAATGAGATTCAAAAAATCTTATGATATTTGATTTAATAGGATACAAAAATACACGTGAATATTATTTCACGAGAATTATAAACAACTATTGAATAAAAGTAACAGGAGTCAAAAAACCTCATTAAACAACATTCTACAGGAGATGAGATACACAGACTTTTGATATGAGGGGCTGTCACGGGCGCCGCATGATCCCTGTGAATTACATTTCATGGGGATATCCGCCTCTTGTAGAATGTAATTTTTCTTGTAGTGGTTGTCACTCAATTAGTGAAGTGTAAGTAATTAATGTTCAAATTAATTAATTGGTTATTTTTTAATTATTAGATAATTAGTAAATAAAAGAAATTAATTAATTTATTGATAGAGATCAATTAATTTATTAATTTGGATTAATAAAATTGGACACAACATTGACTCTAGGGAGACATGTAATTTTCGGCAATAACAAATATTAGAGGGGAATTTTCGGTAATTTAACATATATAGGTATATGTGTAAATTCCGTAATTATTAAATAAGGGATGACAATAGAGTTGCATAAAAAAAACCTCAATACAGTGTGTAATTACACAGAGCATAGAATCACAGCTTCTCTCCCTCCCCCTAGTTGCCACCGAAATACACAGAGGAGAAGGAAAAATGTGATTTTTCTTCTCCACTTGTTTTGAGAGCCCACACTTAATTCATGATCAACATCCGATTGAGATATACTTCTGAATCCTACGAGTGGTTGTTAGTGTGAAGGCTGATTCGAGTTCTACGAAGAATGAAGAATGGAAAGACAATCAATAGGATTTCACCAAGTCAAAAATTCTCCGATACAACATAAAGTATAAATCATTTCTACCTCTATTGAATACGTTTAACTAAGTATACATAATCGTAAGTATGATTTTAATATTTAATATGATTAAATGGTTGATATGAATAATATTTTACTTTCCGCCTACGAACCATTCGTGGTTCATTAATTTTTTCTTAAATTTTAAAACCCGATCCAACAATTGGTATCAGAGCCTTGTATGGTAATTCAAAATCGTTTTGAATGTTTTTTTATGAATGGATCCCGATATGTTGGCTATAGGCGTTTTATTTTAATTTTGAATTGATGTCACCGAAATTGAGCCATAAAATTTTATGTAATTTATTTTCTTACAAAAGTTGTATTTGTTTTAAATTCCATATAATTCGTCGACGCCTCGGGAAGTCGCGGTCGAAAACCGTCATCCTCACCGTCGCTGCTACTGTGGCCGGTCATCACCTCCACTGCCGTCACCGGATGTCACTGCCGCCACCCCCCGCTGTGCCGCGTAGCCTCCTGTCCCATTGCTTGCCATTGTGATGCATGGTGACTAGGGTTTGTGAAATCCTAGGCGATAACAATTAGGATTTAGGAAGCCTTATGATGTTTCGCGAAAATCATTATCCTATCTTTTATCCTTTAAATTTTGATTTTTGATTTTTGATTTTTAAACGGATAAAAAAAATTAAAATTCAAAAGATAATTATCAATTTTTTTTTATCTTTTGAATTTTGAATTCAAAAGATAATTAACAACTTTATCTTTTTATCTTTTGAATTTTGAATTTTTAAGAAAAGATATTTAAAAGGATTACTTAATTAGGAAAATAGTTTTTCTTAAATAAAGGGTTTTAATCAAAGCTTGAAAGCGTGATTGCACTGTTGTAAAGAGTTATAAAATTGGTGGGACCTCTTGAAAGTCAAGGAGATCATTACAGACCCCGTGAAGACTAATATTCAAATTATCATAATTTATATTCTTTTTATAGGTTGTAATTAGAAATGAACCAATATGGAGGTTAATTTTGAATGATGATTTATTATTAATATCGCACCATCATATAACATGACACATTGATATAGGGATATGCCAATATCAAAATGCCATATAGGGACATGCATCATTGTATTTCAAATTTATAATGAGTTATAATTTAAATTCAATGCGCATTTTATAAAAGTTATACATTTTATATTGGGATTTAAATTTTATAAAAAAAGTTCATATTTTTTAAACTTATTTTTTCCCAATTAATAAATTGTTATAATTTTTGAAAAAACAACAAAACATCCATTTTTCAAAAACTTAGTGGGAGGGTCGTTTACGTTGAAACGTTTATAAGATCTCCAACGCAAACTTGATCGTAGCACGAACAATAGTTTAGAGCCGTCCTAATGGTTCTCTCTTCAGTGAGAGAAATTTGGGAATCATGTCGCTTTTAATCATTAAGTTGATAAAGAAGCTAAAGCTTGTAAAGGAAGTCAAGAGGCAGGACCGTTCCTAGACGGACTGTTAGTTCATGACAACCTTTAAAATTGATGCATTGGTTAAACACTTATACCGAAGCACATTGAAATCCCCCGAAGGGGCTAGTCAATGGAGCTAAGGTGACAAAAATAATTGGTGATTGGTTAAGCTAGATGTAGTGACATCTTGAGAAGCCTTAACCAAACAAACGGAGTCTCGATGCGATAGGAGGTAGCTTGGACATGTCCTTAGATGAGACAAGCTATCGTTGTTGATCGTAACATCATGGAAGAAATATTTTTTATTTGATTTTTAAATATTTAAGTATTTGCATCATGCATCATACTTTCTTAAATGATTGAGAATTTATTTACACCACTTCATTTATTTTTTTTCGGTAATCAAGTCTTTATCCCTACTCTCAGCTATCTTAAATGCGAACAAACTTACTGGTGAAAATTACGTGGATTGAAAACGTAATCTTGATATAATGCTGATGATAGCGAAACACAAGTTCGTGCTCCCGTTGAGCCTATTGTTGAATCGACTCAAGAGCAAAATGATGTTTATGCTTCTTGGCTGCGTTTTGATGAGGTCGTCATGTGTTATATCTTGACTTCTATTAGCAATGTGTTGCAATAACAGCATCAAAACATGGAAACTACTGTTGATATGATGTTGAACATCACCAAAATGTTCGAGGATCAGGGTCGTCAAGCCAAACAGGCTGTTGTGCGAAACTTCATGAATTACAGGATAAAACCTGAAACTCTTGTCATAGAACATATGATGTTGATCATTCACTGTTATATCTTTCTTATTCACAGTCAATAAAAGAGTTAAGAAAATAATAACTAAAGGGGTAAAATGGTAGTTTTACATCCCGTTCTTTTTACTAATATTTACGAAGGGTAATATGTTGAAATATTATGTGGACCGTGAAATAAAATTGTTTATTTGCATCAACAGAAATATAGCGTGCATGAATCGATGGTTGATTCGACATCGAACCTATGGTGAGTTGTAGAATGTCATGATTAAATATGTCAGAAATTTATAAAGATAAATTCACCGAGTATTTGAATCTTATAGTTTTATTCATGTGAGTCCATTCGGTTTCAGGAGTAGCTCATAAGTACATGAATGAAAAACAACACCAGATAGACAAAAAATTTGTGTTGGGCCAAGGTATTATTCATGAAGCCATATATGATTGGTATTGGCACTTAATTAGTGAAGAGTAAGTAATTAATGTTCAAATTAATTAATTAGTTATTTTTCAATTATTAGATAATTAGTAAATAAATTAAATTAATGAATTAATTTATGTAGATTAATTTAATTTATCAATTTAAATTGATAAATTTGGACACAACATTGACTCTAAGGAGAAACGTAATTTTCGGCAATAGCAAATATTAAAGGGTGAATTTTCAGTAATTTAACATATATGGTTATATGTGTAAATTTTTTAATTATTATATAAGGGATGACAATAGGGTGACATCCAAAAAAATCCTAACACAGTGTGTGATTACACAGAGTTAAGAACAAAGTTTCTCTCTCCCCTAATTGCCATTGAAATACATAGAGGAGAAGGAAATATCTGATTTTTCTTCTCCAGTTGTTTTGAGAACTCACACTCAATTCATGATCAACATCCGATTGAGATATACTTTTGAATCATACAAGTGGTTGTTGATGTGAAGGTTGACTCGAGTTCTACAAAAAACGTCGAACACAAAGACAATCACTAAGATTCCACCAAGTCAGAAATTCTCCGATACAACATAATGTATAAATCATTTCTAAATCTATTAAATATGTTTAACTAAGTATGCATAATCGTAAGTATGGTTTTAATATTTAATATAATTAAATGGTTGACATGAATTTTTTTTTATTTTTCACTCATGAATCATTCATGATTCATTAATTTTTTTCTCAAAACAGTGTCAAACTCACATACCAAACTCTAGAGGCATTATGTTATAGTATGTGTATATTTTTTTGGGCAGTACTCACTCTTGGCATTATGGGAACCCGTAGAGACAACCTAATCTCAAACGATCCCACACCTTTAGATTTTGATTTCGTTTGACTAAATGCAATAGTTCAAATGGCTATTGTATACTATGGAGAATATATAAGTTTGTAAGGTTTTACCAATGTAAATACGAAAATCAATATGGGTACACTATATTGTTTTTTAGTACACTATCATTTTGGGTACAACTACTATTGAAATAAATAATTTATCAACTTTTTGTAGGGCACAAACCGCTAACAATCATGTGGTGAATGAGAATCAAAGTATGAGTAAATCAGATCCATCCAAAAAGAAGTTGAAAAGCATTGTAGGTTATCATTTACTATCATTCACGTGTAGGGCAATATGCTATTATTGTCTCTATGTTCAACTCACATATCCACTAATTGTTGTAAACTTATAAAATACTCTGAATTACATGTTTATTTACATATTTATGTATTTTTTTTGTCATTGTTAGCCCAGTGAATGGATGACTAGTTTACGGTTACAATTGATGGAATCAAAATCAAAGAATGCGTAAATTCATACACCACAAAGTGTGATGATAGTTTCTGATAGTGAAACTGGTGAAGAAGATAATAATATCGTCAAAGAGCCTGAAAGGAAAACCTTGCTGACAAAAAAAATCATTAAAGATGACTAAGGAATCAAACAAGGTAAAATTAATCAAATTTAACTATCAATCATAATCTAGAGAATGTGTTATATGAAAAAAATTACGAATTGTGTTATTATTTAAATGAATCTTGGACTAAATTTAACAGTATTCTTTGATGATTTTTATCAAAGTAAGCTTTTTGATAAATGTATAGGACTTGATCAAACTAAATTTAAGTTCTGATAAATATATAAAAGTAATATTTTTCACTTTTACCGTTAATCTTTATTTATATGTGTATTCAAAATTCGTTTAAATTATGTATCATATTTATGTAAATGATCGACATTAAATATTTTAATTAAATATAAATATTTGTAAGACTTTGAGTTGCTACTCCTTAAATAATTATGGATGCCTGCAAAAAGAATAATGATTCATTCAAAATATGAATATGTTGTCACATTGAACAGTAGTTTAAGTCCACCTCAAGTGGAGAGGCTTAAAACAAGTTGTCTATGTCATCTTCTAGGCCTGAAATTCAAAAAAATTCTGCCTAATTACTTCTACACCTTGTTAGGAGGTTTAGAACAAGTTGCCTATGGCATCTTCTAGAATGTTGTTGGCAATTAAAATGTTATCATTCAGCACGTTAACACAAATTAACAACATATGGAATTTGTCTCTAATGAGCAAATGAAGAACGTTACCCTACAATTTCATTGTAAATATGAATGTTCATACCTAATATTCTTTAAACTGGGCAGGGCAATGCTACATGTATCGGAAAAAAAAAGCAAATGAAGTTGATTTGAATGTAAAAATTAAACGTGTCTTGTCATCAATTCTTAATTAACCTAGACTGTTTATTGATTCTATACATTAATGTCATTTTAGCATGGTGTTATGAGACAACAGAAACATTTCCTATCTTAAAATAAAGTTGCAATTATCCATATCAAGTAAAAGATGTTCTGAATTTCAATCTGCTTCCTCCGACCTAAGAGAGTTGAATGGACTAGATCGCTGACTGTTATATTTCTTTTCATATGCTTCATCCAAATTTTTAACTTTTTGTGGATTAGATTAGTTTGAATATTTTGATTAATTTTGGAACATAATTTCTTAAATAATTAGGATTAGTATTATTTCGCACTTGGTTAATGTTATCAATCACTATTAAATATTATATTTACTTTAACGATATTATATATTTCCTTATTGTCCAATTAGATCTATTAGTTATATCATCAATAGGTGAATAGATTCATGTTGTGATAAGGTAGAATACTTATAAAAGTGAAACTACATAATATTATATATTCTATGAACATAAAAAACAAGTTAAACTTCGAATTATTATCATTACATATTATGTTGCTATGTTTATCAATAATAAGTTAAACGTATATGTTAATCATATAACTAAAGTCAACAAATGTTGTAATAGCAGCATCAAGATATATATCCCTTCTTCTATCAAACAGCTTTAAGAAATTTTTCTGTGATAAGTCCTAACTATATTAATCCTTTTAACAAGCTGCTTTATGCAATTCTTTTTTAGAACTCTTAAACATGACCCTTTTACCATTAACAGTCAGTTGTCAATTGTATGTTAATTGTGGTTTGGACATAATAAATGTTAATAAAAAATAATTGAAAACGTATTAACATAAATCTCTCTCTCCCCGTCTCTCCCTCTCTATCCGATCTCATTTTTTGTGATTTTTAACTAATCATATCACTCTCTCGTATCAAATCACAACTCTCCACTCTCTTAATCAAAATCAAAATATATATCTCATCATTATATATCTCAACTAACTTCCCCTTTCTATCTATCTCTCCCTCCCTCCGTCTATCCCTAATAAAAATAAAAAACTAAATTTTTTGTTATTTTAATCTCTCTCATATCAAGTTAACCCTATCTCTCTCTCTCAAATAAAAAATATATTCTTATTTTTAGCATTAAAATCTCACACTCTCTCTCCTATCAAATCTCTCTTTCTCCAACCTAAAATGTAAACACTTTGACGCTTAAACTTCAAATGTATAATAAGGGAAGCATGTAATAAATTTGGAAATCTCATTCTCTCCAATTCTTATTTTTGAGCATTAAAATCTTATTCTCTCTCCTATCAAATCTCTCTCTCCTACCTAAAATGTAAACACTTTAACGCTTAAAATTATAAACATAAAATAAGGGAAATATCTAATAAATTCAAAAATATTTTTATTACTTAATTAAACATGAGGATAGTTATGTCTATTAACAAAATTAAAAAAATGGACAGAAATCTATCAAATTTAAAACCATGACAAAAATCTAATTACATGTATAGAAACTACTATTTTGTGTAATTTTTTATTCTCATTTAGCCTAAACAGCCCAAGATGACCACAAAACTAAAGCAAGTGTGCAAGAAATGACGTGCACACTACTCCTTTCTCTATTTACATACCCTTCTGCATGGCTCAGATCCTTTTGAATTGCTTCTATTTGTATTTTTTCTTGTTTGAAGCATAAAGCAAACATTATGGGAGAGCCTCATGTTGTGTGATCAGTGATGCCATTGAGTTTTACAATTTGTGAATTCCAAAAGATGTATTTATAATGATTATTTCAATTTATCTAGTATAATATCACTAATTTCTATATTACATTAAATCGTGTTGAGTTAAGATTAATTGATGTAAGCTTATACGCCATGAATTTATCCATATAAGGTGAACTTGAAATATTTGTAGTACCAAGATATTAATGAGTAGTGAAACATGATGTTAAGATGCATTGCAAATAACTGTTAAGCTATTTTTTTTAAAACCTATTATTATTTATTATTTCTTTATAATGATTCTCACTTCAATGTAATAAACTGTAACAAAGTTTCCAGTGTTATGATATTGGATTGCATGAAATATGACAACGAAATATAATATATCAATTAAAGTTATACAAAGAATAATAACCTCACTAATTTAAATAGTCAATGAAATTCATAGAAACAAAAAAAATTAAATTGGGTGGATAACATTTCAATATTAGTTAGATTTAAAATTAGAATACAAAAATATACTTTAAGGGGCAAAAGTGAAATTCAATTGTTTCTCCTTTTAAGTTCATTTTAATGACACTACTTATTAGTCACGTGCATTGCGCACGTGGTATGATTATTATTAAATAATTGATTAATTTATATTGAATGGTTGATTTTCTTATTGATGAAAACTGTCATGGTATAATTATAATTTTGTAAAGTTGATACATATAAATGATTATATTAATGATATATCAACTTGACATGTGAGATTAAAACCAAATTTAAGCATTCAAACAATGTGAAAGCATTCATGGTGTCATGACTATTATGTCATGTCTCCAAGTTATTTCAAATAGATAAAGAACAAAATAGTAATTAAGAACAATGCGTCAAAGTCTAAAAGGATTATATATGATCAAGTAATTGATCAAATTTTAAAAGATCAAGTAATGTGTCAATCATTTATAGATTAATTAACTAAATTATTTTAATTAGTGATAGAACATCAACTTACTCTATATAAAATATTTGTCGTTGAAGGCTTCTTAATAGCAATAATGAAGATTCATAGAAAAAAATTGTTATAGAAGGCTTGTTAATATCAATAATGAATTGAGATAATTATAATATGTAATTGATTTTTGTAACTCATATTATTATGCTTCGTAGAGTTTCTTAATTTTGTCTTTGTTATTCAAATACTAAAAATTAAATTATTATTGACGCTCCAATTTGTTTGGGATTCAATAGCTTTTAATTTTGAAATAAAACTGAATATACTAATCATATCACATAATTTAATTATTTAATAATTGATCTTTGTCCAAATATATTTTATGCTTGGAGGTTCTTGGGCTTCTCTCAATTATCGTCTCCTTTTTGCTTTGAATATTCTAAATATAATTGTATTTTAAAATACCTTAGAATTGGGATTTTATAGCCCTTAATTTAAAGAAATTAAATTAAATTATAATGACCATAATTTACACCCCATTCAATTCTACAAAATTTTTAAGCTATAAATTAACATTTAAGAATTGAAATTGAAATGTAAGAATACAAAAACAATTGAGAAGTTAGAATGTGAAGAGCTATTGTTGTTTAATAATAATTAATTTGTTTTAGAGTTGATATTTTCATTTAATACAATTTTTTCATGCTATAAAATTTTTTGGTTACTTTAGAACTTTTCATTTTCATGAATTTTCTACATATTGAAACATCTGGACACTTGAAATTTATTTTTATGTCAAATAAAAACTAATAATAACTTAAATAAATTTGAATTTAACTAAATTAAATTTTACCAAATGTTCGTCAAAGAAAGTGAATAAATGATATCAAATGAGATTATTCCACTAATTTATTATTAAATAAAATAAGGATTGATCTATAAATTTACTAATAAGTTTTATTTAGTAAACATATTGACTTATTGTCTCTATTTCATTAATTTGTCTCAATTTATTGTCTCTACCTCTTTGTTTTACCTCAACTTATTATCTCTACCTCATTACTTTATTTAAATTAATTGTCATAAGGTTATTTTAGGAATACTGTTACTATCTTTGGATAGAATTGTCAAAGAAATGTTTTCCAAATATGCATGCTTTTAGAAGTATTATTTAATAACATAATGATTGATGTATAAATTCACTAACAAATTTTGTTTCGTAAACATATTTAACTTATACTCTCTATTTCATTAATTTATCTCAATTTATTGTTTCTACCTCATTGCTTTACCTCAATTTATGTCTCTACTTCATTCCTTCATCTAAATTAATTGTCATAAGGTTATTTTAGGAATACTATTAATATGTTTGGATAGAATTGTCAAAGAAATATTTTCCAAATATTCATGTTTTTAGAAGTATATATATATATACCTCATGTTCTTAGAAGTGTGTGTACACACACATATATATATCTGAGTTACATTAATTTCCAAATGTAAAATACTCCCTCATCAACACCCACTGCATTCGAGAAAAATAAAAAAACCAATCAAAATGATTTTAGCATTTGATACTGTCGAAATTTATGAAAATGATTTTAGCATTTAATAAAGACAATGTCCAAACTTATGAACCTAGATTTAAATTGTTAGATACTGAAAGATGTTTCAGTGCAAACAAATGTCAAGAAAAATAAACTTCAGCTGGGTATTTCTAATAATACCAAGTCTAATTTCTATTTTAACATTTCTAATTTCTAAAGTTTTATCCCCAATTAACAAAAAATTATAAAAACTTTCTAATTATGAATCGAAAATAAAATCAATGCATGATGCTTTGAAGAACCGAAAGCGAGGGGCTAATGCCAGGCAGTGGGACAAGAAAAGAAACGGCTCCGAATAAAGAAAAAAAAGTTTTCAATGCTTCTCCATGCCCAATGAGCGCGTCAACCTCAGGATGCTTTGATCCTAACCCCACAAGGTTCATGTGGTTCCCTAACTATTAGAAGTCACACGTAGTGCTTCGAAAAAAAATAACTCTTTATCATTGAGGCAAAATATCATGGATATTTTCTTTGTTTCGGGAAGGCATATAATTTTCTTTTACCAGAATCATATTTGCAGTTCACCAAACGTAAGGAGGTCTAAAGCCCCAATTACAGAATTCTTCTCTCCTTCAGTAAGAGCTGCAATATTACAAGGAAGATTTTGAAAAACCAAAACTAGGAAGGATTAGCATATATTACCTACCAGCTTTTGGATGTATAAGACAAGTAAACTAGAAGTACTGTCGAAGTCATGAAAACTTTCATCATCACTCCTAGCAATGCATGCAAGCGATTTCTTTTACTACTCTGCCAGAAATGTCACATCAGACCAAACCTGAATCTTGTCCAACAGCTTAATCCAAAATCAAAATGTGAAGGATATCACACGCATCAACCACTGTAGTTGTCTTCTGTATAAGAACACTTTGGAAAATCATCAATTTACCTTTAACAGGCTTAAACTAAAAAAATCATGAAAGAACTTTTCCTTCTCCATAATGTCAAAACATAATTCAAAACTTGGAAGAAAGACTCCATGCGCAGTTATCGATCTGTGTAGAACTGACATGGCTTTATTAAACTGTCGTAGTTTTCTGAAAAGGAAACCATAAGTAGGTAAACAATTAGTCGATGAAAACTCACGGCAAGAAAAAGGAGAAACTTGTCGCATTATTCCAGATGAAGAAACTACCCCTTCATCAAGAACCATACTAACATGACTATCTCATCAGCAATTATTCTGTTCCCAGCAGAGAATTTCGTCATCCCAACTGGTAAGAACAAAATGAAACTTTTAGTATTTCCCCCTCCAGGAATACCATTTCAATTTCAGTTGAAACCACAAGGGAGGGATACCCAGAACCCCTCGATGTAGCCTCGGATCAAACACATCAAAACTTACCCGTCTAAGGGTGTCCGACAGAACTTGGGCAGGCATGGCCTGCAGAAGCACTGGAATAGCCTCTTTCGGTACAGTTTTAGCTAAATCTCGAGCTTTTTGCAAATGGGCGTTAGCCACAGACGCCATCTCAAAAACTGCATCACATAAACTCTCACGAGAATCCAAGCGGATCTCTAATTGACCTCCTTGCTTTACTAGCAACCCATGATTTTCAGCTACTTTAGCTGGTATATAAGTAGCATGACGATTTCGACTAGCATGATACGGCAACGATTTAAGCAGCAAAAGAAGCCCACCTGCCTTACCAATATGAGACGCTGCATGATCAGCCGCAGTGGACCTGATATCACCAGCCTGAAGAGTCATGTAGAGAATAGTTGATGTAGTATCCTCTGCGTATTTCTCCAGATCATCTGTGGCTGCTGGAATATCAGTAATGTCTCTTCTTGCATCATTTATCCGAGCTTCTATAGATCGTTTAAGCCACCACTTACTAATTTTAAACTCAGATATTACTGATGAGAGCGCCTGAGCTGTTGGGTGTTCAACTAACTTGTTGGCATAGATTTTGTCAATGGCTTCTTGCCACCAGACAAGGCGCATAAGACCGATCCTTGGATCAGAGGCAATATCCATAGCTCTGGCCGTTTCAACATTAAAGGCACGGAGTGCAAATGCTGCTTTTCTCATATGAGGGGGAAGTTCAAGAAGGCATAGGTAGTGATGGTAGTCATAACTTCGAACTTGCTGTACACAGTGGGAGAAAGCGGCCCGTAAGCTACTTGACGCAAAAGCACCATTCATCAAATCCCAATTAAATTCTGCCAGCATATCAGTTATTAGGGGTACCTTCAAAACTCAGCAGAATACACTATATTGCAATATAAAATGCACAAAAAAAAGCTTGATTCATAGATAATAGTGTGAACACAGAATCAACTCTTTGGTTCACGTTAGAACTTCACAAATGATATTACCGACTAAAATAACATAAATAGAAAAAAATTGTATATATAAGAACATAAGTTTACATTATTAACTAAAATAACATAATAGAAAAAAATTGTTCTCACAAAGTTAGAGGAAATTCCTACAAAATCTCAACAAGTGAAACACAAACTTTTTATAGGAAACGAAAAATGTATTAAATCATCAAAGTCAACGTCTTCATAAACTTTATTGTTGGGAAAATCCCCTTTGCTTCCTCCAAAGTCGGTGTCATCAACACCAAGCGTCTCATTAGATAATTAGAAGCCTGAAAATATTAATTCTAATAACTAGATGACTAAGTGACAATGATACAGGAGTCCCTCCTCAGCGAACAGCTTTGAAGACAAATAAGTAACCTTATTTTCCCACTTTGATGCATATAAGAACTAGATTCCTCAATCTATGAATCAAGCCATACGTATAGCAAATCTCCAGAAGAAGAATTCTTAGCAAGTCAATTAGATATTACAGTTTTAACTTCATCTTTAAACTTCATCTTTAAAAGCATAGCGATAGGCTACAGTGAAAATCCACAACAGTCCGAGAACAATTGGTTTTCATCCATTGCAATCTGTTTCAAGAGAGGGAAACAGTCGCCTAGAATGGTTAACGGTAGGTGACTTAATGATTTAATGATTTATGCTACTCAATAATTCATATGAAGCGTGTAATTGTAAATTCACAAAGATAAGTTTATATTAGGATTAATTAGACTTTACCTCATAAAACTATGTCTTTGACACACTAGACTTTAATCTTTATTAGGAAAATTATGTCTTTAAACTTAACACTTCCATCACAATCTTAACCCTGAATCGGTAATAGTTCACATATAGTTTGTTATGTATTACTTACCCTACTATACTATTTTCAAATGATTTATGTAAAGCAACTCTATTCTGCCATTGATTCCTGACCGATTATGTCTTACTAATTAGAGCAGATTATTTCGAGAATTTTTTACTCTTTCACGAGTACGTTCAGATTAAAGAATCAGAGTAAGAAACACATGAGAAAGTATATATTAAGTGAGCATTTAACATAAAAATAAATAATGGTGGACATGGAACGAAGATTGCAATAAACTGATCGGTGTAGGTTCACAATTTTTAAAATTGAATGTTTAGGATCTAATGAGACAAATGACCATATTTGAAGTGGAAAATGACCATATTTAAGGCGTGAAATGTATTTAAACCTTCACAGACGTGTTTACAAAACTCTAAGCTTTGTGAGTGAATTAAATGAAGTGAAGAGTGGCTGCTTCTCACAAATATAGCCAAGTTCTACGACACAAAGATACCCACCCAAACTCAAACTAAATGCAAAACAAAGGAAAACAACACAAATGCACAAGATATCCTTTTGGGAATTTAATCAAGCAGTTAATAGTCACTATGATGCGACAATTATGTTAAAACGTAGAAGAGACAGCCAATACACAGAAACTCGAAATCAATATGAAATTCACAGAGAATTTAAATCTCAAAATCTTTTTCCTTCAAAATGTTAAGAAAATAAATAGAAAAAATAAGAAACATATACGAACTGAAGCTCACCACAAAGGAAGCTACGACGGAAGGAGCTTTGAGTTCCTGCAGAGGCTGAAACTCGCCCAAGATACAGTCTATGAACTAACCGATGCAAGAGTTAGATCAATGCGCCATCGACAGCAATCACAGAGAGAGAGAGAGAGAGAGAGAGAGAGAGAGAGAGAGAGATTCATGTGGCAATTTGAGCTGCACAGAGCCAGAAAGGCCCGAGGCGTGGCACAATTTCGCCACTACGCCACCGTTTCATCTCACAAACACCTTTTCCTCTCTGCATCCTTATTGGACAAAATTCTGGGGTCCACAGCCAGCTCACCTCAGCAAAATTCCAGTTAACCAGAAATTTACACCAACCAAACACGTCCTTACGAACGTTTACCTTCGTGCAACGTAAAAACCTATTAGGCTAACACACAGCAGAACCTTCCAGAACCTCTTTATATCCCCAAAGCCCCAGAACTCTCTGGGTTTCTCGTTTTCGATTTATAAGCCCCCTACCCTCCACTGTCTCTTGCTATTTTCAATTCTGATTCGGTCTCTCTACTTTCTCATTGATGGCCGACGAAGCGAAAGCAAAGGGAAACGCGGCGTTCTCTGCTGGAGATTTCTCTAGCGCCGTACGCCACTTCTCGGATGCTATTCAGTTTGCTCCGGAGAACCATGTTCTTTACTCTAATCGATCCGCTGCCTACGCTTCTCTCCATCAGTATTCTGAAGCGTTAGTTGATGCAAAGAAGACCGTTGAGCTTAAGCCCGATTGGTCCAAGGGTTACAGCCGGCTAGGTGCTGCCCATATCGGTCTCGGTCACTTCGAGGATGCGATTTCTGCTTATAAGAAGGGTCTCGAGATTGATCCTAACAACGAGGCTCTTAAATCTGGTTTAGCCGATGCTCAGTCAGCAGTTTCTCGGTCCCGGGCCGCACCCCCGCCGAACCCGTTCGGGGATGCTTTTTCGGGTCCTGAGATGTGGGCTAAGCTGACTGCTGATCCTAGTACCAGGGCTTATCTGCAACAGCCTGATTTTGTGAGAATGATGCAGGATATTCAGAAGAACCCTAGTAATCTAAATCTGTATCTGAAGGATCAAAGAGTAATGCAAGCTCTTGGGGTTTTGTTAAATTTGAAGTTCCAAACTCCGACGCAGGAGGAATCTGAAATACCGGAGAGCTCATCGCCACCAGAAAGGAAAAGAACTGCTGAGGCGGCGCCAGTAAAAGAGCGAGAGCCAGAGCCAGAGCCAATGGAGGTCATGGATGAGGAGAAGGAGAAGAAGGCGCAGGCGCAGAAAGAGAAAGAGGCTGGCAATGCAGCCTATAAGAAGAAGAATTTCGAGACAGCAGTTGAGCATTACACAAAGGCAATTGAGTTAGACGATGAGGACATTTCATACCTTACGAATCGAGCCGCTGTATATTTGGAGATGGGAAAGGTACTTACTTTTGTCTATTTATGCGTATTTTTTCTTACTTTAACGCCTTTTATCAGTTCACAGTGCGTTTACAAGCTATTCGACCAATCAAATTCTCTCATTTGCTAGAAGAACTACAACTGTATCATATTGAAGTGTAAAACGAGTTCTAGCTACTGATGTAAATTAATATCTTCAAGAAGGGTCTCACTGTTGCCGTGACCGGTAACCGCAATAGGATTAGGTAGGATTAATGTTGATAAGTGATGCTTTTTAGGTTTTTTGAGACATTCAGTTCTAAGAACCTTTTCTTGATCAATACCTTTCAAGCTTCTCCTCATTACCGGATTGGGTAGGATTAATGTTAACTGCTCTCCTCTGTTACATTTGTACTTTCCGTAGATAAGTTTGGAGAAAAATCGGTGTCCTTTTTATTCATTGAAACCAATGTGCCCCTTTGTTTAAAGATCTCAATTTTGAGTAAAAAATTTCATTATTTTTTTTATTTTCTTTTCTAGATTATAAACCATTTCTTTCTCTTTATTCTCCACTCCTAATATCTCATTTTCCCTTCAAAACCAAGTTTTAATTTAATATTCATGAACTTGTAGTGAACTTATGTGCCTTTTGTGCTTATATTTTGTTTTGTTATTGCAGTATGAGGAATGTATTCAAGATTGTGACAAGGCTGTTGAAAGGGGAAGAGAGCTTAGGTTGGACTATAAGATGGTTGCAAGAGCTTTGACAAGAAAGGGAACTGCATTGGTCAAATTGGCGAAAACCGCGAAGGATTATGAACCTGCTATTGAAGCTTTCCAGAAAGCTCTTACAGAGCATCGGAACCCAGACACACTGAAAAAGTTGAATGAGGCTGAGAAAGCAAAGAAGGACCTAGAGCAACAGGAGTATTTTGATCCTACGATAGCTGATGAGGAGCGGGAGAAAGGTATATCCTTCTTCTGTGCATTTGACGTCCTTAAAAATATTCCTTGTGAATAAAGTAGGTTCTTTTTCATTCTTTATCTTTTACCTTCAACCGTTATTGACATGAGACTGGGGATGAGAGTCAGGATTTTGAATTTCAAGTTCGAGGAGATGAGTCAAGTTTCCTATCGATGACCAGCTTCTAACATTTAAACAATTTCCCCCGTGGCATATATATCCCTCTTTGTCTCTGACTTTCTATGCTTCATCATGTCTTCAGCACTGTGCTGTGTGTGTATACCTCTTGCTTAGCACTTGACTCCAATCTGTTGTGTAACGATGGCAGGTAATGAGTATTTCAAGCAGCAAAAGTATCCAGAAGCTGTGAAGCATTACACGGAGTCATTGAAGAGAAACCCCAAGGATCCAAGGGTAGGAGCTAGCAAATCTATGTTTCATTAAGTGTGTATTTCCAACGACCTGTGATGTGCACATGACAAGCCAAGTATTGAAATTGTTTTTTTTCAGGCATACAGCAATAGAGCTGCATCCTATACAAAATTGGGGGCGTTGCCCGAGGGACTGAAAGATGCAGAGAAGTGCATTGAGCTTGATCCAACATTTACCAAAGGCTACACAAGGAAAGGAGCTGTCCAGTTCTTCATGAAAGAATATGAGAAAGCTTTGGAAACTTACCAACAGGGGCTGAAACTTGACCCTAACAACCAGGAATTGCTTGACGGTGTGAGAAGGTATGACATACAATTAATTCTTTTGGCTATATCAGTTTTCTCTTCTACTGAAATACGTGAGGCCTATTTTTACCTTATTTTGAAATTTTGTGCAGATGTGTTGAACAAATTAATAAGGCCAGTCGTGGAGACTTGAGCCCTGAAGAGTTGAAGGAGAGACAGGTAACCTTACTTCCATCTCCTCTCATTCTTTTAGTCAAGAACAAGGAGGACAGAGCTGATTTTATTGGGTCTAGAGACTTGTTTCTTTCTCTAAGTTTCATTGTGTTGTTTGATCTTATAGGCAAAGGCAATGCAAGATCCAGAAATACAGAACATCCTCTCAGACCCTGTTATGAGACAGGTTAGTAGTTGAGGAACATTTATGTTTTACTCTGAATGCTTGTAATCAGTATGTTTGAAGATTCCACGTTTTGCCCATTGATGATAATGGTGATTTGACGGGCGAAATGTGGAATCTTTCCAAAACTGCACCAATTTTGTCTGTCACGTCGCCATTGATGGGAATGACCAAGTTGGAACTGCTCAAAGTTTTAATAAATTGTTAAAACAATGAAGTCAAGGAGCAAAATGAAAAAAAGGTCAATGTTTGAGTTGAGGCATCAACAATATAATTTAGCCATATTTTTATGTGGAGGAAGAGCTAATAAGATGTTGGGGAATACAGGTGTTGGTTGATTTCCAGGAAAACCCGAAAGCAGCTCAGGAACACACTAAAAACCCAATGGTGATGAACAAGATTCAGAAGCTTGTCAGTGCCGGAATTGTTCAGATGAGATGAAGTTGAAGATTCCATTATTATCTAAGTTTTTGTTTTGCTGCTTCTTTTAAGTTATACTTTTTTACGTTTTATTTACTGAGTGGATCGATCAATAGATGAAGACTGTATTAAGTTTGTGACCCATTTCTTGCTGTCAATGTTATTGATCAGCCCAGGTTTCAGTCTCTTGCATTGCTTACACCAATGTTATTTTCCAGGCTCCGATCGATAATGAATCTCCTGTGATCTCATTTTAACATAGTTTATAATTTCACTGAACGTCAGTATCTCTTTCCCTGTAACTCGATGGATGAGCCCCTTATTTCGAAGCCTCAAGTTTGACTTTCTAGTTCCACACAAAAGTGTTCCCTTTGAAAAAATTAAATATACTACACATAATAGACATTGTTATATTTATTATAAATTTAAAAAAATGACGGGTCTCAAATAATGATTTGATTAAATAATAATAATACAGATAAATAATGATTTATTGTTATTAATTGAAATAATATTTAAGATATAATAATGATTTAAAAATTTTATATATGATCATTTATATTTAGGATAACATAATAATGTAAAATATAAAACATCAGTAAATGTAATAAATAGAATTATAAATAAATTAAATAAAAATAATAATCGTATATCATATTTAGTGGGGTTAAAAGATAAAATGAGAAATTAAAAGTTTCTCAACCCTTAAGCCTAGAAATATGTCCATGTTTTGTTAAAAATTTTAGTTTATGAGTAAAAAGATGATTCTATTTTTATAATCAATCTCTTCTAACAATTTTTCTAACTTGAAATATAAATTGACTCATTTTTGGAGTGATTTTTAGTTTAAATAAGAAATTAATTTTAACGTATCTAAAATTTAGAATTGAATAAAGGAAGATTTTGAGATAATTTTAATAATATATGTTATTTAAACAGTATTGGTTTTAAATTTATCAATTTTGAGTGATTTTGTGAATAGAATTTAACGTAGAGAATTGTCTATATTATTTTTCAGATTAGATGTGTGTGCTTGTTTAAGCAAACTAAATAATGGTGCTAGAGTAATTTTCTCTAACGATTAAAATCGTCAATTTGAAGATAAAACCATCCGATCCAAGAAGAAAATCTAAATCTATGAAAAGAAAAATCCAAATCTGTAGCACCCAAAGCCGACTGAAGAAAATTCTACCATGGCTGATTACAGGTTTCACAGAGGGTACGTGGCAATGCAATGTTTCTCCATCACCTATCCGATTTCTGTTCCTCGTTAGTTTATTTAAAAATTTTAACTTATTGGCAGGAAATATGCATAGTATTCCATTGATATTGCAAAGGGAACCTGTTAGTTATTCTCATATTCTTGTGTAACTAATTTTAATGAAAAACTTATAAATAAAAAAAATAACAGATTAAACATATAGAAAAAAGAAAAAAAACGCATTCCCTCAAATATATCATCATGGATCTTTGGATAAACGGTCCAAATAAAAATTCATTTTGGATAAAAAAGTCAAGAAACATTTTTATGGAGAATGGGACTTTTTGAGCTTGTGAAAAATCATTTATACCCATCCTTACTAAGAAGTCAACACCTGAAGAAATATCTTTTCTACTTCTTTCAAAAGTCAAACAATGTGGGACTCTTCAACCCCTCATTTTTCTTCTCAACTCTCGTTCTCTTTTAATCTCACTCATCAACTCTTGTGCTCTCTTTTTTTATATCGTGACTCTTTGATACTCTTCCAACTCTCTCTCGTTTCATTTTGGGCGGACTCGTCGATTCATTCTAAGTCGATTCGTCGGTTTATTCCGGGCCGGTTCATCAGTTCATTCTGGAAGAAAAGAAAAATTAGAAAAAGATACAAGAGAATATGGTTGCATCAGCGGCAACATCTTCAACAGAAGGGTTGGCAGTTGCATCTTCAATGAGAAGGTTAACAATGACATGTTAAATAGCTACTTGGAAAAATTGTTTTACGTGTTCCCGAGGAATACTTGTAAAAAGGAACGGTAAGACGTAACAGCAAATTAAGAAGAAATAATCATTATCGACAACAAACTGACAAAAAATTTACTCCACAACTGCAAAACATTTGTAAACGGGTACAGAAAAACATAAAGGTAAAAAGAAAAGGAGAAACCACCACTGACAACGGACAATCGAAAAGTTACCTAGAAAAACTACATCGCATGATTCCAAGAAGTGCGTGAGAACAGAAACAGGGGGAAGTAACGTCAGAAAAAGAAAATATAATCATTACACATCAAAGAATAAAATTCTGTTGAGTGTAATGGGGGCATATGAACGAGAATAATTTCACATGATATGTGGCAAGATCTAATTCAAAGACTTCATCGAAGAGAAGATAGAGTGAGAACCGACTAATCAGACGAAAGTACATGAATTGCTGATGTGGCAATCCAAAGAGAAACTAATCAATACCATTAGACCAATCAGATGGTCAAGATTTACTTGGTTGTTATTGTTGTTAAGCTAGATCTTAAAGAATATTCTGTTGATCCTATTTTCAGATAGAATTAGATAAACTGTATCAGATTTTATGTAACCGATTGAAGGCCTATAAATAGAGGCAAGATCTCAAAGAGGGAACAACACACAACAACTCTCAACACCCAATAGTCTTGAAAATCCATTCTTCATAATGAAATACTATCAAAATCTCTCCGTAGGTTTTCTTCCCTTTAAGAGTTTTTCACATAAATCATAATGTCATTATTCTCCCATTCTCTCTCTTAATAATTCTCTATAATTTTTTATATTATGATATAGGGAATTTATGATGGATCATCAGAGATAGTGGAATTTTTGCTCTACAAGTTTCTTTCATGAAAATCAAGACCATTTACAAGCAAAGTAGTTCTCGAGGAACTAGCGACTGATGAGATCATACCACCTTCAATTTAACCTTACTAGCTCAAGAAATAGGTTTAGCTATAGGCATTAAGAAATTCAGTTCTGGTTGTTCTTGCGATCTATTTGTTTGTTCAGTTGGTTTTTAAAATATTTTGTCAACAACTAACTATTAAAAGGAAGGGGAAACAGTATATAGAGACGAATTAGCTTTGGATCTATGGTTCTTTTTGTGATGGTTCATAATCTAGTTAGTTCACCAATTTTCTTTTTATAAAATTTTAGTAATGGGGTTTGTCATGCATATCTCCGTTTGTTTGGTATTTTTTAAACTTTGAGAGCTGTAATGGATAAGAGTTGGATGACAAAATCAAGATTTAGTAAGGCATATCAAGATGGAGTAGATCTGTTTCTGGACTTTGCCTTTGAGAGAGGAACGAGTGATGGATATATATTGTGTCCTTGTTACCGTTGTATCATAAAGATCAAGCGTGGGAAATAGTGAAGGTATGGTTGTTTTTATGTTCATATACATATATACATACATATATACATACATNATATATATATATATATATGTATATGTATTTAATTGCGTATTAATCTTTTGTAGTCAAGATATGCCGTATAAGAATGTCATAAAGCATATGTTTTGACATCTTTAAATGCAAGATGGAAGGATGAGAGCAGAATAAAAAATGAATATATGGTGACATATGAAATGGAGGAAGAGACATTAGAACATTGGAATGATTCTATTCCAAAAGAGAGTTTGTTGCGATAATTCGTAAATGGTACTCAGAAGAAGAAAATGTATGATTTTTTACTATACATCTATGATTAATTGAAGGTGAAATAAATTAACTTTTATTTATCTTTCATAAATATAGAAGCAAGTTGCAACTAACAGAAGATCACGAAGCAAACTAAAATACCCTCACACGTTAGGACGTACAGTATACCAACAAAAAGAGCATAAATGGTAAATTCTAAACTTTATAACTGTTTTAATTAGTTTTATTTTAAGTATATTTAATCATATGTTCTTATTTTATGAACAACAGAGCTTAAAAGAGAGCTCTCAAGAACGGAGCTATTTGTAGCCTCACATGAACGGAAAGATGAAACTTATGTAAATGAAGAGATTGCAAATATTGCAGTAAGTATAAGTTGTAATATTAATACCAAGTTTTTAAATAGTTATTACATGTTTAATGATACTAAGTCTTAATTTTGTATTATAGGCGAAACTTAAAGAACGCATGAGTCATCTGTCGGATGGTGATTATGATCCAATTTCACCAAACGACGTGATCTCTCAAGTATTGGGTCCATAACATCCTGGACGAGTGTGTTCATTAGGACTCGAGGTAACTCCATCTCAAGTGTTCTCCCATTATCGTGAGGAATCGTCCACGCAAGATTCTACCCGTTTATCAACTGAGCTAGAATTCCAACATGCACGAATAGCTGAGTTAGAGGCTCAACGCGCACATGTGCCTCAGGAAGCTAAATGTTTAATGATGCGTGAGAAATATGACAAGGTGTAGGCTGAATATTCAGAGATACTCCCAGCTAAGCTTAATTATGAAATTTATGCAAAACTCTCGTAAAGACCGGGGTAGTCTTTTGTTGTTTAACGTTATTTAATAATACTTCTGAAATATTATGTTATTTCAAATTTTCATACTTTGAACTCATTGGATAATTTGTATTGATAATCTATTATAGTTTGGATATCTAATTAACGATTTAATGTTTTATAATTATACGCTCTCTCTATATATAGAATGATAGTACTTTGACTATTGTGGAAATATATAACTTGTTAAAATTGTGTTAATATGCAAGAATTTTTGGGAATAAGCAGAAATAAGAAGGAGTAAGTGAAAACAGTATTTTTTGCGACGATTTAAGAACCGTCGTAAAAAATGGACGAGGATAGATTAGCTACAGTTTTAGAACCGTCGCAGTAAGACTCCCTCGACAGTTATAGAATCGTCGTTATATATAAATTGTGATGGTTTTATGACTGTCGCCACAATTGTCGCGGTAGATTTTATTTAGTGAGGGTTTTAAACCGTCCCAAATTACATAATAACTGTCACTTAGAGACTCTATTGTGACATTCCTCCGACGGTTTTGACAACCGTCGATGATTCAATCCAAACGATGACGATCCCAACGATTCTCCAACCATCTTCATATAGATTCTGACAGTTATAAACTGTTGTCGTAAACTCTAATGATCGTCGTCGTAGACGAATTTTCTTATAGTGCTACTTTGTCATTGATTTTAATGGCTAAAAACAACTGAACCATCTCGGGACTCAATTCGATATTCTTTTAACTAATTTTCACTTTACCATTTTCCCAAATATTGTTTCATGGGGTGTGTCAAAAAAGATGTTACTCTTGTTTGGGTTAACCTAATTGTGCCAACAAAATCTAAGTCTGGTTTTTGCTATAAGAAAATCCAATTATACAGAATAACTAATTGGGCTTATCAAGATCACTTTTGATGGTGTGATTGGTGCTTTGTTGAAGTATTTTGAGAGTTCATTTTAATCTCAAAAGTACGTTGCACGAGGAATTGAAATAAAGTTATTCTGTATAATTAAACTTTATAGTCTCAATTATAGAGTATGTAAGTAATTAATTACTCTTAAAATTGTATATGCATTATTGTGTAAAATAAATTCTTCTACTATATTTTGGTTTATTAAACATTTGGTGATGGTACAAAACAAATATATAGCTACGTATATATAAATGTCTTTTAGTAAATATCTCACTGAAAAAATGATTAAGCTTAAAATTTTTGGAAAAAAAAATTAGCAATGATTATTTCAAGAAAAATATAAAAGAAAGAAATTGTAGACGAATTGTAGAATAGGTGGGTTATAGAACAAAACTTTGAACAAATATGTGCGAGTGAGCGAGCATACATTCGGGCATGTGCGGGAGAGCAGGCGGGCTGGATGGCGTGCTTATGTGTGTGTACATCCATGCGTGCATCTGTGCGAGCGGGTGGGCGAGCAAATGTGCGTCAGCGCGAGTGTTGTACGAATGTGCGTCAATGCGAGTGTTGTACGTGCATGAGTGCGTCCGTGTGCACGGGCGGGCGGGCTATTCGACACTTCTTTAAAGAAGTTTGGACCAAGATAAAGTGCATTTTACAACTATTCCACACTTTAAAATTTAGAGAGGTAAATTAATTTTAGGTAGTTTCAAAGAGATATTATGATATTAACCCAATAATTTAAACTAAAACTCTTCACGAATATTTATACTAATACCAAATACGTTTTCAGATATTGCAATAACTTTCCGTTGTTTTTACTTGCCAATTCTACATAGAGCAAAGGTGATGTTTCCAAAAACAATGTGTATCGTAACGTTACTTTCGTCAAGACTCAACCTTTTCTGCCAGTAGAAGTTCGTCAACTATAATTTGTAAGTTTGGTACATGGGGGAAAGAATACAAAATCCTCATTTAAAGGCAAACACTGAATGCCTAATTGCAGAACTATTACTACTAAATCAAGCAGCAACCTCTTGTTCTTTGGCAGCAAGTTGGTTCTGGATGTGTTGTGGAACAACATCAAATTTAGCTAACTGCATCGTGTAAGAAGCTCGGCCTTTCGTCATTCCCCTGAGTGTACTTACATACTGAAACATCTCCGCCAGAGGAACCAATGCATCAACCACCTGCATTTGTCACAAAACCCTTTTAGAAATCATCCTTTCTAATGTGAATCCATCACAGAACTAGAATCAGTTGAATAAAAACCAGAAATTTGACTTAACAACAGTACTGCATATGGTTACGAGTGTACGACTATAATAAATTTCCTGGACCTGTGTCCTGGTATTTTATGAGCCTACATTCGATCTTTTTAAGTTTCAACTGTTGTTGGACCAATTGGGGCCTGCGTGCCAGCTTCTTTTCTTATTTACTATTATTCTTGTTTTTCTTTTTTTTTTCATTATTCTAAATAAACGGACAATTCCTAGAAGTTTTCCAGGATATGATTGTTAAATGTGTATCTTTATTTATAAAAAAAAAAGAGCGTCCAGAGTAATTTGACATACCTTTAGACCTCCGGGTTTATCACCGAAGCTGTTGATCTGTCCTCTTCTAGAGTTAAGATCACCAATCACATCTCCCAAATGTTCTTCAGGAGTGACAACTTCAACGTTCATTATAGGCTCAAGCATCTTGGGGCCAGCTTTCCTTACTCCCTCTCGGAAAGCTCCTCTGGCTGCCAGTTGGAAAGCCAAGACACTTGAATCAACATCATGGTATGAGCCGTCTACTAGCACTGCTCGTAAGTCCACGACAGGAAAGCCTGCAAGTACTCCATTACTCATACATTCTTCCAATCCTTTCATCACACCCGGAATGTATTCCCTCGGAACAGCTCCTCCCTTGATTTCGCTCTTGAATTCGTATCCGCTTCCGGGCTCCAGGGGTTCAAACCGAACTGTAATATCAGCGAACTGTCCTTGTCCACCGGATTGTTTCTTGTGCACATACTTCACTTCTGAAACCTTAGAAATGCTTTCACGGTAGTTCACTTGGGGTGCACCAACATTAGCCTCCACCTATGAAGTTGAAATCTATCAATAAGAAATTTAATTTGAAAAATTTGAACTATATCGATGATAGATTTATTTACCTTAAATTCCCTTTTCAGCCGATCAACGATGATCTCAAGATGCAACTCACCCATTCCTTCAATAACTGTCTGGTTGATCTCTTCATCGCGGGAGAAGTGGAAAGAAGGGTCTTCTTGAGCCAGCTTGATCAAGCCAGTTGCCATCTTATCAACATCAGCTTTAGTCTTGGGTTCAATTGCAACTTTTATAACAGGATCAGGGAAGTCCATCCGTTCAAGTACAATAGGACTTTCGGGATCGCAAAGTGTTTCACCAGTTATGGTGTCTTTTAGACCTGCTAGAGCAACTATATCACCAGCCAAAGCTACTTTCACGTCCTCTCTGCTATTTGCGTGCATTTCTAAAAGTCTCCCGATCCTCTCTTTTTTGCCTTTATTTGCGTTCAGTACATATGAACCTGCACTGAGCTTCCCAGCATAGATTCTCACAAACGTAAGGGTTCCTACAAATGGATCAGTCATGATTTTGAAAGCCAGCCCGGAAAACGGTTCATCATCACTTGCAGCCCGTTCAATTACCAACTCTGGGTTCTCTGGGTCAGTTCCATTCATTGCTGGCACGTCAAGCGGAGAAGGCAAATAATCCACAACAGCATCAAGCAACGGCTGGACCCCTTTGTTTTTAAAAGCCGAGCCACATAACACAGGCACAAAACTGATTCCTATGGTTCCTTTCCTAATTAACTTCTTAATGGTTTCTTCATCGGGCTCAACTCCTTCTAAGTAATTCTCCATAGCCTGATCATCCAACTCAACTATGGTTTCTATCATCAATGACTGATATTCTTCAGCCAATTCCTTTAGACCTTCCGGTATTTCCTCGTACGAAAACTTTGCGCCTAACTCTTCTCCAGACCAAACTATAGCTTTCATCTTCACAAGATCAACCACTCCCTGAAAGTTATCTTCTGCACCAATAGGTATTTGAATCACGAGCGGTTTAGCTCCCAAGTTGGTCACTATCATATCCCTTGTTCGGAAGAAGTTTGCTCCAAGACGATCCATCTTGTTGACAAAGCATATTCTGGGTACCCCATATTTATCAGCTTGCCTCCACACAGTTTCTGACTGTGGTTCCACTCCTGCAACACTATCAAACAAACATATGGCACCATCCAATACCCTCAGAGCACGCTCCACTTCAAGCGTGAAGTCAACGTGACCGGGAGTATCGATAATGTTAATTCGATGCTTGTTCCAAAATGTGGTAGTTGCAGCAGAAGTAATTGTGATCCCTCGTTCTTGTTCTTGCTCCATCCAGTCCATTGTAGCTGTTCCCTCATGTACTTCCCCTATCTTATAGTTCCTTCCAGTATAGTACAAAATTCTTTCGGTTGTTGTAGTTTTTCCTGCATCTATGTGAGCCATAATTCCTATGTTCCTATAGTCTTTCAGCGGTACTGTACGCTTCCCCTCTGGAGAAAAACAAAACGGACAAGTATATGTTCAACCATTTCTCTTCTCAACAAAACTATTGTCAACATAACGCCTTGCAATGGGATAATTTTAACAGACTCAATACTGATTATGTCACTATATATTACTTAGAACCTTTCCAATAATTAGCAATAAATATTAACTAAAACCAGCACAGATGCAGCCAAAAAACAGACACGTCTATGAAAACTTGAGTTATCCAATTTACAAGTATATTAGCTAAGAAATTCAATAACGAAGTTGCCTGACTTGGTTTAAGTTTAATATTGAATAATAATGAACAAAGTTCGAACAGTAGATGCTAGAGATTACAAATTGACTATCAAATTCATCAGAGTGGCCTGAATTACATAATTTGAGAAAACGGGTATTCCAATAGTAGTGTGAGGAGAAGAAATTCAATCCACCAGAACTCAAAAGAAAAAAAACAAGAAAAATATATAGGGAAGAGAGAGAGGAGATACCTTCAGTGGCCATAGCGAAGACAGAGAGGCTTCGCCGGCTCTGTTGTTGTAAATTGGAGAGGTTTGAGGCATATGAGCTCAAACGCAAGCTTCCAAAGAAGCTGGAAAGCGAAGAGGAAGCTAAAGAAGAAGAAGGCCGAGGAGGGTGAAGACCCAGAAAGCGAGTTGGAGAGACGTGGGTGATTGGCCTCCTCTGAGAGCCATTGAAATTGCATACAGATGAAACTGCTCTCACTGACTCTGCCGTCATTCCCATAAGTTCTCTGCTCTCTCTCTTCCTTCACACACTCTCTTTGTCTCTGTAGTTTTGGGATAACGAAAATACAAGAGGTGGTCGAGAGTGTGCGAACCTTTGGCTCAGCTTCTCTGGTTATTGCGGGCGGAAAGATAACATTGTTTCTGGATTTCCATCATCCACTCTTCTAATTATAAATATTTATAGGCCTAAGGCTTGAATATTTCATAATTTGCCCCTCTAGCTATAGTTGAACTAAATAACCTATACTACTACTTTTTGACCTTATTTTATCAACGTATTTCCTTTTTTATTTTGATTGGATCAAGATGCAACGTATTTTGAAGAGAATATTCCTTTTTTACTCACTAATGAAAAACTACTCACGTACATTACATGTGTTGAATTATATTAATAATTTATTTAAATTTTAAAAATAAAATGATCATTTTATGATTTCAACCACTATTAAATTATTTTCATTGAGCTCCATTCATTAAATGTCAATTGAATAATAAGTTTTTTCTTTCTTTTTAAAATGTTCATTTTCTTACATTATAATCTTATTTTTTATGTATAGTAGAAGAGATAAAAAAAGAATAAAATTTATTCCTAAATTATACCGAATAAAAACATGATTATAATGTATGACATGTTGTAGAGGGTTTACATAAAAAAGAGTGGAATTTATTTTTTCACACTATTTATATTAGATAGAAATAAAGCTTCAATGTGTAAAAGAATTAATGACAGAAATATATATTTTATCTCGTATCAAAATAGGATTTAAAGAATAAAAAAGGAAATTAAAAATTTCTCACCCTCTAAACTTTTTAAATATATTAAGATTTTGACAATTAACTAAGAAAAAAGGTTTGTAAGAATGATCAAATCTCCAATGTCAATTGCTCGACACCAACCAATCTACTTGCACTATCAGGCCGTTAGACAATCTCCGCCTACACGATTTTTGGAGCACTACCATGAATCACTCTTGCATTTTCCACCAAATGTTTGTAACGGTATTATATTCCTTGTATACAAATTAACCCACGGTATAAACATATATCTAAACGTATTAACACACTCCAGTGTGTGTATGCATACACCATGATATATAAATATGTACATCATTTTTACATATACAATATTTTTCTCATTCTCTTACTTATATTTCAAATATTGACTACTTTCGTAATTAATCTTTAATATTTCTTTAAATTTGACACCTACCTCAACAACGGAAAGTATATATGGTATGTTCTGACTTGCGGCTAAACCAACATGCCTTTCGATTTTATCTTCTTTGGCCCAATTCAGAAGGTGTTTCTCAACTTGAGGTAAAGTGTTTTATGCACATCTTAAGTATTGTCTATATAAATCTCCATCGCGAGGAAAATTTATTAAGAATGACGGTCACAATATCACCTTTTTAATTTTACACATAGAATTACCATTAGTATAATCATTGGGATCCACTTTTATCATAAAATAACTTATGTATCTCTCATTAACAAAGATAATGTGCTCGCCTCTCCTAATAATTGCTCCACCGTGAGACAATTCTTATTAAATTTGTGTTTTTCTACTAACTAGTCAAAAAATAAGTGCTTGGCATGTGTTAATTAAGTAAAATACATGTAGAATTTGAAATTAAAATTAAACGTTGAAATAAGTATTTTATTTTAAAATTAATTATAAATTTATATTAAAAGTAAAATATTAGTAATAATTAATTTGTTTCTTTCGTAAGACGATAAATTTATAATTGTACACGTTTCTTTCGCTTGTTTTTTGTGCGGCCCCCGCAACTCTCAAACACTTTCCTCCCTCTACCCCTCTTCTTCACGAGCTCTCCCTCTTCGAAGACCTTCCTTCACTGGGCAGCTTCCTCTTCAGCAAGGTTAGTTCTTCTTCCATCTTTTTCATTTCTTCATTTTTGTTAATCTATGGTTACCGATCCATTTTTGTTCATTTTTAGCGATTTTTGTTGCGATTTATACTGCTATTTTGGGCGTTTGAGTGTGGAGTTGAGATGGTATTGGAAATATTGCTACAGAAAATATGTTCTAATTTGTAACATTTTGATGTAGTATGGATATTGAAAATATTGCTCCAAAAAATTAGTAGTGTTCTGATTCGGATAATTTTATGAATCTGCTCCAAACAATGAAGGGAAATTAATACTCACATTGCAGGGAAACTATTTTGATTGTATTTTAAATTTCAATTATAATTGGAAAGGTAAATAATTTTATAAGAGGATAAATTTATAATTGGACAAGTTTCTTCCACTTTTCATATAGTCAGTGAACACATCAATGAGAAATAAACTCTTTTGTATTTCTCTTCACCCATGGTTAGTAAACAAATCAATGAGAAATATTCATTCCTTACCCTTACCATCTTTACCCTTACCATCTTTACCTTTACCATTTTTAACTCTAATTTGTGTACCTTTTCAAATCAGTAAACATGCCCTAAGTCGCGTACTCTACAAAACCAGAGTCCGACTCCCTTAACCCACAAAGTGGCTTTCTCCTCATATTTGCCAGAGTCTCACCGGTAGAATGGCACTTTGTTGCCCTTGTTTTGATAATATATTATATAAATAATATATTGAAAACATATATTAATTTACTAATGATAAAAATTATTAAGCTTTTCTAAAAATTATTATTATTATATTTTGATACACTGTATTAATAATAATGTACCACTAGTATATAATATTATATATTATAGTAATATATAAATACATAAATCCATCTATTAAGCTTTTCTAAAAATTATTATTATTATATTTTGGTACATTGTATTAATAATAATGTACCACTAGTATATAAGATTATATATTATAGGAATATATAAATACATAAACCCATCTATTGTTTATCCTGCTGGCCAGTGGCAAAATCTGTGATTTCGAATGTTGTCTTAGATAAAAGGGTCAAGAGGGAAAACTTCTATGATTTCTAAATTCGATGTCAAGTTAGCCTAAATAATTATGGACTTTTAAATAGCAAAGACTTAGAAGCTGCCACGCCTGTCCGAACTTTGTACCCGCTGCATGTACAAGTAGAGGATGGGGTATTTACTTTTTCGGGACCAGCTCCTATCCAAGCTTGAGGCTTAGAATACTTGCAAGTGCGAGTTACAAGCATAAACCTAAAATAAAAATGAAACGAAGATTCATGATTATTGTAAAGGTAAGAAATCGTTTTGGTCATATTAAACTGTCAAAATCTAACATTACACGTGATAAAATTCAGATAAAAAAATCAATTAAGGAACAGATGAAATGCGGTCTGTAAGATCAATCAGACAGTTATGGAGGGGACTTCGAGTGGAATATTCCCCGAAGACGTTCATCAATTTCTTATTCTTTACTAAGGAATCAGAGCATTACTTATTATTTAATTGTAATCTTCATGTATAAATATGAGTGTATACAATCTCAAACATTCAATTGAAATAAGCAACCAAAAGTTTTCCAAGTCATTATTATCTTACTCTCCCATTTATTACTTTTATTACTTGTTCGTAATAGATTATTCTTTTATTGGGAGAAGTCCTTTACATTTTGGTGCTTTTATTGAGAGCCGAGAGAAAACTTGAGAGAACCCTTCCAAAACAAAATGCCTAGAACCAGATCAAATGCTGCCCTCAATGAGGGAAACAGGACTGGGAACGAGAATGATCATGTTGATCAACTCACTCCACTACTTGAGATGCTCCGGACCATTTTGAAGGGAATGCATGAGATAGAGAAGCAGAACAGTGAGACAATGTGCAGTGCATGATAGATGGTGCATGATCAGATCAATGCATTATAGTGGGAATTGGCACAAACACATGCAGAGGTAACCATAAGGAACGAGAGAACTGTTCAGAGCAAGATGGACAAGATGTCAAGCGGGAATGCCCTGAGAACAGTAGGAACATGCAACAGGAAGATGGGGAGATCCAGTCCCAAAACCACAAAAAGGAAACAACGGAAGATATTTGTCTACCTAAGATCATAACATAAAGGGCGGTGGAAGAAACGCTAGAGAAAAAGATGATGAAGATGAGAAAGCTTGGGAGTACGGGAAAGGCTGACATTGAGTCACTTACCCATTCTCCGTTGTGTCCAGAGATTCTGGTCGCTCCCGTACCTAAGAAATTCGTGGCGCCCAATTCAAATGCTATGAAAGGAAATCTTATCCGATCAACCATCTTAGGTGATTTAAGCAAGTAATGGCACTGTACCAACATGAAGACGAACTGATGTACATGATGTTCCCCACCAGCCTAGACAGGACTGCTTTGAATTGGTATCATGCGCTCCCCACTCATTCAATTACTAACTTTACTATTATGTCTTCAATCTTCTTGGAACAATATTTCAAATATTGTTCGGTGATGGAAGATACAAAATATCTCTTGACCATCTCCATTAAGAAAGGAGAATCTTTACGAGAGTATACTCATAGATTCAAATATGAAATGACCAATGTGGAAAGTTGTGATGACCAAGTAGTGAGATTGACTTTCAGAATAGGGTTAGATCCAAATTCACCACTCTTTGAGGATTTATCAAAGTGGAAAGTGTTGTCAATGGCGGAAACATTCCAACGAGCACATACTTATATCATGTTGGAAGAGGAAAAGAAAAGCTTGTTGAAGTTGACGGAGCGATGGACAGAGGAATAACGGAAAGGAAAGCAGAGCTCCAGGTCTAGGAGAAAAAGATCAGTAAGATTGAAAAAAGATGGTGCGAGGGGAGAAAGCAAACGAGAAAAGACTGAGAACCGAGGAAGATATGCTGATAGGATCCATCCTCGGGGCAAAGTCAACACACTCCTCACTTTTCCAATAAATTAAATTCTTGAGGTGATAAAAAATAAGCCATGGTTGAAAAGAGGTATGGGCATTATGTGAGAGAACCGTATCATAAGGACAAAGGCAAATATTATTCTTTTCACAAGAGCTACGAGCATTACACGAGGGATTACTTTCAGCTTTAGGATTACATTGAGGAGTTAGTAAAGGATGGTACCTCTAACAGTATGTGTAGAAAGATGTACACAGATGGGAAACGGAGACGGAGGTCCAAGATAAAGGAAAACAACCTCTCAGGATTGTCGATACAATAATTGCACTAACTAAACATGAGGGAACCACCAAGAAAGAAAGGAAGATGTATCGCAAGAAGCCCATGTTAGAAGGACATTATGAAAAAGAAAGTTCTATAAATGATAACAACAGTCTACCGTTGATGTTCGATGAGATGGACCAAGAGCACGACGAACGTCACAACGGTGCTATAGTCATTATGTACAAGTTGGGAATTGTTTGCTGAGGAGGCTACATCAGTCGACCCTTGAGAAAATGTCTATGGGAGAACAAAAGTTATACGGCCTGTCACATCCATTGATAGGTTTCAACGAGACTGTAAGTTACTCTGACTGAAACATTACTCTCCCAGTTAATGCCGAGCCATTCAACTATCTGGCATATTTGTGGTCCTAGACATCTTAACCCCTTAGAATGCAATCCTGGAAAGAACATGGTTGCTCAAAATGAAGGGCATTTTGTCTACCTTTTACCAGGTACTAAAGTATCTATCTATAGATGGAATAATGATGATAAAAGGAGATCAAGCTACTGCTCATATCTGCGCTGTAACTGCACTAGAATTAGCCAGACGAGTGACAACAGATAAGAAGGCAGATGGTCAAGCAAAGGCTACATGACAATAGCAAATACAGGAAGATGGGAAAGATAGCTTGCTAAACCCGAGGTACGATGTGGAAGAAATGACTGAGGTTGTGTACCTTGAAGAAGGAACTAAAAGGATGACAAGCATTAAGGCCCACTTAAAGGAAACAGAAAAGAAGAAGTTAATTGATTTTTTGCGCAATAACAGGGATATCTTCGCAACTACGACGCAAGAGATGCCAAGTATTCTTGAAAATATAATGTCATAAGTTGAATACAGACCCCACTATAAAAATAGTGAGGCGACGAAAAACAAGCTTTGCTCCAGGATGGAACACTGCTATCAAAGAAGAAGTGAAAAAGTTTTTGAAAGCTGACTTTATCTGAGAAGTGGACTACCCGGAATGACTTTCAATGTAGTCATGGTGAAAAAGAACGAGAAATTGAGGATCTGCGTTGATTTCACCGATATAAATAAAGTCTACCCAAAAGATGACTACCCGTTGCTGAGGATAAATCAGATGGTGGATGTGACTTTGGGACATGAACTCCTTAACTTTATAGACACATTTTCAGGATATAATCAGGTGAAAATGTTCCAACTTATCAAGAAAAGACCTCATTTACAACTGAATAAGGTATTTTTTGTTATAAAATTATGTCTTTTGGACTGAAAATGCAGGTGTAACTTATCAGAGACTCGTGAATAAAATCTTTCGCAAGTAAATTGGAAACATCATGGGGGTTTATGTAGAAGACATGCTGTCAAAAGTTGTAAACATGAAGATCATATAAGTGATCTTGATGAGGCCTTTTTTATCTTGTGAAATAGTTCCATGAAGCTAAATACAGTTAAGTGCACGTTTGGTGTAGCAGCGGGAAAATTCCTTGGCCATCTAGTGACACAACGTGGAATTGAAGTCAACACAGAGCAAATGAAAGCTATCATGGAGATGAAGTCTCTAAAAAATTGTAAGGAGATTCAAAGCCTGACGGGAAAATTGGTAGCCCTAAACAGATTTCTCTCAAGGTTAATAGACAAGTGCAAACAGTTTTTCATGAAATTGAAAAAGATTTTCATTGACAGCTAGGACGAAGAATGCAAAGATGCTTTCAAATGAATCAAGGAATACCTGACAACTCCTCTGTTTCTCTTAAAATCAATACCCAATGAGCAACTACTTCTGTACGTGGTGGTATCGTAAATGGTTGTTAGTGTTGTTCTAATCAGGGAAGAAGAAAGAAAGTAAAAGCACATATACTTTGTGAGTAAGAGACCATTAGCGGCCGAAGTGAGGCATAAAAGAATGAAGAAATTGGTGTCAACCGTTGTAGTTGCTACAAGGAAGTTGATGCCTTACTTCCAAACCCACAGCATAAAAGTGTTAACAGACTAAACCATCAGAATTCTTTTGTACTCACCTGAAATAAGAGGAAGAATGGTGAAATGGGCATTTGAACTTGGCTAGTAGGAAATTCAATACGAACCAATAATGTTTGTCAAAGTGTAAGTATTAGTTGACTTTGTAGCAGACTTTACTCACGATGAAAAGGAAGATAACAACAGACATCATAATGAAAGAGAGAACGGATCCTGGAAGTTGTTCGTTGATGGGGCCTTAAATAACAAAGGGCTCAACGCCGGAATAGTGATGAAGACTCCATTTGAAGAAACTCTTGAACACTCCATCTCATTTGGGCTTAATGCATCAAATAATGAAGCACAATATGAGGTCTTGATAGTAGGAGTCGGCATGTTCCTGGAGTTTATGGTAGTAAATGTATATATATTTTGTGGTTCCATATTAATCATGAAACAAGTTATAAGAGAATTTTATAGCAAAAGATGAAAGAATGATGAGTTGTTGGGTCTGTTGGAAACCTACGAGATCCATCAGATCCCAAGGATTAAGAAAGGACATGCAAATGCACTGGCGAATTTGGGGTCGTAGCTGTAACTCCCTTACAAATGAAATATGCCAATTAAATTTTTCGAAAAGTAGCGGATGTGGAAACTGAAGAGGAAACCAACAGACATTTGGAAAAGAAGATCTAGCAGCAAAGTATCAGGTATTCTTTAATTAGCGGAGTATTATATAAAAGTTCCCAGGTTCGTATCTGACGTGTTTAAAAAAGAGGGAGGCCCAAATATGTGTTGGCTAGGGGGAGATCATTGGCACACGGAATCTTAAATGAAGGGTATTATTGGCCCATGATGCATCAAGATGTTAAGCAGTACGTGAAGAACTGTGACAAATTCTCACACTTCGCTCTTGTAGCTAAAATGGCACCAAGAGAACTCAATACAGTAGCGAGCCCCTAGTTGTTCATGTAACGAGCCCTGGATGTTATTGGTCTATTTCATATGGCACCTGCTAAAAAACATTCTCTGTTGGTAGCAATGGATAATTTCACTAAGTGGATTAAAGCTGAAGCATATGTGAAATTTTGAGAAGACGAGGTGAAGGGATTCTTGTGTTAAAATATAGTGTGCAGGTATGGAATTCCTCGAGTACTCATTTTCTACAACGAACTTCAGTTTATCGGGAAGATCGTCAAGGATTTCTGTGAAGGCCTGAAGATTCTTAACCGATTTTCTACACCGTATTACCCAGAAGGAAATGATTTAGTAGAAAGATCAAATTGTATTATACTCGAAAGTATGAAAAATGGTTAGAATCGGCTAAAGGAAAATGGGTAAAAGAATTAGCATATGGGCATATAGGACTACCAGGGAGGCCACGGGCGAAATTCCATTCACCTTGCGTATGGAACAGAAGTAGTAATACCTGTTGAGATTGGAAGTCCAACCATGAAATCAAGTTTGAACGAGTATGAAAATGAGGAACTCGTATAGAAAAATCTCGATCTTCTTGAGAAATGGAGAAAATGGTTTTAATTTGAATGACTAATTATAATCAGAAAATGAGAGCTTACTTTTGGAAGAAGATTCGAAGACGGGGATTTCAGAATGGAGATCTAGTCTTGAAGAAAATATTCAAAACAGAAGGTAAGCTTGGGTCGAATTGGGAAGGGCCATATATTTTCAGCGGAATTGGAGGCGGAGAATATCATTATTTGACAAAGGAAGACGGGAAGACCTGCCAAAACATTTGGAATGCTGCACATCTGAAAAAATATTTTGTCTAAATTGTAAACTTACTATAGTGAATATATTCCCGTGGTTTTTTTCCGCAAGGATTTTCCACGTAAAATACTTGGTGTCACCTCTCTCTGTCTCTTCTCCAGTAAAAGCTAACTAAATTAGGGTCATGGTTCTATAAAGAACCTAAGTCCTTGAGAACGGATTGCACTTCAACAAAATATACGTTCTCTAAAGGAAATCAAGGTCATGGTTCTACAATAAACCTAAGTCCTTGAGAGTGGACGACACTACAATAAGTCTTTAATCTCTAAAAGAAACTGAGGCCATGGTTCTTCAGTGAACCTAAATCCTTGTGAGTGGGCAGTACTACTATGGGCTCCTGCTATCTAAAGGAATTTGGGGCTATAATGAATCTAAGTCTTTGAGAGTGATTGACACTACAATGAGTCCATGTTCTCTAAAGAAAAACGGAGCCATGATTCTTCAATGAATATAAGTCCTTAAAAGTGGCCGGCACTACAATGAGTCCCTTCTCTCTAAAGGAAACCAAAACAACTTTGAAAAATACAAGTCCTTGACAATGGACCATGCAGCAGGAAGCTAGAAAATGGATAATGCTATAAAAAGCATATGTCCTCTAAATAAAATTTAAAGATTGAAAATCTTTTAAGTACTTACGAGAACATATTCAACTATGGAAGCTGTTGTTCTCAAAGAAAAATTGAAACTTGAAAGTTGCTCAAATGTTTGAGAACGGATCACAGTTGTTCTCTAAAGAAAAAGCTCAAAGTTTCGCAAGTCCTTGAAAACGGATTCTGCTACTTAAGTGGAAGCTTGAAATTACTACAAGTCTTTTAGGGCGGATTTTGTTAGTTAAAGCTTTTTGTGCAAGTCCTTGACAACTGATCGAAGTCTCAGAAAAAAAAATTCAGCATAAGTTAAACTATAAAAGTTCTTGAAGAAAGAAGATGCATTTTCATTGATAAGTTGGAAAAGTACAAAAGGAAAATGAAGATGCAGTACAGAAAAGGAAATTACAACTGGAAGGAAAATACAAAAGGAAACACGCAAAAATTATAAGAAATGACAATACTCTCATCTTCAGCAGTAGTGGTCTTGCAGCAATAGGTCCAACAGGATTGGGCTACATCTTTAGTAGAGTTGACAATAGTAGCCTTGATACAGCTTCAGGGAGATTGACCACAACGTCTTCCATAGAAGCGTTCATCCCATCTTGTGTCCCAGAAAGAACGTTGAATGAGATTAATTGCAGTAGAAAGCTACTGAACCTATCCAATTACATGCTAATCACTAAGAAGTTGACATCCCTAGTTAATTATAATTTTATTTCTTATAGGAAAAAAGAAATACATAGCAAGAAAATTTCCTCACGAGGCACTTTTCACATTTATATCAGAACCTTGCTCTCTGCCTAATATATGCATTTAAGACAAAGAACTTGACTTTTATTGGATATTCGATCAGCATCAGGTCATCCAAGAGACAAAGTGTGAAGAAAGGTTTTACCTCCGAGTAGAGTCTCAATGCTCTGGTACTGTACAGATGTCGCTAAAGAAACATCACCTCCAATTGGTCCATCCTAATTTTCTGGCTCATCTACTTGTGTCCTCTCCCTTAGTTCAAACTTGTTATATTTCCATTCACATTCTAATATGACCAATTCTTCCTTTGTAGAGTAAAACTCCCTATAGACCTGCATAAAATTGAACACGAAAAACTTGATGAAAACTTGAGAAACCATAATGAATATTTTCATTGTCAAGATTTGTATATTAGATACCTCGAGTCCTCCCCAAGTTATTTTAACGGAATGCTTCTTCCAAGAGAGAAGAAATCATGTTGAACATTGAATATCAAGTAGTATTTGTAAAATCAAAACCAAACATATTGAGTAGTAAAATTAAAACCAAACATCAATTGTTGGCCTCATCTCAGGCATAGTAAAGATAATACTAAAGACCAACATGGACGATATTCAAACTCAATAGAACCTGATGTTGAACTATAATTACAAATTTTCCATTAAAGTTTTAGCAACATAACTGGAAACTACTTGTTGAACCAACACACTAAGGCATGTCAGTACAGATAAAATGGTTAAAGAAAATCCCATGAAAAATTATCGAGCAAGCAAATTAGATATGTGGCTATAGAATAGTTAAGGTGAAAGTTTATGCGAAGAATTGCCACAACTTTGTCACATGATCCAATCAATAGTCAGTCGTAGGTAAGAAACTACAGGATCAAACTATGAGACTTGAAAACATGGAAAGAAATAAGAAAAATCTAAATGAAGCTACATAACGTTTCAATCCTGGACCTTGACACCACAAACCGAATTGGATAAAGAAAAAGATAAATGAAGCTATATAAGAATTGACCAAGAAGTAATAATCCTATGATCAAAAGTTAGAAGCTAATAAGATATATGAAATAGAGACAAAAACTCAAGAAGTCAAAGTATTGTCAACCTCGTCTTGCACCAACACACCATAAGAACAATGGCGAACACTATGTGTGTGTTTTTTTATTGTAACTATTTCATCACACAAACAAAATCAAATGCGAAATTTTTTCTGTCAAATGAAGCATTTCTAAAGGGAGGTAATGGTTCAAAGAAAGTATCTTTTTTGTTCATAAACAGAATTCTTGCGCATAACTCGTAGACCTGGGGAATAACATATGGCATAAAAACTCTGAGAAAGGCGCAAATAGAACAGTGGTGTACCAATACATGGAAAACTACAACGTGGCCCTTACTTCAATAAAATCTAAAATAAGGATACTTTGCTGCCCTCATCATCGGCTCCACCATCTGCACATTATTTGACACATGTTATCAATAAATCAAACACATAACTTAATTGAACTAGATGGGTCGCAATGTTCTTACCTTTGACAGTAAGCGAGCAGCTCCAAGAAGCCGTTCTATGAAATTGTATTTTCCACTTTCACCTATTCTTCGTTTCAGACTGCAACAAGAAGAAAGTATGGCTCTATATCCACGTTACTGGAAATAGATGAAAAAGATTCTCCTTTTTAAATTTACACAATCTTAGATTTCCAAATAGGGGTAAATTCTGTAACTCCTTGATGGTAAATGAAAAACTGAAGAACTAGCATTGTATTGATGCATCTAAATACATGTTCATCACCAATAACTGAATTAGTTTTAAAACTAATTGGAGTATACATACAAAGAGTAATACCCATAACAACAAAGAACTTGAAGAAGACGTAACAGCCTGGTAAGATTAGTATAATCGATAATTTTGGGGATGAATCCAACATTTTAGACAACAAACAACAATAAGAAGCTGCCTTGAAAATTTAGAAGAAGTTAATGGAAAAATAATTTGTTTTAAATTATTAGAAATCCCAGAAACAAGAAATATCAAGAAATAAATCAAAAGAGTTTTACGTTTCACACATCATTCCCAATACAAGAGAAATTAGCGATTAGAAATCAGAAAAATTTGACCCAAATGTAGAGTGAAAACATGAATTGAGACAAAATAGAGCTGGGAATCAAAAGAAAATGAGACCGATAAAGGATCATACCTCACTTTTAGCGTATTCACGATGTTGAATAGTAGCTTCCAATAGTTTCTAAAGACTTCTTAAATGATTTTCTCATGGAAGCTATATATATCTCCATCAACAACAAAACAAACCAAACAAAAAAAAACTCCCTCAAAAGAGAATCATAGTCAAAGCTCAACTTTAGCAAGAACCCAGACAACTACATACCCAGAAATCGTGAACACATATTCTAATTAACTCAGATGAAAAACTCAAAAATTACAACAACCAGACAAAAATCATAAAAATAGACATGGATTTGAGATTGAAGTAGGAGAGAGTAGGGAGACAAAGCAATGCACGGAGTTGAGGGAGTGATAGGTGCAAGAAAAAGCTTGCTACGAGACAAGAGAGAGATACAAGAGACAGCTGTGTGAGAGAAGATGCGATGGAGCTGAAAGAGAGAGCTTCATGAGAGTAGGTTGAGAGAGAGCGAGATTAGCTGAGAGATATTGAAGAGAGAGTTGTTGAGGAGCGGGTTTTGGAATTTTTCGTTTGGCGCACTAGTGACCCACAATTTTATTTTGGTTTTGATGGCGTTTTGCTCTTAAACACGATTGCCATATGCTATCAAAGCACATAATTGTTGAAGTGCGCATAAAATCAGATAACCATTGTTTGACACCAGAATGTCAACGACCGACCTCGTAGATGGATGCACTAACATGTAAGGATATGGTTAAGGCTTGGCTTTCAAACATCCAACAACGAGTTTAAAGGTGTTATGTGATCCACGATAATTTGAAATTTGCAGTAGCATGAATGGACGTAGAGTTTGGAATTTTTGTATCACTGCACTTCCAGTTGTTTAGCTTTAGTTAGATCAATAAAATTCAATTGTGTATACTTATTCACAAACTACAATCGTTTACCTACACATCGTGCTACACTTCTTCTCAATACAAAAGTCCTTAAGTTTTCACTTAAGGTCGAACGTCTTTTGGTCTTCAACGAGGCAAAAGTCATCTTTACTAAGGCAAAAGCCCTTTAGTTTTTACCAAGAAAAAATTCAATTTGGTTTTTACGAGGCAAAAGACCTTTGGTTTCTGTCGAGGAAAAGTCCTTCAGTATTTACAAAGGCACAAGTCCTTCAGACTTTACCAAGAAAAAAATCGTTCGATTTTCACCAAGACAAATGTCCTTAAGTTTTTACTGAAGTCCAAAAGTCCTTCGATTGTCACCAACGAAAAGGCCTTAAGTTTTCATTCAAGGCCATAATTTTTCACTTAAGGCCATAAGTCCTTCAATTTTCACCCAAAGGAAAATGTCCTTAAATTTCACTTAGGGCATCATCCCTTATACCGCACTACGCCACGAGGCATTAGCTCTGAAAGCACTTCCCAGGCACATAAGTTTTCATGGTGTGGGTACCAAGCATTTAAACTTGGTCCTCAATGAGGCAAGCCCTGAGTGTGATTCTCAGGCATAGAAGTTTTGGTGCTCTGGATGTTAAGGGTCTAAACTTGGTTAGTAACGAGGCAAGCCCTTAGAGCAACTCTCAGGCACATAAGTTCTCGTAGTCAGGCTGCCAGGTGATTAAACTTGGTCCGCGATGAGGTAAACCTGGAGAGCAATTATCAGGCATATAAGTTTTATAGTCTAGTTGCTAAAAACTTGGTCCACAACAAACACAAGTCCTAAGGATAATTTTGGGCACCCAAGTCCTTGAAAATCAAATGCCAAACATCCAGAAGTTTTCCAAAACAAGGCGTGATTCTTTAGAACAATTCTCAAGAAACTAATATCTCATGGTTCAGTCCATAAATTGTCAACCCTTGACCCAAAATGAGGCTAAATCTATCAAAGTTCCACACTTGCTTAAACGTGCTAAGTCCCCACACTTGAAAATGTCAAAGCTCCGCCCTTGACCTAAAAAAGGGTAATGTCGTTCTGCCAAAGTCTTGCATTTGGCCCGAACATGCTAAGTCCCCCAGTTTTGATCTGTTAAGCTTCACCTTTGACCTCAACGAAGCCATGTCGGCATGCCAAAGTTATGCACTTGGCTCGAATGTGCCCAAGTCCCTAAGTAAACTTGGCTCCCAAGTATCTGAACTTAGTCTAGAATAGGGAAAATTTACTGGATGAAGAATATCAGGCACAATCGCGTGGCTAATATGTTAGACTTTGACAAATTAACGTAATTTTCCAAAAGCACAGGCAATGCTCAAAGCCTAAACATTGTGACTTGTCCCGAACCTGTTACTCGACTCGATGTTTGTTCGAGCTAGGGGATATAACATTCACGGCCAAAAGAGAATAATCTAAGTGTAGGCCAGCCAACGAGTCATCTTCACAACAAGTTATTTTTACAATTCTCTCAGTCTCACCGCATCATTTTAAGGATGCATCAAGTTAGTTTCATTTATTCCAGTTGGGTCTTCAATTTCTCTACTCTGTAAGATATTTATCACGCTACTTACCTAGTACAACAACCTTACAAGTCAAGGCCGTGTGATACACTGAAAGGTTGAAAATAAATGAAGTCAAAGTTACCATGTGATTATAGTACAGTATGAACATAATGAGCTACATGTCATATCCTCAAGGTGTAAGTGAGAGCACCATCGTTCAACTCTTTTTCATGCAACTAGAATAAGAGGTTTTGATCCTATAACAGGAGGATGAGCTTTGCTAAGTCTAGAATTAGGCCATCGTCAACTTGGATAGACGCCTTTGCATCTAGTTTTGAAGTCACAATTACAAATTCAGCCTCACATGTTGGGATTACAAGCTCTCAAGCGTCGGGTGGTTCTTCTTAGACGAATGAGGGAGTTTTAACGACAAACTTGGTATAAAGAAACGCTCAATCGTGTCTCTTTCCTCTTCCTAATTTCTTTCATCTCCCAAGATTCAAAAGTTCAAGGTCAGGCCTCATTGCATTATCAATATCTTAACATACAATAAGTGGATTACTAAAACATACACAAGTAGCCAATAATGAAAAACTCCATAGAACAGTCAGAAAATCCAGAGCTCTACTTCAGATGGAACATATTCTCACGCTTCGCCATTAGGAAGACCATCATCAGGCTTCACCACTGGGCGGACCACATCCTTTATGCTTTGCGGTCAGGTGGACGATCCTCATGCTCTTCCATCAGGCGGACCTTCCTCATGATCTGGCATTAGGCGAACCATCCTAATGCTCTACAAAGGATGAACCATCTTAATGGGGCAGACCATCCTCATGCTCCACCTTTAGGAGGACCATTCCCATGCTCTGGCCTTTAACAAACCATACACAACCTAATCCTCAAGTCAATCTTGTCAACAAAGCCGCCTTACTCATCTAGACCGAGCTGACCTTAGTGTTCGGTTTGGCAATATCGAACCGTCTTCATGATTCGGCCAGTTGAGTCAAATTATTTTTATGATTTGGTCTAGTTCAATTTTGTCTTTAATGCAGTCTAGTCAAACCATTCTTATAGTTTTGTTCGACTAAACTTCTTTATGCACATAGTTTAAGCTATTCCAGATTGCCTATGAACGAACCTAGATCCCGAATCATGAATCAAGCTTAGTAAACTGATGACTTTACTTCCAATTGACTCATTCAAGCTAAATACAGGAAGTAGGAGCAAACTATAGAGGTCTAAAATTGTCTAAGCCCAGACCTTAGCTCATTAGTCCAATAGGCCATTAGATCACTCTCGGGCCTAGCCCAGACTCTTTCACGAGCCTAAAGTGGTTGACATTGTGAGAGCAATTTAATGTGCAATGATCAAATGAACACATGAACATAGAGAACTTTCAAATGTACACATGAATATACGTAACTAGACTTAACAAAGTGAGATTGGTTCGAAGTTCAAACCCCTCCCACTTATTTCACTAGTGTGAGTTCAAGTTAGTGCATCTCCTCCTAATAAAAAGGTATTACGCACATTCATATAGTAAATACTTAATTGTTTATAAAAGAAAAAAAAAACAAATATCTTACAAAAACTAACGAAAGTTCAGCCAAATTGTACATTTACATCACTCATTATTATATACTTATTATACACACAGACTAAAAACTACACCATAAAACAAGATTATAATATCACGTTACTAAAACCATATGTAAAAACACCTTCAAACAAACTCACTTCTTCAACAGACTTTTTAAGTCTTAGGTTCAAGGTGTTTCTCAGCCAATAGATTAACCAGAGCAAGAGCATTGCTTGTAATTTCAGCGACAGTGACGACCCAGCGCCTAACTGCACCCTTTACATTCCCATCCATACGACGGTCAGCAAACCCGTCAAGGCAAGTGTTCTCATCAGTAAGAGCAGAACTGACCCAAGTCTGCACATTGCTCATATGCCACATGAAATGCCGGCCACCACCTGCTCGTCCTAAGTACCCAAGCTCCCTAGCCGATTGTGCAAGCCGATCCACGCCATCCCCCATCATCTCTATGCAGTCTTTCACGGCTCGGTACTCACTTACGTTGATTCCCCTAACGTTTGTCAGCATTCGGACAAAACTAGCGGCTGATCGCACTCTGGCTAAGCTCACTAACAAGGCTGTTTGGGCTAACTGATGCTGGCTTTGTTGAATGGTACTCGCGTAGCCGGATAGACATTCCACGCATAAGACAGGGTACCGTGTGGCCTCACAAGATGCCACGATGAAGTCGGTGGGGCTGGAAGTGGTGGTGGAGGTGGCGGCCGTATGAAGTATAAAGAAGAGGCTTACTAAAGAGAGAATAAGTGTTTCCATTTGAAGGATGAAGAGAAGCAGGGTATTGATGGGCTGTGTGTGTATATATAGGCACTTCTGACAGTCGTAAATATACAAAGATTTTCAATTTTAAATAAACCTAAGCTAGTTAGCAAGTGGCTTAAGATTCGATTCCTAAAACTTTAAAGTATATTCAAATACACTCAATTCTTATTAATGGATAACGCATTGGGGCTCTACACTAATTTAATCGATATTTATATAAATTGATTTAGAAAGACCATTGTGAGTGAAAAAACGAAATCAGTACCGTCTTTTTTTTTAATAAAATCAAGTCTTTTAAGAGCGTACAAGACTAACATGCTACGCGCTAGACCGTGCACTAGCAAAATATTAATGTTAAGACTCTGATCTAGTAAAACAATATAAATGTTAGACCCTAGCATTCTCCCATTAAATTTTTTTATTAAACCATAGTCTAGCAGTCACAAATTTCAACTGAAAAATTAAAATTAAATGGGCAATATAGTCTTTTCTATGTAAAATGGTTGAATTTCAATAAAAATCAAAGAGATGTCTTAAAATGTTTTTCTCTTTCAGAAGGGACCTTTTATAGAAAAAATACCCTATATTTTGCTTCGGCATGTATTTTGTCGGGAGAACATCAAGAATTGACCATATTTAGGGAAAAAAATAAAAAATAACTCAAGAAAAAAAATAGCCATCCTAATTCTAAAAAAATGACGTCAAAACTGTTTCATGCGCGCAAGCGAATTTGAAGTGTAATCTCCGTGAAGTTTATATAATTTATACGCATATATAAGATGCATCGTATTTATCACATAAGCATGTATTATATATTGTATATATTATATAAACAACTAAAAATTTTTGAAGAGCATGATCTTTGTTTTCTGAAATTCGTATAAGTAGTTATTTTTATATTTTTTATATTTGTGACAATTTTTTATAATTTTTTTAAATATGACATATTTATAAATATTACTATATTTTATTTATTAAAACAAAAAATCTTCTCATTTATTATCTGAGCTTTGGTGTAGGTAATATTTTGATTGGTAAATGAAAATAGAGGACAAAACGGTGAGTTTCATTGAAAAATTAATCAAATATCAATCATGAAAGATAAATAACCATTAATTAATTGTTTCAAAAATAAATAACGAAAAGAGATTTCTCCTCATCTTATCCGTCAAAATTAGAATTTTTAGAAAAGAAGTTTACAACGGTCTAAATTGTTGTAAAAAAAATTCTCATTAACCCATTAATTTCTTTTTCTTAATAGGAGAAGTTTACAGTCTTTCTATATTCTTTCTTTTGTTCTTTTACTTTGCATCTTCTATCTCAGGCGCCTCTTTGTTTTTGCTCTTTTCTTCTCCTTTGGGTCAAAAAGAAAGTAATTAAACTCACACACCCTTTTGCTTTTCCTACAATATCTTCCAGCTAGTAGAACCGTTTAACATTGACTGTCTAGTGTGTCTAGTTATTCTATTCTCATCTCAGCTGTTGGGTTTTTGGATTTTGGTTTGTATCAGGTAATAACTCATTAATTTTATCTTTCCAACGTTGTTTTCCAAAGTAAGTGGAGAGAACAGATCAGATTTCTCTTATGTTAATAAGAAAACATCCTCTCCTTTACTGGTTCGTTCATTTAAATAATAGATAGATCAAAATTGACTTTAAAAATTAAAAAATATGTTAACGGATCAAATTTTAAATGAGACAACAATATTTTGATTTGACTAACGAAAATGTTTAAACGTTATTTTTTTACCAATGGCGAAACATTATTTATTATTGATGTTATGAAAAAAAACCACAATGTTTTTAAAAGGAAAATTGTTTATATTAATGCAAGTTGGGGTTTGAGGGATTAAATTAAGATGCTTTGAAGTAGGGATCTGACTAAGTAAAAGATAATCGAAGCGAAGAACAGGGGGAGGATTTTAAGGATAGATTAGGGGAAATTCAAATTTAATTATCATTGAAACTGAAGACCTTTGATTCTATCTCCGGGAGTAACGCCTAGATATGGTTTCAACTTCCAGATGGTTGTCGAACAATTTATGGAACTACAAGAGTTTGAAATTACTTAGGTTAAGCCAATTATAGGGATAAAGGAGAGAAACGTCTTTTCGTTTCAACGAGATGGAAGTTTAGTTTTGAGAAGATGTCGTTTTATGAAGGGTTAATTTTAGAATTTTAGGTTTTTTTAGTGACAGATTTTTAACTTGGGCTATTCATTTTAGAACCAATGTCTTAGGACTGTATTTGCAATGAGTTCTATCATGGTGCCATATTTTATGTGTTCCCTTCAATATAGAGTTATGTGATTACCCATTGGGTTAGCCCTGTGGGCAGGGGCGACCCAGTTATAGGGCGAAAGCGGATCCCTTCATGTTTGTTGATCCAACATGAGTGGATCTGTAATCAGATGTGAGTTGGCACTCTTGGACATATTTCTGAACCGACTTATACATGTTGGGCCAACAGAACTACTGGGCTAATTTCTTGTACGTAGCACCATCGAATGACTGTCCAGTTTAGCATCGTGTACCTCAAGTAGGAGCTTCACCCTAATTGCTGGGCTTGCAGGGACAACCACCTTTCCTTTAAACAGAATGAGCCCATTGCACCAAGCATAAGGCCAATCAGGTTGGTCTTCGAGTAGTTGGACCAAGGTTTGAACATAGGTATGTCCTTCAGAAGCCTGCTTTATTTCATTCCATAAAACAACCTCAAGCATGCGAAGGTAAATAATATTATAATATTATAATCATAGCCCAATAATTTCTAGAACCATTTTTGCTGTTCAGGTGCACCAACTCTTTGATCCAAGAAGTACTTTAGACTACACCACAGACCTATAGCTTCTTCTATAATGGCAAGCATCTCTTTGGTATATATAGACCAAGACATCTTAAGACTCCAAGGGCTTTTACTCATGAAGGCTATAGGCTTGCCGTGTTAAGTCAACAGTGCTTCAATACCTTCCCCAGATGTATTTAAATGTCACTTTCTCCTCATTTTCTGACTGCTGCTCAATAATTTCTTCACAGATGATGTCGGATGTCCCACTTTGTCCTTCTAGTAGTAGAAGTTATGGCTTCCGACACGGTGGTCTACTGTAAACCACTCGTTTCGGTGGAAGCATAGTCACTGGGCTCTTTTCTTTTGCATTTCTTCCCAACTAAGACGTCGAGCTGGGGTTACATATGTTAGAGATACTAAAAGATAGAGAAGTAAAAAAAAGGAACAAAAGAAAAAGTGTGAATAAAAGTATGTGATGTGAAATATAGTGGGATTTAGTCCCACATTGGAAACTCAAAGAAAATATGTTGGGTTTATAAATCCAACTCTCATGCATTGGGGTTGGCCCCAAGGGGAACCCCACATTTTGTGGGGAAGGAAGAACCTAGATGACATATGGTCCTCCCCTGTCGGTGCTGCCACCGTTGTTCGTATGTCCGATCGGCTCGGTTCATTCCGGAAAAGTAACAAATATCTCCATAGAATCTGTGAAGGAATATCCACAGAAGATGATTAGAAAATCAATTATCCCCATTTTTGCGCATGATCTTATCAGTACTAACCAACGTTTTTTTTACTTGCTCCCCAAGCTGTACACATTTTTAAAAGGCAGTGTATGAGCACACAGAAAATAGCTTCATTTTTATCACCATCATCAAACCACATTTTCATCACCATTATCAAGCTACTGCATAGTTTTCAATCTTCATGCTTATTGAGAGAGAGCTACAGAGAGTTCTGAGACAATCGAGTAATTTGTTGTTATACTCAGAGACGATTCGTCGTATCATGCAGAGACGATTCGTCGTAGTCTCCAAGTATCCTGTGGAGGACGATTATTTTTTTTAGGACATTACTCATGAGCAATCCTCGATCTTCATCTAACTTCTCCTTTAATTATTGTAATTTTAGTTGTATTTATTTTCCCTTTTATTTTAGTGTATTAGTTCTAATAATTTTTGTTGTAATCATTTCTGTTGCATTTAAGTTGTATTCATTCTATTTCCATTGTACTGTTGGTTTATGAATCATCTTGTTCCATCACTGTGAACAACAATCTAAAGACAATATTTATGGAACAATTTACAGGAATCAAGACTTTGCACGCTGAGAGACCTGAGAAGTTCAAGGGGGACGACTTCAAACAATGGCAACGGAAGATGGTCTTCTCTGACCACTCTCAATCTAGCACAATTACTGACGGGCAATATTCCTCCTGTACCGAAGGAAGGACAATCAAAGGAGCTGGCATCACCACGAGAAGCCTGGATTCATTCAGACTTCCTTTGCTGAAACTATACCTTGAACAGCTTGGTAGACACTCTTAACAACGTCTACTCGTCGTTCAAGACAGCAAAGGAGTTGTGGCAGGCCTTGTAGAAGAAATACAAAAGTGAGGATGTCGGGATGAAAAGTTTATCATCTGGAAATTCTTGAAATACGAGATGGATGATAAGAACACGGTAATCAGTCAAGTGGAGGAGTCACAGATCATCTTCAACAATATGAAGTTCGAATGGATGATCGTGAATAAATCGTTCCAAGTCGTGTCCATCATTGAGAAGTTATTACCGTCGTGGAAGGACTTCAAGAATTATCTGAAGCATGGAGGATCTGATTGTTCAACTGAGGATAGAGGAGGACAACCGGAAAAATGAAAGGAAAGCAATGTGGGCAACCTACAGAATGAAAGCTAACGTGGTGGAAGGAAACAAACTTAATCAACCGAGAAAGAAAATGAATACACCGCCGAGCAGTGCTCAGAAAAGAAACTCAGAGAATCACGTTAAGGGTAGTTACTGGGTGTGCGGTAAAGCCAGACAAGGGCAAAGGACTGCCGTTTTAAGAAACATAAGAACAATGGTAACCAACCCCGTAATAATGGGGAAATGAATCAAGCAAATATGATGGAGATAGATGATCCCTGTGCTATGATTTCTGAGATCTGTGTGGTCGATGATACCAAGGAATGGTGGGGGTCAACACTGGTGCGACAAAGCACGTGTGCAGTGACTGAAATATTTTTTCAACTTATACAGAGGTTGAAAAGGATGAAGTTCTCTATATGAGGAATGCCTCAGAGGCTCATGTTAAAGGAAAGGGAAAGGTTGTGCTGAAGTTCACATCTGGAAAACAACTCACTCTCCTGGATGTCCTCCATGTGCCTGAAATTCGTAGGAATTTGGTTTCAAGATCTCTTTTATGTAAGAGTGGATTTAAGCTTGTCTTTGATGCTGGCAAGTTTATGTTGACTAAGGGAGGGATGTTTGTTGGGAAGGGTTATAGTTCTGATGGTTTTTTTAAACTTAATGTGTCTGCTGTAAATCCTACTATTATTAATAATAATTCTGCTTCTTCTGTGTATATCGCTGAACTGTCTAATATTTGGCATTCTAGATTAGGATTTGTTAATTTTCGATCCTTACAACGAATAATTAATTTAGAACTTTTGCCTAGTTTTACTCTTGGAAAAGAAAATAAATGTGAAATATTTGTAGAATCTAAATTTGCCATATGCCACTGCAGTTGTGCACAATTCCAGTGGGTCCCATTGTAATTGATAATTTTATAATAAAATATTATTTCAGTTTATCACTAAAAATATGATACGTCATTATTTAGAATATATATAAATATTATTCTAATGGCCTTGTTTGTTGAAAGAGGGTGAGAGAATGAGTTGATCAAATGATTAGTTCGTCAACCAAGAGTTGAATTGAGAATACTATTGGTGTTAGAAGGATTTTCTTCTATGATTAAAATGTTAATCAAATCTCTAAAACAATAATTATCATGTTCTTTTAGAGAATTGTCACACTAAAATCTTTCTCAGTAAATCTCTAGATCTCATGTGTTGAGAACATCTAGAGATAGAAAAAGTGTCTTGTAAAATTTTATGTGCCCACACACGTCCTAGTGCGTTGAGGATTGATTTAGAAGATTTTGGTGTGAATCTCAGAGTCTACTGATCGTTGGAACGATTTCGTGGGAACGGAGAATCGATCGGTTTTTGCAAGGACACTTGATATAGACTACAAAAGGTATATGATTCATAACCTTGTATGTTGTAGATTTAACTTATAAATATATAATGGATCCTGACTGATTAAAAAAGAGTTTTCAATAAAAAAATTTATTTGGTTATCGTGGGGTTGCGCAAGCTTTTTTTATTAAAATATTCGATCTTTATTAAAAGTTTACTTTTTTAAAAGGCTACGCACCTCTATGATTCCACCGCGCACGCGCCGCGACGACCAACAAGTTGTATTAGAGCGGTCTTTATGTATTTATATGTTAAATACTGTTTGGATTTTCTTGTATTATTCATATAATATGAGATATGTATGATGATGAATGATTATATTTTTTGAATGTATGAAAAATAATAGATCGTTAATTCTATTGTGATTATTGTGTTAGAGTTTGTTTTAATTTTCCTAGATCTTGTGTAAGCCGAAATGAGGCCCAAAAATTTTTGTAACTTTATTTTGAATATTATTGTAATAATTCTGAATGCGAGAAGACGAAGAACGCACCAGACGAGTGACGGAAATTAATGTTCACGCAAAAATACTATTCATCTACGTAAACACCGTTCATACCCGAAATACTGTTTATCCATGAAAATATTGTTCATCCGTGAAAACACTGTTCGCGCTGAAAATTTATTGTTTCGGCGGAGGTGAACAGTGTCAGCGTAATGTACTGGCGGTGAACAGTGGTTTTCCAGCGCGGCAGGCGACTGCCGGCAATGAGATGGGCAGCGATGGTGATGGATGACGGTTTGAGAGTCCTATCGTCGGTGACAACTGTTGTCATGTTTTAAAAAAGTTTCCAATAGACCATGCAACCAACTCTATCACCTAAATGTTTCATTAAAACCTAAACTCTTTTAATTATTCATTTAAATTTTGAAATTAATGTAATTTAAAATTAATAATTAATTTTGATTTTATGAAAATTAAAAATTAATAAGTTGATTGGGTTTAACCCAAGTTTGACCAAATCAAATAAAGTGTTTATTTGACTAAGTCAAATAAAACTATATTAAAAAGGATAATTATAGAAATTATTTTAATTAAGAAAAATAGTTTTTCTGATTAAAAAGAGTTTTGTTCAAAGCTTGAAAATTATAAAGATGAACATCAGGAGCAGAAGGTAATGTTTGGGAAATATGTATTCTTAAAGTCCGATTTGGAATTTTATTTCTTTATTTCAAGGGTTGTAATTTAGAAATACTCAATAGTCACTCGGTCCATTATTATTTTATTTAATTATTATATTTGATAACATGTCCATACATTAGTCGATCACATGTCATACATGAAAATCTCATACAACTTTATTTAATCATACATCTCATTTGTAGAAATATGATTTATTAGGATTGTTTTAATATGTTTATATGTATTACTTTATGAAATCAATTGCATGTAAATTGTGAGACTTTAACTACTTCAAACTTGATAATCACACCACACTAAATGATATAGTAACTTTTAGGTTAACTGACTTTAGTAAAAGAGATTTTATTAAAGTTTGATGTATATAATTAATTAGTTAATCTAAGTTCACCTAATTATGACTTACGCGCTTCAGAAAGTTAAATGAATTTAGATCGGTGAGATTAGATTAACTGATAATTAAATATTTATAGGATTATTATTTTAACTAGTAATTAATTTGAAATTAATTGATTAATTAAAATAGAAACATATTATCCTAAAATAGTGAGTGGAAGAAGGTTGACATATCAATGCAACCTATGGTCTCGATCATTAGTACAACACCGTGAGGTGTAGTGAGGGCATCGAGATAGCTTTGTTTTCATCCCCCTTAGAAAGGTTTCAAGCTGTATCAATACCAAGGTTTGACTTCTTAAGAAGATAGGAGGAAGTGATGTAGTTTAGTTTTGACTGAACCTAAGGCGGCGTATACTAAATGAAGTCATAAAATCTGAAATGATTGTTTACACTCACAAAGTCACAATTAAGCTTTCAGAGATGAACCATGATTGTCTAGCTGTACGGAATCCTTGGGGAGTGAAGGAAGAACTACTGAATCTTCCATAAGATTGAAGACCTTTCTGGCTATACGGAAGGGCGGAATGGATCATAAATCAAAGGGTGGAAATTTCCTCCAATCGGAAGACTTGCTTTTCCATAGGGATTGCATACCCGGATGAATCACTTCATGGGAAAGAACACGAGGGATGAGCGATGATCGACCTACCTAAGTTTTTACTAGTCATCATCGGTTTACCCGCTTGCTGAAACCTCCCTCCGAATGGTTGGATAGCCACTCAACTATTTACTATACTTCCTGTATCCCACTCCCCTCCCTATCTCTCTCGACCCATTCACTGGGGTATGTTGGGCTGGCAGCCATTTCTGTACATTCAATGTACTTTACGGATAGAGGAATACATAGAGTTGAACATAGTAAAATAAGAAATTGAAAGATTTCGTTAAAATTGTTCGTTTGGAAATTTCCCGAAAAGCTAATCATAGGTTCTTCTTTCCATCGGAATAATAGGACTGTTATGCTCATTACTAAACTTTTTGAAGAGATGAAATATAACCAAGGTATATCTTTTTGATCAGAGGTTGAATCAATCATCAGAAGAAGAATTAGGCCAAAAATTAGGATACATTCCTGGATAGTTGTAACTTGACCAAACAAGCGATAACTTATTGTTAAAATAGAAAATATAAGATATTTTAAGTTTTAATTAATAAGGATGTGAATGTCTCATAGACAGTCTGAGGTTAATCTGACCGATCCTAAAGCGACACATTAATCATTGGGTTGTTTTATCGTCATTAGTAAATACTAAATTTATGTGTTTATTATGATTGCATTCATGCATCATATTTACTTTTTGAATTCTAGATATTTATCAATTATATTGAATCATGTATGTTTTAAATTTCAGTTATCAATATTATGTCGACCATGGGCAACTATGTAACTGATTTACTCACTCTTGAGAAATTGAATGGTGATAATTTTGTACGTTAGAAATCAAATATGAACTTAATGTTGATTTGTGAGAACCATAACTTCGTTCTTACTGAAGAGTGTCATGAGGAGCCCGTTGCTAACGCCCTTAAGAATGTTAGGAAAAATATGATGCTTGGATCGTGTCAAACAACAAGGCGAAGTGCTACATGCTTGTTAGCATCAATGATGTTCTGAGGACCAAGCATGAAAGCATGTATACTGCCAATGAGATTATGGAATCTTTACAGACAATGTTTAGGTAGCAGTCCTATCAAAGTCATCATGAGGCTATGGGGAGCTATATGACAACTAAGATGAGGAAGGGTACTTATGTTCGAGGACATGTTTTGAACATGATCAATATAATGCACGAGGAAGATGTACATGGGGCGACCATTCATGAATAGACTCAAGTTAGCATCATACTAGAGTCGCCCATACCAGTTTTTTTTACGTTCAAGACCAACTATGTTATGAATAAGTTGCAATTCAACATGACCTAATTGTTGAATGAACTGCAGATTTTTGAGTCACTACAACCTTAGGAAAAAGCCTTCTTCCACTATTGTTAAGAACAAGAAAAGGAAGAAGAATAATGGTAAGGACAAGAATAAGAACAAAAGAGTAGAAAGCCAAGACATCATTGAAATTTAAGAAGAACAAGAAAGACAACAAGCCCAAAGAAAAGTGTTTTCACTGTGGGGTTGAAGGTCATTGGAAGAGAAACTGTAACAAGTATCTCTCTGAGTTGAAAAAGAAAGGTAAATATGATTTACTTGTACTTGAAGCATGTTTAGTGGTATATGATTTGTCATCCTAGAAACTTGATTCAGGAGCCACTGACCATGTATGTTTTTCTTTGAAGATGCTTGATTTGTTAAGAGAGTTGACTGATGGCGATGTTGTTTTGAGAGTTGGTAATGATGCGCTCGTGTCAGCTAAAGCATTAGAAACAATTCGTTTACTTTTTGGATATAATTACTTAGTTTTCAACAATGTTTATTATATTTCTATTTTTTCGGGGAATTTAATTTCTCTTTCATTTTTGCAAGAACAATTATTCGAAGTTTTTTTCATTAATATATAGTTTATTATTTCTAAGAATGGATTTGATATTTATCATGCTAAAATTATAAATGGATTGTATATGCTTAAACCAACTGAACGCGCGTCAAATAATTTTGAATTATTTAAAGTAGCAAACCTAAAAATTATAAACGACAAAGAGTTTTTCATGATAATAACACATATCTATGACATCTTAGGTTAGGACTTATTAACCTAGATAGGTTAAACATGTTAGCAAAGCATGGTATTTTGAGAGAGCTAAAAGTTGGAACTCTTCTTGTTTGTGAAACCAACAGTACAATGGGGGACAAGTTCATTAAATGCAACTCCTTTTTTGCCCAATGAAAGCACAAGCCTTGTAAACCAAGTCTTGTTGAAGTCAGACTCCCCTATAGATACCTTCCAACCATTTTGAGAGGTTAGTACAGCTCGTCCTTAAGCTTGAAGTACGCACAAATACTCACTTAGACATCAAAAGCTTTTTGGCAATGCCCCCTCCTACGGGTGTGAACTTGTCTTTGAATTCTTTGTCTTTGAATTCTTTCTCTCTTTATGTAGATGATATCAACTAACCAACATGGTCTTATCCGAGTATGATCACTCTAGGTGACAATCATACAAAATAATTTAAAACTAGATCTTAAGTCCAAGTATGACCCACTCATCAATTATGTCCTAAAGAAACTTACGGATTTTACAACATCGACTCTGATAGCATGTGTTTCACACATGTATACTATTTAAACATTGGATGGGGTCCCATCAATTCTATTCAACATGAGGGATTTTGTTGAAAATGGATGCCCCATATCTATTTTGACTAAAAGAAAAAGGTTTTTTTTTTCTTTATTTTCGTTATGGGTTAGATTTGAGTCTTTTAGATATGAGCCAACAATTCAAATATAACATAATATCTCTGGCCGGACCTAAATGAGTGGTTCTATTTCAAATGTATAAAACTTTCAACACGTCAGCATGAAAAAATTCTTATAAAATGAGCGTGACGGCTAGGCAATTTATTCAACTCTTCCCTTTATCTTTAGTCGTGAGCCTCATAGGTTCTTCTCATGATATGCTAATTATATTTGGCAATATGTCAATAATGTACATGTTAGAACGTATGTCTAAATTTTTTTGGAGTGAGTTTGTTATTTTATGAATAAAGTATAGGAAAAAAATTGATAGAGTTTTGAATGATTATAAATAAGAAGTTTTGGTTATGAGCTCGATGGTTCTACTTCGAGAAAAATGAGAGGTGACTCTACACTAAAGAGAACATGTCTTCGTGAGAAGGCTTTCCCCTTATAGATAGAGAACAACCTTAAGATGAGAGAATATGAATCCATATCATGAGAGGATACCCTATGATATTGGGATGCTTAGTTAAGGGACTTCGCCTGTGCTAAAGACTGTCTTCAATCCAGTGGGTTGGCTCTAGTCCGATCAGTGGTGCTTTTTGTATAAGCAAGTTATAGATTCTAAGGTTTGGTTTCATGTATTTTGGGTTTATATTTAGGTGTAATGAGATTTAAATTAGGTGGTTGTATTGAATTTGAGTATATAATGTAACGATGATAATGTGATAGTAGTGAAAGTAGTCAAACTGGATGAACTATATTAAAAATCACCATGTTGATTGTTGAGATGCCTTCATTACGTATGCACGAGTAATGGTATTTTCGTCATCTGTGTTCAACTACACTTTTTATCTCTCCAGACTGTGGGTTTTAAAGTCAAATTTGGTGGGTAACGAGAGTTTGCAAATTTAGGCTATTATTGTTGGTGGAAATTTCTTGATGCCATAGTATCGTTTTTCGATAAGAAGCTTTTTGTGAGTGGCTGATTTATTTGCAAAGGAAATCAGGAATTAAGTAAAATGAGGTTTAAACCCCAGACTTAGAAGCTAAATGCTTCAATTATGACCCTGATCATGACAGATTATTCATTAACCTTCCAAGGTTCAATTCACTACATAATTCGTGTTGAGTTGACAAATTTTAAGTAGGATGATTAGAAAGAATTGATGCATTTATGTAACCTATATTATAGTTTGGTTTGGTTTGAGAAAGATAAGTTTTGGAGCACACATGATTATGGTTTTGTTGAAACTTCATCTTCGTGATTGAATAGTTTGATTTAAGGTGGAGTTGAAGCGATGACAATTGTTCAAGAATGGTAAAATTTGTGTCAAGGTGAAAATTGTTAGAAAATATATCTCAAAATCCTTAGAAATTGAGTTTTTTATTTTGTAGATATATTTTAGGAAAAGGTATGGATTGATATTGAATGAGATTCATATTTTGAATAGAAAAATTATTTGACTTTTTATAATAAGACGTTTTGGTTTGGAGTTCGGTGATTTTGTGTCAATAGAGGATAACTTTAAGATAAGAGAATAGGAAAGAGGGGATAACCATGATATTAAGAGGCTTAGAAAAAGAACTTCACCTGTTTTGAAGACAATGATTTTTGCATAAACTAGTTACACTTTGAAGGTTTAGTTTTGTGTGTAGGGTCTAGATTCGAGTGTAATGAGATTGGAGTGAGGTGATTTTGTTGATATTAAGTGAATAATATGATGATGATAATGAGATAGACATGAAGGTAAGCTCATTGGCCGAACTACATTAAAAATATCATTTGTTTATTGTTTATGACGTTTCCGTTACAACAATATGTTTCTTTGTCTTTTCATATAAATTTATTTGCATGAGGTTTGACCATTGTTATGTTGACCCGTCGACTGAAAAATGCAAGCCACATTCATTGCCCATGGCATGTCGCCCTCTTGAGTGCCTCTATCATAAGAATGCTAACATGCACCTCCTATGGTATGCTGCCCTTGCTGAAGTGCCACCATCATAGGACTGCTAGCTTGCATCTCCCATGGTATGCCACCTCCTATAAAGTGCCTCCATCATAGGAGCGCTAGCCATGTTACCCCCTATGAAATGCCTCCATCATAGTTGCACTAACCTCCATCTCACATAGTGTACTGCTCTTTGCCTCCGTCATAGGAGCACTAGCCTACACCTCACATGGTATGTCCCTATGTGAAGTTGCATAATCTTGCATCCAGTTTATGCCTCCATCACAAAACAACTAGCCTGCAACCATGTTAGGTGTCGATTATAGGACTGCAATCATGGACCATGTTATGCCCCCATCACAGAAGTGTTAGCATGCACCCATGTTATGTCCTATCACAGAACTGTTAGCATGCACCCATGTTATATATCCATCATAGAAGTGTAAGCATGCACCCCATGGTATTTCTCCATTATAGAAGTGCAAGAGTGCATCCCATGTGATGCATCCATCATAGTGCAAGCTTGCATCCCCATGTTATGTCTCCATCATAGGAGTGCAAGCTTGCATCCTATGACACCCTTCACTTGTGTTACCTCCATAATATATTCCTTTTTTATAACCTCAACATGATTAGTTGAGGTGCTTATGCTTAATAGTGACTCCATAACTAATTAAGAGATTAGTTATCCCCTTATGTCATCTGTAAAAGGAGGTTTTGTCCTTCATTTACAAGGATGAAAAAAACCCACAAAGAGTACACACTCTCTTCCATAACAGAGAGTATTTTGTCATCATCATTTAGAGTTCAATGTACTCCCCCTTCACCCACCAACGTCCTCTCAAGTGTTCTCAAGCGTTACTCTAGTAACTAAAGTGTTCTCAAGCGTTACTCTAACATTCACCGTTTTTGGATTTATAAAATCATTTTAGTTTTTGAAAGGAAGTGATATGGCCATGTGACCCTCACACGGTCTCGCTATGTGTAAAATGGGTTGTTAAAGTTTTGAACGAAAATGAGAGGGCCAACCCTCACATGATGTCGCTCCGTGTACCAGAGAGAAATAAAGGTAAGATCAGATCGAGTTAGGAGTTTAATTCAAAGATTATAAAAAATATTTGAGTAATTCGAAGTGATAAGAAGAAATTGACTTCAATTTGTCGAAAATGTCATCCATCCTCTCTTTACATCTCCGGATGCCCGTTAGCTCATGGTTTTGTTTATTGGCATTTCCCAACAACCTAAAGAGCTTTAAATTAAATGGTTGGGGTTTCTACACAAATAGCTATATTATAGAAACTTAATACAAAATGTTCTACACCATAAATAATCATCAATTATAGCACTAATTATGGGCCTATTAATTAGAAGCAAAAATAGGCTTCGATTTCTATTATCTCTCTATGAAACCTATGATTTTTCTCTCTCCTCTCTCTTAAAATCTCTCTCTCTCATAAAATATTTTAAAAAATCTTTATTTATCTCTTTTGTCTCATAATTTTAACAATTCTCTCAACTATCTCAAATTTTCAAAAGTTTTCGCTCACTTCTCTGGAAATGTTCTAAAAAAATCTAAAACATTGAAATCTTGTGTGTAGATAAATATACACTACTGTATATAGTAAGTATACATATATGTAGGCACCACACATACATTTATGTGTGTATAATATAATATATATATATATATATATATATATATATATATATATTGTAAAACATATAACATATGTATGTATGTTATGTATAAAGATGACTATAACATGTGTGTATACATATTATTAGCAATAACAAATAATGATATAAATGATATTTGGAAAAGTCTATATAAACAACATAAATAAATAATATACAATTATATATGTTATATATGCGGGTATATACAACGTGATTGCATGTACACACATACATATATGAATGATGTACTAAAGTATATAACATATGTAAAAAATATAAGGCGTATATAATCATATAAACATGTGCGTTATGTATAATATATAACAGATATATTACTGTCGTGTGTTGAAAAGTTTCTCTAAATTTTCCTTCTACACGCTCCCAATATTTCCAATATTTTGTCTCTCCTCTGTCCTATCAAATCTTCTCCTCCACATATCTCTCCTTCCATCTCTCTCTAAACGTCTTTCAGGATCACTCTATATTAAAATGTATAAACTCTTTGGTTGATAATTTCTAACGAAATATCCAACCAAATGAAATAGAGAGAGATTTGGAGAGAGAGAATGAGGGGTTTTGGAGAGAGATAGAGAGGGCGATTTTCGGGGATATAAATAGAGAGAGGACGAGACAGTTACAAATAATAAAAGAGATGATAAAAAATAACTATATAAATAGCGAAAACTATTCCATTTAATTAAATTTGTTATATTAATTGTTATTTATAAAAAAATGCTATATATGATTCTTTATAATTGTACACGTAATTATATGTAAATAGTTTTCCGCTAACTAAACAATAATCTTTCCCTTTGTATCATTTGGTTACGTTTGACAACTCGTCAAACCCCTAGGAATACTAATTTGTATTGTCTTGTGTTTTGACGGACAATGAGTTTGAATTAATTAGCACAGTCATGTAATTTAGTATGGTAAACACCATACTACTTAATAGAGAGAATATGTTAAGTATTAGGTAAGAACTAGAAAACAATAATTATTACACATTATAGACTTATAAATTTTAAATCTATAACATAATAGATGTGATAAAAGTTAAACTAGAATTTGATCAAATATTATAATATTAATTACGGTTAAATAATATTTAAAAATATTTTAATCAAGTAATTATATTTTTTTGGATGTAAATAAAATTAATGGTACTGGTGTGGGCAATAAAAACCCTTTGGATTAAGGTACAACATCTAATAAGACTTACATGCAAGACCCAATATTTCATCTCGAAGAGAGGGCCTAAACTAAGAGCAGGCCAAAAGTCCTCTGCCTTGGACCAACACCTTCACGATCGAGACCACTGTGGTGATCGAGGTCCAGCTGACACCTTTACGACCAAGACCACCGTGATGGTCAAAGTCACCAAATCACATTTACAGTCGAGGTCACTGAGATGGTTGAGGCCTACATTTTCAAACTTGAATGACCGAGGCCATGCCGATGGTCATAGACCTATATACACGCCGACGGGTGAGGTCACAAAGATGGCCGAGGCCCACCCATGTACGTGGTCGAGGCTACACGAGATAACTGAGGCCCATCCATTGAGGCAACAAAAATATAATAATCGGTCATACAAGATAAGAATAGCTTATTAACATCCCTATAAGGAAAACTCTAGAGGCCATTTAAAAGGGTTGAACCATGAAAGGAATCTTCACACTTACTCCACTTGAATACTTCCCTTCGTCATTGGAATAAGGGAAGGAGATACATTTAAAATGGACTAATAACTACTAGAGGATTGTTATAAATAGATGGTTCCTCTCATTTAAACAGTAGGCATTCTCCTTGAAAATAATTCATTCCCCAAAAGTATTCAACTGACTTGATCGTCAGAATGTATTAGACTGGGCACCACTTCGGTGTCGAGGTAATCCTTCATCAGTCGTTCTTTCTTGTAGGATCTTAAGCTCATCAGCTATGCATGACATCTTAATTGACCATAGATTCTGAGCATCTACATTTTAGCACCGTTTGTCGGAAAAAAAGATCGTCCTGAAAATATTTCGATTAGATCCAAACTTGCTTCAGTCACAATGGTGAACACAAGAGCTAATCCTGGACAAAATGACAACAGTGAAGATGCCTCCATCAGAAACCTAGCCAAAATTTTGGTGGAAACAACCATAGGGAAAAATGCACTTCTCATTTTTTGGTAGCAAATATGATGACACATTAACCCAACAATGTGATTGCTTCGGTCATCTTCCTCTAGCTAGAAAATGTAGAACAATGACCAAAAAGATAAATGACCTCAAGTGAGGGTGATGAGAGGATTGCAAGGAGAAGAGAGTGCTCTTCCAGACAACGACATGTTCATAGTTACGTTACAAATGAAAGATCGCCTGACTTCGGAGAATATAGAGCACATTTGGAACACACCTCGCATGCCCCATGGTAGTAGGGAACCTTGTGATAACATCAAAATGGAAAGAGTAATGGCTTGAGATTCACAACACTCGTAGTATTAGTCATGTAATTCCCGTCAGTCCAAAATGGCTCAATATGAGGTTGAGAGTCATAGGTCAGGGCTCAGACATGACAAACAGGGATACTGATCGGACATGGATCAACAGAAGGATGAACTTGCTAAACAAATCAAGGACTTACATCTAAGGGTCACACGCCTGGATATAAAATATATGAGGAAGAGTAGAGCCTCAGCAACGGTAGTAATGGGTCTAACGCAATCACCATTTGTGCTAGAGATCAGTTCGATGATACCTCTAAAAAGGTTCACCTTCCTTGAAGTTCAATATGTTTGACAGCACCCCTTACCCTAGTGACCACATCTTGCTCTACAAGCAGGTGATGAAATGAACATACATTCCAGATGAGAAGTTAGAAGGCATGTTATGTTTGCAGTTCACGTCTAGCCTGAATGGAACTGTCATCACCTAGTTCGGGAGTCTACAGTTATGGTCCGTACATTCCTTTTATCAACTAGCAACTCTTTTCATAGAGTAGTTTGAGAGTAGTAAGTGGTTAATCAAAGTGGCACATGATCTCTTCACTATGGTCTAGAGTAGAGATGAGTCTCTAAGGGAATACATCTGCAGGTTTATCAACGAGAAAATAAAAATCAATAGGTGCGATGATGCAGTGGCCGCTACCGCCTTTAGTATTTTCAGATAGAAGGGACTGGCACATACAGTGACCTACACCACAAGAGAACCAAAACGTTGTTAGAATGCCTCATTAAGGCCAATGAGTTTGTCATGTTGGACGAAGATTTAGCAAAGAAGAAAGGAAGAGGCAGCGACATGCGTGAGAAATCCCCATGGGTCAAGAGTGAGGATAGAGAAAGAAGGGGTGGGTCAGATTGATAAGGTGATAGGAGCCTCTCTCACAGGAGAGAGTTAATGTTGTTGACAGACTAGGACCAAGAGTTATCCTAGATATTAACATGCCACCTATGATTGTAACCCTTAAGGACATGGTTCTTCAGATTGATGGGAAGGATCTTTTACATAAACCTCCACATTTGAAGACAAAGATGGGGAAAATGGAAGATCAATACTAGTATTGTGATTACCATAGAGACTACGAGCAGAAAATAGATGACGTTGGAAGCTTAAGCGTGAGATTGAGTCTTTGATAAAACTGGGTTTTCTAAAAGAGTACCTCTTAGAACAAGTAAGTAAGCCCATAAGGACAGACCCCAGGGGAAAAATCCAGACATACAAGTAGTGTATGTTATCCATAGAGGAAGATTCAATGGGGGAGCAACCAACTCAAAGCAGTTGAGAGCTACATGTCTCCCTATGTTTTCATTAAGGAAGGTATCGAAGGCTGAGCTTAGTCCGAAGATAGAATTCACAGATGGGGATATGGTCGAAGTCCATTACCTACATGATGTTGCCTTGGTAATTTCATTAAACATAGTTAATTGCTTGGTCAAGTGAATATTGGTAGGCCCCGGGAGACATAATATTCCTCTCATCATTGAAGAGGATGGGAATGGATGAATTGCAAGTAACCAAATGTGACCTAGAACTCATGGGATTTAATGGCTCGATCATCAAAGTGATCAGGAGTGTACACATGTTCGTGAAGGCAAAGCTCATCAACGTCATTACAGAGTTCCTAGTGGTCAATGAAGAGTCATCCTACAATGTGATTGTGGGGAGGCCTTGGGTGCACACAATTAAGGTGATCACTCTTCCATCATAAGCTTAAGTTACCAACTTGGGAAGGAATAATGGAGATTCTAGGGAATCGGGTGGTGGCTAGAAGCTGTTACCTCACCAGCTTCAAACAAAAGGAAGAATAATAGCAATTATAGGATCAAGGTCAACCTCAGATACGCCACCCATTGAAGAAACAACAGAGGTTTTGATCCATCCGTCAGATCCTAAGAAAGTCCTGCATAGGTTCAGACCTTAAAGATCTGCTGAGAAGAAAGGTGATCATCTTCCTAAATTAAAATTGGCAGACATTTGCATGTGGTATTTTAGATATACTGGGGATTGATCTGTCAGTAAGATCACATAGGTTGGAGGTAGAGCCGAGCCACAAAATGTTCAGGCAGAAGTGGAGGAAATTTACTGCTAGTAGAAATGAGATCATCAACGAGGAGGTCTGAAGGTTATTGGATGCATAATTTATCAAAGATGTGCACTACCCTTCCTGGATGGTTAAGATGGTGGTAGTCAGAAAGAAGAATTGGAAGTTGAGGGTTTCTATAGACTTCACTGATCTAACAAAGCAAGCCCGAAAGATAGCTTCCCGTTTCTAAAAATAAATAAGTTGATAGGCGCTACATATGGCCTAGGATGCTCAGCCTCGTGGATATCTTCTTAGGGTATAATAAGATACTTATGCATCTAGCTAATCAAGAGAATACATCCTTCTTGACCTAGAGGGAACATATTACTACAAAGTGATGCCTTTCAGACTGAAGAACGCAGGAGCCACCTATCAATGTTTTGTCAATAAGATGTTCAATGAGTACCTGGGAAAAACTATGGAGGTGTAATTGACGATATGATGGTTAAGTCAGTTCATGCGCAAGACAAAATGTTAGTCCTAGAGCAGGCATTCAAGATACTGAACAAATAGAGTATGAAGCTTAATCTATGAAAATGCTCCTATAGTGTGTCATCAAGGAGGTTCCTCGAACAACTGTCTAAGACTAGGAAGACAAATAATCCCTTCTAGAATCCTTTGTTCCCTTCATTTATTTTTTCTATTCTATATTTTTATTACCGGATAAGTGGCTCGTAAGAAGAATCACGCCTCCAGTCGATTCTACTTCATGGATGACTAGATAAGTCATAAAGCCTGTCCTTCTTCAGGCCCAGGTCATCTAGTCAGGGTCGACCATAATTTCCAAAGTAATAAATAGGTAAAATTTTACTAATTGGAAGGAAAATGAGGGCTTCGATCCATTGTGATTCGGTTCCTTGGTGTGGAGAGATCTCTACCATAAAATAGAGAGCTCGTATGTCTTATTCTGCAGAGCAAAGAGCGACGTAATTCTCCATTCATCCAAAGTAGTATTTTAGTATAGAATAAAGACATTAAATAGATTAGATTGATTTTTCTATCAAAAGTACTATGTGAAATCTTCATTTTTTTTCTTTTTCTCTATTTTTATCCCGCGGGTACAGCGTTTAAATTGATAAAGAATCTTTTCTTCTGTATGAGTCGATATTATTACGTTCTCATTCCTTCCCGATACCTCCCAAGAAAAATTCTGAATTGGATCCTAAATTGACGGGTTAGTGTGAGCTTATCCATGTGGTTATGCACTATTTGAATGTGAATCTATTTTCTGGAAGATTCTGGCTTTCATGCTTTGGTGGGTCTTTGAGATCCTTTTGATGACATATGTTGTGTTGAAGGGATGTGATATCTATATGATCTGATCTGATTGATTGCCTAAAGCCCGCGGTAACAACGGAACTGGGGAAAGTATACAAAAAAATAGTTCTTTTCTATTCTAGTAGTATTATATTAGTTTAGTATCAGTTAATGATCTCGGCTCAGTGAGTCCTTTCATCTGTGATGAACTGTTGGCACCAGTCCTACATTTTGTCTCTGTCGACCGAGGAGAAAGGAGGCTCGGCGGGAAGAGGATTGTAAAGTGAGTCAACTTGCTCGATGTAGGCTTGCTCCTCTTGGCAACCTTCTTCAAGCAGGCTTCTTTCTTGGCTAACACTTGGGAACTCCTAGAGACTGAGCAACTAAGTTGAGTTCTATATTTTGTTATTGGGCAGCCAGGTCGAGTGAACAATCACATATGTAAAGGTGGGCGAAGACACCTGGATGGGCCTTTACTAAAAGAAGACTGATCAGGATTCTTATAAGAAGTATGAAAATCAGGCTCATGACAACGATGAGGATTAGTGGAAAATTTCCTTATTAAAGGAGGAGAATAGCTCATTAGATCCATTCCAATTCGAACTCCAATCCTCATCGATGTCCTGAGCTTGATTTTCATACTTCTTATAGGAATCCCGATCCGAGAATAAATTTCACGCTGAACTTTTGATATATACGTCCCATTACTAATTCAAGGAAAGAAGATATTAATAAGATCAAATAAGGATCTCATCTCTCTTAGCTAGGGAATTCCAATTTTTTTAAGTTTAGGAGTCGAAAGAACCCACTTTTTCTTTTTAATGAATTTGATGGAATATTCTCTTTTTTTTTATATTGGGGCTCGTCTTTCTCATACTTATTTATGAGTAAATTCTAGCATGAGAGGACCAATGAGATAGAATTTCCCATAGGTAACAAATGCTTGTCCATTAAGCAGAGGAAATCCTATTTAACCGAAGGATTATACCCTTATTCTTACAAGAACGGACTAAAAGGGTCAGCTACCCGGCTAATCTTCAAAATTAAATAATGTTACTGTATAGGTAGTTTTAGTTACTTTGACTGGATAAATCTTATTGATGGAATAATAAATTAGAATTCATTGGTTGACTGTATCATTAACCATTTCTTTATTTTAGTGCGAGGAACTTCTCATAAATCCACTGATTTTTGCCACTTCCGTTAATGCTGCTGGGTTGGCCGTCGGACTTGCTTCCAGACCTAGGGTTGGTCAAGGTACTGCTGTGGGCCAAGCTATAGAAGGGATTGCGAGACAACCCGAGGCAGAGGAAAAAATACAAGGTACTTTATTGCTTAGTCTGGATTTTATGGAAGCTTTAACAATTTATGGACTGGTTGTAGCATTAGCACTTTTGTTTTAGAATCCTTTTATTTAATTCTACTACCAATATCCACGCTAGGAAATTAAGAACATAAATCCAGTAGCCCAAACAAGATGTCCAAATAAGAACATCCACGTTCAGACTAATAATCTGTTCATACCAAAAGGATTATATCCATTGATAAGTTGTGAAGAGTTTAACCATAGATAATCTCTTAATCATCCCATCAACAAAATGGAAGATTCATTATACTATGAAACGTTACCCTGCCATAATGTGATGTGCTTCTAATGCCAATAAAAGATAACCCACCCAATGCTATTTAACATCCAGAAAACTGTCAAATAAAATGTATCCCAAGCTAAAGTATCACAAGTACCACCTCGTCCCGGACCGTCGCAAGGAAAACTATAACCAAAATCCTTTTTATCCAGCATTAATTTTGAACCACGTGCATCTAAAGTACCTTTTACTAAGATCAATGATGTTGTATGTAAACCTAAAGCAATATCATGATGAACCAAGAAGTCTCCGGGCCATATTGTTAAGAATGGTAAATTACTATTCTCATTAATAGCATTTAACCAACCAGGCAACCATATGCTTCGACCCGCATTGAACTCCGAGCCATTCATTAAAGATAAAAGTACATCAAACACACTTACTTCAGGTATGCAGTAACATGCTCGGAACAATGGGAAATTAGTCTCATAGTTACTTGTTCAGATTCCCGATTATTACTAAGGCAAGCGGTAAACGTTCTATGCTAACGCCAATTTACCTACTTCAATTCCAGAGTATAGGCTACTTAATGAGAAGAAGACCTACATAACCTTGTAATTTCCATTACAATAATAGCTACTATAACAGAAGTAGAAAGGATAAGAGAAAGATACATGGGCATGAGAAAGTCAGACTGGGGAACAAACCTGTAAATAGAATAGCCAGTTAACGGGAAGAAAAAAAAAGCTCCAATGGACCTTAGAATAAGAATAAGAGGGCTTTCTTTCTTGAGAAGAAGGGGGACTTCCATGCCCTTTATAGCTACCTAGAGGCAGGCGCAAAGACAAAAGAAGGAGATCCAGACACAAATTCGTATGAAATTCGTATGATTTGAGAATTGGAATATGAGGAATTCTTGGTTTCGAGTTTACCTATATAGTTCTACTTATAGGTGGGCAGGACATGAATAGTAGTTATATTCTATTTCAATTCTCAGGATGTGCCTTTATCTTCATCGGTGGATTAACATACTTATTGTGCACTTTTGTATGCGATTCCTGTTGTTCCTTACCAGTGAGTGTAGCATTGATTAGTTTGATCGTCTTGAGAAACAGTTGAGCATCTTTTCGCTATGTTATACTAGCTTCTTTATTCATAGCTAGTTTCAAACGGTAGTTTACCATGAGACAAACAAAAGATCTTCTTTTTAAAGAGATTCGATTCGGAACTCTTATATGTCCAAGGTCCAATATTGAAATAATTTCAGAGTTTTTTCTTGACTTTGTCCGTGTCAACAAACAATTCGAAATGCCTCGAATTTTTTAGAACAGGCCTGAGTCACACAGTAATGATTCGAAGCACCTTTTTTTCTGGGTTGTCATGGAAAAAGTTTAAAACTAAAATTCACAAGGAATTCTAGCCCATTGGCTTTGAGGAATACTAGTAGATTAGATGGAAGTGTGCCAGGGAAATGGCCAAGTTGTACAAGAAGACGTCCATTAAAATACTAACAAGGGTTCCATAAGCAAGCTATTATTTTAGGGATCTCCATTGTGGGTCGGGACCCGAGGGCCTTTTTTTTCAAGAGGTGATTTCGGAGAATCAACCAACCGACAAATATGTAGCCTAATTGAGTCACAGCCTCCCTCTCGCACCTAAACCCTAAATCCTAAATTATAAACCCTAAACTTTAAACCCTAAAGGATTTAGGAAGTCTAGAAATGGAATGGCAAGTTGGTTGCATTGGGTAGGTTAATATCAAGGTCTTCAGATAAGTGTCTACCTTTCTTTAACATTTTGAGAAATAACAAGAACGTCGAATGGGATGAGACGTGAGAGGAAGCAATCGCATATCTGAAGAAGTATCTAATGTCCGTGTCATTCCTACCAAAACCCAGGGAAGGTGAAATGCTATACTTGTACCTCATTGTATCAGAACATATGGTCGGCTCAATGTTGGTCTAAAGAATCTGTGGCCATTATATTACGTCAGCAAGATGCTCTTAGATGCTTAGAAGAGGTACTCATAAATTGAGAAGCTGACTTTGGGGCTGATGACATCTGCAAGGAATCTTAGACATTACTTCCAAAGTCACACGATAGTGGTCAGAACCTCAACCCACTCAAATCCATTTTACACCCTACATCTTCACGATCAAGACCACCACGATGGTCGAGGTCTAGCTGACACCTTTATGACTGAGACCATCGCGATGGCTGAAGTCCCCTAATCACCTCTACAGTTGAGATCATCAATATGGACGAGTCCCCATTTTCAAACCTGAATGAACGAGGCCATGGCGATGATCATGGTCCTACCTACAACCTTATGGCTGAGGTCATGTAGATGGCCAAGGATCACCCACGTACATGGCTGAGGCTATTCGAGACACCCAATGCCCATCTGCTGATGCGAAGTAAATATTATAATCAATTATACAAGAAAATGATAGTTAACTAATATCCCTATAATGAAATCTCTAAAGGTCATTCAAGGGGGTTGAACCATGAAAGAAATCCCCACACTTATGGGAATTTCCCTTGAATACCTCCCTTCCTTATTGAAATAGGGGAGGGAAATATGTTAAACACAGAATTAATAAATGCTAGATGATTATTATAAATAGATTTCCTCACTCAAATGATAAGCATTCTACCCTTATCAAATTCATTAACCAAAAAGCATTCTACTGGTTTAATATTCAGAGTGTATTAGACTCGACAGCACACTGGTGTCGAGAAAATATTTTGTTGGTCGATCTTTCTTGTAGGATCATAAGCTTATCAACTTGTGACGCGTGGCATCTCCAGTGAGACGATATGAATGGAATCGAGAGGGAAGAAAATGTTTGATGCTAGAGGCTTGATCAACTTTGCAATCATGGATCGTGAATAAATCCCTAAATGCTTCTTTATACTGTCGTCCCAAAAAATTTCAAGTAGGGATATTCCTTAGATTCTCAAGTTTTAGAGAGTTTTTATGACAATCCATCTCGACTTATGTTGTGCATTTCCTCTCACAATCGTTTGTTCTCATATGCTTTGGTATTCCCCATTTTTTATTCTAGTTATTAATGGGGGAAATGGTGAAGAAGAATAGATATATAATTAAATATACTAAAAAGTCCAGTCCAATACGATACAGTTTAGATTGACTGAATTGGTGTACCATATAGGGAATAGAGAAAAGGGGGGGGAATGGAGGATATTTAATTTCTTTTATTTGTTTACCTTCTTGAAATGAACTTTGATATTGCTAGAAAATATATAGAACCTATTTAAAAGAAGTGATTACTGTGGAAGAAGTGCATGTTCCAAAGAGTAAGAATTATTTTTCCTCTATAGTACATCACTTGGACTTGTCATGAGAAAACAGTTGAAAAACTCAGCTTAATTTCACCTTAACATCTAGGTGTTAAAAACATGAGCACTAGAGCCTGATGACAAGTATAGAATGGACATATTTAGACAATGCGAGGTGACATTTCAGCACTCATTCTTGGATCACAATACACGCCAACCGACCATACGAGAGATACCCAACACCTGTCGAACTATGCTCCACAAAGAGTTAAACTAAACGGCACACAAACCAAGCTATGAGACAAAGTTAAAAAGTCTTACCTGATCATTTCTTGAAATCTAGGTGTTAAGGAGGGGCGTGCCAGAACCTTATGACTGGTGCAGATCTAGGTAATATGAGATAATATTCCAATAAAAATATACGGGTTTTTTGCAGAACTATACCCCATGGTAATTGATTTTAGAAATATACCCCAAACACTAATTTGTGCATGTCATAACTCCTAGCCCACCTCCCTTCTCTTTTCCAATTATTTTTTCTCTCAGTGCACTTCTTACATACTGGCCCACACACTCTCTCTTCATCTTTCTCTCTTCTAGAAACCTATTTTCTCCATAAATAAACACAACAAAATGTGTTTTGTTAATTTTAATGAGTTTTGTTAACATTTGTAATTTTAATGGGTTTTATTAATTTTTTTAAGTTTTGTTAATTTTAGTGGGTTTTGTTAATTTTGAGAGAGAACGTAGAGAGAGAAGGATAGAACATAGAGCCTAGAGATAGAGAGAGAGAGAGAACGTTGAGAACTTCGACAAAGAGGTTGTACAAGACTCCCGTGTACCCATCGTATAGTCTATAAGATGGGTATATGATGGCCCATGTACCCATTGTGTAATCTACATGATGGCCACACGATCATAGTATAGTTATCATGTAGTATACATGATCATCATGTATGCATCGTGTAGTGTACACGATCATCCTATAGGCATTGTGTGTGTACACATGTAATACATTTAATTTTATATATTTATTTAAATATAAATAAATATGAAGGTTGAGTGTTGAAGAAGAATGATTTGACATTTGATTTGATATTGTGTAAGAAAAGTATTGGGGAAAGAATGAAGATAAGTAGTGGGCAATTGGTACACGATCGTAGTGTAGTCATCGTGTAGCGTACACGATATTCGTGTAGGCATCGTGTACACTACACATCTAATATATTTAATTTTATATATTTATTTAAATATTAATAAATATGAAGGTTGAGTGTTGAAGAATAATGATTTGTCATTTGATTTGATGTGTATGAAAAATATTAGGAGGAAGGAATAAAGAAAAATTAAGTAAATGGTGGGTCATGGGTATGCGATAGTTACACGATCATTATGTAGTCATCGTGTAGTGTGTAGCCTTCGTGTAGCCATCGTGTAGACTATCAATAACCACACGACGATCGTGTAGCCATCGTGCAGGCTACACGATGTCTACATGACGATCATGTAGCCATCGTGTACCCATGACCTACCATTCACTTACTTTTTCTTTATTTCTTTCCACGAATACTTTTATTACACAACATCAAATCAAATGTTAAATTATTATCCTTCAACACTCAACCTCGATATTTATTTATATTTAAATAAATATATTACATGTGTAGTGTACATGATATCGTGCTGACATCGTGTACACTACATGATGCTTACACGATACCAATGTAACCATCGTATAGTCTACACGATGCTCGTGTATTCATTGTGTAGGATACACGATGCTCGTGTAGCTATCATGTAGTCTAAAAATGGCTACACGATGCCCTGTACAGCCATCGTGTAGGTTGCACGATGCCCGCGTCGCTATCGTGTATGTTACATGATGCCTACACGATGGGTACATGCGCATCGTGTAGCCATCATATAGACTACATATAACTCTTTGGGCATCGTGTAGCCTACACAATGACTACTTGGGTATCGTGTAGACTACACGATTGCTACACGGTTCGCGGGTATCTAGTCTACATGATGACTACACGATGTCAATGTACCCATCATGTAATCTACATGATGCTACACGATTCTCATGTATCCAGCGTGTAGACTCATACCCAAAATTAGCAAAACCCACTAAAATTAACAAAATCTATAAAAATTAACAAAACCTATAAAAATTAATAAAATCCATTAAAATTAACAAAATCCATTCTCTCTACGGTTTCCCTCTCTCTCAAATCTGGGCAAAAGTCAAAATTAACAAAACTCATCAAATTTTGACCAATATTCTCACCTATTTTTCACCAAAATTCTAAAAATAAAAATTACAATTTCAGCTCTCAACCTTAATTTTTTAGAAAATGAAAAAATTATAAAATCATGAAACAAATGAAGCATGAAGAAATAAAAAATGAAAATGAGTTTATGAGAAAATGAGTTTCTGAAAAAATGATAGAGATAAAGATGGAAGATGAAGAGAGAGAATGTTGGACAATGTATAAGAAAGGCAATGAGGAAAAAATAAGAGAACAAGTGAAGGGAATGTGAGTCAGAGGTTAGAGAGTGCACAAATTAATCTTGAGGTATATTTTTATAAATTTGAAATCCTAAAAGATATAATTATGTAAAACATCCAAAATATACGTTTGTTTGGTATAAAAAATGTTAGTTTGATAGAATCTGAAGATTGTTGGAAAACAAGACAGGAAAACAATTAAATTATGACGTTTCACGGTATTTGGAGAACATTTCAAACTTTTTGAAAATATATTATTAATTTGTTTTGTAAGTGAATCGGTTGGTAATATATTGTGATAGACTAAAAAAAATTAAAAATAGTATAAAGCGTCTATAGGACTTGAAAATATAATGACAAACAAATAAACAAAACTGAAAATATAACTGTTCTTTTTATAAAATATTTAAACATTTTAGGAAGCAATACCCTTACATATAATTAAATAGTCATGTTTGTTTGAAATTTAGAAGATGTACTGGTACTCAAAATTTACGTTTACCTCCATTACCCTCCAAAATTGGAGGTTTGCCGGCCTATTCCAAAAATCTTAAAAATAGTTTTTGTCTCTCAGGATCTGTTTGTTTTGCGCTATCATTTTTTATAATTCTATTGTAATACTTTTGTAATTGAAATATCATATTTCTTTAGAGTAATCTTTAAATAATGTTGCAACTCTAACTTGCATGCAATCATAGTTTGCACTCTTTTGAGGTAATGAATTGCACGGAAATAGAAGCAATCATAATTTACAATGTAATTATAATTTTAATATCAAACAAAATTTCTTTCATATAAAATAAAGCAAAAGCTATTTCTTTCTCACTTTCTCTCATTATATTAATTAAATTAAAATTAACCTTATTGAAGTTTAATTTATTATTATTAATTTATTAAAATATTAACAAAAAAATTGAAATTCATGTTGAAATTTCACGTGAAAATAGTTTTTCATTAGATCTCTTATTTTATTAAATTAACAATTTTTTTTAAATTTAGTCCAACATTATTAATTTATTTAAATATCAATAAAAATAATTAGACTTATTGTTAAAATTACATGTCAAAATATTTTTTTAGATAATATATAACTAAAAGGGTATTTTAGTAATTTCTTGTTATCTACACAAATTTACAACAAAAATTAATATATATCATATATAGCAATCATAAATTATCACTCATCACTTCATAGATTATCATGAGCAATCAAACATGACAATCATATTTTACTATCAATTGAATTGCCAGAGTTGAGAATTGGACAAAATGATAATTCTATATTGAATGATAATAATTGTCAATGATTGATTACTTACAAAAGCAACGTTAAATGTTTAAATACACAAAAAGAAGAGAGAAAAGAATGGAATAAAAAATGGTTATACACGCTGTAAAACGAGCTAAGGGAGAATCAAATTTGTTAGGTTATTTGCCATGCAGACGTGAAGCTTTGCGTGAGGGTGATGATGCCAAATCCAGTGCTCTATTGTGATTGGTTCTTATATGCTCCAATGATCTTGGGAAAATTGGAAAGTGATCTGCCAAGTAAGCAAGTGATTGTCCACTGCAAGGTAGACGTTGGGAGGCTGTAATGATACCTGAGTTAGTTTGTTGATCTAGAGAGTTTTCGTCTATGTCCAGTTTTGATTGGGACATGTGAGTAGTGGGTTTAACAGCCCCCCTTCAAGTGAAAAGGTGGTGTCACCACGTTGAGCTTGGAACTTAGAAGCTGAAATGTTGTTGGTGGCAAAGCTTTGGTAAGTATATCCGTAATTTGAGAGCTCGAAGGGACATATCGTACCTCCAAAATCTTGGACAGAATTTTCTCCCAAATGAAGTCGATGTCTAATTCGACATGTTTGGTGTGAGAGTGAAAAAAACAGGGTCAGTTGGCACAGATAGAGCACTTTGGTTATCACACCAAGCAATTGGTAATGAGGGAAGAGTGATGCGTATTTCACGAAGTAGAGATGTGAGCTACATTAGTTCACTGCAAGTAAGGGTCAGAGCTCTGTATTCAGCCTCGCCACTGGACCAGGCCATAACAAGTTGTTTTCTTGAGTTCCAGGTGATGAGATTGCCTCCAAGATAGTCACATAGACCACTTGTAGCCTTCCTATCATCGAGAGAAGATGCCCAATCTGCATCTGGATAAGCTTCAAGGGTAAGTGTGGAGCTTGGAGTGAAGTGAAGTCCATAGTGTTGAGTGCCCTGTAAGACCTGAGTAGTTGTTTGTAAACCTTCCAGTGATCAACAATGGGATTCAATAGGTATTGACGGAGCTTATTGATAGTGAAATTTATGTCAGGGCGTGTCCTGGTTAGATATTGTAAGGAGCCAATGAGGCTTCTGTAAAAGGAAGGATCTAGGAAGGGGGACCCTGATGCAGTGAGTTTGTGCGTGGGACATATGGGTGTTGGACACGCTTTGGCTTCACTCACACTTGCTTTGTGAATAATGTCAGTGAGGTGTTTAGATTGTGTCAAGTAGAACCTTGAATTATCCTTATATGCTTCAAAACCAAGAAGGTATGAGAGTGGTCGTAAAGCTTTTAAGGAAAGTTGAGTTGACAGTTTAGAGATAAGTTAAGTTATTTGCTCTTTGCTGCTTCTTGTGATGAGGATATTGTCCACATAAATAAGAACCATAAGTTTTGCTCTTGTTATGAACTTGAGAAACTGTGATGTGTTAGCCAAGGAATGATGAAATCCCCATCTGTTCTATAGAGCTCATTTCAACTTGTACTACCAGACCCTTGAGGACTATTTAAGACCATACAAAGCTTTATTAAGTTTGCATACATATTCGTGTTTGGAAGGGTTGACAAAACCATGAGGTTGCTCAATATAAACTGTTTATTTTCATGAGGTTGCTCACCATGTAAGAATGCATTATTTATATCAAGTTGTTGCACATCACAACCCTTACACATAGCCAAGGTGAGTATGACCCTTACAGTGCAAGGCTTTAGTACTAGGCTAAATGTCTCAAAGAAATTGAAGCCAAGTTCCCACTGAAGTCCTTTTGCCACTAAGCGTGCCTTGTATCTGTGAATGTACATCTGAGTTCTGCTTAATCCTAAATATCCATATGTTTTTTTTACTATTTGTTGGTTGGGATCATGAGGGACCAGAGTCCATGTATGATTGTCAATGAGAGCTTGATACTCACTTTTCATATCATCTAACCAATGGGGATTAGTGAGAGCTTCATGTACTGTCTTTGGTTCTGAGGAGTGAGCAAGTGTTGATGTGAAGACCTTGGGTTTTAAGGAACCTCTTTTTGACCTGGTGATCATAGGGTGCACAGGATGCTTGGCAATGGTTATGTTAGGCAATGAGGGTGGGGGAGGGGGATGGAGAATTTTAATAGGGAACAATATTTATGTGGAATGCTATAAGTAGGTGAGATAGATGGTTGATTGACAACAGATGGAGAGTGGTTACCTGATTGTTATGATGAGCTATCTGATGCTGATGAAGAGGAAGATGCCAAAGGAGATGGTGCTGCAGGGTTATCAGTATGATGTGTACGATTTTGAGCCTGAAAGGGGTTAGATCTAAAAGGAATAGTGATGGGAAGTGATACTGCATCAGTGAGCTTATCAGTGTTAGATCCAATGAGTGTTTTGTAGGGAAATTCAGAGTCATTAAAGGCAACACTTTGAGATATGTAAGTTCTGTTGGATTTAGGTTCAAGGCACAAGTATCCTTTATGGGATGGACTATACCCAATGAAAATGCATTTCTTGGTGTGGAAGTTAAGCTTAGCAAAGTTGTATGGTCTCAAAAATGGAAAACAACTACACCCAAACACTGAAGGTGATCATACTTGGGAGTTTTTCCAAAAATTCTTTCATATTGGCTAGAGTTAGAGAAAATAGGTGTGGGCAAGATTTTTATGAGGTAAGTGGCAATAGAGAAGGCTTCGAGTGAGCTAGTAGGGTTAGGCATTTTTCAGTTATGTCTCTATGCTTTCTTTCAATCCTTCCATTTTGAGTATATGTATAGGGGCAGAGGTGTCTGATAGTGATGCCAAGTTGTTTAAATATGTTGGACAATGGTCTGAATTCCCCTTCCCAATCACTTTGTATGCATTGAATCATTTGGTTGAACTGTGTGTTAACATAAGCAAGCAAGTCCAGCATTGTTTCTTTTACTTTAGGTTTTGTTTTTAAAGGGAAAATCCATGTAAATTTGGTATGATCATCTAGGATACTTAGGTAATATCAAAATCTAATATTTGATAAACAAGGAGTAGTGTCCCAAACATCAGTGTGCATTAAAGAGAGGTTTGACAACATTAGTACTTGACTTTGAAAATGAAAACTGGTGTGCTTTGCTCAACATGCAAGCATCACAGAATTTTAAAACACTAGGACTAACACTAGACATCTTAACAGTTTTAAAGACATGACACATAACAGCTAGGGATGGATGGCCTAATATTTGATGCCAAAGATTAGCCTTATTCACTGGTGTATAAGCTAGGAAACGGAAGATATTGCTACCATTTGCTGGGAAGGAGTATTGTGTTGCTGGATTGAGTGGAAAATAGTATAAGTTGTCATGTAAAGCACCCTATAGAAGCATCTTCCTCATAATATTGTCCTTCACAAGGCAACAATGATCATCAAACTCAACAATAACTGGATTATCAGTGGTTAATTTAGATAAACTTAGTAAAGTTTTTACAGCATTAGGGACACAAAAGATCTGATTTAATGTGAGAGAGATGTATTTTTTGTTAGTGGGTAGTGTGCTCTTACCCGTGTGAGTTATATGTATGAACTTACCATTGCCAATCATAACCTTAGCCTTTCCCTTATAATCACTTTTGATTGAGGAATTAGCCAAGTCATATGTGATATGATGATTAGCACCACTGTCCAAAAATCAAGCATTGTCTTCTGAGTTACTGGTTGAAGTTCTGAAAGCATTTAGAGACCTGTGAACAATACTATGGCCAGAAGTATGTGAACCAGAGTATGATTGAGTTAATTGACTGTTGGATTGGTTTGATTCTGGTGGCTGAAAGTTGTGATCAAACCTATTGTAGCAAGTGGATGCATAGTGACTTGGCCTTCTGTAAATTTAGCACATAGGCCTATTGTTGTTCTTTTCTCTCCCTCTTCCTCTTCCCCTAAAGTTGTTGTTGCCTCCTCTTTGACCTGATTAAGTGGGGTATGGTGAGAGTGATGGTCTCATTTGCTGAAAGTTAGCCATATGAGCAACTGGACTTGCAGGTTCAAGTGTGATGGTGCTCCATAGTTGCTCAATCATCATTTCATGGCTTTGGAGCATGAATTGGGCTTCTTGGAGAGATACGGAGGCACCTCTAGACTTGAGATTGACAACAACAGGGTCGTATTCAGATCATAAGCCCCTCAGAATGTATAATAAAAAATCAACATCAGTAATGAGTTTACCTGAAGAGGACAAAATGTCTATTATGGACCTTATTTTGAGGATGTAGTCATTGATTGAAAGAGATTCCTTCTTTACTGTTTGTAGCTGGAGACGAAGTTGCAAGGTTCATGCCTTCGATTGGGAGGTAAAAAATTATTCTAAAGTCCTCCAAACATCACTGGAACTGGTATAATTAACCATATGCCGAACATGGCTTCTGTGATAGAGGTAAGAAGCCAGCTGAGTAGGTGTTGATCTGTGCATCTCCAGTTGATAAAGTTAGGATTTAGAATGAATGAAGATTTTGTTTTTGGTAAAATGTGAGGACTGGTATTGGGAGTTACAAACGGGTTTGGTATGAACTCCTCTGGAACTGGTTTAGAGCCAAGAAGAAAAGACTCAAGGTCAAAGGCTCGAACAATTGATAGTATTTGGGATTTCCAGAATGTGTAGTTGTTACGGTTTAATTTGATTGTGGTTTTCTCTTACAACTTTTTATAACATATCATGTATAGTTAAATATGATAATTTTATCTGTAAATTATTTATCTTTAATTCTCAGGTCTGAGATTCTCAGGACCTTAAATCCGGCACCTAAAAACACTTCATAAACTAGGGCTAATTGTACCTATTTGAAAGTGCATGTACTACGGTTTTTAATGCGGATCCTATGCCTATTTCTCCTTTTTTTTCTTCTCTTCATTCAAAAAAAAAAAAGAGAACATCAATTATATATTAATTTCAATTTGACTCCTTACCTGTTATGATAATTATTTTGAGAAGAAAACAAAAATACTGTTGCTACTTCAATATTTATGACACCAATCAAAGAGACTCTCACATAATTCACATATAAAATTGCTCTATACACAGCAACAAAGAGACCAAATATTATCCACATTGTCCTTAGAACGAGTCAGAGAGACACAAAAGAAATGGCTCTGTTCAAGTACAAGTCCACCGTGTTGGTGTTGATAATGGTTGCAAAAGTAAGGTTTTATGCAGAGGCAGAGGACGCTCCGCCTTGTGCACAGCCACTGACAACATGTGTGAAGTTTCTCAACCAGACAAGTACGGTGCCACCAGCCTCTTGCTGCTATCCAGTGAAGGAAATGGTGGCGAAGGATGTTCATTGTCTTTGCCTTGTGTTGATCACGCCTGGTGTGCTTGAGACTTTGGGGTCTAATCTCGCTCAGGGCACCCGCCTCACTAAGGCCTGTGTTCCAAGCTTTGATCTCATTATATGCGAAGGTGTCCTTTTTCTTTTCCTTTTCTTTTATTTCTTCTAATCTAATAGTTTTTTATCGGAGGTCTCGAGCTCAAACCACCTCGGTACTAGTTAATAATGATCTTGGCTTGTCTCTGAAGCTCACAAACGTAATTTGACATCCCGTTTTCGTATGCGATGTTTAAAATGTGCCATTTAATTTTCTAAATTATCATAATTGTGGTAATTAATTGAAATCAGCCTAGCCTTTAATTTCTTTCATTGACAAATAAAGCATCACGATGTTCATCATATCATGATATTTAATATTATTATTATGTGTCAACACTCATAACGTAAAACTATACACATATAGTATTAGATAATAACATACGTGTTACATAACTTATGTAAATTTTATATAAATTTTTATGTATAAAGTGAAAAATATATTAAACTGTAAGAAATACGAAACATATTTCTGAACACATACAATAGCAACATAAACATTATGTAGGCATTATTATAATGGAAGTTCATACTCGGATGTTGTGTAATTTTTAAGCTCTAATCTTGAAAGAGAAAGATGCAATGATTAAAAATATCAAATATATGAAATTATAACAGACATATGAAATTATAACAAACATAAAACAATAAATAAAAAGCTAATAGTTGACTCGAACAATTTCATGAATGTAAAAGAGAAAGGAATTAAAGCATAAAGAAAATGTAAAAACCACTGAAATTTTCACTAATAAAACTGCATCAAGAAAATGTAAAATGTATAAAACCAAGGATTTACCTCAATTTGCCTCTTATTTTTACGCAACTCATATAATTTTCAGGTAAATATGATTGTGACAGAGAATAATTATCAATTTAGGATTTTCACATAATAGTGAGTGTAACTTTTGTTCAAAAATATTTTTCCACTTAGCTCCATTTAAATATACTATAGATATAGTTAAATAATTGAAAGTTCAAATTCTCTTTTATTTTTTAATAAAATTTGTTGAACTATAGGTATAATGAGACAATAATAAGTGTATAGTCTTTGAAATTCATATTATATATAAACTCGTTTTATTAAAATAAAAGATCGGTAATTAAGTTAAACTAAAAGAATAAAATTTTCGTTAGTAGGATTATTTAAAAATTAAAAACTTTTTTTAATAATGTGATTTGATTAAAATAAAAGATATGTTTATTCATGAAAGTATAATATGAAACCGATGTCATTTGGTAGACGGTTAAGATCTATTATACAAAAAAATCTTAAGATATAAGAAATATATCCCTACACATAAAATTCGAACAATAAGTCAATATATGTTGGAAATAGTGTATTGCATTATAAGATTAAATGAAAATAATAATAATACAATATTTCTCTAAATACATTACCAAATGTAAATACTATAATTACAAAATGTAAATAAATATTACCAAAGTAAAAACAATTATTGTATTATTATTATTTCCATTTAATCTTATAATTATACATATTACTTTGTGATATTCAAATATCACTTTGACTATCAAAATATATGCATATTAATGGCATAGGTTTTGTCCATCTAGGAATTTCCTCTAGGATGTGGTGTAGCCACTCAACCTTTTCCTCACATTTGTCTAAAGCTATAAGCTCAGGTTCCATAGTGGATCTAACTATAACTGTCTGTTTTGAAGATTTCCATGCTATGACAGCTCCTCCTAGTGTGAAAACATACCCATTAGTAGACTTTGTATATTTCTTATTAGATATCCAATTTGTATCAGTATATCCTTCTAGTACGCTGGATATATTGAATAGTGTAGTCCATAACTCCGAGTATATCGTAAGTACCTCAGTACTCTCACAATGACTTTTCAATGTTTAGCTCCAGGATTACTCCTGAATCTACTTAGTTTACTCACCGTATATGCTATATCAGGTCTTCATGTACATTAGACGATATATCACTCTAGAGCATTCTACTTGAGAGATACTCTCACCTTTATTTTTTTACAAATGTACATATGTTTGTATCCGTCAATGTTTTTTATTTACCAGTGTCATCTTTGCTAAATTTTTCAAGAATAGAATCTACGTAATGAGACTACTTAAAATTAGTCCATCTAATGTTCTTTTGATTTTTATTCCCAATATAACATCAGCAAGTCTCATGTCTTTCATATCAAATCGAGATTTTAACATATCTTTCGTAGATTTGATCATCATATCATTACTCTCCACGATAAGCATATCATCAACATACAAACACACAATGACATATTCATTCTTTGTATCTTTAGCATAGATACATTTATCACGTTCATCGATTTTGAGTCCAATTGACATCATGTGACTGTTAAAATTCTCATGCCATTGTTTGGGTGCTTGTTTCAAACCATACAAGTATTTGACTAATTTACAGACTTTATTTCCTTGCCCAGGAGCGGAAAACCATTATGGTTGTTCCATGTAGATTTCTTCCTCTAAATCTCCGTTTAGAAATGTTATTTTCACATTCGTTTGATATACTTCAAGATTTCACAAAATTGTGATTGCAAGTACATCACAATGGAGTTTATTCTCAACATCAGAGAATATGTATCAAAATAATCAAGACCCTTCCTTTTGTATGTGGCCTTTAATCACAAGTCTAACCTTATGTTAATCAATTAATCCATCAGCTTTTGTTTTTCATTTGAAAATCCACTTGGAACCCAAAGGTTTACAACCAGGTGGAAAATCCATTAATTTCCAAGTATGATTTTGCAAAATTGAAATAATTTCACTCTTAATGGCCTCTTTCCAAAAATGTCATTGATTGAGTTTCATTGATTGGAGTTCACAGTTCTTGTCATAACTCTTTTACTCCTAGGTTCTATCCTGACTTCTTCATCTTGATCCAGACTATCTTCTTCATCAATAGTCTCAAGAAATCTTTTTGAAGATCTTGGTTCTTCCTTGGATTTGTAAGGAAATATATGTTCAAAGAATGTTGCATTCCTAGACTCTATTATCGTATTCTTGTGAATCTAAGGATTGCTAGATTCACACACAAGGAACCGATAAACACTACTGTTATTTGCATAACCAATAAAAATACAATCAACAGTTTTTTGTCCTATTATTACCTTTTTGGGTGTAGGTACCATCACCTTAACGAGGCATCGCCATACTCATAAGTAATTGTATGAAAATTTTCTACATTTCCATAACTCATACGGGGTCTTATCCTGTTTCTTTTTTTGTATCTTATTCAAAAAATAGTTAGCCATCAAAACGGCTTCTCCCCACATGTTCTAAAGTAATCCAGAACTGATCAACAATACATTCATAATTTCTTTTAGTGTACAGTTTTTACGCTCAGCAGCACCATTAGATTGAGGCGAATAAGGTGTTGTAGTTTCATGTATAATCTCATGTTGAGCACAAATCTCAAAAAATGACGATTCATACTCACCACCCCTATCACTTCTTAGCACCTTAATTTTTTTATTGAGTTGATTATCAACTTCATTTTTATAGAAAATAAATTTCTCTATAGCTTTATCATTGCTCTTTAGCAAATATACATAACAATTTTTTATGTTATCATCAACAAAAGTAATAAAATACTTATTACCACCTCTTGTTTGTACAAATTATAAATCTCATATATCACTGTGAATTAAATCAAGTGGTTCAATGTTTCTTTCAATATTTTTGACTGATGACCTTGTTAATTTTGCCTCTACACAAGTTTCACACTCGTGATTGGAATCAATGTGAAATGTTGGTATATGATTCAAGTTAATTAATTTACATAAAGTATCATAATTAGTATGACCTAGTCTACCATGCCATTAATTAGAAGACTCAAGCAAGTGAACAGGAGAACTAGCTTTGTTAATATTGGGATCACCAAAGTCATTACATTGAGTTTGAGCATTTCATCACTCGTATAACCTTTACCAACATACATTCCGCTCTTAGATAAAATAATATTGTTTGACTCAAATACCATACAAGATCCATGGTTATTCAGCAGTGAACGAAACACAAGGTTCTTCTGGATTTCAGGTACATACAATACATTGTTCAGAGTCAATTCCTTCCTAGAAGTCATCTTCAACACCACTTTTCCTTGACCTTTGATCTTAGAGGTGGCCAATTTCCCCATGGGCAACTTCTCTCCATGCTCGATAGCTTCAAATGTAAAGAACATCTCACGGTCAGAACACACATGAAGGGTAGCTTCAGTGTCAATCCATTATTCCTTGGGATTTGATCCAACCATGTTGACCTTAGAAACTAGTGCTGAGAAATATATATCAGAAACATCTCGATCAAAGTTGTCAATTACATTAGCCTCATTATTTCTCTTAGGCAGTCTACATTCAGATGATTTGTGACAATTGTAGCACTTGCTTTGAAACTTTGATTTCTTAGAAACTCATCCTTTAGGTCCTAGCTTGTTTAGACCATTTCATTTGTTGTTGGTTTTCTTGGCTTTAAAACCTTGACCATGCTCCACAATATTAGATTTTGCTGCAGCAACAGTGTTTGGCCCTCTTCTTTCGGATAGCCTATTAACTTCTTCGATTCAAAGTCGAATAATAAGATTATCGATGCTCATTTCCTTTTGTTTGTGCTTGAGATAATTCTTGAAATCCTTTCATCCAAGAGAAAATTTCTCAACAATACAAGCCACCCGAAGTGATTCAGTCAGTATCATTCCCTCAACATGAATCTCATGTAGGATAATTTGAAGTTCTTGCACTTGACTTATTTACCGTTTTGGAATCCCCTATATTAAACTCTAGAAAGTGGGTGACGATAAATTTCTTAGCTCTTGTATCCTCAGTCTTATACTTTCGTTCAAGAGATTCTCATAGCTCATTTGTTATTTTCTTGTAAAATAAACATTATACAAAGAATCGGCAAGATCATTCATTATGTAAATTTTAGATAAATAATTAGAATGTTTCTAAGCATCAATATCACTGATCGTTTGAAAATCATGGCCATCATCATTGAGCTTAGGAGCTTCTTTAGTCAAGCATTTTGTCAGATTCAACGTTGTCAGGTAGAAGAGCATCTTCTGCTGTCATCTTTTGAAATTCAGACCGTTAAATTTCTCAAGCTTCTCTCTATGAGAAATAAGCATAGGCATTAATGCTATACATGCTACAATGGTCACAACAGGGTTCTGCACACTTAGATTTGTCATTTGAGTCACAACGGCAGGATTCAACCCTTGGTTTTTATCAGCATAGTTCGCTGCAACTTGTTGTTGGTTTCAGTTCTCATTTTTCTTTATCTGAAATATAAACCAAAAAGTGTATCAACACTTTAAAAATTATGTTATTTTCTCGAAGACGAAAATATGCTGATTTTCTCAATATTTTCCAAAACATACCAAATGCACTTTTACAGATAACTGTTAAGGTGAACTGGTGGGGTTCTTAGACCAAATCCAGGATCGCCCTCTCAACAGTATTCAGTTCTCAGGTAATTGGAGGGACGAGTCCACTTAAATTCCAATTTCCTAGACATAACTTCTTTGTATAGTTACTTCCAGTTTTAAAATTTTCGAGAATATTTAAAATAATTTTTTTAGATTGAAAAAACCCAAATCAATTTCGAAAATAGTTTTTGGATAATTTTTTTAAACCAAATTAATTTTCAAAAATTAATCTTATAATGCAATAACTTGTATAGAATTAACTGTTTTAAGATTGTTAGAAAATAGTGTATTGCATTATAACATTAAATGTAAATAATAGTAATACAACAATTTTGTAAATAGATGAGTTACGATCGGTAATTAATATAATTACAGAAAGTAATAATAAAATCATTACAAAATATAACGAGTAACGAAATAATAAGAAATCAAGTCGAGTCCTGTTTGCACAGTTTTCTTAAAACATTTACGCCCTTCAATTGTGCTACTAAGGTTGATAATAACGTCTGTTTCTCAAGAAAAATGACTTGAGATGGCTGAAAAGCACCCAACTTCACCACCTTGATTGAGCTGAATTGTCAGAATTCTACCACCAAAGTAACGACGCAAAAACTAAGATTTGAACCGAAAAATAAAACCGTTGACAAAATCAGAAATAAACCGAACCATGAGTGAACCAAGAAAACTTTAAGAAAAATAAGCAAAAACGTGTAGAACAAATATTGAGGGTAAAAGAGAGGCTGAAAACTTATTTGGTGTGTAAAATGAGGAGGGGAATGCCTCCTTTTATACTACCCATAGGAGATGTGTGTAATAAAGGGTATTTAACCATTAAAAGGTCATTTAATAAAAAAAGTAAGTCCAAAACATTATTTATTTAATTTGGACCTTAATTTACAAGAATATTTCATATTCCATGATTTCTGCGCTTCTATGAGGAGGAAACATAAATCTAAAATAATATATATCACTCCAACCTTTCCTTCCTTTCCAATTTGAGATTTCTACAATTCCCTCATATTTTTTCATTCTCATTTAACTCACTTTGAAAGTTAATTTCTCATTCATCACAAAGTCAACTTTAACAAATTAATAATCAACTTTGATGTAACTCGGGATGGAGATATCAAATATCCAAAGACCTTACACTTATATGTAGTGGATCTCACCTAAAAATTTATCCAAAATTGATCTACGAAAATGTTGTACAAAATACTCAATTTTCCAACAGTATCATAAATCTATTATGGTGACATGTCATACTCGGATATTGTGAAAGAAATAACATATCAAACTATTGATCTTGAAAGAGAAAAATGCAATGATTAATAAAAAAACATATGAAATTGAGAAACATAAAAAATGAATAAAAAGTTAACACTCAATCCGAACAAAATGTTGTAATGTGAAAGAAAAAGAAATTAGAGCACAAAGAAAATGTAAAAAATATTGAAATTTCACTGATAAATTTGCACAAAGGAAATGTAAAATGTAAAAAGCAAATGATTTACCCTAATCTTTATCTTAAGTTTCTACTACTCATATATTTTTAATAATTAAAATAATAAATATAATTGTAGTAGAGAGAATATAAAAAACTTATGAATTTATAATTTTATATAATAGTAAATGTATTTTTGTCTAAAAATATTTCTCTCATCTTATCCTCATTTATATATATTATAGACATCTGTTCGCTCGCGTACACGGTTAATTCCTAGCATCGTTTGGTTATGTACCATTGCTTTTAATATTATGAATTAGTTAAAAAAAAATACAAGTTATATAAGAAAATTAATGTGTGAGAATATTAAGGGTTATATATGCCTAACATTGTGTATACTATTCTAATTAATTTTGGTTCTCTCCAAGTTAGGAATGACTGTGTTTAAATGTCAAAGACATGGAAGCCTTTTCATTCGTTTTAGACTATGCAAACAAAATTCCCGTTTCTAGTTTGAGTTCTTTTCTATTTTTTTAAGTTATTGATTTTGATTTTTCTTCTTACAATGATATAAGAAAGCAATTCCTCATTCACACACGTTTTTCAAAAGTATACTTAATTTGAATTTTATTTTCCCTTCCAAGCCCATNTATGCCAAATATATATATATATATATATATATATATATATATATATATATATATTTAACTCTCAACTTTTGTTTTCGTTTCTATTGGTAATACCATTGAGCTTACTTTTCAAATGTAGTTCTTCATTTCTTTGATTCTCGAAAGCTTAATATTTTATTTAAACTATTGGTCCAGAAAATCATTAGTTAATAATAATAGTTTAATGGAAAATTCTCCAACTACTACCAAATTCCAATTGTTTATACAGAAAAGTATAAGTTTCTTAAAGAACTAATAATTAATGAAAATTAGCAGCCAACATATGAAGAAACATTCAAGCTGGGAAATTCTGGCTCTTATACTCTAAATTAAGTTGACTGATTTTTGGACATTAAAAGTGGGATCAGAAATCAAACTATACTTCTTTTTAAGGACTATTACTCAAACCATTTTTTAAAACTCATATAGAATTATATTTGTACTTTTTAATTTTAAATTAAAAAAATTTGACGATGTTTTATTTCAAAACATTAATCTCATATTGTTAATTTTTCATGTATATCACTTTATAAATCATTGTACAATTAACAATAATATAGGCTAACACCGTAATTAAATCTTCACATATTCATTTCTTGTTTTATTTGATAAAAAATAATGTCATCAATTCCTGTTTAAAATCGTATGAATTAACAATAATATAGACTGACATCCTATAAAATCGTGAAATCGAGTCATAATGTCTTCAATTCCTGTTTTATTTGATAAAAAAAAAAAATAAAGGTCTAAATTTATAAATTTAAACTTTTATGAACTAAACGTAAATTATTTAGATTAAATTAATTTGACAAAAAATATAGATTAAAATTATATTTTAGTTCAAACAAATTATATTTGTACCTTCTGTAAAATTATTACCGTTGATGCAATGTGACAAAATTGGAGTCAGATAGTATTATTCCACACCAAAGTCCTATAAATACCCAGAAAAGGGGAAGGACAAGGAACAGATGCAAAGGAAATTTAGACACACAAAAAGAGTAGGTAACGAAATAGAAAGGAAAGGTTAGGTTGGATCGAAGTTCCAAAGAGAGAAGGGCAATGGGCTACGGCAAGTTATCCAACGTGATCTTCACGGTGGTTATGGCGGTGGCGATGGTGGTTCTTATGACTTGTTCTGCGGAGGCTCAAGTAGCCGATTGTGCTCAGAAGCTTACCGCGTGTGTCGATTACCTAAACCGCACCACCAGCCCCCCCGACTCTTGCTGCAATCCAATCAAAGAAGCGGTTGCTACTCAGCTTCCTTGCCTCTGCAACCTCTACACTACCCCTGGTTTCTTGCAATCCATCGGAGTGAATGTCGCTGATGCTTTATTTCTCACTCAGGCCTGTGGTGTCCCCGTTGACATTAGTAAATGCAATTGTAATGTTCCTCTTCCATTCTCTACCCATATTGTTTCTGATTTTCCAATATTTGGTCTAAACTTTGTGTTTTTTGTAGACCGGAGTACTCTGCTCTGATTTTGTCATAATTTTGTTGGTTCTCCAATCTATTTGACTAATAGAATTAGGTTATAGCTCAATAGCTTGCTTAGCGATCGAGATCCAAAGTTCAATCTAGGATTTTCAGGTTATGTGATGAAGAAGGAGTGAATTAGCTGAGATACTATTTCTTTTTATCGATAATACAATTAATTTGTTATTCACCAGAGAATTAGGAATTTACTAAACATATGACTAACTGATGATTTTCTCATGCTGCAGCCACTGCTCCATCTCCAGCATTACCTCCCCCAGGTAACAATTGTACTTTTCCCTTCCTATGTTTATGATTTTAGGTTCAATTTTTCTTGGAAATCAGCCTTGCTCTTAGTCCTCAGCATTAGTTGAGACACTTCATCATATTTTTAGCATCTCTTCTCTGTTTTTTTTTTGTTTTTTTCTTCTGATTACTGCAAAGTATTCTATCATATTTACATTTACTCATTTCCTGTTTCAACATAAAAAAGGATGAAGAATTCGAATAAAATAATATTAACATGAGAGGTTTTTATTAGCCTATTTACGGAATTCAGTCTTTGAGGGTCTGTTAATACCTCAGCAAGTCATGTATCTAACACCATTATCAATAATTAAAGAATAAGACCAAATCTTCTACCTGGGAATGATTTCCTTATTTTCTTGGTTAGGTCCATGTTAATTGAAATAAAGGTTTTACCGAACTATTATATTTAATGAGGAAGCTTCCTAAAGTAATAAGAAGACAAAGACTTTAGGTGATGCCAGCTCTTAGATGTTTCATCATTTCTGTGCTCCAATATTGACCTATAAAAGTCTTATAATATATGTGGCTCTTATGCATTAGATTAACGAAGCATGTTCTCACACACAAGGAACTATGCATTTCTTATGTGGATCCAAAATTATTACTGTATTTGCATTTTAAAACACTCACAACAAAGACAAACAAGGGAATGAGAAATAAAGTGAAGGGAAGTGGTAATGTAACACAATTTGTTTTATTCTTTGCGGCTTTTTTCTTTTCCTCCATAATTTTTCCTATCCAAGAAAAATAGCCCATGTTGTTTTCTTGTTATTTGGGTCCTCCAATGCCAATAGTGAGATTTTTCTAATGTTTTCCCTCTTTATAATTTTATCATGTCGTATTTGAACATTTCTTCTACTAATAAATTAAGAATTTTCTTTCTAGAATGTTTTGTTGTTTAATATTTCATGATTGACTAAGTCAATTGGTGATCATTCACATATAGTCCTTTAACTTTTTACCTTTTAGTTCATTTAAATGAAAGTGAACTTTTCGTTTATTATGGATTTCCATGACATTAGGGAGACTAGAGCCAATGTTTCCTTCCATTTTAAAGTTTAAAACCAGTAGAGCTTTAAATTAACTTCAACATAAGACATTCTTTCTTTCAAATTTTGAAAACAATCCAACCCAGACATCCTTAACAAGTGTTGTAGACCATGTTTGGATTGTGGAAATTAGAAAAAAGAGAGAGAGAGTGAGAGAAGAAAAGTCAATTAATGATCATTTTATAACTATTTTCCTCTCATAATGAAACCAAAGTGATCGAAGCACAATCTCTGAAATAGTATTTTCTTTCTCTCATATCTTCCCAACCCAAATGAGTAGTGCTCTTCCAACATGAGATAATCTCCACCTACAATATTTCTTGCAAAATTCAAGTATTTGTCTTTGTAGCCTCACTACTACGATTTCAGAATCAATCACCACATAATTGATCTGAACTTTGACCTCAATAAATATTAAAATCATCAATTTTCCTCACGAGTACTGGTGACTGAATCTTGCAGCAGTACCTGGAACGGACAACAACAATGGTGCAGAGAGAATAGCATGGACTGGAATTGGATCTTTATTCATGCTTTTGGCTTCTGTGGCACTTTATTAAGGGCAGCCTACTAGAGTTTATAAATTTATGTGAGTAAATAATGCTGAAAGAGGAGTTCATCTATTAGGAAGTTGAATCTCTATGTTGAAGAGTTTTTCTTTATTCTTTTTTATTCTCTGATATATATATTTATATTTGATTTGAGCAGCATAGTTGTTGTCTTTCTCCCTGTCATTATATTGAACTTAATTTATTATTACTATGGTGCTTTTGTTAGCACCAAGATGTGAAATTGTTGTATTTTTATTTCACTATTTTATAATTAGAGATATTAGTCTATCAGCCGTCCATACATGCATTTGACTACTTGTAATAATACTCCATCTTGTCAAATTCTATTCCAATGCATATTTATCTGAAATGGTTGATTCGGTCGGTTTTCTAAGACCCTTTAGTTAGAAAGTTATTAAGTTTTTTAACCGAATTGAGTCGAAACTTAAATAATAAAACGATGTCGTTTTATATCTCTTAAAAATCTTGTAGCTTCTCCTCCATCAAATCGCTGGACTTGTTTCTGCCTTCTCCTTTCTCCTTCTTCCCTCCATCAAATCGCTGGACTTGTATTTGAAATCGGATGAAGTTTACAATCAGTTTTTCTAGAAATCAGATGAAGAATGGAATGGTCAGGAAGCGAAACCTGAAATCAGAATCGGGAATCAAAATTATTATGAATAAGAATAAAATGGTTCCTTCTTAATCAGGATTCAATGAATCGGGATAAAAATATATAACATTATTAAAATGTCCTTCAAAGAAAATAAATAGAAGATCAGAACTGAAAGACGAGAAAAATCAAGCCGACGCCTTATCGAAAGCTCCACGGAACTTGAAATATCCCTTGTAACTAAAACTATTCAATATCCATAATATGAGTTTTTTTGCTAACTAGACCCCTAGACAAACCATTTTGAAGAGTTAGACTTCCTTCTTAATTTTTGCTTACTCTGATCTCTGGCTCACTTTGAATATAAAATCAGTTTGTGAAGTTATCAAAAAGTGGCTTCACGAATTTCAAACGACGGCTTGAAAAACAAAAAAGTAATGATTTCACATTTTTTCCCTACACGAAACCCACCCCTTCGTTTACCTCTTCATCATTTCACATGCATTTCCCTCATTTTAACCATTACTGTCACAATCTCTCTCCCTCTCTCAAAGTCACAACATTTCTCTCTGTGCAAAATCTTTCAGTCTTCGTCTCCCACAGTAAGGAATCACAACAAGGTAAGTTTTTGGGTTTCTGAGTTTTTTTTCAAGGTTTCTAAGTTTTTTTTTCTGGATGAAGAGTTTCTGTTTTTTGTGGATGTTTGAATCACAACATGGTATATTTTTTGGGTTTCTGAGGGTTTTTTTGGGTTTCTGAGTTTCTGTACATGATCTTCGTGTAGACTACACGAAGGGTACACATTTATTGTGTAACAATCTTGTAGTGTACACCAGGGATACACACTCATCGTGTAACTATCATGTAGTGTACACGAGGGGTACACGATCCTCGTGTAGACTACACGGGAGGTGCACGTTCATCGTGTAACCATCATGTAATCCTCGTGTAGACTTCATAAGGGGTACACGATCCTCATATAGACTACACGAAGGGTACAACAATGAACATGTACACTTTTATTCCCTGATCTGATCTTATGTTTGCCTTGAATTTTATATAGGTTATAGCTTCATCAATGATGCAACTAAGATACGTCCATGACGTTAACAGAATTCCAAAAGCAAGGGGTAAATGCCAAGTGCAATACCAACGTGATAGAGGTTATCACGGAGAAGCTGAAAATAACTCAACTCTCCCTATATAAGGAGACGTGCTTTGGCCATCTCCTAGATCTCCCAGCCATGAAATTTCAGCCAATGTCTGCCACCAAGTGGGTAAGGGAGGCCGAATATGTGAACGACACTCCATCTGAGGAGAAAATCTGGTTTCTTGTTAATGAAGAACCATTGTGCTTCTCCAAGAAATAGTTCTTATTGATGACCAGACTAAAGTTCAATGAAGCTCAAAATGAGAAGAAGACTCGTGGCCTCAATAGACTCTATGATCTGTACTTTCCCAAAGCACAAGTAATAACCATGGCTGATTTAGAGGAGATTTTAAAAACACTTAATATAAGGCAGATTCTGATACTATCAAGATGGCTCTGATTTATTTACTAGAGCATTCTGTGTTGGGGAAGAAGAACCGAACCCGAATTGAGAAGAGATGGATGGTTTTGGTTGACAACCTTGAAGCGTCCAACCAATATCCGTGGAAGGAGCTATCTTTCTCCAAAACAATGGAATCATTATTAGCTGTCAAGAATACAAATGCTGCTCTTGATGATCTTAAATATCAAGGAAAAAATAAAAAAAACACAGAAATCCTCCATTGCTGCTCATGGATATTCACTCAATGGATGTCATTTTATCTTCTAGGTACAATTTATTTAATTCTATATAGTGATGTATTGATTTATTTATGTGTTGAATACTGGATTACTCTCTTTTAGTTAAATAAGCATGTGTATTTGAAATCATCCCCTTGATGGGTAGTTTGTATGGTAACCAGGTTTCGATCAAGGTGCCAAAGATTCTTAAGTGATGTCTAACCACGATAGTACCGGCTGAGAATCTTTAAAACAAAATTTTTTCGAAGGAGAACGTAAGTTGGTGAATTATGTTAACTTAATTTATATTACTTCCACATATACTAATTTATATTTCTTACATTTTTAGTTGACAGTTCTTTCCTTGATCCCTACGGAGGAGGAAGAAGAAAAAAGCTAGTAGAGATCAGTAGCCGGAGAGAATGCATGTTCAAATTTTTTTTTACCCATATTCTTCTTGTACACGAATCTCGTGTAGTCATCGTGTAGACTACACGATGGTTACATGGACTTCGTGCAGTCTACACGATTACTATACGAGGTATGAGTAACCATTGTGTAGTCTACATGATTGATACACGAGGTCTGTGTAGCCATCATGTAGTCATCCTTTTACTGGTTTGTCTGGTTTATATTACATGTTTTTTTAGTCGATGCCTCAGTCACCCTTACCATGGGTAGAAGAGAAAGATAATGAGGAGGGAGAGGCCATTGAAAAGGAAGAGGAGAAGTAGAAGAAGAGAAAGAGGTCCGAGGAGGAGGCCATTGAAAAAACATGGGAGAAGAAGAAGAATGGGGATTGGGTGAGAAAATGTTTGATTGAAATGGACTAAAAGATCACTTCAATGGACAAGAAGATTGTGTCCATGCAATCAGATATTTCCTTTGCAATTTCCCAAATTAAAATTTTTTTTTAACATCTGGTAAATATCGAGGATGGATGATTACTCATTCTGTCATCGGTCTCCCATGATGATGGCTAGTGACGGGGAGATGGTGATAAAGAAAGAAGAAGAGGAAAAGAAAGAAAAAGAATGAAAGAAGGAAGAGAAAAATAAGATGATGAAAAATAAAAGAAAGAAGGATAAGAAGAAGAAGATGAAGAAAAAGAAGGACAAGAAGAGAAAGAACAAGCATATAAAGGTAATAAGGAGGAGGTAGATGAAAAGAAGGAACAAGAAAAAAAAGAATAAGAAAGAAGAAAAAACGCAGAGAAATAAGAAGAAAGAGAAAAAGAAAAAGAAGAAGAGAAAGAAGAAAGAGAAGGTGAGAAAGAAGAACTAGAAGAAGAAGGAAGAGAAGAAGAAGAGAAAGACGGACAAGAAGATGAAGAAAAAGAAGGACAAGAATAGGAGAAAGAAGAGGAAGGACAAGAAGAGGAGAAAGAAGAAGAAGAAGAAACGAAAGAGAAAGAAAATAAGAAAAATAAGAAAAGGAAGAGGAGAAAACATAAGAAAAAGGAGGAAGAAGTGAAGAAAATAAGAACCAGAAGAAAGAAAGAAGAAGAAGGTGAAAAATTAGAAGAAGAAGAAGAAACAAAAAAAGAATAATAGAAGGTTACATCGATAATATCGGCCTTGATGGGTTCAGTTCGATCAACGGATCAGTCCAACAATGGAGAAGAAGAAGACCTTATTTGCCTTGGCGATCTCGGTAAGGGGAAGATAAAGAGATCTCGGGTCCTAGAGTAACCCACTTGGGAAACCAAACAAGTTGAAAAGATGAAGCAGCAAAGAAAAAAGTTGATGAGAAAGTCGTCGCCAAAATGGACTTCAAACCTTTTCAACCATTTGGTGATGTATCTTTAAAGGATGAAACCCATTTTAAAGCCTGGTTCACCTCCCCAAGAGCAAAGTAAGTTCTGTAATTATACTTCTTATTCTCATATACAATGGTTACACTGACATCGTGTGGCATACACGATGGTTACACTAACATCGTGTGGCATACACGATGGTTACACTGAAATCTTGTAGTCACTGTGTAGTATACACTATGGTTACCGATCGTATACCTAATTTTGATCTATAATTACGTTGTACATGAACAAGAAAGTATAAGTTAGATTCTGCATTGTTGGTCATACCTGGTTCAAAAAATCGTCTCTTCACCTTATCAATGGCTTGATAAGATGTAAGCATATAGTTTTAACCTTTTTTAATGTGGTATTTAAAATTAATGTAAATATCTTATGCAATATTTATTACATTACAGCATATCGATGTATACTTAGAGCTCATCGAGAAGGGGTTTGCTTGAGTACAACCGTCATATCAGAATCACTTTTAGTGATTTGATTCCACAAGTAAGTAAGATTTTTTATGTTTTTGAGAACTTCATGAAGTGTACACAAGGTCTTCATGGGAAACATGTAGACTTCATGTAGTCTACACGATGGGCATCGTGTAGACTTCATGACCATTTTTAATTGCTTTAAAATGTTTCTCGTGACATTACAAGAAAACTTGTCTGGTCGACTGGAACAGTTCGAGCAAGATCCCGCAACCTTAAATATTGAGGTTGAGGATACGCTCTGGTACGCAGTCCTTGGCTTGCAGGTGAACTTCAGAAGGGTAGAGGAAGAGTCTGATAAGGTATATCTTGTAAAAAAAGCTAGTCAACATACTATTTTTTACTTATAAAAATCAATATTTATTCTTATCTGTCAATTTCTGTAGGTTATATTTTCAATGATTGTGAAGGAAAGTCATTGGATTATGGTGGAGCTTGATTTGAATCGTCGATGTATTCGTATTTATAATTTTATGAACACGCCACATCAACGCTCCTTGTATCCAAAAATAATGAAACCTCATATGAAGATTGTCTCTCGTCTGCTTCAAATGATGAACATTTATAAGAATAGAAGTGAGGTTCAACCAAAAAATGAGTGAATATGTGAGATCATGAAGTGTCCATAACAATCGAATGTGTAAGTGAAATATATATATTTTTTAAAGTCCACCATGCATATAAGGTATTTCATAAATATTATTTAAATATATTTATACATTTCAAGTGTTTTATAGCTTTGATTGTGGGGTATTCTCCCTTAAGTTTATCGAAACCCTCACATATGGAAAGAATCTCCAAGAAATAACTCAACAGAATATGCTGGAATATCGAAGACAAATTGCAATTGAGTTATTTGCACATGGACACAAGTACCGAAATAATTTTTATTCTTTATGACTTGGATATGTATTCTTTATAACTTGGACATGTATTCTTTATAACTTGGACATGTATTCTTTATAACTTGAATTTGTATTCTTTATAACTAAATTTATGGTTTTTTAAAAGCCCAATTTTTTTATATGCTTTTGAATGCTTGGTTTTGTTACTATATGTTTATTGCAGGCTTCGTGTAGGCTTCTTGTAAGCTACACGATGACTTCACATGCATAGTGTAGGCTTCTTGTAAACTACACGATGAATTCACGGGTATCGTGTAGGCTTCTTGTAAGCTACACGATTAGGGGTGTGCAGGCGTCCCAAAAAAACAGTCTCATCCTGAAAAACCATCCTGAACCAAGCGGGACGGGACAAGTTTTTTGTTTTAGTCGGGACGCAAAATTTTTGTCCCGTGCGGGACGGGGCACAGGACTAGAGTCTTTGTCCCGACTTTGTCTCGTCCAATCTCGATATATATATACACATTGTGTTTTTTTTTAATTTTAACCTTAATTCTTTTGATGTTTAACCTGTAATTGATTTCTAATCCTTATAACATAGTCTAAATTTCTAAAAAAATACCTAAAACAGCCCAAAATAAAAAAAATCAAATTCAGCCTAAAACAGTACAAAAAAGCCAAAAAATGGGATTTTCGTCCCGACCCCCATCCCGTCCCGCTCGGGATTTCCTTTCTATACGGGACGGGACAAGACTAAAAAAATTATCACATCCTAATCGGGATGGGACAAAAAGGCTCAAAACCCCGATGCATGATGATTTCACGGGCATCATGTAGGTTTCTTGTAAGCTACATGATGACTTCACGAGCATCATTTAGACTTTTTATAATCTACACGATGATTTCACGGGTATCGTGTAGTCTTCTTGTAAGCTACACGATGACTTTCGTATTGATAATTAAACTTAATGATATTATTAAATAACAATCACAATTCTCTTTCTATATTAATATTTAAAAAATTACCAATTTTAGTATTTATATTTAAGTGGCTTGGTCATCCCGTTGAAAGAGAAGAATTGAATTTCTGCATGTTTGTCAGTTGTGTCCAATTTGCCCACAACTTTTGCACTTCCTTCTTACTACTTCCTCACCTCTAGATGAAATTCTTTATGTCCTAGGCCTACCACTTTGTCGTCTCGTTGCAGGTAGCAATACCAAATTTTCTTGAACCTTCTGGCTGACAGCCCAATCTGTTTGATCTCCGAGAGGATGTATTATTTTCACATATGCAGCAATTAGAGCCTCATTTTTATATGAACCTCAAACACATACTGTATGCGGAAATATTGCTCCGCTGATATGCACCCAACGTTTCCTTGCATGGAATTTGATCAAGATCAAATTCTCAGCATGTACAAGTCTTAAGGTGCAAATTTATCACTTTTTCCCTACCCCCACCCGCAACATGAAACTTGTGGATGTTCGAAGGAAACAATGATAGTGATCGTGATGCAAGATGCTTCTTCGTAAGCTTCGTCTCAACCCACTGTTGTAATATGTCACAGATTCTATAAGGCATGTAATGGGAAGCTTTCTAGCATCTTTCAAAATCTCATTCAAACATTATGTGATGTTTGTAGTCATTATATTGTATCACCTTCAATCAAAACGTGAATGTGCCCACTTGTCAACTCCCCCCACCGACACGTATTATGAGATTGTCAGAAATGTAGACGTAAAATGAGTCATTAGCCGATCGAATTCTGATATACGGTATTCATTTGCTACTTTAAAAAACGATGCGACCACATCTTCCTTTGTATAAATTGATTTGATATTTAAGCTCATATGGAAGATGCAAGCTCCATGAAGCGCATTGAGAAAGAAAACTTGTATAGCATTTAATATACTTGTATGTCTTATGGATATAAACACCAATTCTTCCAGATCACCAATTTCATCATGAATTTTACGGAAGAACCATTCCCATGAATAACTACTTTCTGAATCTGCAATCCAAATGCAATGTGATATACTTGGTTGTTCCCATCATTTACTGTTGCAACAAATAATACCCCCTTTGTATTTGGCTTTTAAGATGGTTGTGTCAACAACAATGATAGGTCGTATACAGCTGAAAAATCCACAAACAGAGGGTCCAAGATCCATGAAAAAATAAATGATCTTGCTCATTGGTCTCTATGTTTGTTGTTGTCCCTAGAAAATATTTAATATTGCTGTACTAAAATCAGCAGAGTATATAGTGTATAGGATGTGTACACAAGGTCAGTGTACCCATCGTGTAGATTATACGATTGGTACACAAGGTTCGTGTATCAATCGTGTACACTACATGATGTGTACACGAGGTCTGAGTAACCATCGCATACACTACATGATAGTTGCATGATTAACTTGTAGTAATCGTGTAGACCTTATGATGGTAAAATAAAAAATAAATACCTGACTTTTTTTATTCAAACATGTGACAATATGCTAGGAGCATCATATAGTTGTCTTTCGCCGACCCTCGAACTAATTCCAAAGCATATTTCCTAGCCTTCCATGCCTTATGGTAACTTATTGTTAACACCAAAATCAAGCCGAACATCTTCAATTATGTCTTTTAGCCTATATATACATTCACACCAGTATATTTGGACCTTATACAATGACCAATAAATGAAAATCTAGCATGATGATGTTCATATCTCAATACTTCAAATGTGTATTTATGTGTATTCATGAACTTTGTAACTTTGAAGTATGAACAATTTTGCAATTTCATGTCTTGTAACCTCCATTGACATGTTTTCTCAACACATACAAGTATCCAATAATGACTAGTTTGACTTGAAGATCGGAAACTCAAAATTTCTCTAGATGACCATCATACGAGCAACCTTAAATAGCTCGGCTTTATCACTGTACAACTCACTCATATTTATTGTGTCTGATATAAGGTGATTCAAATTGGTCTGTTGCTTAATAGACCCAGGATGTTGTTCATTCAAATTAGGTTGTGATGGTAATGGCAAGTGGTCTCGTGTTCGGGACCAGTATTCAAGTCTGGAATTATTATATGGTTGCCTCCATTGATGGCTTCATCATGGTCATCTCGATGAATTGCATCATCATACGCCCCTGATCAAAATCAGCCTCATCATCACCATCAACGTCAACATCCTCATCCCTAAAAACATCATTATTGTCATGCAAAAAATATCATCATAATGATAGTTCCTTTCAATATGATGAATACTCTCAAAGCGAGGAATGCTTTTATGTAGAGGTTGTTGTGACATTGTGATTTCAGGAACCCAACTTTGATAAAACCATATAGTTTCAAGAACCTGAGGTTGTTGTGACATTCTGGTTTCAGGAACCCAGCTTTGAGATGGAAAAATTTAAGGCTTGGTACTTACAAATAATGGGGTTCGAAGTGATTCTGATCCATTCTCCTTACAAATAACTGTGAATCTCTATCATTTAAAATTTCAGCAGGAAGGAAAGAGACATGGCTTCTATATAAAAATTTGATGGACATATCATACTTTGAGGGGTCTATTTGGAGTTGTTCATGCAATATACCCAATTGCTCATGATAAGTGCAGTTAGTTGATATCTTCAATAATTTGGTCTTCTCTCCTTTAAAAGAGCATGTTGTACCATTTTTCACCCAGACTCCATCATAGATTACAAAAATTCAAACTTCAGACATATCTGTAGTACATCAATGAAGGAAGTCAATACAAGAAGAATATATAATGAAATGGAATATTACACGATGATCGTGTAGCCATCGTGTAGTGCATACGAGGCCTTTATGGGTATCGTGTAATCATCGTGTACACTACACGCTGATCGTGTAGACCTTGTGTACTGTAATAGGTGCTAGACGATGACTACACGATGATCGTGTAGTGTAATCATGTAGTGTTCATGAGGACTACACGATCATCGTGTAGTGTACATGAGGACTACACGGTCATCGTAGTCGGCACCAATCATTTAAGGCGTGATTGGTCACTCAATTTTGAAAACAAAAATTTTGGTCTACGAAAATTCCAAGTTGGTTCAGAAGACATTTGTGTGTGGAGAAGTTATTAGCACCCTAAAACACTCATTATTAAATGGTTATCAAGTTCAATCAAACGCTATTCAAATTATATTTAAAAAATAAAAAAGAGAATTATTTTTGAATGTCCCGTTAAATATGTTTTTGTATCATAAAATAAATCAAAATAAATGACCTTTAATAAGTGGTACAAAGAATATTGAAAAGTAATTTTTTTTAAAAATCAAAATATTATTGAAATTATTTTCGGTATCCTGAAAAATAACTCTTCACCTCAGTATTTTGAGAAATTTGGTATCTCAAAAATCTCAAAGTCCATCATCGAAATGTTTTTAGTAAAAAACAATAACGGAATTAACTAGATTTAAATCTAATTGCTAAAATTGCAATCCATACATATATGAATATTAACTTTAATGATAAGGGAATGAGATAAAAATCACATCATAAGCATGGCAATATGATAATAATATATAAATAAATAAGAAATAAGAAGAATAACATTTATGAAGAAAAAAGGGTAATATGAAAAGTTAAAAATGAAAAAAAAAATATGTGACAAATTTGAAGAGAATATGTAAAGTAAAAAATATATAGAATATATAAAAGAAGAGGAATAAAAAATGTGAAGTGAAATAGAAATGACAACAACATGTGTTAAGAAAATAAAATTAAAATGAATTCAAAAGAAAAATAACTGAAAGAAAAAAAAGATCAACAAGTTTGAATCATTGGTGCCCTCATAGTTCTTTTTATCATTACTTTTCATCCCGAAAACTGATTGAGTCTATTCAAAAATCTTTGAAAAGATAACACAAAGACCAACAAGTTTGTGTTTCATAAAGAAGACTGAACGAATGTTTTCTAGGTCAAAATTGATCTCGACGTAGACGTGACTAGTGAGTGATGGGATTAAGTTTTCTTCGTATGATTCATACATTCCTTGCGAGATTATGATTGCTGAAAGATCATGATTTCTGAGATTACTCCTCTAAATATAATGTCTTTCTTGGACAAAGCATAAGGATGGTTCATCCGGCAGTGGACACATGAAGATGGTTTGTCTGGTAGCATAAGGATGTAGCATAAGGATGGTTTATCTGGCGGTGAAGCATGAGGATGGTTCATCTGATGGTGAAGCATGAGGATGTTCGGTCCGACAGAGCATGAGGATGTTTGTCCTGTGGACGAGCATGGATACTCCGTCCGGCTACGAAGCATGAATGTTCTGGCGAAGCATGAGGATGCTCAGGCTAGCGGCGGAGCATAGATGTTCTGTCTAGCAAAGGAGCATGAGTATGTACCGTCCGGCGGTGAAGCATGAGGATGTTACGTCTGGTGATAGAGCATGAGGTTATTTCGTCCGACTAAGCATAAAGATGTTCCGTCCGGCGACGAAGCATGGATGGTCCATCCAACGACGGAGCATGAGTATGTTCCATCCGACGATAGAGAATGGATGTTCCATCCAGCAATGGACCATGGTTGTTCGGTCCGACGCTGGGGCATGGGGATGTTTCATCAGGTGACGGAGCATTAGGATGTTCCTTCTGGAGAAGCATGAGAATGCTCCATCCGGCGACAGAGCATGGATGTTCCATCCGGCAAAGCATGAGGATGCTCCGTCGACGAAGCATGGATATTCTGACTGTGGAGCATAAGGATGTTCCATCAGGCGAAGCATGAGGATGCTTCGTCTAGCAGCGAAGCTTGAGGATGCTTCGTCTAGCAGCGAAGCATGAGGATCCTCTACCTGATGACGGAGAATGAATGATCCATCCGGTGATGGAGCATGAGTATGTTGTGTCCAGTGGTAGAGCATGAGGATGCTTGTCCTTTGATGGAGCATGGATGTTATGCCTACCGCGGAGCATGGATGTTCCGTCCGGTGGTGGAGCATGAGGATGTTTCATCCGACGATGGAGTATATGGATGTGTCATCAAATGAAGCAAGAGAATGCTCCATCTGGTGACAAAGCACGGATGTTCCATCCGGCTGTGGAGTACGAGGATGTTCCATCTGGTAGAGCATGAGGATGTTTGTCCTGCATGTTTGAATCGGCAACGGCATGCGCTGGAGGCATGGTGGTTTTAAAAAGAATTAAACTTTATTGATTTATAAAATGAAAACAATTCTGATGACACGATTTCCAAAAAATAAAAACCTTTTAATGAAAAATATTTTTTCTCATTGAATCCATTATATATCTATATATTATATCAAAGACATACAAGGATAAGAGTTATAACTCGTGTAGTCTTATCAAGCGTTCCTGCAAAAAATGAACTTATAATCTCACAAACAACAGACTGTGAGATCCATACCAAAATCTTCCAAGTCAATTCTTAAACACACTAGGACGTGTGTGAGCACGTAGAATAAATCAAAAAACTTTCCTGACTCTAGATGCTCAATACATGATATCTACAGATTTTAGAGAATGATTATTGGAGATAAAACTCTGAGAGAGAATAATAGAACTCACAGAGCTTCGATTAACCATTAATTGTTCAAATTGTTCACTTAGCTTGTGATTGCTCTCTGAGGCTAGTAGGACCCACTGCAATTAGTGCAACACTGTAGTGTCACATGACATTGTAGTGTGCCGTGTGGATCAGTAGTACCTCACGGCACCACTCTAGTATTGTGTGGCACTACAGTATGCCACGTGTTACTGTAGTGTCACAAGGCACTACAATAACTCATGTCAATCTCTGATTAAAAAAATCAGAGACTAACATACGCCAGTCTAATATGCTATGTGGAAATTATCTTATAATTTATCATTTATATTAATAAAAAAATATCTAGGTATCAGGTAATTTAAAATTAACCTACCTAATATCTCAATCAATTATCGTATATGTTAATTAACAGATTAGATGAACCAAATCAAATCACTATCTCATGATGATTTAATATTATTTAATTTCATAAATCAGTATTTTGTCTAACTAATCGATATCATTATTTAGTTGGAATTTTTGAAAATTATAATCAATAATATTATTAATAATTCTTAATTAACTAATATCACATAATTGTGTCATAATTATATACTTGCCCCAGAAATTTAATTCCTTATGCAAGCTGGTCTTGTTTTCATGACCTGAAATATTCACACCCTAGACCGTGCAATACACAAGTAAATCGGAGACCATGGACCTATAATTCTAAGCGTCAATAAACCTGATTATTAATTAAATAATCTTATTTGTTAATTCCATTATTACTCAACTATAAATATGAAATTGCACTCTTAGAAATTATAGAATATATTTACAGAGTATTCTCGTGTAGTCCATTGATATAATCACTTCATGTAGTTCTATCATCCAATTATTTGTTCGTAAATTAGAGCTGATCAAAATTATCATTTAACCTTCTAATTATCTCTTAAACCTTAAGTACCATTAATTCACTAGTGACCACTCAATTTTTAATCGTACTATAAATTTGAGCTCAATTGCCATTCAGTTCAAGAATTAACACTTAAGGGAAACCAATATACGATCCGTTCGGAAAGCTTGGATTTCAAATCTTATAAGATCATGTTCTTAGCCATCTATATCACTGAATCTCCAAAATAAAAGTCACTAACTTTTTTACGAACAAACCTTAACGAGTGAATCAAAAGATCCAATAGACATGCATAAGAGTTCATGACTACTTAGTATTCAGACTGATCTACATATGATCATCAATTTTGATGTGTATTAAATCTTTATGATAAATAGTAAGTTAATAAATGTATTAATCCACATCGGTCATGTTCTATACAATATAATTATATAAAATACATTCACTAAGATGTCTATCCACATTAGTGATCCGGATTTAGATCACATGCATTCAAAATGCTTAATGAACCATACTAGCAACCAATCATTAAAGATCTAATATATTTAATATGTTGTGCACTATTTTTTTCATTATTATGATCTTAATCCTCTCATTTTTATACAAGATTTTCAGATATTTATTTATATAAATTGTTCACCAATAATTTAAAAAAATATATAAAAAAATATATAATTTCATATGAAAATTATCTAAACATATGCTTTTAGGGCAATATGTCCAACAATCTCTCATTTACCCTAAAGCAAATGTGTCATATCTCTCAACCTCATATTTCGCACATTACCTGCAAATGACTTCACAGGAAGTGTCTCGGTAGAATGATCAATGAGGTTATGATATGACTTATCTTCATAACAGTCACATCTCCACGGTGTACGATCCAGACGTCGACTTTCGACTATTCTTATCTGATTCAGAATCATTATATCCATTGAGATTCAGGTCTCCACCTGAATAAACAAGCATATAATTTTTCGTTCTCTGGAGATACTTGAGAATGTCTTTTACAGCAATCTAGTGTTCAAAAGCCAGGATTTGATTGATAACGAGTGACAATTCCTAGTGCATAACAAATGTCCGGTCTTATACACAACATGGCATACGTGAGACTCCCAACGGCTGAAGCATAAGGAACTTTTCTCATATCCTCTTCCTCATGAGGTGTCCTAGGACACTGCTCATTGAAAATGACAATTCCATGTCTGGTTGGTAGTTGACATTTTTTGAAATTTTTCATAGAGAATCTGTCCGGTACCTTATCAATATAAGATGTTTGTTCTTTATATCTCTTAAGATTTGGATGCCTAGAATATAGTTCGCCTCTCCCAAATCTTTCATTTGAAATTTTTCAGCTAACCACTTATTTACTTTCGACAAAGTTTCTACATCATTCCCAATGAGTATTTTATCGTCTACATTAAGAACTAAGAAAATCACTATTTTATATTTGATGTATTTATAAACACAGGCTTTGTCAGCATTTTGCTCGAAGCCATACGATTTAATATTTTCATCAAAGGTAAGATTTCAAGATCTTGATGTTTGCTTTAATCCATAAATGGATTTAAGCAACTTGCATACTCGACGATATTTCCCCTTTTTCACGAACTCTTCTGATTGCATCATATAAACATTTTCTTCAAGAGAGTCATTCAGAAAAACTGTATTGACATCCATTTTTCATATTTTATAGCCTAAACTAGTGGCTATGGATAAAAGGATGCGAATGGATTTTAGCATGACAACGAGAGAGAATGTCTTTTCATAATCGATTCGTTTCCTTTATGTAAAGCTTTTGGCTACCAGTCATGCCTTGAAAGTTTCTACTTTTCCATTCGCACCTCTTTTATTCTTGAAGATCCATTTACATCCAAAGGGCATGATATCTTTAGGTGGATCAATAAGTTTCCATATAAAATTGAAATATATCGATTCCATTTCTTTGTTCATGACATCTTGCCATTTTTCCCTTTCAAGATCTTTCATCACCTTTTTAAAGGTTAATGGATCATCCTTATCAGTGTCTGACACTAGGACATATGCCTCTAGTTCATAGCAAATATGTTGTTTTACAACCTTCCCATTACGACGTTGCACCAGCGTTTTCTGAACAAGAACAGTGGTTTCCATGATTTTTCATTTATCAGTTAATGATGAAGGTGGTCATATTTTATCATATGCTAATTCTTCGAGAAATACTTTGCTCTGAGGTTTGTAATTTTTCATATTGTCATGTTCAAGGAAAATTACATTTGTCGATACAAATAGCTTTTGATCCTTGTGATTATAAAAGTACACACCTATTGTTTTTGGAGCATAGCCAACAAATATACAAACTTTAGACATTGAGTCTAACTTTCCTGTTTTGGGTCTAAGAACGTGAGCTAGACACCCTCATATACGGACGCAAACTAAGTTTGGATCCATTCCATAACTCTAAAAGTGTATTGCTTATAGACTTAGAAGGCATTACATTTAAAATGAAGGTTGTCGTTTAAAGTGCATATCCCTATAATGTGAGTGGTAGTGATGAGTAGCTTAACATCGAGCTAACCATATCTAATAGGGTTCGGTTTCTCCTTTTCGAAACACCATTTTACTGTGACATTATAGGTGCTGTGAGTTGGGATATAATATCATACTCCAGCGGGTGATCCTTGAATTTTAAATCTAAGTATTCACCACCTCGATCTGATCAAAGTGTTTTCAAAGATTTACCTAATTACTTTTCAGCTTTAGTTTTGAAGTCTTTAAACTTTCTAAAAGTTTATGTAAGTATAATCATATCTAGAGTAATCGTCAATAAATGGGATGAAATACTCATACCCACCTCTAGTTTGTAGATTGATTGGTCCACATATATCACTATGTACAAGCTCAAGTGTTTTTTTCACTTTTTCGCCCTTTCTAAAAAAAGTTCTCTTGGTCATTTTACCTTTTAGACAAGATTCACAAACTGGAAGAATCTCAACTTTTAGTTCTCTCAAAACTCCATGCTTTGTTAATCGGTTTAATGTATCTAGAGTAATATGTCTTAACCTAAGATGCCATATATACTTGTCATCATTATGAGAAACCCTTTATTGTTTGTTACTTTTAGGATTTGCTACTTTAAACAATTCTGAATAATTTAACGCACGTTCAGTCGATTTAAGCATATACAGTCTGTTTGAAACCTTTGCATGACAAATATTAAATTCATTCTTCAAAAGAATAAACTGATTATTAATAAAAGAAATACCAAATAATTGTTCATGCAGTAACGATAAAGAAATCAAATTTCTCAAAAACTAAGGAATAAAATAAACATAGTTCAAAACAAGAAAATTATTTCCAAAGCTTAAACGGACTATCCTAAATACTTTTGCTGACACAAGCGCACCACTGCCAACTCTCATATCACATCACCATCAGCTAGCTCCCTTGCTATGGTTTCTCTTCCAGTGACCTTCAACTCCACAGTGAAACACTTTCCCTTGGGTTGATGTTGCCTTTGTTCTTCTTGACCTCGGGTCACCTTTTGGCTTTCTTTCCTTTTTGATTCTTACTCTTGTCCTTACCATTGTTCTTCTTCCTTTTGTTGTCCTTAACAATATTGGAAGAAGGATTTTGCTCAGCATTATTTACCTCACCCTCTTTGGCCATACTCTTGTTGAGTGACTCAAAAATTCAACAATTAGGGCATGCTGAATTTTAACTTGTTCACAACATAGTTGGTGGTGAACGTAGAAAAAGTAAGTGTGAGCGATTTAAGTATAATGTTGACATGAGTTCGCTCATCAGTGGTAACCCCATGCACTACTGCCTCATGGATTATGTTGATCATGTTCAAAACATGTTTACGCACATGAGTACCTATCTTCATCTTAGTTGTAATGTAACTCCTAGTAGCCTCATGACGACTTTGATCAGGCTGCTGCCCAAACATTGCCTATAGAAATTTCATAATCTCATAGGTTGTTTCCATGCTTTCATGTTTAGTTTTCAGAACATCATCCATGCTCACAAGCATATAACACTTAGCTTTGTTGTTGGATATAATCCAAGCATCAAACTTGTCCTTAACATTCTTAGGGGCATTGGCAGGGGGCTCCTCAGGCCATTCCTCAGTAAGAACAAACTTGTGGTTCTCACATACTAGGATCAAAATTAAAATTGACTTTCATCTTACGAAATTATCACCATTAAGTTTTTCAAGCTCGAGTAAAGCAGTAATAGGGTTACCCATGATAGACATAATAATAACTAAAAAATAAAAGATACATCATTTAGTATAATTCAATATCAAGAAATTTGGAAAGTAAAGGTGATGCATTAATGCAACATATCAAACACGTAAACTTAATAATTACTGATCCATGATAAGACAACCTGGCAATTAATGTGTCGCTTTAGGATCAGTCAGATTAATTTGAAACTACTTATGAGACATTCTCATCCTTATTTACTAAAACTTAAAATATCTCATATTTTCTCTCTTAATAATAAGGTATCACTATTTGGTCAAGTCGCAATTATCCACTCAAAGCTTAAATTGTGACTTTGTGAGTGTTATCAATTATTTAAGATTCCATGACCTGATTTAGAATATGCCGCCTTAAGATCGGTCAAGTCTAAACAACATCACTTAGTCATATTTTCTTAAGAATTTCAACCTGGATATTGATATAGTCCAAAATCTTCATTAGGGAGATGAAAACAAGCCATCTTGATGCCCTCTTTGTATCTCACGGTGTTGTATTGATAATAGAGACTATAAGTTACATTGATATGTCGACCTTCTCCCACTCACTATTTTATAATTGATGTGTTTCTATTTTAACTAATCAATTAATTCTAAATTAATTACTAGTTAAAATACCCTCTGAATGTAAAATTAATTATTAATCCAATCTTATTGGTCTAAGTTTATTTAATCTTCTAAAGAACCTAAATCAAAATTAGGTGAACTAACAAAAATAAATTAATTACATTGATCAAACTTTAATAAAACTCTTTTAAAAAAGTCGGTAATCCTAAATGTTACGAAGGCCTTTAGAGTAGTGTAATCACCAAGTTTAACTAATTAAAACTTAGCAGTTCATATGCAATTGATTTCATAAAATAATTCATATAAACACATTAGGAGAGTCCTGATCAATCATGCTTCTACTAATGAGATGCATGATTAAATACAACTACGCGGGTTTCATGTATAGCACGTGATCGACTAATGCATGGTCATATTATCAATCATATCAATAAAATATTTAGTTAAATAATTAAATAAACAAATGATGCACCGAGTCACTATTAGATATTTATAAATTACAACTTTTGAAAAATAGAAATAATTACAAAATGGACTTCAAGAATACATATTTTCAAAATAGTTCATTTTTCACCAGAGGTACATAGTCTTCAAGCTTTGATAAAAACTCTTTTAATTAGGATTAACTATTTTCTTAATTAAATAATATCATTAATTATCCTTTTAAAATTGATTGAATTTAATTAGTTAAAAACTAATTTGACGACTCATCAAACTTGGGTCAAACCCAATCAATAAATTGATTTTGATTTTCAAAAAAATTTAAGATGGATAACTATCTTTAAAATTTCAAAATTTAGAATTCAAAAATTAAAATTTAAAATATAAAGGAGATGATTAGAGTTTTCGTGAAGCATCACAGGGATAAGGCAACACAATATCAGGATTTCTGTGAAACATACCCTCGTAATCACAATGATTGCTCCCACCACTGCCGCCGCAGTCATCGATTTTTTCGGCGGCAATTCTACCGCGGGAAAGCCGGCGGCGCCAATGCTGGCGCCGAAATTTCTTAACGTAATTCATATTTCTCTTTTCTTCTCCTCGTTCGTCTCGTGCGTTCTTCGTTTCTCGCACATGAAATTTTTACATCGTAATATTCAAAATATAAAATATAAAATATTCTATGTCCCAAAATGGCTTACACAAGATCTAATGAAAATAAAGAACAAAACCTAAACCCAAAAATTACCATACATTTAACGATTCATCATTAAACCATTCACTAAAAAATATAACCATATATTCATTCACGCATATCGAAATATATAATGAATAATATAAAACACCCACACAGTATTTAATGTATGCATATATAAAGATTGATATGATATCAATTGTTAAAATTGGCGGCGTCGCGCGGCAGATGCATGGTGATTTAAAAAAAAGAAAATTAAACTTCATTGATTTATGAAATGAAAACAATTGCTACGCCACTGTTCCAAAAAAATAAAAACCTTTTAATGAAAAATATTTTTTCTCATCAAATCTATTATATATATACATTAAATCAAAGACATACAAAAATAAGAATTATATCTCTTACAGTCTTATCAAGCGTCCTTGATTTGGAAGATTTTGGTATGGATCTCGTAGTCTGTTGTTCGTGGGATTATAAGTTCGTTATTTTTTACTTTTAGTCTTTATGCTCATTTGTTAGCCTTGACCTATTTTTCTTATTTTTTAGTTCTTGGACTATTTTTCTATTTTATGCAATTGGATTTATATAGTATTAGACTAGTATATGAACACATAAACAAAGTGTGTGCATTGAAAATATTAGATTAGATAAAATACGGTATCTACAATGATACAACATATGCCTCAGTAAATAAAATTTGGAAAGCTTTGTAAAGTAAATATAATACTGAGGAGGTCAGGTGTAAAAAAATATGTTGTAAGCCGATTTTTCGCAATCAAATGGTGGATGAAAAATTTGTGATGGAACAAGTTCAAGATTTCAAAGGTTCTAGCTGAAGTAATATATCTAAGAGCATCAAAATTGGAGATAAGTGAGAATTGTATACTACCTTCCCTCTCTCCACTCACTCTCTCTTTCATTCTCTCTCTTGAACGTTCTGTCTTCCCTCTCTCAACGAATCCCTTCTCTCAACCCATTCTCTCTTCTCTCTCAAAGCAGTCCCTCTAAATCTCAAGTTCTCAACTCATTCTCTCTTCTCTTAAGCATTCCCTCTCTCTGAAGCCTGAACTCATTCCCTCTCTCTACCCTAGCCCTCAACCTTTGTCTCTTTGTGTGTTTGCAAATCTATGAGAGTTGTAGAAAAACAATCACAAAACTCATTTTCTACAAATTAAATGAAGAGATCTCAGATCTGCAACAAAGAAGGGAGTGTCCTGCACAAAGAAATATGGAGACAGTCCTATCTAAAGAAGCTTCATCAACGTCACTCCCTCTAGGGTCTAAATGTATGAAGGATCTGATTACGTAAGGATTCATCACTGTTTTTTCTAGCTCACATTCGATGTTAAGCTCGTTTTCTTGAGATCTAAGGGAAGTGCTAAGTTGTGATTATTTATTTATTTATCTCTGGTATTCATTCTTTTTCTTGGAAAATCTACTATTCATTGTTGAAATCGAAAGGCATAGCTTAGGGGGTTTTGATTCTTTTTATGGTATTCTTGTCGCACCTAATGATATTTTTTACTTGTTTTCTCTTTGAAACTCAGATTTTCTACTTGATTATCTCTTTGAAAGTCAGATTTTCTGCTTCATTATTTTGGTATTCTCACATTTTTTGGGTTTAAGTTTGTGTTTTTCCCTCAAACGATTCAGTTCATTTTTTTTGTATTTTTTGACGGCTCAATTTCTGTACATACTTCGGCTCGGTTTACATTCATCAAAAATCACATTATTGATTTGGTTTGAAAAGACCCTCTAAACTGAGTTAAAAAATAAGATGTTATTGAAGACCTCTTAAATCACACGCATCCGTGTGGTGGAAGAAGCTAAAGGTCGAGATATTTTTATGTAAGAGAGCAACAAAAAGTCAACAAGTTAAAGTTAATACGTAATGTGACAATAAAATAACTAGTTAATTTTTTTTGTTTTTCGAATGGGTTTAAAATAAGTTTTTTCTAATAGAAAAAATTTACTATTAATATATTACTTTTTAGAACTAGTTATTGTAGACCTGTTACATATTCTTTAATTTTAGTAACAAATTTAACCAAACTATTTTTTTGTGATTGAGTTAGTTCATCAATCTTTTTTTTATCTCAATCTTTATTTTTTACTATACTTATTAAAAATTAAAATTGAATATAAGTAAACAAATATCAATAATGTATTTTTTAAAAATTAGGTATAAAGTTAAAGTACAATAACACCTTATTAAGGTCTAGTGAGTTTCTTGTAGAATAGTCTTGAAGATAGATTTCAAGAGAGAGTGAATGAGGAAAAAAAAAACTAAAAAACGTAATGTTTCTGTCGTTGAGTGAGAGGCATAAAGAAAAGACAAAAATATTGTTGAATATCAGGAAGGTCACCCTGGGAGGAGGAAGGAAGTTTTGAAATGAAATTGCTTTATTTCTATATATTCTGTACTATATCAAAAGATACTTAAAAGAGATAAATTTTTTATTTCTCCTTTCAACCATTAAACCCCTTGAAGTTTATACAAAAAATAAGTTTTTCTCCTATTCTTCATTTAATTAATTTACCTAATAAAATTAATTTTTTAAAATAATATCTAATTAGGGAATGAATGTCTATAAGATAAAATTCAAGATCATTTTTATTCAATGAATATTTAATTTTCAATAAAAATATTTTGTTAGTTATTAATTAGTAGAATCGATATTATATCATAATATTTATGCCATTAGCAATATGAAATTTGTTTAAATTTAGATAAATATACCAATATATTTTTGCAAGAAAAATCATCTCTTAATGAAATAACATTCGTACTTTATATGAAAAATCCGAGCATTAAAATTTGTAATGTATAAAATAACTAAAATTTATATTCGTATATTTCTTATTTCTCACCGCGTAATTGATTCGATAGATAACATACAACACACGTGATTTGAATCTAGTAAACTTGAAAAAGAATAAGATAATAGATATATAATTTTCAAACAAAAAAGGAAGACATAAAAAAATATATAGGAAGAATTGTAGAAATAACCAACTTTTTAGCTCAAACTGCATAAATGACCGAAATAATGTAAATAATATTTATTTAAATCTATGTAATTATTATAAATAAACTATTTACTTTGGCTATTTTCGGTCTACAAAATAAAATTCTGATTATTTTTATACTTTGGTAAAATGTAGGCCTTACACCCAAACCTAAACTGCTTTAGACTTGAGTCGGACTTACCTAGGGGTGGCAATCGGGCTGACCAGACACGGCCGGTTAATGGGTCGGCCTGGGTCTTTCTAGCCGGTTCCGGGTCGGGTTGTTAGAATTTTAAGGCGCCCTGGAATGAACCGTTGAACCGGGCCGGGCAGGTTCACAGGTCAACCCGTTTTCCTTCCCTTTAATTTGATTTAATTCTAAAAAATGTAGAATGATTAGAGTTTGAACCTTGGTGGAGAATAGATGAAGTGTAAGGATTACCACTAAACTATATGGAAGTCATGTTATTTTCTTATAATTATTTTATTTTATTACTTTAAAATCTCAATAGAAAAACTTGTAATAATAAGTAAAATCATTATTTTATTTATTAAATTCATAATTAGTGATATTCATATTCATGTAAAATCTAAAAATATAATAAATAATTAATATATAATTCATGTTCATTAACCCAACAAAAAATATTAGGAATATAAAACTAATATTTCTTAAAGTTTTCATGAATATAATTTTTCATTGAATAAAATATTCATTTAAATGAAAAATATTATTTTTTATTTAATTAAATACATTTATCTCAAAAGTATATTATATGAAATTTTGATAAAATGTGTTAAAAGACAATAAGAATATATTTAACAAATGTTGTCTTGAACTATTGGTAAAGAGTGTGATTTATAAGGCCTTGAATACAACGCCCGTGATGATCCGGACTTGACCCGTGGGCCTTAACCAGCCTGGTACTATTCAAAACCAGTCTAGTTTTGCCAGTTTCACGAGCCGAACCGGCTCATTTGCCACATCTACACTTACCTAGTGCCAAACACTCCAAGGATATATGATACTTAGATTTCTAAGTACGAAGAAACTCTTCTTCATACAAAATGTCTTGTGGGGTAGGTATAGGATAATAATACCTACCAGGTCAGTGTAAAGCCATACGCTGGGTAGACTTAGAGTATAAACGTTTGTTGATGCTATCATCAAAGTTTTGTTGTATATCTTGTATTTGAGAAAGAGTATACTCATCCTTCTCAACATTATCTGTAGGTAGAGATGTAATTTAAACTGGAAGTTGTTTACATAAATGTAAATAATTTGATCGAAATAATGTAAATAATTTGATCGAAATAATGTAAATAAATTGTTTACATAAATGTAATTTTTGTAAATAATTATTTACTTTAGCTATTTTTGGTTTGCAAAAACAAATTTCTGATTATTTTTGTAGTTAAAACTGGAAGTTGTTGTCATTTTCCTTAATATCTATAACAAATATAAAATCATCAAAATTTGAGAAAATTTTTCAGACTAAAATGCACTTCACACTTCAAGTTTTTTATTGATCTATACTTTTGCACCTTAATTTATGATTACTACCAGACACCGCATATTAATTAGCAAAATAAATTTACATCATTCTCTCTGCAACTTATAATATTCTATCTGCAAAAACCAAAATCCATAATTTATGATTACTACTAGACACTGCATATTAAGATAATGTCCAAAAAACCAAAATCCACCGAACTCTAGGGAATTGGAAGAGAAGTTGAGAATATTTAATGCACGAGCAAGTTTATACCTGAAAAATATAAATAATCTTTAAAATAAAATATTGTATAATATTTATATCTAACAAATAAAATTAATTTAATTACTCAAAAGGTATAAAACAATGAAATGCGTCGAAATTAAAAGACTTAAGTCTATCAAATAATTATTTTATTAAACTTGATCTACATACACCGAGTTATTCTAAACAATAAACTAATAAAAATTATAAATAACTAGTACATGATATTTAGATACTATTTATTTTCACTAATTCACCATAATCAACTCACATTTTTCCTATATTCACTCAAATTAAAAGGTTGAATTAAATTTTCCCTATGGGAATTAAAGTAGTACGTAAGAAATGAAACGGAAATCATGAGATATTTATGCATTTCTTTATCTTTATCATTAAATTCATTCACTTTAAAAAATTTTATGCATTTCTTTTTTTTCATTCACTGTTATTTAACTCTGATAAATCAATACTAGACTTATTATCTAATATGTATCTTAAAATTATTACAAAATACGTGCAACACGTGTTTATAACTAGTATATATAAGAGTACTCCGGTAAAGTGTACCGGACTTACACCCAAACCTAAAATGCTTTAGACTTGAGTCGACTTACCTCTAGTACCAAACACTCCAAACATCTAATATGATACTTCTCTAGTGCTGAAACAACACCGTACGGAGAATAGATACATGATTAGATCAACCTTACCACACATGGTCCTGGAATAAGGTTGTCACGGGTAGATCAAACCACCGACACCGTCCCGTACAGAACAACTCGGTTTAAATAAACTCTCTCGGACTATTTGATGTAAAATCAGCTTATCCATTAGATTGTAGACGTAGAACATACTAGAAGAAACTAGCCGCTTGACTTCCCACAAGCCCTGTCATTTTTCCAGCTGCGTGAGTAGCCAGAAAGAAAAGTTCCCACCTCGTTTCTTCAGTCACAGCAAGGTAAAGAAAATGGAAGCTTCAAAGTTAAACCAATTGAAGCTTTTCATCGAACAGTGTAAGTCTAATCCGTCCACTCTCAGCGACCCCTCTCTTTCCTTCTTCCGGGACTACCTCGAGAGGTACTTTTTCTCTACTTCGCGCGCTCCCTTCCTTCTCTTCTTTTTGTTGGGTTTTGTCTTCATCTCATTGAAGCGGGTTGTTTCAGCCTCGACGCCAAGCTTCCTCCCTCCGCTTACAAGCACGACGAGTCTAAAGAGGTATTTTAATTTTTATCTCGAACTGTTGTGTGATTATTGTGTTTTTTATGAATTATGGATTTAATTGGTTGAGGATTGGGATTGCAGAAAAGCTATGTGGTGGAGGAGAGCGATGAGGATATGGGGGATCATGAAGGTGGACATGCTAATGTGGAAGAGGAAGAAGAAGAGGACGAGATAATCGAATCTGACGTCGAGCTTGAGGGCGAGACCGTTGAGCCTGATAATGATCCTCCTCAGAAGGTCTTTTTTCTTTTGGTTCAGATATTCTTTGCTTCCTAGTTTTAATCAAAATCTGCAAGCTTTTTTAGGGTTTCATTATTTTCGTGGGTTTTGCAGATGGGGGACGCTTCAGTCGAGGTCAGTGATGAGAGCCGGGATGCTTCGCAAGCCGCAAAGGCCCAAGCAATGGAAGCCATTTCTGAAGGTAAATTATAAGGATACAATTGGTTTAAAGAAGTGATTTTGGAGAGTCTGATGAGATTTGTTTTTTATGTGTGATGCCAGGCAGATTAGAGGAAGCAATTGAGCATCTAACTGAGGCTATTCTGCTCAATCCCACTTCTGCCATTATGTATGGAACTAGAGGTACATTTTTCGTATATTGTGCTTGCTGATTTCTTTTGGTTTTTTCCTATCTTGTAAAGTTTGATATAGGTTCCTTTGATTTTTTTTAAACAGCCACCGTTTACATCAAAATGAAGAAACCCAACGCTGCCATCCGTGATGCTAATGCAGCTTTAGAGGTTCTTCTCGATTTGAATTTTCTATGGGTTTATCTCATAATTTGTTTTAGTGTTTTTACACTTCATACGTTTGTATTTTATAGTTCTTTGAAGTTTTAAGTTATTGTTAGAATTTGACAATTTGCCATTTCCATTATTTCATGACAGATTAATCCAGACTCTGCTAAAGGATATAAGTCACGTGGCATGGCGCGGGCAATGCTTGGTCAGTGGGAAGAATCTGCCAAAGATCTTCACCTGGCATCAAAGTTAGATTATGACGAGGAAATTAATGCTGTTCTTAAAAAGGTTAAGCGTGTTCTTTTTGTTTGTGTGTGATCCTAGCTTTCTGAATGAGAACTGATCTGGTTAGCCATCTACTTTCCTTAGCTTCTGTTTATGTATATTGTATATTATTGCTTGAGCTTTTAGGTCTAGTATATAGAGTTGGTTGGATTCTTTATTAGCTTTCTGCATAACAGTAGGATGCAATTGCTGCTTCTGTTAACTGGCCCAACTGTCCAAGAAAAAATTACAAGGGATGGTTTGTGATCAAACTATAATCAACAGATATGCCGGGGCAACATATTTCCATGATCCCATGTACTATTATTACTAAACTTTTGATTGTCATCAATATCTATGGGAAGAACTCAAAATATTTAATCAGGAGCTTAATATGAAATGTGTTGTGAGAGGTAAAGCAATTTTATGATTGAAGATTGAAGGAGCTTAATATGAAATGTGTCATGTGCATTTTGCATCTCAAATGTGTCAGACGTGTCACCTATAAGAATGTTGTCTTGCAATGATAGCCAAATCTGTGGGGTTACTATTTTTCACTGATATAGTGCCTGTATGATGGCTGAAGGTTGAGCCGAATGTACACAGAATTGAGGAACATCGTCGAAAGTATGATAGGTTGTGCAAAGAAAGAGAGGAGAAAAGGATTGAACGTGAGAGACGTCGTCGCAAGGTTGAGGCTCAGGTACTTGTTTTCTCTCTCTCTCTCTCTCTCTCTCTCTCTCTCTCTCTATCTCTCTCTATTCAAGAAGTTCTTTTTTTCTTCTTCCTTGCCAAGTGAGTCTTTCTTTGTGGTTTGTTTCTAGGCTGCCTATGAGAAGGCTAAGAAACAAGAACAGTCATCTTCCAGCAGAAAACCTGGAGGAATGCCTGGTGGGTTCCCAGGAGGAATGCCTGGAGGGTTTCCAGGAGGGATGCCTGGAGGAGGGTTTCCAGGAGGGATGCCTGGAGGAGGAGGCTTTCCGGGAGGGATGCCTGGAGGAGGAGGCTTTCCGGGAGGGATGCCTGGAGGGGTCCCCGGAAATGTGGATTTCAGCAAAATACTAAATGTGAGCATCACAAGACTTAAATCTCTTTTCTATCATTTCCGAAAATGCTCTGTATCTAAATCTTTTCCAGTTCAATGTAATATCTGTGCCTGACTAGTAAAACACACGCGACTTGCTTTGCCTCTTTCCTATATGGTTTGTTGTAATATAGGCTTGTTAGAGTGTTCTACAACTGGGGCATTCACTATATATTCAACATTGATATTTGTAGGACCCGGAAATGATGGCTGCATTCAGTGATCCAGAAGTCATGGCTGCTCTTCAAGATGGTAATTTCTATCTTTAGTAATTTGTATAATTTTCGTTCCTTTACTAGTTTCAAAAAGTTTCGAAGTAATTTGTATGTCAAAAAGTTGCAAAGTAATTTGTATGTCAGTCAAACTCTCAGATATCCGCTGGTAGGGGTACGTGTTCACGTGCTCTTCTTTTTCCCTCTCATAGATGAATGTCAGAAACCCCCATACCCTAATTTTCCAAAAAAAAAAACTCTTTTTCTAGAATGGGGGTTTTCAGAAAAATAGGGCTTGAGGATTCTTAACACGTGTCTGAAAGAAAGAAGAAAGCATGTGATGGACACAGCCCCTCACTCTCGGTTACTAATGGTATCTGACTGTTTGATGCTTGCAACATGTGTAGCCTTTTGAAATTCTAAGATTTTTTTCTCTCATCAAAATGTTATATTTTAAGACACGTGACATCAAACGATGTGGGTATAGGAAAAATTTCCCTTATAGTCGTAACAATCCCATATTTAAAGGGAATAGAATTTACTTTCTCCATTTTAATTTTGTCAAATTTTGTCCCTGAAGGTACCGATTAACAATTAACATCCTTCTTCATTTTCAACATCCATTAAATACTTTTTATCATCCACTTGATCTAGCTTGGTACCAAAACCGCATCGCATAAAAGTCACCGTGCGTGATACATAAAATACTGATTAGACAAGGTTGTTTTGGTTCATAAAAGGAAGTCGACCCATTGTCTTGAAAACCATTCCAAAGCATAAGTTTCTCGTGTATCCGGGCACTGGGTCCTTCCTGCAACGCCATTCTCTAACAAAGGGTGTTAATTGGTAATGATTTGCAGTTCAATATCAAATTGACAAAATTGAAACTGTAGTTACCAAATTGACAAGGAGCAGGAACTATAGGAGTGGAAAATGTACTTTAAATACCTTTTACTGATGAAAAGAAAGTGTACTTTAGCCTAAGAAGTAAGCATAAGATCTATTTTGGATATTGATTAAAGAAAATAGCAGGACTGAGTTCTAAATGAGGCACGCTTGCTGTTTTTAAGACGATAGAGATATCCAAGCTGCTAAGTAACTACAAATCCTGTCAATGTCTGCAGCTATGTTACAGAGTTTTTTCTGCACATAGACTAACTCTCTCGGTTTCCTTAAAATTTTGCAGTGATGACAAACCCTGCTAATCTGGCTAAGCATCAAGCAAATCCAAAGGTGGCTCCAGTCATTGCAAAGATGATGAGCAAGTTTGCAGGTGCAGGTCCAAAATAGTCTCTTCCTTTTAGTTGACTCGTATATGCGGGAGACTGATCTGACGGCTGTGAAGGGTTTAACATATTTCCGGCTAATGTATTCAGTTTGATCTTTCACATGGATCTGGTTAGTCAAAACTTGTGTAGCTGTTATAATTTTCGTTTCAGGGATCTATTTATGATCATGTTCAAGAAATTTTTGCATAGTAAAGGTTTGTGAACAAGTTTTGCTTTAGTCATCGGTTTCTGGAAAGAGTTTGTAGCAGTTTCTACTTGTGAGGTCATGAGTTTGAATGTGAAGATGAAACTTGAGAGTATCAAATGTTTTACTATTGCACAAATTTAATTGCAAATTTGATCTTATTTTTTGTCCTCGACGAGTTTGTGGAATTAATGAAGAATTCATATGTGAAAGGCACAATGCCCATGTCTATATTTCAGCAACTTCAATGGCCTAAGTTAGGGTCCATTGAGTAGTTGCTTAAGAATTTTATATCTCAGCAACTTCAATGATCCAGTGATGTTTAATAGGTTAATAACTTATCAAGTAACAAATTTGATAAAACATTAACCTATCAGGGTTTACTTATTAGTTGGGACATTGGACGTTTAGTCCACAAGGGATTAGCGCAATAGGCAAGATCCTTGGGGCCTGCAAATTTACTTCCTCTCAGGATTTGAGTTTGAATTCAACGAGTGTTGTTTTTTTTTTTGTGTGGTTATCGGCTTTCGAATTTTGAATTTATGTCTATTCAAGGTGCACTTGTGTGAAATTTGTAATCGATGGGCTGAGTCGAGATCCGAGTTTCTCTTTGAGCTGGAATTCAATCTCAATATTATTCAATCGAGCACAAGGTTCGCGATTCCTAAGCCTCGATTTTAGCTTCATCTCCTAGTCGGTGAATAAAGCTGCTATCGTGGAGGCCGCGTGCCATACCATTAGTTTTAGCTTGAGGTCAGTTTTGCATGTGTTTTGAGCGGAATGCTGGGTGCTGTGTGGGTGAGTTATGCAGGTCGCAACCCCTCCCCGCGTCTGCTCTGTTCCAATTTGGGAAATTAGGTGCTTCTTGTTTTTTTTCCCCTCTTTTCTACATTTTACCACTGACAAATTATTGCCATACCCAGAAGACTGTCGACGGACACAATGCTTATGAGTTTTCATCCCGCTAACTAGTAATGGTGGATAAACCTCTGTGTTAAAACGAGACGATGACGCGACGCAGACGACCGAGAAGACTCAACGCCCTGGTCCAGCTAGTGTCAGAGCAATGCTTTTTCATAAACCTTTGTTATAAAACTCAGAGCAATGCTCTGTTATAAAACCCTAACCCATTCCCTCTCTCTCAATTCCTCATAGAGCCACTGTCTCTATCTATCACTTTTCTTTTCTTTTTTCCTTTTTGTATTTGATTGAAACACCAACTACCTGACGAACAGTCCGACCAACAGATTAAAAATATAACCCAAGTCGATGCTGTTGACCGCCATCTTAATTCGCCGTCAAATTATGTGGTTCCTGCCACCGCCAACGTCATCTCGGTGGTCTGCTTCACGTCATCTGAAGGCGTCGCGCCACACATCGCAAGGGTGGTTTTTTGTTTCCCAGCTCAAAATTGAGGGTTTTGGTTTAGTTTTGTTTGGAATAAAAGGTGGGTTTTGGGTATTTTGTTTGAAACGAGCCTAGTTTTATTTTAGGCTCTCTTTCTTATTTCAGAAAATTGAAAAGATGCAGTTTTTTATACTCATAACGGCTCCATTACATAGACAAAATTTTAGTTTAGAATGCAAAATGCAACATCTATAATTCAGGGTTATAAATAATAACAACTGTATAGTTCGAAGATGTAAATTGTTATTTTCTCAAAAATAGATTAAAAAATACTTTAGGTTTGAACTTTTGTCTGAGGATCCTCGATTTACCTAAAATGTATTTGCACAAAATACTTGATTGATGGCCGCACTATTTAAATTAGTCAAAGCTATAAAAATGATTAAGATGTACGGACACTAAAATATAGTCTGATTAAAATTGCTCCTATTTGTAAATATGTATTGGTTAAACCCTTTTTAAATAAAAAAATGTACTTTTCTTGATGAGATCGTTGACTTGGGTCATTCTCACATAAATGTCTTTGAATTTGTGTTTTGTCAAAACAATGCCATCTAACCTTAATATTCACAAAAAAAATCCAATCGAATTGATGACCGAACTTAATGGACCAAATGTTGATATAAGACGTTATCAAATTTAAGTTCAAGAGTTCAAACCTTGTAGTTCCCTCCAATTGATAAAAAGAAATTGTCATTGGGTAATGTTCTAAAGAATTAGAAGTTATGTAAATTGAATTTTGACCATATATAACCAATTGTCAAATATAACCAATTGTCAAAGAATAGTTATCTGAAAAGAGAAAATTAGTCTAAACTCTGAAATTCACTCACTAAACATGCTTAGTGCCTTAATATTAAAAGAAAATGTAGTTTAATCCAACTTGTGATGCATAATAGGTTATGACATAATTGGATTGGTGTATTTTGATAAGTTAAAAAAACTATAAGTAATTTGTTTTCATCAAATAAACTTATAATACATCACAAGTTGAGCCAAATAACATTACTCAAGATTAAATTATTATGTCTAACTTGCAACATAATGCTATTATTTCATCATAATTTACAAGCTACTTATCATCAAATCCATCTAGCATGGGATACCAGTGGGAGTAAGTTTTGAGTGCTTTGTTTATTAATTAGAGGTCTATTTAATTGATTACACATAGCAATAGTATATTAGCCCATATTTGAGAAACATAAAAATTATCAATAACTATTTAAAATTAAAATACAAACACAATAGATTACTGAAAGAGGCTAAATGCATTTGACAAAAAGAAAAGAAAAGAAAAGAAAAGAAAAGAAAGAGACTAAATGAAATCAAATTGAATTGCATAAAGATATTATACATTAGTAAATAGACAACTCCCTCATGAGCACAAAGTGGTATGGCATCTAAACATTTAATTTCACATCCTGCGAACATAAACTTCCTATTTCCTTTTCTATTTGACGAATATATATGTCTTATGGATTATGTAGAGTAGACCAACTCAATCTAAAAAATTATAAAGTATTATAAAGGGATTCTAAAAGAAAAAAAGGATGCTCTTTGGTTTTTAAAGAAATTCAATCAATTTATAGGGGTAAAGACTAAATCGTCCCTTTAATTTAAATTTTTTTGATTAAAATTTGTGATTACTAGACCAAGGTGCTAGACACTAGTCTAGCAAGTATAAATTTTAACGGCAAAATGCTAGACCAGAGTCCAACAATAATATTTTGCTAGACTAGGGTTTAGCAGTACTTTTTTGCTAGATCAAGGTCTAGGGGGTATTTTAGTCTTCTCTCCTACTAAAAAGACTTGATTCCGTTAACAAAATCTAAGGGTCTTAATTTCACGTTTTTCACTTTCAAAGATCTTTCTTAAGCAATTTCTCAAAATTATACCTTTAGTGTGGGCGCTATCACATCTCATCAGACTTGTGAACTTTTTACCATTTGATTTTGGTAGAAATAGTGAGGATACAATTTTATCTTACCTTTAACTAACCTCAATCCAGCTAGAACCTGCTATCTTCTTCAATCCCCTAATTCTCATAGCATCATGAACCTTATTAGCATCATCCTGTCTGTTAGAACTTGCATAACTATTTGATAACAAAGCAAAAGTTACAATACTCACACCCTTGCTATTAACAAGGCAATGCCTAACTTTCTCAAACATTTTCTCATCTCCATGAATTTTGCAGGCATTTAACAAAGCTCCCCACACTGGACCCTTTGCCTCCACTAGCATTTCTCTTATGAATGACTCTGTTTCAACCAGTAAACCTGCTCAACCATACATATCAACCATGCAAACATAATGCTCCATTCAGTTAGTGATCCGATAAACATTTTTCATCGCTTTGAAAAACATCAATCCATGATCTACCAATCCAGCATGGCTGCAAGCAGATAACAAACCAATAAATGTAAAATCATTAGGAGAAACACCATGAACTAGCATGAGTGAGTTGAGTTCCAAAACTTGCTTTCTATAGCCATTCATGGCCATGCCACTAATAATTGTGCCCTAACATATGATATCCTTGTGCATTAGCATCTTATACACTAAAATGATCATTTTAACATCCCCACGCTCGGTATACATGTTGATCAAAGAATTTCCTACATTTCCATTGACTGCAATTTGTTGTGAATTGATGTAGGAATGTACAAACTGACCCAAAATTAAAACACCTATTGAAGAACATGTTGACTGTAAAGGAAAAATTCCATCGTCTTTGATAATCGATCGTGAATTTCTTACATCATAATATGAAAATCAAGAAAATAATTTAGAGAGAGAGAGAAAATAATGACACCATGATTTACGTGAAAAACCCTTAAAAGGAAGAATAACCACAGGGAGATTTTGATAATATTTTATTATGGAGAAAGGGTTTACAAGGCTAATGAATGTTGAAAGTTATTATCATTCATTTGGAGTTGCATCTTGCCCCTATTTATAGGTGAACAAAAATAATTTCACATGATACATGACAAGATCTAGATCGAAGACTCCATTGAAGAGAAAATAGAGCAAGAATTGTAAGATCAACTAGGTGATTATAAAAAATAGACCAATCAAACGAAAGTACATGAATTGCTGATGTGGCAATCCAAAGAGAAGTTAATCAAGACCATTTGATTGATCATAGGGTCTAGGTTCACTTAGTTGTTATTGTTGATAAGATAAATCACAGAGAATATTATGTTGATCATATTTTCAGATATAATTAGATAAGTTGTATCAGATTCTATATAACCGATTGAAGACCTATAAATATAGACAAGATGCAACTCCAAACGAAGGACAACAACTCTAAACACCTATTAGCCTTGTAAACCCTTTCTCCATAGTGAAATACTATCAAAATCTTCCCGTGGTTTTTCTTCTCTTTAAGAGCTTTCCATGTAAATTATGGTGTCATTATTCTCTCTCTAAATTATTCTCTTGATTTTCATATTATGTTGTAAGAAATTCACGACTGATTCTTAAAGATGGTAGATTTTTCCTTTACATTTGGTGCTTTCATTGAGAGCGAGAGAAAAACTCAAGAAATCCCTTCCCAAAATGCTCAAAACTAAATCAAACACCCCCCCTCAACAACTGAAGCGAAAGAAAAAGTAGAAACGGAAGCCGAACCGGAAGCAAGAATGAAAAAGCCAGCAATACAGAAACTTAAAATAGAAGCAGAAATGAAAATGACTACAAAACTAAAAATGGAAGTGAAGAGCGAATCGCCACCATGGAAACATCGCTACCAAGGAAGCTTCGAGAAAAAAAAATTAGAGTGGATATTAAAAGTTGAGCTCACAGAGCGCAGATCAGAAAAGCTCATATTAGAAAAGCTCAGAAAGCTCAGACCAGAAAGCTCAGATCTGAAAAGCTAGAAAACTCAGATCAAAAAAGCTGAGAAAGCTCAGACTAGAAAAGATCAGAAAGCTCATATCAGAAAAGCTCTGGAAGCTCAGATCAGAAGAGCTCTGAAAGCTCAGACCAGAAGAGCCCATATAGCTCAGACCAGACAAGCTCATAAATCTCAGACTAGAAGAGTTCATAAAGTTCAGAACAGAAGAGTTCAAAAAGCGCGGAACAGAAGAACTCATCAAGCTCAGACGAGAAAACTCATATCAGAAAAGTTGAAGTCAGAGCTTCAGAACAGAAAAGTAGTGGTAAAAAATTCAGAACAGAGATGCTTGAGAAAAGAGAAAGAATTTCAGAAGAGAAATTCATTAGAAAAGAAAAAATGGATAAGAAAAGAGTTTCAGGCCATAAATTCCAGAGAAAGGAAGAGCGAAGAAAATCACATTCACTTCAGTAAAGAAAGCCACAACTTCAGATCGGGAACGTCGAGAACGGGAAACATTGTGACAACGGCAACGGAAACTTCATGGCAACGACAATTCAAAAGTCATGGCAACGCGAATGAAAATGACAATGAGTATGATACTAGAAACGGGAGCGTAATGGAAGCCGAAACAGAACTAGAAAAGAAAAATGAAAGTAAGGGATAAAGAAATAACATAAACGGAAAATAGAAGTCCCATATCGAAAGTTCCAAAAGTGTAAATCTCACAAACCGAAACCAAGAATGAAGGGGCATGAAGGGAAAGTGAAAAAAAAATGACGGACGAGGAGCAGGCAACGATATTCAGAACTTACAAATGACATTTACAAAAACACATTGAACTCAAAGTTAAGTATTCACTTTTTATTTACTTTTCTTCTCTTAAATATGTCATTTCCATTAAAAATGTGAACTTATTATTTGATGTATAATCTCAAAAATTTAAGTGCATATGATCATGTTTAAAATGTGTTAGCGTCAATCATATTTATAATGCTTAGATCGGCTAGTACACAATATTGATAGCTCAACCAAATAAACATTAGCATGACACTATTTCATAATCGACCATCATGAAAATTAATTTATTATGTCATGTCTAAATTGATTTGAGTTATTAAATATTATCAAAACTAAATATCTTTTTTTGCCATCATGCATGTAACTCGAGACACTAAAAATAACATATTTAACTCGGCCAACTTAACGCTCGATCATTTTACCAGAGTGGTCTTTGACTTGGAAACCATTACATATCAAACCAGATTCGGTGTTTAAACTGAAGATAACGAAAGCGAAATATACTGTAAATCATACATCATTTGAAAGATACGAAAATTGGCTTTTTGAGAAATTTTACGGAACTCAATTTGGAACTTTGAAGCAAAAGTTATGGCAGTTTTCATGTAAGCTATTCAGAAACAAAGATTACACAGAATAGTAAAATTCAGAAATTATACTGTGTCAATTGGGAGCTAACCATATGGAGAATCATATATTATTATGAAGATATAAAAGTCTATGTACATGAGGATTGACTAACTCAACGTTGACTAACCACAAAGCGCAACTCTTACGGCGTATCAGGAGTGTCTCCACCAAGTACGTACCATGGAGCGTCGCCGCTGAAGTGCACTTCTTGGGGTGGTGCCACTGAGGTACTCGTGGGAGTCTTCCCCATGGAAGCACCATGGGGTGACACCCTTACGGTAGCACCATTGATTTCACCCTCATGGGTGTAACATGGAGGTGCCTAGATCACCTTCCGTAATGTAACTTGGAGACAACGATTACACGCTTTAGACAAGACACACCGCTACACTATTGCAACGAGTCATCACATCACAAACCACCAAGTCAAGTGAAAAAGACTTGGGTGGACATATGGTTGCCTGGGAATGCTTGGGATGCTGTGGACTGATAGGATTAGAGGCGAGGCTACGTTATACTAGACGGGGGACATAACTCCTCGGTACGACCACTCTATACATTGAGGGTGTGCTACCCTCCCACCTTGGGGAGGGGTTTGGTTTGAGAGAACCTTTGTAGAGGAGGCGTTGGGTGAACATTGTCGTCACACCTCACCGATTAGGCGTGTTCTCCCTAGATCATGGTCAATACACAAACACCTACGTGGCGCCACCCGATTGGTTCATGTGTAATCCTCCATTCAATCACCTAAGCATGATCAATTAGCTTAGGTGACGCGATTTGATTGGCAGGCTTGCAGCTAAGCAAAGGATTAGTTACAATGGTCCCCCTCCTTTTGTTCACCTATAAAAGGAGGACTCATCCTTCATTTAAAGAGGATTGGAAAATTAGAGAGAGAAAGTCTCACTTCTAGAGAGAGAGAGCAAGCATTTGTCATCACCCTTGAGTGTCTAGAGTGCTCCCCCTTCACCTCCCGGCGTCCTCCCCGACGTTCTTAGGCGTTGTTCCAGTCACGAGCTAGGACTAGACCACTCACGCACATCACCCACGTGCAACCCTTAATCTACATTTGGCGAATTTTCTGGGGAGTGGTTTGTCACACTAGCGAAGCACCATCATGGTTGGACGTGCAAAGGGAAGACTAGCTCTATAGCGCACAGAGGGAGATGGACCCATACTCAACGACGAACGCAGACATGAAGAGGAGAACACCTCTCATGAGTTACCACAAAACGCACATACACAAGCGCAAGAGCAAGCCGAAACCATTGGGGAAATCCAAGCTTCTAACACTGAGATGAGTAGAGTCATTGTTATAATGAATGCATATATCAGTACCACCGCTCCACAATACCCACCGCCAACCTCTATCATAGGCGCTCCACCGACCACCTCCATCATGGGTGCGCAACCAACCTTCACCATGGGCGCGCAACCAACCTCCACTATGGGCGCGCAACCAACCTCCACTATGGGCGCGCAACCAACCTCCATCATGGGAGGGCAACTAACCTCCACTATAGGCGCTCCATTGACCTCTCTCACGGGCATCCAACTATACGCCGCTGTAGGTGTTCCACCATAAGCATTCACCCAGAACCATGTTCAATTGAATGTTAAAGCCAACACTCAAGCTCTTGCATAAGTCAATGTTACACCAACACCTCTTGACAACTTCTCTAGCCTAACTACTACAATAGCTCAGACCAACCTCACCCCAAGCACAAACATCCTTGTTGGAAGTAGTCATTTCATTACCATGAAGCCCTCCAAAAGGTACTCCAAGAGGAGAGGATAAGAGCATCGTTGAATGAGTCCGTTGTTGACTTCAGGCCACTATATTTGACTGACATAGCCTTGAGATCGTACCTAACGGATTATGTTCCTCCAAAGTTTTGAAAGTATAACGGTCGAAATGGGTGTGCCAAAGAACATGTGATACATTTCATTGATGATATGGCACCCTATGGTTACGATGAGTTCCTGTGTTTGAGGGAGTTCTCCAACTCCTTGACACCTGGTATGCGAGCTTGGCACTCGAATTGATCTTGACATGGACAGATTGGTATCAACCTTCTTGGAGAAGTTCTTTGTCATAGAGGAGAAGACTAGCATACTAGATCTGGAAAGGCAAAGGATCACTGATGACCTTGTGTCATACGTTCAATGGGAATGCCATGTATTGCTAAGACGATTGTAAGGGGGAAGCCCTTGTGATGATGTGCATTTGAGGGATGTTGGGTGATTACAATGTCTACCTTGAGAATTTGGGGATTTTCACCTTTACCCGCTTGATAGAAGCATCCAATAGGACAAGCGCTTCAGTACGTAGGCCAGAATAACCAAGGAGGAATGACCGTCTGGACCGCCCTTGGGGACCCACCACGTCACGCTACCATCCTCAAGTAGCGGTTGCACAACCGCATGGGCGCCGTTGTGAGAGATGCAGAGATGAGAGGAATGACCCGCCGCCTTTTCCTTGCACCATGGATAAGGTGGAAGCACTAGTGGATGTATGGATAAAAGACAAAGAGATCACCTTGCCTTGGGTCACCGTAGTACCTACGAGGGAGGAAATGAGTTCTTTTTATAGTAGGAACTCTTAAAAGTGATTTGAGTTTCAAAGGTTCTTGAATGATGTAATGTCGAACTTATGTGAGCAATATGCATCACTTACCATTTTATAAGTGCTTTTCAAAACATTTATACTCATGAACTAGACTAAGATTGCTGAGATTTAAGGTCACATGATTGGTAGTAGCACTATCTATACATAAAAGTTAAGGGACCTCTAGAAACACATTGACCAAATCTATTTTCATTGTTCTAGTTGTGAACAACCCGTTGAAATCATTTCTCACATCTTTGATAAATATACTTGTTGAATGACCAATATTCCCAGAGACTTAACAAATAATCTTACCACCTTCTCCATTCCTTCCTCCATACTTTTTTGCCACTAAACCTCCTCGGAAACCTTGCCGAGTGTATGTATTAAAGTTGTGTTGTCCTCCATTAAAATTACACTTGACTCTAATTCTATGGTCCACTATTGAAGCCTTGTTGGTTCCCAGAGAAACCCTTCTTGTTTCCATTATTGAGATTAATATTGGCACTCATCATCACTATATTTTCACTCGATGCATACATTAGTGCCACCGCTCCACAACACCCACTGCGAACCATTCACTCGATGCATACATCAGTGCCACAGCTCCACAACACCCACTGCGAACCATCACAGGCGCTCCACCGACCACTTCCATCATAGGAGAGCAACCGACCACCTCCACCATGGGCGCGCAACCAACCTCCACCATGGGCGCGCAACCAACCTCCACCATGGGCGCGCAACCAACCTCCACCATGGGCGCGCAACAAACCTCCACTATGGGCGCACAAGCAACCTCTACCATGGACGCACAACTAGCCTCCATCATGGGAGCATAACTAACCTCCACCATAGGCGCACCATTGATCTCTCTCACGGGCGTCCAACCATCTGTCACTGTAGGTGTTCCATCATAAGAATTCACCTAGAACCATGTCCAACCGAACGTTCATGCCAACACTCAAGCTCTTGCACAAGTCAGTGTTACACCAACACCTCTTGGAAACTTCGCTAGCCTGACTACTATAATAGCTCAGACCAACCTCACCCCAAGCGCAAACATCCTTGTTGGAAGTATTCATTTCATTACCCATGAAGCCCTCTAAAAGGTACTCCAAGAGGAGAGGATAAAAACATCATTGAATGAGTTTGTTGTCGACTTCAAGCCACCATAGTCGGCTGACATAGCCTTGAGACCATACCTAGAGGATTATGTTCCTCCAAAGTTTTGAAAGTATAACGGCCAAAATGGGTGTGCCAAAGAACATGTGATACGTTTCATTGATGATATGAGACCCTATGGTTATGATGAGTTCATGCGTTTGAGGGAGTTCTCCAAGTCCTTGATAGAGCGCGCTTACACCTGGTATGCGAGCTTGGCACCCCAATCGATTTTGACATGGACGAAAATGGTATCAACCTTTTTGGCGAAGTTCTTTGTCATAGAAGAGAAGACTAGTATACTAGGTCTGGAAAGGCAAAGGATCACTGATGACCTTGTGTCATACGTTCAAGCGTTCAAGGAGAATGCCATGGATTTCCAAGACGATTGCAAGGAGGAAGCCCTTGTGAAGATGTGCATCAGAGAGATGTTGGGTGATTACAAGGTCTACCTTGAGAATTTGGGGATTGTCACCTTCGCCCGCTTGATAGAAGCATCCAAGAGGACAAATGCTTCTGTACGTAGACCACGACAACCAGAGAGGAATGACAGTCCTGACCGCCCTTGTAGACCCACCACGTCACGCTACCATCCTCAAGTTGCAGCTGTACAACCACAGGGTCGCGGTCGTAAAGAGGTAAAGATGAGAGGAATGACCCGCCGCCTTTTCTTTGCAGCATGGATAATGTGGAAGTGCTAGTGGATGTATGGATAAAGGACAAAGAGATCACCTTACCTTGGGTCACCGTACTGCCTACAAGGGAGGAAATGAGTTCTCTAAACTTTTGCAGATATCACCATACTACATCACAACCTACCCAATAGTGTAAATTTTAGAGAAGATTCTTTGATTAGAAGTTGAAGAAGGTTGAGATCATTACAGAAGGTGTCAAACCTGTGGACCCACCCCCTTTTCCTCAACATGCCAATGTCAACATGTTTAGTGCCGACACAATATAATCTACCTCATGTGTTACCATAGTGGGGGAAGTAGATGAAGAAGCAACTATAAGGAGAGACATCGCTTTCATAGATAAGCTCTTGAACATAAAGACTTGTAAAAACATTTTTGATACGCTTGGGTTGGATGATATTGTATGGCGTCAAGTCTCCAAAACGGTAATAGATGTCACTCAGTAAAATTAGGCTTGGATGAATTGTTGCTTTGCACAACCGCCTTTGAGCAAGATGAGGTGGAACGAGGAGAGTGCCATCACATTCACCAATGCCGATCGAAATGTTAAGAGGGCGGGACACAATCGCCCCCTCTCTATGGAGTCAACGATCAATGGAATGCAAGTAAGGCGCGCCCTATTGGACAGTGGATCAGGAGTGAATGTCATGTCCTATGCTACCTTCAAGGAGGTTGGCATCCCAAAGAAGCCACTAGTGAGACAATCAATAGTTGTGACGGGTTTCTCACCAGTAAGTGTGAGGACGATGGGTTATGTCAATGTGGAGTTATAAATTGGACCAATAAGAACCACCAACTCTTTCCATGTGATCGAGTATAATACGGTCTACCACGTATTGTTAGGGAGGCCATGGATTCACGATCACGAATATGTCCCATCAACCTTACATCAGTGCTTGAAATTACGATGGCGTGGTAAGAACATCCTGGTGGCGGTTACCAAAGCACCATTCGATGAGACCGAGGCTCACTTGATAAAGGAAACGCTCTTTGACGAACTTGCAACGGCAGGTACCGCTGCGCCTAGAAGGATGATTGCCACCCCTTTGCCGAGGCGAGAGCTTGTGAATGGAAATGAAGCACTTACATCGGGGACCGAGTTGGTAACCTGCGTGACTTTGCCAAACAGAAAAAGGGTGTGCCGTTTATGATGGTGCGCGGGGTCAGGTGTACAGCCTGATCCCCCTAATGTTGAAGCATATGAGGATATAGTGATGGAGGAGGCATTCGTTAAGACACAATGACTTATGCAAGCGATCCACGTGATGAATTGCGAACTACCAAATGTACCTCTACTAACCAACCCATCAACACTGCATGATGGGCTAGAGGAAGTCCGTATTGGGGAGGGGAGAATAAATAGGCCGGTGTTCCTAGCAAAGGACTTGGAGAGTAAACAACGAGATGACTTGATAAAGCTTTTGGGTGAGTTTGAGGATGTCTTTGCGTGGTCATACTATGAGATGTCAGGATTGGATTTTACCTTAGTGACGCATAAGCTAGGGGTTTCTGAACAATGCACACTTGTCAAGCAACACCCTCGCCATTTTTGCCCCGAGGTGGAACTCCAAATCAAGTCTGAAATTTCAAAGCTCATAGAGGCAGTATTTATGAAGCCTATCAAGCACCCTACATGGTTAGAAAACATTGTTCCGGTAAAAAAGAAAAATGGTCAGATCCATTGTTGTGTGGATTTTAGAGACTTGAACAAGGCATGCTCCAAATATGACTTCCTGGTGCGTAATGTAGACACCTTTGTCGATGCTACAGCGAAACATGAGATCTTATCTTTCATGGATGGGTTCAGTGGATACAATCAAATCAGGATGGTGATCAGAGATGATGAGAAGACCACCAAGAGTGTGGATTCACATTTGAAGCACTTGAGGAGTGTCTTTGAACAGTGTAGGGCGTACAAGCTTAAAATGAATCCGTTGAAGTACACTTTCAGTGTTTCATGGGGGGGAGTTCTTAGGCTTTTGTGTACACAAGCGGGGTATAGACATTGATCAATCCAATGTAAATACTATCAGGGACATGCCTCCACCACGATCCGTGAAGGAGTTAAAGGCGTTCTTGGGGAAAGTATCCTACGTCCACCGATTTATACCCACCCTAGCCGAGTCCATCAGTTATATACAACCACTCTTGAAGGGAGATCACATCTTTTCATGGACATAAGAGCACTAATGGAAGTATAATGCCATAAAGGATGTCCTCCTCGCACAAGCCACCATGGTGCTATTGTATAGTGACCTACCATTGTTGCTTTACATCACCTCAACCTCCAAGTCCATTGGAGCCTTGTTGGCACAAGAAAGGGAGGGGGCGGAGCGCCCGATGTATTATTTGAGTAGGGTTCTAAGATATGCTGAGCTTAGATATACACCTTGTGAAAAGCATTGTCTTGTTCTTGTATTTGCCACCCAAAAATTCTGACACTACATGTTGGGTAATCGAGTTCATTTAATGACTACGTCCAATCCTATTCATTTTTTCATAACCAGGCCTGCATTGAATGAGAGACTAACGCGATGAACAATGTTGATGAGTGAGTTTGACATTACGCCTCTCACCCCGAAGGCGCAAATTAGTCAACCGTTGGTTGATTTGCTGGCCCAATTTCTAAGTGGTGAACCGGAACCCCTAGATGAGATAATACCTGGAGACCTACACTAACGGTAAAAAGTGTTGGAACAGCCCATTATGAGAGTAGGAGAACAAAATAAAAGAAAGCACACGCAACCCTCAAATGCACGTTAGTCGGTAAAGCAACACTCTATAATTGTTGATAACTTTTGCAGATCATTATTATTGTAGGTCCCAATGAATCTAATGTAAAGAATCAAGGAATCAAATCATTACACCTGAATGAAGAAGACTTCATCAAGTGTAATGGTGACAAATGAACATGAGTAATTTCACATGACACGTGATAAAATCTAGATCGAATACTCCATCGAAGAGAAGATAAAGCGAGAATCGTAAGATCAACTAGGCAGTTATAAAGAATATACCAATCAGATGAATTATTGATGTGGCAATCCAAAGAGAAGCTAATCAAGATCATTGGATTGATCAGACGGTTTAGATTCACTTGGTTGTTATTGTTGGTAAGCTAGATCTCAGAGAATATTCTGTTAATCCTATTTTCAGATAGAATTAGATAAGCTGTATCAGATTCTATGTAACCGATTGAAGGCCTATAAATAGAGGAAGGAAGCAACTCCAAACGAAGGACAACAACTCTCAACACTCAATAGTCTTGTAAACCCTTTCTCTATAATGAAATAGTATCAAAATCTCCCCGTGATTTTTCTTCCCTTTAAGGGTTTCCACGTAAATCATAGTGTCATTATTCTCTCTCTTTCTAAATTATTCTCTTGATTTTCATATTATGATGTAAGAAATTCACGACTGATTCTCAAAGGCGGTAGATTTTTTCCTTTACAATAGGCATTCAACCGGTTGCATAGAATCTGATACAACTTATCTAATTCTATCTGAACATAGGATCAACAAAATATTCTCTGAGATCTAGCTTATCAACAATAACAACTAAGTGAATCTAGATTGTCTGATCAATCCAATGATTTTGATTAGCTTCTCTTTGGATTACCACATCAGTAATCGATGTACTTTCGTTTGATTGGGTTCTAGCTCTATCTTCTCTTTGATAGAGTTTTCGATCTAGATCTTGCCACTTGTCATGTGAAATTATTCCTGTTCATTTGTCGCCATTACACTTGATGAAGTCTTTCTTCATTCAAGTGTAATGATTTGATTCCTTGATCCTTTACATTAGATTCATTGAGACCTGCAATAATAATGATTTGCAAAAGTTATCAACAATTAGAGAGTTGTTTTACCGATTGACGTGCATTTGAGGGTTGCGTGTGCTTTCTTTCATTTCATTCTTCTATTCTCATAATGGTCTGTTCCAACATTTTTAATTCTCATTCTCGCTAAGAATATGACTTGGCTATCTAATTTCTATTATCGTTAAAAGCCTGATCTGACGCTTTGATCTTTGCTCCAGATAAAAATTTGATCTAGTGCTCGGTTTCCATCTTCCCTAAGAGTTCTGATCTGGCGCTTGATTTCCATCTTGCTCAAGAGGTCTGATCTGGTGCCCGATTTCATTCTCGCTTGAGGGTCTAGTCTGGAGCTCGATTTCATTCTCACTAGGGGGTCTAGTCTGGAGCTTTGAATTCTGTTTTCGCCACAAGATCTGATCTGGAGCTTGGTTTCCATCTTCACTAAAAGGTCCGATCTGACGCTCGATTTCATTCTCACTAGGGGGTCTGTTTCGACGCTTCAGATTCTGTTATGATGTTTTGACTCTCCCCACTCATGTCTTTCATCGCTTCCCATCATTTTGCTCAGGTTTAATAGCCGTTATTTACCTTTTTGGCTAAACACGAAAACAAATTTTCCAAGCAACTATTTAACATGTCGTTGTTAACCTTCTCATTGAGGATGCAGTTGCCAACCCTTCTGTTAAAGATGTTGCCGCTGATGCAACCATATTCTCTTGTATCTTTTTGTATTTTTTCCTTTCTTCTAGACATAACAACTTTTCTTTTTCCTTTATTTGTAGTTCCTTTTCCGTTGTCATTTTTTTCCGTTCACAGGGACTGGCTTGTTTGAAGATGACTTCTAGTCTTCTTTCCTCCATTTTTCTTTTGCTACAAACTTATTGATAGAGTTTTCTCATTTTCTTCAATACGGGTTCATTGATAGAGTATATCTCGTTTCTTCATTTTTTTTTCCTTCTCTCATATGTTAAGATCTGTGACAAGAATGTTGTACAAGAACAAAAACATAATAATTTATTGAAATGAGTAAGGAATGAATGTACTATTTCATAATTTTATTGCAGGAGCTAGAGTTTGATGTCCCACTTCCTTTGATTGAATTTCTCCCATTTCCTTGTTTTTCTTTTTCCTTCTCTTGTTTTGTATTTTTCCTTTGTACTTCAGCTTCAATCAATGTAAATACTCTGTTTGTGCAATTTTTCTTCTATTGAACTCTCTTTTTGTTGTATTGCTTTTTCAAAGACTTAGGTTCAAATAAAGAACCATGGTCGGTCTTCGTTCTAAGAGAATGAATTACGAACTGTCATTTTCTTTTGAGAGAAGGACTTAGGTTTAAATAAAAAATCATGACCCCGTTTTCTCTTTAAGAAGGACTTACGAACTGCCCGTTTTCTTTTGAGATGAGGACTTAGGTTCAAATAAAGAACCATGACCCCATTTTTATTTTTCACATTCTGGGAGAATGTCTCACAAACTGTCTACTCCTAAGGACTTAGGTACAAATAAAGAACTATGACCCTGTCTTCATGAGTCTGACTTATGAACTGTCATTTTATTTTGAGAGAATGACTTAGGTTTAAATTGAAAATTATGGCCCCTTTTTTATTTTGAGAGAGACTTACGAACTACCTATTTTCTTTTAAGAGGAGGAATTATGCTCAAATAAAGAACCAAGACCCAATTTTTACTTTGACAGGGATTTACAAACTACTCATTTTCTTTTGAGATGTGGACTTAGGTTCAAATAAAAAATCATTGCCTCATTTTTATTTCCTTTTGAGAAAGGCGTCTGTAGAATCTCCCAAGGACTTAGGCTCCTTCCGCAGAACCATGGCCCCGTTTTGATTTACTATCTGTTCATCGATAGAGTCTTTCCTGTTACATTTCTTTTCTTCCGCTTCTTTTTTCTTCATTTTCTCGCTTCTTTTTCCTTTCTTTTCTCGCTTCCCATTCTAAAATGCTGAAGCCACCGACTTCCTTTACTTGACTTTTCTTTTACTGACATTTTCCTTCTTTTATTTTCTACATTTCTTTACCCAGCTCTTCTTTTCTGCCTTTCTTTACTCAGCTCAGCCTTTCTTTTCTCAGCTTTTTTTTCTCGGCTTTTCTTTTCTGCCTTTCTTTACTCAGCTCAGCCTTTTTTTCCTCAGCTTTTCTTTTCTAGACTTTTTTTTTCTGCATTTCTTTACTCAGCTCAGCCTTTCTTTTCTTACCTTTTCTTTTCTCAGCTTTTCTTTTATACCTTTCTTTACTCAGCTTATCCTTTCTTTTCTCAGCTTTTCTTTGTTCGGTTTTTTTCTAATATGAAGTTCTCTCCTCAACTTTTTTTTAAGTTTGTCCATTCTCGTTGCTCTGTTCTCATCCTTTGTCAATTGTGACTTGTGTTTCAATTTCTTTTGAGAGTATGACTTATGCGTTGTCATTTTCTTTTGAGATAAGGACTTAGGTTCAAATAAAGAACCATTGCCTCGTTTACATTTCTACATTCTGGGAGAATGTCCCACGAACTATCTGCTCCCAAGGACTTAGGTTCAAATAAAGAACCATGGCCTCATCTTGATTTTCGTCTGAGAATGACGTACGTAGAGCTCCCAAGGACTTAGGCTCCTTCAGTGGAACCATGGCCCCGTTTTGACTTCCTTATGAGAGTAGGACTTATGAACTTCCTCTCCCAAGCACTTACGCCCTTAGTTTCTTCTAAGAGTAGGACTTATGAATTTTCCCTCCAAAAGACTTACGCCCTTAGTTCCTTCTGAGATTATGACTTATGAATTTCCCCTCCCAAGGACTTACGCCCTTAGTTCCTTCTGAGAGTACTACTAATGAATTGCCCATTCCAAGGACTTACGTCCTTAGTTCCTTTTGAGAGTAGGACTTACGAATTGCCCCTCCCAAGGACTTACGCCTTTAGTTCATTCTGAGAGTAGGACTCACGAATTTCCCCTCCCAAAGACTTACGCCCTTATTTTCGTTGTTGTGGAAGCTAATGACGTGAAGCTAATGATGCCGCTAGAGAAGCAAATGCTATTGCTCGAAAGCACAATCATCGTATTTATACTGCAGATGAAGTGTTTAATGCACTGATGAAAATGAGAATGAATAATGAATTTATATTTAAAGCACTAAATTCTTACTATCTGATCCGATAAGTGTTGATACATTTTTTGGGTTCCCAATGACAATGAGCAAACAATGGTTGTTCTGAAAGATGTCAAATCATGGCGAGAAATAACTTATCTCGCGCGCATATTTTCTTACCATTATTGCTGCAATAATTAATTAAGTGTTTATCTTGATCATTAATTTATGATACAATCATTGTTATTTTATTTATATTTTTTCTTATTAATAATAACACTCAACAATTGACTCGCTGCCCTAGACTTTGTGGTCGATGGACCCAATGTGGGAATGGCGACCATCGTTGCTGCCGTGATAGGTTTTAAGGTTTTGGCATTCAAGTTCGTTTTGAAGAATTTCGAGAGGATTTATGATGTGATTTACTTCAATCGGTTGGGGAATCTATCAAATATTCGAAGCCGCTACAATAGATCGTCTTGGCAATATTACTATTCACAAGGTACAATCTGATTAAATAATAGTTCCTTGGTGTTTTGGGACAATGTTGTGGTTCTTACCTAAATTGTTTCAAGATGGATTCTAGATTTGGTGGATTTTGAGTTGATTTGATGAAGTTAATATTATGAAATCAATTTCAGCAACATATGAACTTGTCTGATCCCATCTCCAATCTAGGACTATGTGATAATTTACGATCTGTTAGATCTATGTGATAATGAAAGTTCTATTACATTGACCACCATTCATCAGGTCCTTCTCCATTTTGCAGCTCTGCTTCGTGTAGGACTTTTGTTATAATCTTTCTCTTTTCATGTGTAGTCACCAGGCTTAGAATGGAATGTTGTTTTCATAGTTAAGGTACTTAACCTCTTTCGGATTGCTTGTTAAGTTTGAACTGTTATTCTGTCAAGATTTCTCAACCTTAATAATTGTCCAATCAATAAAATGATGGTATTTCTCTGCATTTTCAGTCTTGTTCAATGCATGAACATTAGTGAATTGAAACTTGTCCAACAAAGTAAAATTTTACTGTAGTGGAACATTACAATTATTGGAGTTGCCTATTTGGTTGATGTTTTGTTTCTTTTTTTAGATTTAAATCTATGCCTTATCTTGTATTATAAATCAAAGTGGGAGGAGCTGCTGACTGCCAATTTTGGCACATGAATCTTGGTATTGAAGTAATTTTTTGATGTCTGCTTAAGTAATTTAATGAATGGGTACACTTTGCTAGGTAGTTTCCTTTGACTAAAATCACCAGTTATATGCTTTTTCGTGCATAGCTAATGGTTGTGAACTGGCCAAAGTGGAAGGAGATTTTAGGTGCTCAGATTAGATACTGCCTCCTGATTTTAGGATTAGAACTTCCACCTAGAAATTTTAGATGTCGGTAGGCCGTTGGTTTTATAAATAATTGTATATCATGTTAAATTTAAATGCAGTTTTAGCAAGATTTTGTATCCTTGCCCCAGTGTAGTATTTCCAATATCAACCAGAAAAAAAAGAAAGTTTTGTTGTGGAAGACAAATAATGATGATTTTGTGATATGTGATTGGGGGGACCTAACTGTTGTTAGATGTCCGAATGTAAAGTTGGTTGACATTGTGTATATATTTGAGGTAGAGAAATCTGATGAACCTCTTCAGAAGTTCATGGTTGAATTGATTTCAGACATCCAAATCACGAATTTGGTCGTAGGATTTACATTCATGAGGTTTTCATCTTGGTATGCTAAAGCTCAAATAGATTTTACATCAGATAGGATTTTGTCTTTGAAATCACCAATTTGTTTAATTTGGAATTGTTATGCATCACTAAATGTTAGGAAATTAAAAAGTGCAATAAGTGGATCATTTTACATCTATCAGAACAAGTCAGACTTTAGAGAGAAAGAAGATCCAAGAAGGAGAGAAAGATAATGGGGTGGATTTGGCTGTACTATACCTAAAAATATATGATTTTGTTTTTAAAATATGGTAACAATACCGGCGGTTTCTAAAACCGCCAGTGTTTATGAAAATAGATGAACAATTGAATCGCCGCAATTGAAAGAAAGGCATGTAGATATTACGATGGTTCAGTGTAACCGTCGCGAAAGAAAATTTTTTAGCGACGTTCTTCCGACGGTTGTGAAAACTGTCGCAATAGTTTTTTTGACGGGGACAGTCCCGACGGTTTGTAAACTGTCACCATAACTATCACGAAGGTTGAAAACCACCACGAAAGACCAAAAAAAGCGTCGCGATAAAACTGTTTTCTTGTAGTGAATTCTCCCCATCTCTTCACAAAATTCAATAATTGAGGAGTTTCCTTTGATTTCAATTTGCAATGTTTTCTTCAACTGCATCATCCTTGCATTTGATTGACTGGCAAAGCTCTTCTATATGAATTCCATACTTCTGCTGCGGAGTTGTACTGTGCAATAGTTCCTAAAACTCCTTCAGTCATGGAAACACTTAATCAACTCATTAAGAGTTGGTCCTTTCTTAGCCAGATAATGAATTTTGGGTTTACCCTACCAATGGCTAGCGTTTTCTTTGGTTTCTTTGAATAACCAAGAACAATATCATCTAATCCATGACCAATAATCGTAGGCAAGACTTGTGATTTCCAAATCATATATTTGTCTCTTCTTACTTTATTGACAAAGAACTGCTAAACATGTTGTTAAACACATTGTTCAGATTTAGACTTGAACCACTCACATCATTAGTGTTTGTTCCTCAATTTTCTTCTCCTGAGATCACCATTGACGTAGGTCGTGTGGCTCTGGTACCATGTAACAATGATATTTGTAGCAAGGAAGAAAGGGAAACAAGTTAGCTAACTGAAAATGTATTAACTAATTCAACTAACTGATTCAACTAGCAAAGCTAATACAATCATAGAGTTTGATAGTTTTAGGGAAACTATCAAACTGTTTAAGCAATACCAAGTTATCAAAATGAAGTGGAAGCTTCTCTCTGGCTCTTGTGTTAAGGGTGACACCTTGACAATTATATATATATTTGTATATTTGAATGAAATTCAATATTTATCAATTCTACAACACAATGTTTTGTGTATAATTTCTTTTTGCACCTATCTTTTAGCTATTGCATGTTAGTCATTTTCATCTTTTAAAATATTACATTAATTGAATTTTTATTATTTAATTTATCACGTGCAAGATAGTTTTTCGTTATTTGTAAAGATATAAAAATTAAATGAGTAGAACTCTTTCTATAATTCTAGTGCATTATATATATATGAAAATAAAGGGGGACTATATATGCATATATTGTGAAAATCTACCCATTCGTTACAGTAACAAGACACTCTAGTAACTAATCAAGCTTTTGAAAGATCAAACTCTGTACTCCAAAATTTCCAAATTCATGACTTTTGGTAAAGATGTATTGATCTTGTTGGTAAAAATTTCATTTCTAAACAGAGAAGTTATACATGTACCAATATTTAGACTAAGTTTCATTTTATCAATGTTATGTGTACGTTCATAGGTTAATTAATCTACAAATTAATCATTTAATGAACAATAAAAACATCAATCTATGATAATTCACACATCATTCGGTTTAAATATTGTCCCGTATACTCATTTCAAAAAAAAATATGGGTCAAATTAGAATTGTGTATATATGTTTACCCAATGATGAATATTTTCTATTATAATGGTATCCCGAAAAAAATAAAAGTATAATGGAGACACGTTTGTAGAACTAATTAAAGATAATACCTTGTTTGTAATCCAATGGTTTCCCCAAACACAATACTTAATTTGCAGACAAAATAAAACTAACATTTTTAAATAAAGGGTCAGTGGAGAAAAGAAAAGAAAAATAAAAAAACTTAATTAGTAATAAATACTTGATTGTACAATATATATAGGCTGCTTCAAGGATGTTTCCATGAAGCACTTCTCTTTACATCTATTAACCTCATTTACGATGAGAATGAAAAACTCCATGAACTCGTCTTACCTCGTGTGCTTATTTTTCGTGCTCATCTCATATTCTTCTTCCATGGCAACAAAGCTAGATGAAAATACTGATATTGTCCCTCCTTCAACCTTCCCCAAACTCCCACCCTCAAAACCGTGGAAAGGTTTCGATTCGATCGGCTCTTCCTCTACCAATAGAGCTCGGAATCTCGGACAAAAGAAATCTACCCTTTCTTCTTCTTCTGCTAATATACCTATTTTTACTGACTACAAAGGTGCTTTGATTCAACTTGCTTTTGGAACCCCTCCTCAACTTGTCCATTTGATTTTGGATACGGCTAGTAGTATAACTTGGCTTCCATGTGGTTTAAATTACTCTTGTCACAATTGTTTCTCTTGGAACGAGCAATTCACCGATACCGAAATCTTTGATCCAAATTTATCATCGTCCTCTAAATATCTTGGATGCAATGACCCTTTATACCAATTTCTTACAGGCCCAAGAGTTACATGCAAAAACTGTAGGGTAAATAGCACTGGACAGTGCTTACAACCTGTGGATTACACACTCAACTATGCCAATGGTTCCACAACTGGACGTCTTCTATTAGAAAACCTAAAAAGTCCACAAAAGATTCTTCTTGATTTCATTGTTGGTTGTTCAACTCTTACCAAACATTTACCTTTAGTTGGTCTTGCCGGGTTCGGTCGTGGACTCTTATCACTTCCTTCTCAATTGGGTATTAAGAAATTCTCTTACTGCTTATCAAGTAGTTTGATCAATGTCAAGCCACCAAGAAGTTACTTTGTTTTGAATGACATATCTCGCACCAGAAGATTAAGCTACACACCCTTTTTTGAAGGTCCATCCACAAATATATTTCAAAACTACTATTATATTATTCTTAATGAGATAATTATAGGCCGTAGGTCAATTAAAATTCCACATGGGATTTTGATGCCTGGGTCTGATGGCAATGGTGGGACTATATTAGACTCTGGTGCAACGATTTCTTTGATGGAGAGTTCAATTTTTCAAGCTGTCATAAAAGAATTTAGAAAATGGTCGGGAAAAGATTTTTTTATTAGAAAGATGGATAGCACACACTGCTTTAATGCTACTGATACGGAGGTGGAGAGTTTCCCAAAATTAGTGTTTCGTTTTAGAGGTGGTGTAGAGATGAACCTTCCTTTGCCGAATTATCTGATGAAGGATAAGGAGAAAAATGTTAAGTGTTTAGCGATCAGACCAAAATTTGGGGGAGATAAACTGAGGCCAACGATCGTTTTGGGAAATATGCAGCTGCGAGATTTTCATATGGAATACGATTTAGAAAATGAGAGATTTGGATTTCGGAAAACAAAGTGTACTTGAAAAGAGTTTACTCATGTCTAATTAATTAACCTTTTCAATTCTAGTGATGTCAAAGTTTTGGGTTAATAAGAACTGAGAATGACAATATCATACGAAAAAAAGAAAAAAAAATATGAAAAGAGAAAAAAAAAGAAAAATTCTCTCTCATCTCCTTTCTATCTTTCTCTCTCTTCCTAATAGCAAAATGTAGCATGACCATTAAAAAGAAATTATCGTAAACGTGGTCCAATCTTACTCATAAATGATAGTAAAGATGTTGCAATTTTACATTTATTGTATTTATTTTTCAATAATGTTACAATAAGATAATCTTGTAATGTGAAAAGTAATGGCCATTGAGATTCATGTACGGTTATTTGCAACGACGCTTAACGTGAAATTGGGACCGCTTCATCTAAAAACACTTAATGTATTAAAAAGTGTTACTTCGAATCACTTGTACCTGACAAACGTTGTTTGAGACATATTTTGATTTATGGAGACACTTTTACAAGAAATACATGCTTTTGTGTTACCTAAAATATTTCTACATTCACAAGAATATGTTTTAAAATATATGCAAGTGATCCCTAAAAAAATATATGACATAATTATGATTTAAAATATTATTATTTCAATGTATAAAAATATTTTTAGTCATATATACTAATAAACACACCCTTATTATGATTTTTATTTATAATAGTTCAAACAAAATTTACGACACCAGTCCGATATGGTACCATATGTACCATAAATTTTGTGAGATACTTCAAATTTGTAGTGAAGGTATCTCAAATATGTTGAACAATAAGATATCTAATATGTATTGTAGGTATCTCAAAACAACCTCATGCTATGATACTTTTTTATAACCATCTTTGTGGTCATAAAAAACTTGAACTTCAAAAAATTAATCGTATGTTTGCAGTGTGTATTGAAGTATTGCAATCTTACTCACTATTAGCAATATTTTTCACAAAAAATGAGCTTCACTAGAAGTGCATGTCTACCCACAAAATCTCTCTTATAGACGTCATTGTGAATTCCAGGCTAGAGAATGAGGTTGAAACTGACGATAGCAAAACAAAATGCTGTAGTAGAATACTTTAGACTATATGACTTTTGAAATATGCAGTGTAAGCAGGGAACGGTCTACATGGATGGGGGATATAGACGACCAGGTGTTTTTTAGAAGACAAAAAACAGAAGCACTTTTTCTCAACGTTTATGCTACTTCAACGGCCCATATGAGATAAATCTAACCCTATTGAGATGAACCTAAACCCTCTTGCTTTCCATGCATAAGAAGGGGGCAACAAATATAACCAACTCTTGTTTAGAAAAAAACTGGAATAAACATTAATAACTAAATTATTAAATTAATTAATGAATCTCATTTCATATCTCTCTCTTTTAAAGCTCCTCGGAATAAGGAAGTCCCTCTACCGTTTTAGCATTTTTCGCTTTAAAAAAAGAATCTTCCCCTCATTTTAAACCGTGGTTAGCAATCAAGTCCATTGAACGAATGATTATTGATGCAAAAACCATGATCTAATTTTATGTAATTCCTTTTATTAATTATGACGAGTGGATTTTATCCATTTTACTCACGATATGGCAATAGTTATCGCAAAAATTTGTGCTTCACAAGTGCATCGGTACTCACAAAATCTCTCTTATAGATCTCATTGTGATTTTTCGGTTGGAGAATGAGGTTGAAACTGGTGATTGGAAAATAAAATGTCATAATAAAGTAGTTTAGAAGATAAGATTCTTTTGAAATATGCACTGGGTGCAGGGACCGAGCTACATGGATGGCGAATATAGACGACCATATATTTTTGCACTAAAAGACAAAAAAAACAGAAGTGCATTTTCTCAGTGTTTATGCTGAGTTAAACAACCCATATGAGATAAACCTGACCCCTCTTGAGATGGACTTATCCCTCTTGTTCCCCATGCATGAGAAGGGGGACAACACAATTAACAAACCCTTTGTTTTGAAAAAAAACTTCAATAAATATTAATAACAAAGTTGTTAAATTAATTAGCGAATCTAGTTTAATGTCTCTCTCTTAAAGCTTCCCCGGAATAAGGAAATCCCTCTGCTGGTTTAGCATTTTTCATGTAAAAAGAAACTTCCCCTAATTTCTAACAGTGCTTAGCTTAGATCGACTAAATGTTCCAAGTGAACGAATGATTTTAGATGCATAACCATGATCGGGTTTTACGTAGTTCCTTATATTGATTGTGACGAGTGGGTTTTATCCATCTTTTGATAGATAAAGGGTAGGAACCCACCCACCAGAAGAGGTTTTAATTTGAACACGAACAAGATAAGTGGCTGCTCATTTACATAGAGGTATAGGTTTGGCAAAATGGGGTTTTAACCTAGTAAGGGTGTGAGGGCTTGATTGAGAGTTTTTGGGTAGGATACATCCTACCAAGCTTCGTGGAAAGAGGCCTTAGACAAGGGGTTTTAGGATGAGCAAGGGTTTTATCCATCTTATGACCCTTCATTGTTGCATCCATAAGATACAGCAAGGAATGACTAATGTCATGTTATTTTTATTTATATGTAAGTAGGCTAGGTCTTTTCTTTTGTATCGAGAAAGCAGCTTGAATTGATATTTTTCCTCTCTTAAGTTAGGGAAAATTACACTTTCTTTCTCAACGTTACACTTTAAACCCTGAACATTACAACGTTACACTTTAAACCATCAACTATTCAAAAGTTATCATTTAAAACCTCTAGTCAACTCCGTCACATATTCCGTTATATTTAACAAAACGATAAAGTTTTAAACAATTCAAAACGACATCATTTTACATATCTCTATAACAACCTAATCCCAAAGTTTCCTATTACCAAACACTCTCCTTCTTCTACATTTCATTCTTTCCCAAGTCCTCTCTTCTATCTCACTCTTATGCTCTCTTTTTCTCTCACCCAAGAGTCAAGGCTTAGGGGAACCAATATAGTACTCACAAAGTGAAGGAGAGAAACATGGGACTAAGATCCTTTGTCTCCAATGCCTATCACTTTTTCTGTCCCACCAATAGAACTTTTACACATTACCATCTTAATTCTAATTCATTAACGCCGTTTCCAAACACAATTTTTCTCTTTTTGTATTGCGTGTAAATTTCCAAACACGATATGAGTTTTACAATCAATTAGATGGAGAAGCTTTTTAATAGCTTTACGATACGTCACTAAAAGACTTAACCTCTTTGTAAAGGATTTTTCCTCCACGTTAGTGAAAGTTACGATGATAATGATGAGATAAGAGAGAAGAGTAAATGCTCTGTGTAAAATTTTCTTAGATTCAATTATATTGACTAGAATTGACCGTCATTTATTACGTGAACTTGTATTTATAGCCCCTTTTTAGGATATTAACAAATTATAAAAAAATGGGGAATGGGCACACTTCCCCTATATTTTCGATAGTGTCATCATGTTCCTAGGTTTATCCCCATGCTTGTGGGATCTTTCCCAAATGTGGTCCCCCCATGCCTTGCTTGTTTCTCTCAACTACTAAGTTGACTATATTACTTCTGTACGAAATTGATCAGAGACTGGGAAACGAATTCGTTTGACCGGTCCTTTCGATTTCTAAACATCATAGGAGAAAAGGGCAGCGAAGGCTATGCTACGGTTGGAGATTCATCCTAGGTCACCTAAGGGCAGGCGCGTAGGGTAAATATCAAATAAAAAGTTGTGTGTGAATCCCATCTAGAGCTCCTACCTACTTACTCTATTATAAAAGTTACGGATACTTAGCCTATTGGGAGCTTTCGGAAGTAACTTTGCAGGTCAAAACCATAGGAAGAGGGAATAAGATGGGAGAATACCTTATTTAGATGGATTGGTAGTGCAGGTGGCCCTGACGGATGGAGTTCAGGCAGTGCTCTCACTTATGGGAAATGAGGGGGGTCATAGAGTCACCACTTTGGCAGTTCACGGCGGAAAGAACCATTCAAAAATATGGGGAGACTAAGAGAGCGAATCGAGGGCGATGAGTGATGCGAAGGAGAAATTATGATGTGATTAAGGACCTTCCATTTGGACAAGGAGATTTGTCTTAGGGCATATGTTAAGCCTAGGCTTACTACTCTAAATCATTGACACACGAATGCTCGATCCTCAACTTCAAAATATTAGGAACAAAGATCAGAATTCGTTTCATTGGGCGGACCGGGCGTGTGTAGAGGGGAAGTAGAAGTGGGGAAGGTAGGGAAGTCTCTGCTAAGATATTTGGGAGTGGGGCTATATAGATGCTAGGCGGTTTGGTTTCACCTCTCAAAACTCATTCGACTAAACTAAGGCGACCAGCCATAGCAAGGGAAGAGAGGCTCGTTCCATGTTAGTAGCTCGTCTTTTTTCTATTTTTATCACCCGGTATAACGCAATGTTCAGGTCTTTGTGTACGTGACGCCTAGCTACAAACTCTATATGATTCAACAGGTGCGACACTACCTTATGAATTAGTGGCATATTCGCTCTAGACGAGTAAAGATGTACTCCCGTGAAATCGGTCTAAGTATAACTTCCAAGGATTGGGGGAACAAACTGCGCTTCGAGTTGTTAGGAGGTAAAACTCTTGTGGCACCAACTGGGGGCTGACAAGGTGGACGAAAAGTGAAGGTCAAAAGGGGGCAGTTCTGTATGAATCGAGGGATCCGACTCAAAGGGTGTAAGAAGCTTCTTTCTATTGGAACCGCCCATAGGGAGCCGGCGAGCTCTAGCGTATGAGAGGATCGATAGGCCCAATAGAAAGAGTAAGAGTTTAAGGTGGACCATTCTAGTGGAACTTGACTAATGGAGTGGCTTATGGGCGTAAAAAGACCCCACTAAAGACAAAGACAATCCATAAAGAAAGATATATCTACTGAATCAATCATAATTGTCTAATCCCTCGTGTAGCTCCAATTTTCCTCTTCCCATTTTCCAACGGTGGAGATCTACTCACTCCCTCTTGATTAGTTCTCCAGTATTCACGTGGCATGGTGAATATTTTACACCTATTCATTTATCCCCCATTACACTCAACGAAATTTCATTCGTTGTGGTGATTATGCTTCATGTGTGCCTGGGTAGAAGGTTAATTCATTGAACCTTTTGCCTTTTCGCCGTTTATTGAAACCTGCAAGCATTAATAACATACAAAAATATGATTAATAAATAGAGAAACGTGTACCACCGCTTCATTTCCTGTTATTACTCACACAGTTCTAGGAAATGACACTTCATCATATACTTTAGCCATTACACATTCCCGTTCTCAGTTATTGATGCAAGGCGTGTTCGTCAAATCCCCTATTTGGCGTGACACGCCAAATATTTCTTTCTCTTATACCAACTGTCAATTCCCTACTTGCCCATTTCAAATGGCGGTTGATGCCATCATTCTATTTACTGTCATTGAATGCCTGCGACACGTCTATTCACTCACGTCTTTTCAAAGTAAGTCACATTTTAATCTCTTTTCAAATCCATCAATTCTATTGCATTTCTTTTTCACATTCATAGCCTGCAAGAGGCCTTCATCTTCGTCGTTCTTCCTTTACTTTCACCTTTCCCTCTGTAAGTTTTATTTCCTCCTCTCTTATTCTCTTTTTCTCTTTTGCAATTTTTCTTTCTTCTAGTGGGTTTTTCTTTAGCCATGAGTGACGGGGGGAGTTTAAGGTCATTGTAGCCTTAGTTAGTTAGGGACCATGATGAATACCGCTTTATGGACCGTCATCAAGATGCATTCCCTTTGGATGTCATCTGCGCCTTCGGGGATTGGATACCCAAATCTTCCAATTGCCATCCTCCATACCAGATTATCCTTGCCCCATGTACATAGCCCTAAGTTTAAAGCTTCCATTTTCCCCTCTCTTCCAAGAATTCGTTAGTACCTTTAATCTCGCTCCTTCTCCTAGTACGTATAGGATTCTTCTAGGAATAGATGCTCTAAATAGGAGGCATGATCTCAAAATTGGCGTTGACAAAATCCATGCTACGTACATCATAAAAAAGCATGGCACTTCTTTTTACTTGGCTCATCGGCCTAGTAAAAGTCAGGGAGGTTTGATTATGGATCTCCAAAGAGGGGAAAAAGGATGGGAGAATGGGACCCTCCTAGTTGGCGTGAACTGGAGTGGTGATGGCCGCTGGATCTTCTCCAGAACCTGAGGCTCTTTCAGTAAGTAGCTGGAGCTTCGATTTCGTGCTTCGTTCGTTTGTTTTTATTTTTTATTTTTATAAATAATGATCTTCTCTTTTTTTGTTTACGTAGACAAAAACCTGAACAAAAGGTCTTTCATTCCTCGGGATGTTGTTGTGTGACTTTCTCCTACTTATAACTATCGAGAACGGGGTTGGCGCGACCTCCTCGATCTGAGCAGAGAGATCAATGTTCCCGTAGTGCAGACTACTAGTCCTCATCTTCGACGTCTTAGACCCCCTAGGCCATTCCCATTTCTGCTTCCTGTCATGTTGTCGTATCCACTCTCTTAGAGTCTACCGAGCTCGAGCAAGAGGAAGAGGAAGAGGAAGAAGAAGAGCGGTGCGAGGAAGATGAACAAGACATGTTGTTCTGAAACTTCACCAAGGAGTTAGATATGTCAAAGCACTTACGGAGAAACCTTTGGGGGACCGTTGATAGCGGGAGAAATGTTCGTCAAAGAACTGAGGCTGCCGGTACTTCTCATGCTGTTCTAACCTCTGTGACGCCTCCATTTCTCGTTCCTGCTACCAACAATCCTCCCCCAGCCGTTCCAACTGATCCTCCTGCTCCCGCAGTCGAGGATGTTCCAGTACGAGCATGAGCTTCTCTACCTCCTATTGGGGGTTATGCCCCTTAAAACATGTGTATTGACATTTTGATATGAAATTTAAAGACGATTACATTTTTCTTGTAATTGTTCTTTTAAATTACTGTTGAATAATTTATATAAATATCTGAAAATTTCATATTCATTAATGAGTCTATGATCTTGTATTAGTACGAGATGAGTAAGATCATAGATAATGAATAAAATTGTCAACAACATAAGTATGGAATCTTTAATGAATGGTTGCTAGTACGATTCACTAAGCATTATGAATGCGTATGATCTAGATCCGGATCATTGATATAGATCGACATCTTAGTGAATGTGTTTTATATAATAAGATTATATATGACATGACCGATGTGAATTTATATATTTATTAACGTGCCATTTATCATAAATATTTAATACACATCAATTCAATGATTATATGAAGATCAGTTTGAATCCTGAGTAGTCACGAACTCCTATACATGTGTATTAGATCTTTTGATTCACTCGTTAAGGTCTGTTTGTTAATCAGGCTAGTGACTTTTGTTTTGGAGATTTAGTGATGTGGATGGTTGGAGACATGATCATACAAGATTTTGAATCTAAGCTTTCCTAACAGATTGTATATTGGTTCCCTTAAGTGTTAATTCTGAAACTAAATAATTATTGAACTTAAATTTATAATAAGATTATAAATTAACCATTCACTAGTAGAATAATGGTACTTAAGGATCAAGAGGTAATTAGACGGGTAAAATAATTTTTTTGACAAGTTTTAATTTACGAACCAATTATTGGAGGACAAAACTACATGGAATGATTATGTCAGTGGACTACATGAGAATACTATGTAAATACATTCTATAATCTCTAAGAGTGCAATTCCTTATTTATAATTGAGTAATAATGAAATTAATAAATAAAATTATTTAATTAAAGAGTTTAATTAATAATCTGATTTATTATAGCTTAGGATTATAGGTCCATGGTCTCCAAGTCACCTCTATACTACGCTGTCTAGGGTGTGAATATTTCTGGACATGAGAAAAAAACTGACTTGCAAAAGAAATTTTTATTCTGGGGTAAGTACACAATAATGAGATAAATATGTGTGATTAATTAATTAAATTATTTATATATTTAAATATATATTTTTGGAAATTATATATATAAATAATTATCGATATGTGAGACAAAATATCTAATTTACGAAATTAGATAATTAAATTATTATTAGATTATAATTTAAATCAACTAGGTAGTAAATTAGTCATTCACTAGTAGATTGATGATACTTAAAGATCAAAGGTAATTAGAATGGTAAAATGGTAAAATTTTGATAAGTTTTAATTTACAAACCAATAATTGAAGGACAGAACTACATGAAATGATTATGTCAGTGGACTACATGAAATACCCTATAAATACATTCTATAATATCTAAGAGTGCAATTTCATATTTATAGTGGAGTGATAATGAAATTAATAAATAAGATTATTTAACTAAAGAGTTTAATTAATAATATGATTTATTAGAGCTTAGGATTATAGGTCCATGGTCTCCAAGTCATCTCTATACTACGCTGTCTAGGGTGTGAATATTTCAGGACATAAGAGAAAGACTTACTTGCAAAAAGAATTTTTAGTCTGGGGTAAGTACATAATTATGAGATAATTATGTGTGATTAATTAATTGAGTTATTTATATATTTAAATATAATTTTTGGAAATTATATATATATATATATATATATATAATTATTGATAAATGAAATAGAATATCTAATTTTTGAAATTAGATAATTAAATTATTATTACATAATAATTTAAATCAACTAAATTTATTATTTGTGAAATAACAAATAAGTTAGTTGATAGAGATAATCAGATATGTTTATTTTAAATTAATTGATATCTAGATAATTATCTAATTAAAATAAATATTTAATTCATAGTAATTATCACGTGTCAATCACTGATAGGGTATCAGAAATTGACATGCACTACTATGATACCACGTGCTACAGTAGTGAGTGTGTAACACTGTAGTGCCACATGACACTATAGTGATCTCATGAGGTACAGTGCCATGAGGCATAGTGCTGGCTCACAGAACACTGTAGTGTCATGTGGCACTGTAGTTGTGAACAATTACAATACACATGCTCTGAGAAGACATTATTGTTTGTCTTGAAGATTACTATGATGTTTGTATTGTGTTAGAGTGTCATCATGATACATCTTCATAATTGCTTGATTCTTTGATTATTCAAACATTGGCATTTTGCCAATGGTGAATTATTTTTTGTTATTCATCATCAGATTAATAGCCTCAAATGGGCTTGTTAGTCTTGAAAAGGATAATAAGCCTATTAAGGAAGGACGCTACCTTATGATCTATCCTTCAATTGCTGAGGGAAAGTCGTGGATGATTATCCTTTTTGCTTATTTATTTTAATTGGATGATTTGTCTCTATAGATGATTTAGAGTCAAAATTAATATTATCTTCAAGGAGGAGAAGCATTTTTTTGCATTAACTCCTACTTCAATTTAGGTTTTGATTTGGTGGCCTTAGATTTTCCTTTTGGAGAAGGTTTTGATTTGGGCTGGATTCTTGACAAAAACTGGATGATTTGGTTTGTAGGACTAGTTGTGAGATTGGTTTGACAAGCTTATTAATTTTTAATGGAGCCATAGGAAAAGGATTGGCCAATCTTAACTATGGATGGATTTTTTCAAATTCACTATTTATGGAGGCAGATATTTTTAGGGTATTGAACATATCCCACCATTTAACATAGTATTGTCTGGTGAGAATTTCGTGTTCAATTGAATACTGCCATTTTAAGATCCATGAAATTTTGTATTTATTCATAAAATAAAATTATGGTGGAAAAGAAACCTCAATTGGTGAGGGTTTGAGCAATTTTAGAAATAAATTAAAATTTTGTTGAAGTGCTATTGGATATAATTCCCAGACAGGAACATAAATTGACCATCATCTTAAAAACCATTTTGGAAAATTGACTTTGAAATTTTTCTCAAAATTTGAAAATCAGGAGTGGGAAAATTCACTATTTTGATGCAGGAAAATTCACTATTTTGATGCAAGAAAATTATTTTCCAAGCATCAATATAGTCAAAATAATTATATTATTTTTTATTCAAAAGTGATTTTAGTCTTGAATGATGGATTTTCCATTCTTCCAAGGTTATGATTTTAAGGATGTAGAAGGAATGATAGAGGATTTTTTCTTCTGAACTATTTAATGGGATGATGTTTACTGATTTTATTTCTAAGAGAATGTTTCTGTGAAAACTAAGATATTTGTCCTTGTGATCAGGGACAAAATGGAAATCAAGAAGGAAATGAGCTTTCGCTATTTCAATTGGGGGTTTTCAAGTGAGAAAATGTGGACTCAATATGAAAAAGATTTTTACTGGGAGTCTTTCTATAATATGAGGATGATCTTTTGTATTTGATTATTGGTTGGTTGATGACCAATTGTGGGCCAAAAGGCTTAGAGACTGAAAATGGGTCAAATTGGTTGACCAGGCTAATTGGAAGTTAGGTGTGATAGACTCAAGTATTTTCACTTGGGTTTGTCTAGGAGTAAAAGACTCCTATTTCATTTGGGCCTTAAGGGCCAATTGTGAGGTCGAAGACTTCTCTTTGATTATATTCTTTGAGGCCTGAGGCTTAGACCCCATCTTGTCGTCCATGCAAAAAATCACAAGTCAAGAAATCAGAAATTGAATTATTAATGCCTTGAATAAATTCAATATCAAAATAAAAATACTAAGAATGGACTGCCATCGAGCAAAAATCTGTTTGGAAGCAATATTTTTAACTAACATCTTTTGCAAAACATGTTTCGTAGATTCAATAAGTCATCCTAGAGTTTTTGTATACACAGGACAATAGATAAGATTTCCTTCTAAATTGTATTATAATTAACTTGAGATTGGGACCATGTTCTAGATGTGAACCTGGCAATTTGTTCAGGTGACTCTGGAGAGTAACAAGATATCTCCATACCCAATTTATGAGGCATCAGTCTCGACAATCTTAAAAGAACTATTAGAGGGGATGCCAAGACAGAGAAGTGTCTTAACATGGGTTTTAATTCTCTTAATTAAATTGGCGTGGACAGATGTCCAATGATGAAGATTTTTCTTAAGCCTTTCAAAGAGAGGGTTGCAATCAATTCTTAATTTATTATAAAAATTAGATACGTAATTTAAAGACCCTAGAAATCTTTGTGACTGGGTTTTGTCAAGGATTTCATCAGGGAATTTATCAGTAAATTGTATTACTCTATCAATTGATTTAATTATTGAATGATGCATTTATTACTAAGAAACTAATCTTGGATTGAAATAATCTAATTTTTTACTTGCATATATAACTAAACCATTTTCATTTATTATCCTAGCTAACCATTCAAAATGTTTCTAATGTTGTTCTATTGATCTATACAAAATGAGAACATCATCATGTAAACAATTGAAAATCAGTAAATTGAGTAAATATTTCAGTAATTATATTTTAGAATTCACTTGGAGTATTTTTAAGACCAAAATATATTACATTCCGCTCATAATGGCTAAAGGGAGTTACAAATGCAGTTTTGTATTTGTCATTTTTATTTATCTGGATTTGCCAGAATCCAGCTTTCATGTCAAACTTCGAGAATACAACATCATTTTCAAGTCTGTTGATTAAGTCCATTTTATTTGGTATTGGATATCTTATCCATTCCAATACATTGTTAAGAAGCTAGTAAGTTATAAGTAATCGAGGAACTCCTCGCTCAATTTCACTGCCTTTTGGACATCAAAGACCGAGCAAGACCAAGGAGATTTGCTTTTTCTAATAATATTTTTATTGAGAATTTCTGCAATTTCCTTTTACAGAACTTAAGCATTTCAGAATTCGTCTGAATTGGTGGTGCCTTTATTGGGATATTTTTTCATCAAATCCCTTAATGTAAGGCAGATTGACCGTATGGCGCTTCCTATGCTAGAAAGCATTGGGAATGTCAGCACATAATCTTTTACAAATTCTTTGTTTAAATATTTTAATTTGTTTTTTAGGAGAAGGATTTTGAAGCCGTTCTTCAATTCTTTTAAATTTTATTTCAGCTTGTAGAAAACACAATTGTTTTTCTTTACAAGAAATTAAATTTACAGTCTTAAAGACAAACTTTTGTTTTAAAGTTTTCAATTTCTTATTGTTAGAAAAAGAAAGAAATTTGAATTTAACAAGTTTATTCATGGGAGGTAACTATCTCATCATGCTCTGTTGTAAAAAGATACAACAGAGAAATACATGGTAAACATAAAATAATTCTATATGTCATATTTTTTACCAAGACAAATGATGTTTTGAAACATATATTGTCTTGGCAAATGTGAACTTTGGAGATTTCATAATTGATATACATTGGACTACCATTGACAGAGGATAAATATTCTTTTATTTTCTTGAAGTACTTGGTAGGAACGAGTCCTTCCTGTATACAATTCACATCTGCTCATGAATCAATAAGAGTTATTGAAATGAAATCAAATCTTGAATTATTATTCTGGCCATTTTTTTATTTTGACGTGATTGAGGATTTGGATGAAGTTATCATCATCTTGATTGTTGGCAATATGTTCTTCAGCCTCATTATGATAAAATGGAAGTTTACTAGGTCCTCCTAGTTCATTGGATTCATGATTTTTAATTAAATTCTCTATTTTTAAAAGATTTGATTCTTTTATTATTTTTGTGCTCGATTGTTTTAATTCTTTTATTTCAATCTTAATATTTTTTATTTCCTTTTGAAGTTCCTAAAGAGTAACTTCTTTTTTCTTCTTTTTATTTTTGTTAAATTTTTCAAGCGTTTGTGAAAGGCTTGCAGTATTGTTATTGATAGACTTAGTATATTCTTCTTTTTTTCTTAATTACCTTTCTAAGTCTTTCAAAGTATTCTTGTTTTGATTATGAATTTTTAGTTTTACTAATTAAATCTAACAAGAGGTTTTCTTATTCCTCATTTTCATTTAAAACATTGATTTTTTTACAACAACTATCCCTGCACCCCATAGAGATGTTAGGAGAATAACTGTCAGAATTAGAAGAGCTTGTTTCATTAGATTCACAGGATTCATATTCTCTTAAATCTTCATTACTACTCTCATAGTATTCTATTGATTCTATGATTCTAAACAATTATAATTTATCTTCTTTAGAGATTTTTAATTGATTAATTTTATTCTTTACTTGAGAACTATTGGAAAAATGACCATTCTAGCTACATTTAGAACACTTAATTTTACTTTTATTAATAAATGTTTTTATTGAATTTTATTCCAGAATAATTTTTATTCTTAGAGAAGTATTTGTCAAAATTTTTATTTTTAGAAAAGTATTTGAAATTTTTTTTATTTTTATTTTTGTGGTATTCTTTCCTATAAGGTTTGTAAATTCTTATAAGATTTAAATGAGAATTTTTCCTATTTTTTAGGAAGGAGCAATAGCGGGTAAACCGTATTGCTCACAAAAATTCCCTATTTCATATTTGATAATTTTATTTTGTTTTTTAATTTATTTATTGATTTTCATGTTTATGCACATTTTTAGAGCTTCTTTCTATATTGTAGTAATTATTGGACCGTAGGTAGGACTATTAAGTCTATGTTTCTTAGGTCATTACTAAGGACTGTCCTAATTTTATAGGCAAACAAATTGGATAAGCTATTGATAAATTTTTCTTTTCAAAATGGTTGATTACTATCATCCCTTGTCATTATTCTGAACAAAAATACATTTTTGTTCCAGGCAAAATCACTTACGGTAGGACACCAATGATTGGTTAGTTTATCATGGAAACGCAAAGTCATATTACTTGGCGTTCCAATGAAATGTTCAATTATGGTGCAAATAAGTGTATTGATGATTGTTTCCTGATATTCTCTAATAATTGGGGTTCCTTCAGCAACAATATTTATTACTGAAAGGATGGTATGTTTGGATTCTTCTGTGAGATGCTTTTTCCACCAGCAATGAAGAATTCCTGTGAATCCTGTGACTAAAAGTTTGATTACCTCATTGTGAGACAAATTGTATGTGGTAATATAACTGTTGGTCACCATAGCCATGTGTTGTAAAACTTCCTATCAGAAAGACCGCCAATATTTTAATTATATAATTTTTCTACAGAAACAGAAATTGATTAACTAAAGAATTTTCTGTAATTTAGATGTCTGGAGAAATAGGCTCTTTATGCCACGTCCTTTCTAATTTGTTAATTTCTAAATTTTTAAATGATTCTTCAATATCATGAATTTTTGAAAATTTATGAATTGTGGATGATTCATAGGTGGATTCTAACGTATGACTTTCTGATTCAGAATTACTGTATTGATTAATAACCTTAACAAAGGAAGATGGTTCTACAGATTTATTCTTCAATTCTTGAAGGATTTTATCAATCTTCTTATTGAGGGGAATAATATTCGAAGAAGTGTTATCTAAAAGATTTATTAAAGGTGTTTCTTTGAGAGATTCATTGGGTTTAGGTTTATGAAAATCATCAACCTTATTTTCAATTTTATGTAATTGTTTTCCTATCATTATTAAACTTTGAATGGTGTAATTGAGTTGTTCAATTACTTTTTTATTGGGTTCTTCTTCCTTTGGAATCTTAAAAGGAGAAGCAGTAATTAAAGAATATTTATGATTAATTATAATTTTTTAGGTGGTGGATGACGAGCAGACACCACATTAGATTCTTTCTTGACACATTTAGATTTAGAAATTACTTTAATATTTTTCTCGTAAATGTCCTTGATATAATCAAGGAAAAACATGTCAACTTTGAATTCTTACATGAACGCCATCCATTCAGCAAGTATTATATGCATATATGAACCTATTACACCTATTGAGATTGGCTGGGTCATTCATATGTTGGGTTAGACCTTCCTAATCAGGCTTATATTCTTGGCTTAGGGTGCCTAAATTTAAAACTAAAAGTTGAGGATTGACAGGATGAAAGGTTCCTTGAAAATCCAGTTCAGTGGGGGATTCAACTTCGTCAGATCGTTCAGACTTATTATAAAAAACTAATTGACTGACTTGAAAATTTATGGCTATGCCTTTAAGTCTTAAATTTTTAATTTTTTAATTTTTAAGTTCTTGTCCTAATTGTTGAATCCTAAGATCTTGATCATTATTAACAGATGATCCAGAAATGAAATTTTTAGGAGTGATAGATTGACTAAACTCCCTATTTGAGGATTAAATCTAGAAGATTGGAAATTAATTTGAACAGTACCATCCATGTAATGCTGGATGTAACTAACATCTTCAATATGATGTTTAATTGTATTATGAGAAATTAATTAACATGTTTCATGCTCTTTTCCAAGAGTATATATTTTTTCAATTATTTTTACATGATGCTGAGGCTTGAAGGAGGCAACATACCATGTTGATTTATAAATTTCTTTATTAGGGATTTTGGGTATATTTCATACCCTATGATCTACTTGATCATCTGCTAAATATTCAAAGTGTTCTTCATTAATTATGCCTGGAGTTGAGGTTATTGTAGACCTATTGCTACAAGAAGAATTACTTCTAAATAATCTACTCATAAGTCAAAATAACTAAATTATTTTTATGATTGAAAATTTCATACTGTATTTTGACTCTCAAATCTTCTATGACTTCGACAACCTCCTATGAAGTCGACTCTTCTCCCATTTTCTCCTACAACTACCCTACCATTCGGGATCTAAGAGGTCTTATCGGAGTGCCTGAAGTGAACACAATAAAAAATGATACGTCAGATTTATAGATTAGATAATCAAAGATTACAGAGAAATAATCAAGCATAAAAATAACCAGCCACTTGGCGAAGAATGAGATTAAACAAAAGCATTTATTCAAGTAAGCAATTAAGTAACATTAGTAACAAGAACCAGACATAAAGGCGGTAAAGAATAATAATTATGCAGATTAATTAAGCAAATATTAAGTACCCTATCATGTTTGGCTCTGATACCAAAAGAGGCGGAATTATATATAATTCTTGTATTAATGAAGATAACTTAAATAAAAGAAATTATTTGATTTGCTTCAGGCACCCCAATAAGAAAGACTGTTTTGTTCTTAAAACAAGAGCTTCTCTTAAACTCGTTAAGAGTGTAAAACCAGTTCTGAGAAACAAATTAGAGAAGGTAGCATATTTATAACCAAGTAAAGTAGAGTTCACAAAAAATTCATCACTTACATGTATTATTCTATTCTACAAAAGTAAAAATATTTTACATTTCTACTTTTGACTAGAAACAGTAAAAAACATAAATAATTGCCTAATTATTCGACAACCAATACGATAATTGTAGATAGAGACAAATTACAAAGATTCCTCAATAATAGTTATCTTGGCCTTCGTGTCTTCATCCTTGCTCTGTCATGATTGCTGTCGAAAGTCATTGTGACTGTTGGATTCCTTGATAATTGTTATCTTGGATTCTTATATTTTGATTGTTGATTTCTGAGAAGTCATTATTGTTTATCTTGAAGATTACTATGACATTTGTATTGTGCTGGAGTGTCATCGTGATATATCTTCATAATTGCTTGATTCTTTGATATTTTTATTATTCAAATATTGGCATTTTGCCAATGGTGAATTGTTTTTCGTTAGTCATCGTTATTGAGATTAATACTTGTGAAATGGGTCTTGTGATTCTTGAAAAGAATCATAAGCCCATTGAGGAAAGACGTTTCCCTATGATTTATCCTTCAATTGCTAAGGGAAAGATTTGCATGATTGTCATTTTTGGTTATTTATTTTAATTGGATGATTTGACTCTACGGATGATTCAGAGTCATAATCAATGTTGTCTTCAAGGAGAAGAAGTATTTTTTACATCAACTCCTGCTTCAATTTGGATTTTGATTTGGTGGCCTTGGATTTTCATTTTGGAGAAGGTTTTGATTTGGGCCTAGATTCTTGGGATGAACTAGATGATTTGGTTTGGGGGACTAGTTGTGATTGGTTTGACGGGTTCGTTAATTTTTAATGGAGCCATAGGAGACTTTTTACAAATTCACTATTTATGGAGGCACAAATTTTTAGGATATTGAACTTATCCCACCATTTCACATAGTATTGTCTGCTGATAATTTCTTCTTCAATTGACTACTGCCATTTTAAGATCCATGAAATTTTGTATTTATTCATAAATAAAGTAATGGTGGAAAATAAACCTCAATTGGTGAGGGTTAGAACAATTTTAGAAATAAATTAAAATTTTGTTAAAGTTCTATTGGAAATAATTCCAAGAACAAGATTTTTTCTTTGAATACTTAATACACAAGAACATTTTGAATACCTAGCAGATGATCAAGTAGATCACATGGTATGTAATATACCCAAAATCCCTAATAGAAACTGATACGCAATTCTGCCTTTTTAGTATCAGAGCCAAACCTACTAGGGTGTTTTACTGTTTAAATTAATATATGCATAATTATTGTTCTTCACCGCCTATATGGCTGGTTCTTGTTACTATTGTTACTTAATTGCTTACTTGAATAATTTTTTTTGTTTAATCTCACTCTCCGCCCAATTGGTTAATTATTTTTATGCTTGATTATTTCACTGTAATCATTGATTATCTAATCTGTGAATCTGACATATCAGTTTTTATTTGGTTTACTTCATGCACCTTAATAAGATCTCTTAGATACGTAAATCCTGATGGTAGGGTAGTTGTAGGAGAAAATGGGAGAAGAGTCGATTTCATAGGAGGTTGTAGAAGTCACATATTTGAGAATCAAAATACTGTAGGAAATTTTCAATCATAAGAATAATTTAGTTATTTTGAGCGATGAGTAGATTATTTGAAAGTAATTCTTCTTGTAGCAATATGTCTACTATAACTTAAATTCCAGACATAATTAATGAAGAACATTTTGAATACCTAGCAGATGATCAAGTAGATCATAGGGTATGGAATATACCCAAAATCCCTAATAGAAACTGATATGCAATTCCACCTTTTTTGATAGCAGGGCCAAACCTGGTAGGGTATTTTACTATTTAAATTAATATCTGCTTAATTATTGTTCTTCAACGCCTTTATGGCTAGTTCTTATTGCTATTAGTACTTAATTGCGTGTTTGAATAATTGCTTTTGTGTAATCTCACTCTCCGCCCAATTGGCTGGTTATTTTTATGCTTGATTATTTTTCAGTAATCTTTGATTATCTAATATGTGAATATGACGTATCGGTTTCTATTTGGTTAGCTTCAGGCACCTCAATAAGACATCTTAGATACATAAATCCTGAGGGTAGAGTGGTTGTAGGGGTTAAGACGCGAAGAGTCGACCTGGTACGAGGTTGTAGAAGTCATGGCAGATTGACAATCAAAATACAATAGGAAAATTTTAATCATAAGAATAATTTAGTTATTGTTTTAGTAATGAGTAGATTATTTAGAAAGAATTATTTTTATAGCAATAGGTCTACGAATAAATACAATACTTGACATAATAAACGAAGAATATTTTAAATACCTAGCAGATGATCATGTAGATCATAGGGTATGAAATATACCCAAAATTTCTAGCAAAGAAATTTATAAATCAACATGGTCTGTTGCTTCCTTCAAGCCTCAACATCATGTAAAAATAATTGAAAACATATATGCTCTTAGGAAAGAGCATAAAACTTGTCAATTACTTTCCCAAATGCAATAAACATCACATTGAATAAGGATATAATTTCTTTCATTTTGGTTTAGTCCAAATTGGAGTTAAACCACTCACAATGAGAGGACTAAATGCATCTGTCTTGTTAGCCTTCCGAGATGTAAGATTTACAAATTTTAATGATCGTATCCAACACCTGAGGAAATTGTAATTAACCATAAAAATTCTTTCACCACTCCTCCTTTCAAGATTGCAAGGGAAGAAGAAACCAATAAAAAGTTTTTGAACAACTGAATTATACTAATCAAAGTTTAATAACAATTGGAAAATAGTTAGATAAAATTGAAAATAATGTTGATGATTTTTTTTTGTTAAAATAAAAATATACTAACCAAAGGGAAAATACAAAGATACAAGGGGCACACCCCAGAACCAAACCAAATCACAAAGCCACACAGCCTACAACCAATTATCTAAGAAGCTAGAATCAATCATAATAGATCGAGTTTGGCTTAAGAAAATAAGTTTATCACTTATCATCCTGGAAATATCCTTGGAGATAAGGAAGAATCGAGAACTTTACCAACAAAGATTCTCATGTTTCTCTCACACCAAATACTATGGATAACGAATGAAAGGTGCAATTTGGCACTCAATCTAGAAATATCAGCAATACAATCATTAATTAAATAAATCAACAAAGTGGTGACCAAGAACATGCTCATATCTGCTGCGATAAAATAGCTTGAGACATTGGGCAATTGAAGAATAGGTGCTGAGTTGATTCTGAACCTGACACACAAAGAGCACAGTCTGAATTAACATGTGGTTTCTATTTCTTCACGTGATCCTTAGTTGAGAGCTTGTCTTGAATAGCTAACCACGTTATGAAAGCACATTTGGGAATGACTCCTAAAAACCAGACAACCTTAGACCATGAAACAACATTTTAATAAGGATAAAGAGCTCTATAAGTACTTCTGATAGTAAACCTGCTATATGGAGAAGCTGTCCACCTCCAGGAATCTTCCCTGTCAGAAGGAGCATGAGTACCCAAACTAAAACCCCATTGATTTAGAAAAGAAGCACAACAAGATCAGGGAAAGACCAACCTTGATCATTAATCAAGACAGAAAGAGGAGTGTCAATGCTTAACCCCGAGAGTTGCACCATATGAACCCCACAACATTGAGAAAAATTCCATTTGGATGCCAAGGGTCTATATACAGTTTAATATCGGCACCATTACCCACAACAACCTCGCAAAAACCCGCAAACTTGTCCCTCAGTTTAATTAACTTCCTCTAAGACCAAGAAGGGTCCGAATCAAGTTTAACAGTGAAAATGGAATGCTTTTTTTACATGGTAATGGTAACACCAAGCTACCCACAAACCTGATTCCAAGGCACTTTAGCTTGCCTAAAGTTATCAGTCCTACCAGTCCGTAGGAAGTTTATAAAAGTATCATTGATTTTCTTGATAATTGTCTTAGGGAGAATGAGCAAGCTAGCCCAAAACCGTTGGGTGACATGGAGAATAGACTTGATAAGCTAAAGTCTACCTGCAAAGGTCAAGTGCCTATTCTCCCGATTCTTTACTCTGCTAATGATTCTGTCAACTAAAATATCACAGTGGACCTTAGTCAATTTAGTAGTAATCAAAGGGATACCCAAGTACCTTACAGGCAAGATACCTTGAACAGAACCAATTCCCTGTATTAATAGAGTCTTGGATCTCAACACCAACATTGGAAAAGAAGATGGAGCTCTTTGCATTGTTAGGAGAGAGAGCAGAAATCAAACTAAATAAATCCAGAACAGAATTAACAATCTTAACAAAAGAAAGCCCACCTTTGTAGAACACAAGTAAGTCATCATCAAAAGATAGGTTAACAATAATATATTTCTTACATCTCCAATGGAAGTCCCTTGATGTCAGAGCAAACTTGAAGAATCCCAGTTAGTATCTTCATGCATAGAACAAACAAATAAGGGGAAATAGTATCTCCTTGTTTCAAACCACTACAACCCTAAAAGTAACCATGCATGCTACCATTAATATTAATAGAGAAAAAGGGGTAGTCACACACTTCATAATCCAGTTGATAAATTTAGGGGGAAACTAAAATAAGTGAGGACTTTTCCTAAGAAAAACCAACTAATACTGTTATAGGCCTTAAGAAGATCAATCTTCATTGCACATCTGGGAGAAACAAAATTCCTATGATAACTTCTGAGAAGTTCCTGAGAGAGAAGGATATTATCAGAGATTGATCTACCTGGGATGAAAGTTGTTTGGTTCAAGCTAACAAAACCAGGAAGAACAACCTTTAACCTCTTGGCAAGCATTTTAGTAATTTTAGAGGGATTGTTGACCTTTGGGACAAGAGATATAATTGTGCTGTTAAGTTGTTTCAACATCTCATCATGCTCAAAGACTTCCAGGACTACAACTACCACATCCTCCCCAATAATGTCCAAAGAGTTTTTGAAGAACAAGACAAAGAACCCATCTAGACCAGGGGCTTTAAATTCATTGAAAGAGAAGAAAGTTTGTTTAACTTCCGTGGAAGTAAAATCGTTTACAAAATTCTCAATCTGAGAAGGCAACTCTTTGTGTTTGACATAGAGTGAAGAAAATCCAGTTAACATCAGGAATCGGCCTTTGGGTACCTAATAAGTCCCTATAAGAGTGGATAATATGGTTCTGAATGTCCTAAGTATCAGTCAATAAGGTAGCACAATCATCAGTAAGTTGAAGAATCTTGGCTCTTCTCTTGTTGGATTTTATAACATTAAAGAAGAACGAAGAGTTACCATCACCAAGGTATAACCATTGAATTCTGGATTTTACTTCAAAAGGCTCTCCTCTTCCAGTTTTCATTTGAAGAACTCCTGATTTGTTGTTTTCATAGAAACCTAAAGAGAAACATCAGAAGGGGAATTATTAAGATTAGCATATGCAGTCTCCAAAGCCCTCCGGCATCATTCACTCTCTTAGACACATCACTGCAACGGGAGGCATTAAATTGTTTCAAAGCTAGTTTGACATTCTTAAGCTTCTTAGAGAATTTGTACATAGTAGAACCATTAACATCGATACTCCAAGCACAAGCCACAACATAAAAAAAAAACATTGCATCTTTGGCCAAAAGTTGAAAATTTTAAAAGGAGGCCTCTCACATTGAACATCCAGATATAGCCTTACTATAGCAGGACTATTGTCTGAAAATCTGGGATTCCTAAATAAAGCCGCTGATCTAGAGAAATAATCATGCCACTTATCATTAACAAGCACTCTGTCAATATTATTCATGATACTACCAGGTCTAGTTTGGTTAATCCACCAAGTGTAGAAAGAGCCAGTAAATTGCAAGTCATGAACACCAATATTTGCAAGATAAGCTCTGAAACTTCTCATCTTCTCCTTCCACTAATATCTCCCCCCAGATTTCTCATTAGGATGAAGAATAACGTTGAAATCACCAATAATAAGCCACGTAAAGTTGTTAGAAACACCCTATAAACCAATCAAATTCTACCAAAGAATCTCTCTATCTTTCTAGCTGTTTGCAGCATAAACAACAGAAAGAATAAAATCATGATTATATAACTGGACCCTACAATGAATAAGCTGAGAGGTCTTAATGATAACAATCTTATTTACATTAAGGGGATCAAAACTGAGCCAAACTCTGCCTGAAGAATCTTGGCCATAATTGTCTAACACTTGCCAATTTTAAAAAGTAAAACTAGAGATCCTTTGAAAGCGTTTCCACTTTACTCTAGACTCCAAATGCCACAAAAACATAGACTAAACTCTCTAACAGTCCTCCAAAATTCAGAATGTTTATTAGGGGTATTGAAACCTCTAACATTCCAAACACCAAAGTTGAGAGACATTAATAACCGAGAGAGTTTGGTGAGCAACTCACAAGTTTTTCAATACGGACCTTAGCCCGTTCTTCAAATTGGTTCATTAAAATAGTGACTTTTCTCATTCATGGTTTTTGAATTTCAATAAGAACTTCAAAAGTAATTTTTCAAATTGGTTCTTAAAATGGTGATCCATTCATGATCATACCTTAGAATTTTTTCCAATTGATTTACAATAATGTTTCAATTTATTTTCAAAGATTTACTAGCCCTCACCAATTGAGGCTTCCTTTCCCCAAATACTTTGTTTTTCAAATAAATATAAAATACCTTGGATTTTAAAATTGGAATACTCGATTGAAAATAGAATCCTCACCAGACAATATTATGTTAAATGGTGAGATAAATTGAATACAAAAAATTATTGCATTCATCAATTATGAATTTACGAGTTTCCATCCCAATATGTAACTAGCAAAATCTTTTATCTAAGCTCCATTAACAATTAATGAGCCCATTAATCTAGCTCCATAAATAAAACTATTCAGTTTAGATTCTTCCAAACTCAAATCAAAACCTGAATCCAAACCCCCTTCAAAGGGTAAATCAAAGACCAAAAAGCCAAAGTCCAAATTTAAGCAGGTTTTAATGCAAAAAATTCTTCTCCTCCTTGAAGATAATACTAATTCTGACACTGAATCATCCGTAGAGTCAAATCATCCAATTAAAATAAATAACAAATAAGGACAATCATCTAAGACTCTCCCTAAGCAATTAGAGGATAAATCACAGGGTCACATCCTTCCCAAATAGATTTATGATCCGTTTCAAAATTCACAATATCCATATGATAATATCAATCTTAGGGATGATGAATAAATCTAGATCATTTAGAATTTGTCCTTGGCAAAATGCCAATGTTGAAATATCAAGAAATCAAGAAGTTTGAAAATAATATCATAATGACTTTTCAGCATAATGCAACGGTCATAATGATCTTCAAGACAGGAAATAATGACTTGTACATAATCAACAATCAAAGCATAAGAATCTAAGATAGCAATTGTCAAAGGATCATGATTCACCAGCAACAATAGTCACAGTGACTATTTTAAGATACAATAAATCAACAAACATGACACAATCGTGCAAGATAACAATTATCAAGGAACGTCAACAGTGCCCTCTCCATATAAAAGCAACAATCAAGACACAAAGACCAAGATAACAATTATCGAAGAGTCCTTGTAATTTGTCTTTTATGTAATAATTGTACTAGTTGTCGAATAATTAGGCAACTATTTATGCTTTTTACCGTTCTTACTCAAAAGTAGAAATGTAAAATATATTTACTTTTATAGAATAGAATATTATAGGTAAGTGATGGGTTCCCGGTGAACTCCACCTTACTTGGCTATAAATAGCCAGCACTCTCCCATTTGTTTCTCAGAACTGGTTTTACACTCTTCACGTTTTTAAGAGAAAAACTTATTTTGAAACAAAGATCTCTTCTTCCTCCTCTTTTGTAATCTCTTCTTCTTTTTCTTCAACGTTAATTAGTGAGCGGGAGCACTAATTCATCGTTGCCAATTAATTTTCTTCAATCTTCTAAGTTTTGAATCATACTTTCAACTAACAATAATACTTTTTGTTGTTTGAATTCTTGCTTCTCATAATACCCTTTAACAACCTAAAAATTTAACCAAGTTTTAGTTAAATATTTTACCAAAAAACTCGTGGAAGCTCGGTCAATTTTTTTGAACTAACTCATACTAAATAAAATGGCATATTATAGAAGTCTCACGATTACATAAAACTCCAAATTACATAAAAATAAATTTTACTTAATAAAACATTCAAGAACTGAAGAGTACGTGTTTTGAAGTCTCACGATTTAACTTAAATAAAACCCAACGTCAAATAAACAATTACTATGGCTTTTAAATATGACTCAATGACTCTTATCCGTTGCCAGAGACTCCAGACCTCTTCGACAATAAACTTCTCATCAATGTTATCATCATCTGAAAGTTTATAATAAAACGGAGTGAGTATATAGAAATATACTCAGTAAGTAAAATATGACATATATAAAAGAAAAAAACGTTCACAGTCACATGAAAATCGTAACACATGCATACTTCTCAGATATTTCTTACAGAGCTCGTGGACCAACTTTCATTAGAGTTCGCCACCACACCCAAAATAGAGATTAACCATCAATAATTGTTAGCTGGGAGGTAAGTATAGATGACATTTCTCACGAGTACTACTCCGCACCTTCGAAGAGGTGGAACCAGCTGCGTTAACGCCTTCCCATAAAACTATAGAAATATACTCAGTAAGTAAAATATTACATATGTAAAATAGAACAACGTTCACAGTCATATATAAATCGTAACACATGCATGCTTCTCAGATCTTTCTTACAGAATTAGCTGGCCAACTTCCATTAGAGTTTTCCACCACATCGAGAACAGAGTTTACCCGTCAATAATTGTTAGCTATGAGGTAAGTGCATGTGACCTTTCTCACTAGTACTACTCCGTACCAAAAAGGTGGAACCAGTTGAGCTAACGCAATCCCAAAAAACTAACCAAAGCATATAGTAGAGACTATTTCCCTAAGGATTAGGCAAACAGAGACCTTTCTCGAAGGACAAGGCAAACAAAGCAGAATGATGGGCACATGACTCTAATGACACATAATTAATTCTTCATGTATTCATTTAACATTTATTCTTATCTTACAATATATATTAACTCATCAAACGTACAATATAACAAAACACATCATCACCATAATTGAACAATGTTATGAAGAAAGAAACATCATAGTACACTATACAACACAAAATATAAACATAGTTCTATTATAAATTTTCAGCCATACAATGCAAACAATTACATATGAACATTTCACTTACCTTATATAAATCTTTAAGTTCCTAAAGCTAAACTCCTGAAAGGATAAAGGAGAAAGATTCTATTCTTAGATGTTTTTAAACACTAACGAAAAAAAATTAGGATGTCTGTTTTTTTTTAAATTCACTTTAAATTGTACTGAACATAAACAATTACAAAACTTAGTTCTCGACATTGGTACGAGTCTCATAGATCTTGATTTAAAATCTTATAATAGTTTTAAAGTATTTTCATAGTGAAAAGTGTTATCGATTAGAATTTGTCTGGTAATAAGCTAAAATTCAGATTTACAAGTTTACCTACTCATTTAAAATACCATATCTTATCTACAAATTACAAGAATTTACAGAACTGTAAAATATTTAGGCCAAAATGATGTAATGTATGCCACAAAAGAAGGCATGAAGATGAAGTGATATGCCCCTAATATTCAGGTTTCCGAAGAAGATTTGGAAAATATTTTGACCACGCACATAAATTTGTAAAAATACAAAATTTTTACATGAGTAGGTTTAATGTATTATATAATACTAATAATTTTTTTCTTAGAATTTTTTATTAATAATTTCTTAATGAAAAGAAAACTGTTTCTCTATTGTCAGAATTTTCACTGGTAAACCCACAACAACAAATTTTTGTGCTACATAAGAAGAACTAAATTTTAAACACATTAGCAAAAAAATTTTGATAATAAAATCATATGGTTATAGATAAAATTCATAACTTAAATTGGTTTTGAAGGAAATCTCATTTAAGGTTGAGGTTTACAAGAGTAATTAAAATTAAGAATAATTAGCGATAGTTTGATGTTCTTTTGGGTTGAAAGGGATCAATGCCAGTAAACGAAATTGGAGTCAAGAATTAGACTAAAATATAGAAGAAAGAACACTCCAAGAATATTATTTTTACCTGAAACTCGTATTTATTTCAATAGAATTTAGGCACTCTACTAACTTTTTTTTGTTGAGATAAAATTGGAATTCAAAAGGATGACTGATCATGATTAGGGCGGAACAGAGAACAGTTATTCTAAAGAGTTGACAAAATGACATTCAACGAGCGTAGAGAATTGGGAAGTAAATTTTCTTTTGTATGAAGGTAATCTCGAACAGTAATGAGAACTAGAAGTTAAAATTAGAGGGATTACAAACTAGTTAGGGAAAAACTACTCTTTAAGAGTGGTGGAGGGTGGTGATTGGTTCATTGAAGGAGTGGGGGAGACTGGGATTAGGTGGTTAAAATTAAATATTGACCTGGTCCTTCTTAAAAAAATTAAACTCCTTAACAAACTAAGATTTTGAAAGTTGAAAAAAATGGGTTGGAAATTAGATTTAGAAGCTCCATAAAATTAAAATCTAAAGAGGTAATATATATATATATATATATTGTGATGCACAATACCTCACTTCTCCATATTATGTATATCTTACAAAATCAAACTTACACAAATTAATAAGTGTGATTACTATATTACAATATTAATCTAACAATATCTAAGATAGTAACAGAAAAAGTCATTCCTTACATACCCAGTCTTTAATTTCTTAAATTATATGCAATTAACCTCTTTTAGTATCAAAGCCAAACCTAGTAGGCCTTTTTACTGTTTAAATTAATATCTACATAATAAATTAAAATTTACGCAATTCCACCTCTTTTGGTATCAGAGCCAAACTTGGTAGGGTGTATTTACTATTTGCTTAATTACTGTTCTTCACTGCCTTTATTAGTGGTTCTTGTTGCTATTATTATATAATTTCTTGCTTGAATAATTTTTTTTATTTAATCTCACTCTCCACCCAAGTGGCTGGTTATTTTTATGCTTGATTATTTCTCTTTAATCATTGATTATCTAATCTATGAATCTGACGTATCCGTTTCTATTTGGTTAGCTTTAGGAACCTTAATAAGACCTATTAGATACGTAAATACTGAGGGTAGGGTGGTTGTAGGGGCAAAGAGGCGAAGAGTCGACCTGCAAGGAGGTTGTAGAAGTCATAGCAGGTTTAATATTCAAAATACAATATATGAAATTTTGAATCATAAGAATAATTTAATTATTTTGAGTAATTAGTTGATTATTTAGAATTAATTCTTCTAGTAGTAATAGGTCTACAATAAACATAAATAATACCAGAAATAATTAGTGAAGAACACTCTGAATACTTATCAGATGATCAAGTAGATCAAAGGGTATGAAATATACCAAAAATTCATAGTAAAAAAAATTTAAAAATCAACATGGTCTGTTGCTTCTTTCAAGCCTTTTCATCATGTCAAAACAATTGAAAAAATACATGCACTTAGGAAAGAGCATGAAAGTTGTCAATTACTGTCCCCTAATTCAATTAAATATCACATTGAAAACGGATATGATTTCTTTCACTTTGGCTAATCCAGATTGGAGTTAAACCACTCATAACGAGAGACCTAAATACCTCTATCTTGTTAGCCTTGCGTGATTCAAGATTTACAAATTTTAATGACAGTATTTAGGATTAATTGAATCCTTACTCTGTAATGGTCCAATCCATTTTGACTATTTTTCATATTTGATTATTAGTTAAACAGACCTCCCATATTCTAAAATCTCTAACTTTGAATATTAAAAATAGTGGTTATCAAATCTTTGAAGCTGCCCAACCCCTAGTTTTATTTTTAGAATTCATTATAAAGTCACCACGACTAATATGAATTTCCAAGCCATCAATAGGAGTCCAAAAAATCAAACCATGTTGATTCAATCTAGCCCAAGTAATGCTAATATTAAAGTCCCTAAAACCATTAGGAGATCTGATATTACTTTGCCTACAAATTGACTTTTAACCAATGAAAGTCAAGCCACTCCAATTCAACGCCCAATTGAAGATCTAGATTATATCCAGCAGTGCATGTATGGTACTGTTAAAATTTATTTCTAATCTTCTAGCTCTAATCCTCAAATTAGGGAGTATAACCAGTCTCGTACCCCAATGAAATCCTTTTCTGGTTCATCTGTTAATAATGATCAAGATCTTAGGATTCATCAATTAGAACAAGAACTAAAAAAATTTAAAAATAAAACATTTAAGACTTAAAGGCATAGCCACAAATTCTCAAGTCAATCAACCAATCTTTAATACTAAGTCTGAACAATCTGGCGAAGCTGAAGTACCCATTGAATCGGATTTCTAAGAAACCTTACCTCCTTTTAATCATCAACTTTTAGTCTTAAATTTAGGCACCTTAAGCTAAGAATACAACCTTGATGGTGAAGGTCTAATCCAACACATGAATGACCCAGCCAATCTCAATAGACGTAATAGATTCATAGATACATATAATATGGATCAAAGAAAAATCATATTTGCTGAATGGAAGATGTTCAAGCAAGAATTTAGAGTTGATATTTTTTTTGTATTATATCATGAATATTTACAAGAAAAATATTTAATTAATTTCTAAATCTAAATGGGTCAAGTAACACTCCAGTGTGGTGTCTGCTAGTCATCCACCACCTGAGAAAATTGTAATTAACCATAAAAATTCTTTAATCACCCATTCTCCTTTCGAGGTCGCAAAGGAAGAAGAACCCAATAAAAAAATTGTGGAACAACTCAATTATACTAATCAAAGTTTAATCACAATATGAAAACAATGAGATAAAATTAAAAAATAAGGTTGATGATTTTCATGAACCTAAACACATTGAATCTCTAAAAGAAACACCTTTAATAAATCTTTTAGATAAAAATTCCTTGAATATCGTTCCCTTTAATAAAAGATTGATAAAATGCTTCAAGAATTGAAAAATAAATCAATTGAGTCACGTACTTCTGTTATGGTAATTAATCAAGAAAGTAGTTCTGATTCAGAAAACCATAGGTCAGAATCCACCTATGAATAATCCACAATTCATGAATCTTCGAACATCCATAATATTGGAGAATCATTTTAAAATTTAGAAATTAACAAATTAGAAAGAAAGTGACATAAAAAGCCTATTCCTCTAGACATCTAAATTACTGAATCATCCTTAGTTAATCAATTTTTGTTTATGTAGAAAAATGGTCTTTCTGAACAGGAAGTCCTTAACAAATTGTAGCACATGGCTATGGTAACCAACAGTTATATTACCACACACAATTCATCTCACAATGAGGTAATCAAACTTTTAGTCATGAGATTCACAAGAATGCTTCATTCTTGGTGGGAAAAACAACTCATAGAAGAATAAAAAAATGTCATCCTTTCATCAGTAAAGATTGATGTTGAAGGAACACCAATTATTGGAGAGGATCAGGAAACAATTCCTGACGCTATCAATACACTTCTTTACACAATAATTTAACATTTTATCAGAATGCCAAGTAATGTTACTTTGCGTATCCATGATCAATTGACCAATATTAAGTGCCAAGCCTAAGTGATTTTGACAAGTACAAAAACATATTTTTGTCCATAGTAATGACAAGGGATGAAAGCAATCAATCCTTTTATAAAGAAAAATTCATTAATCGTTTGTCCAATTTATTTGCCATAAAATTAGGACAGTCCTCGGTAATGATCTAGGAAACATAGACTTCAATAGTCGTACCTTCGATACAATAATTCTACAATAAATAAGGAAAGTCTAAAAATGTGCATAGACATGAAAATCATTAAACAAATTAAAAAAGAAAATAAAGCTGCCAAATAAGAGTTAGGCAAATTCTACGACCAATATGGTTTATCCGCTATTACTCATTCCCAAAAGAATAAGAAAAATAATCATTTAAACCCTAGAAGATTAGAAATAAAAATTTTGACAAATACATTTCTAAAAAATAAAAATTTTGACAAATATTTCTCTAAGAATAATAATTATTCTAGAAAATTCAATAAAACATTTATTGATAAGAGTAAAATTAAGTGTTCTAAATGTGGCAAGAATGATCATTTTTCAAACACATGCCAAGTAAAAAATAAAATTAATCAATTAAAAATTTCTGATGAAGATAAACAAGAACTGGTTTTAGCTCTTATCATTTTTAAGAGAAAAACGTGTTTGGACACAAAGTTCTCTTCTTCTTCTTCCTCTTTTGTAATTTTTTTTCTTCTTTTTTCTCAACATTAATTAGTGAGTAGGAGCACTAATTAATCATTGCCAAATAAGTTTTTCAATACTTATAAGTTTTAATCTTACTCTTGAATCATAATTTTACTTTTTGTGTTGTTTAATTCTTGACTCTTTTAATACACAGTCTTTAAAATACTTAATAAGATGCAATTTTGCCTCTTTTGATATCAAAACAAACCAAAAGAGGTAGAATTTTGTAGAATTTAATTTATTTAAGACTGGGTATTAAGATGCAAGAATTCAAACAACAAAAAATGAAGTAAGATTTAAAACTTACAAGATTGAAGAAAATTAATTGACAATGATTAATTAGCGCTCCCGCTCACTAATTAATGTTGAGGAAAAAGAAGAAGATATTAGAAAAGAGGAGGGAGAAAGATCGCTTTGTTCTTAAAACAAGTTTTTCTCTTAAAATCGTTAAGTGTGTAAAACCAGTTCTGAGAAACAAATGGGAGAGGGCTGACTATTTATAGCCAAATAAAGTGAAGTTTACAGGGAACCCATCACTTACATGAACTATTCTATTCTACAAAAGTAGAAACATCGTACATTTGACTAAGAACAGTAAAAAGAATAAATAGTTGCCTAATTATATGACAACTAGTACAATTATTATAGAATAAATAAATTACAAAGATTCCTCGATAATTGTTATATTGGTCTTCGTGTCTTGATTGTTTCTTTATTATGGAAATGGCACTGTTGACATTTGTTGATAATTGCTATCTTGGACGTTTATGTCTTGTTTGTTTATTATGATTATTGCTGCTAGTGAGTCATGATGCTTTGATAATTGTTATCTTGGATTCTTGTGCTTTGATTGTTTATTCTATAGAAGTCATCATTGCTTTCTTTGAAGATCATTATGACTGTTGCATTGTGTTGGAGGGTCATCTTGATATATTTTGATTTCTTGATTTATTTCAACATTGGCATTTTGCCGAGGACAATTTCTTTTATTTATTCATTGATTGATCTGAATTTATTCATCATTATTGAGATTGATATTATTAAATGAGTCCTTCAATTGCTGAGTGGTTACATTTCTGTATAATTGGTCTTTTCGGATTTTTGGTTTAATTGGGTGATTTGACTCTACGGATGCTTAAGAGCCATAATCAGTATTGTCTTCAAGGAGTAGAAGCATTTTTTGCACTAACTCCTGCTTCAGTTTGGGTTTTGGCTTTGTACCCTTTGATTTATTCTTTGAAGAGGGTTTGGATTCAAGTTGTTTGGATTCTTTGGATGGATTTGGACTACATGGTTTAATTTGTAGATTTAGGTAAATGGGCTCATTAATTTTTAATGGAGCTTGTGTAAAAGGGTTTGCCAATTTTAGACTAGGATGTATATTTGCAAATTTGTGATTGATGGAGTTAATTATTTCTTGGGTATTAAATTTATCCACCATTTAACATAATACTGTCTGGTTAGGATTTCATCTTCATTTGAGTATTGCCACTTTAAATCCAAGGTATTTTTATTTGTTTAAAAAAGCAAAGTATTTGGGGAAAGGAGGCCTCAATTGGTGAGGGATTGTAAACTTTTAAAAATAAATTGAAACATTGTTGTAATTTATTGGAAAACGTTCTAAGGCAAGACCATGAATGGACCACCATTTTAAGAACTAATTTGGAAAACTAATTTTGAAATTTTTATTAAAATTTATAAACCACGAATGGAAAAAAATACTATTTTGATGCAGAAAAATCATGTGTCAAACATTAATATAGTCAACGCTGAAAGATGAATTTTTCCATCCTTCATGTTTACAATTCTGGAATGTAGAAGGAATGACAGAGGATTTCTTCGTTAGAACTTTTGATTGGGCTAATATTTATGGATTTTATTTCTAAGAGAATATCTCTATAGAAACTGAGATTTTTGCTATTGTGCCCAAGGACGTAATGAAAATTTGGAAGGAAATAAGATTTTTCTATTTCAGCAGGATTTTTGCTATTGTGAAAAAGATTTTCACTGGGGATTTTCTGAAGTATTGGGATGATTCTTTGTATTTCATGATTGGTTGATTGAATAGTTGGGCATTAAAAGGTTGAGTAATTGGGTCAAATTGTTTGACCAGAGTTGATTGGTGATTGGGTCTGATGGACCCGTGTATTGTTAATTGGGCTTGGATAGGAGTAGAAGACTCCTATTTAATTTAGGCTTTAAGGACCAATTGTTGAATCGAAGACTCTTCTATTATTGAACCATTCATCATACTCACATGATTTCTAAATATAATACTGATTCTTTTGGTTAACGATTTCACAGCATGCCTATGACATTTTTAAAATCCGTCAAGAATGACGGAAAAAGTTCTTTCTAATATAAAAAAAATCTTTAATTGTTTTATTTCGAAATTTGATTTTAAAGATTGATTGTCCCAATATTTTTACTGTAAAAAATTTGCTGTTATCATAACTAATCTCGTGATCTTTGTCAAAACCTATATTTCCACCTTTTTCATGCCATTAAATTAGTTATGCATTGAAGTCATGCTTCAACCCAACACATTCTAAAATTTTATCCAATTCATTAATCTAGACATTTAAATCCATTATGACCATAATTAATGAATAGGGATTTTGAACGAAAAGCGGCTGCCCTACCATTGAGCTTTTTGATTTTGAAAGAATTTTTGTTGAGTATTCTTGGTTCTACCTTTCCGTATTCTAATAGAGTAGAATTCTAAGATTCTTCCATTGCGGAATCTTGAAATGATTTTCTGCAAAAGATTATAAGTAAGGAAGTCAGAAATTTAATGATTAATGCATTGGATAAATTAAATATAAAAATTGCTAAACAAAGATTGATACCTGACAAAACTTTGTTTGGAAGCAATTTCAAAACATGTTCTACAGATTTATAATTAATTAAAATAAATTTTTAATTTAATAAAGCAAATTGTATAATTTGATTAATTGCCTTAATAATGAAATAATAAATTTCAACTCCTGGAAATCTATTCTTAAATTGAAATAGCTTGATTCTTCTTGCAAAGATAACTAAACTGTTTTGTTTTATTATCTTGGCAAATAATTTAAAGAGTTTCCAGTATTGTCTAACAAATTTAGAGAAAATAAGAATATTATCAATGCAAACAATCGAGAAATTAGCGAATTGGTTGAAAATTTCATTCTTTGTACTTGGAGTATTTTTAAGATCAAATGGCATAATTTTTCATTTATAATGACCAAATGCAATTTTTTATTTATCAATTTTATTTATCTGGTTTTGTCAAAATCCAGATTTTATTTCAAACTTTGAGAATACAACATATCTAAGTCTGTTGATGAAGTCTCTTTTGTTTGATATTGAATATCTTATCCATTTCAAAACATTGTTAAGAGACTTGCAATTAATTACTAAACGAGGAACTCCTCGTTCAAATATTTTTATTTGATTTTGAACAGTAAGATTTTTAAGCTGTTCTTTAATTCTTTTGGATTTTATTTCATCTTGTAAAAAACACAATTATCTTTCTTTACAATAAAAATTAAATTTAAGGATTTGAAAACAGAATTTTGTTTTAGAGTTTTCAATTTTTAATTGTGAGAAAAAAAAGAAATTTGAATTTAATAGGTTTATCCATGAGATAAGTAATTATTTCATCATGCTCTGTTGTAAATGGATAAAAAATGAATGTTAAACCTAAAGTAATTTTATCAGTCATATTTTTTATTAAGACAAAAGATGTTTTAAAACATACATTATTTTGGCAAATATGAACTTTGATGATTTCATAATTGATATGCATCTAATTACCATTGGCAGAGGACAATGATTATTTTATCTTCTTGAAGTACTTGGTAGAAATGAGTCCTTCCTACATACAATTTAAATCGCTCCTGAATCAATCATGGCCATTGAAGTGAAATCAAAGTCTTGAATTATTATTCTGACCATTATGTGCCATTTTTTTTATTTTGATGTGATTAAGGATTTGGATGAAGTTATCACTGTCTTGATTGTTGACAACAGGTTCTTCAACCTCATTAATAGGATTTGGGGTTTCCCTAAGTTCTCCTAGTTTACTTAATTCATGATTTTTAATTAAAGTCTATATTTTTAAAAGGTTTAATTCTTTTTGTTATTTCTATGTTTGATTCTTTTAATTCTTTTATTTAAATTTAAATTTTTAACTTCTTTTTGAAGTTCCTGTAAAGTAATTTATTTTTCCTTTCCTTTATTTTTGTTGAATTTTTCAAGAATTTGTGAGAGGCTTGCAGTATTATTATTATTAGACTTAGAATTTTCTTTCTAAATCTTTCAAGATATTCTTGTTTTAATTCTGGATTTTTTAATTTTTCTAATTAAATCTAACTAGAGATTTTCTTGTTCTTCATTTTTATTTAAGTCATTAATTTTTTGACAACAACTATCCCTACACCCGCACAGATGTTAGGAGAATCACTGTCGGAACTTGAAGAGCTATAATCAGATGATTCAAAGGATTCAAATTCTCCTAAATCTTCATTACTACTCTCATAGTATTCTATTAATTCTATGATTCTAAACAATTCTTGTTTATCTTCATCAGAGATTTTTAATTGATTAATTTTATTTTTTACTTGGCAAGTCTTTGAAAAATGACCGTTCTTGCCACATTTAAAACACCTAATTTTCCTCTTATCAATATATTTTTTATTAAATTTTATTCTAGAATAATTCTTATTCATAGAGAAATATTTGTCAAAATTTTTATTTTTAGAAATGTATTTGTCAAAATTTTTATTTGTATTTTTGTGGTATTTTTTCCTATAAGACTTGTAGGTCCTTCTAGGGTTTAAATTGAATTTTTTCCTATTCTTTTCAGAAGGAGCAATAGCGGGTAAACCATATTTCTCAAAGAGATTGCCTAACTCATATTTGACAGTTTAATTTCTTTTTTTAATTTGTTTATTGATTTTCATGTCTATGCACATTTTTAGACCTTCCTTTTATATTGTAATAATTATTGTACAGTAGATAAGATTATTATAGTCTATGTTTCCTAGATCATTACTAAGGACTGTCCTAATCTTATGGGCAAACAAATTGGATAAACCATTAATGAATTTTTCGTTCCAAAATTGTTGATTGCTATCATCTATTGTCATTACTCTGGACAAAAATATATTTTTGTACCAGTCAAACTCTCTTAGCGTTGGACACCTAAGATTGGTCAATCGATCATGGATACATGAAGTAATATTACTTGGCGTTCCAATGAAATGTTCAATTATGGCGAAAAGACGTGTATTAATGGCATCAAATATTGTTTCCTGATCTTCTCAAATAATTGAGATTCCTTCAGCATCAGTCTTTATTGCTGAAAGGATGACATTTTTAGTTTCTTCTGTGAGATTCTTTTCCCACCAGAAATGAAGCATTACTGTGAATCATGTGACTAAAAGTTTGATTACCTCATTGTGAGGCAAATTGTGCGTGGTAATATAATTATTGGCCATCATAACCATGTGATGCAATTAATTGAGGACTTCTAGTTCAGAAAGACCATCAATATTCCATTAGTATAATTTTTCTAAAGAAACAGAAAATTGATTAATTAAAGTTGATTCAGTAATTTGGATGTCTGAAAAATATGCTTTTTATGCCACTTCCTTTCCAATTTATTAATTTTTAATTTTTTAAATGTTTCTTCAATATTAGTAAAATTTGAAGATTCGTGAATTGTGGATGATTCATAGGTGGATTCTGACCTATGGCTTTCTGGTTATGAACTAATGTCTTGGTTAATAACCCTATAGAAGAAGATGATTCAACAGATTTATTCTTCAATTTTTCAAGCATGTTATCAATCTTTTTATTAAGGGGAACTATATTCAAAGAAGTTTTAGCTGAAAGATTTATTAAAGATGTTTCTTTTAGAGATTCATTGGGTTTAGGATCATGAAGATGATCAAGCATATTTTCAATTCTATCTAATTGTTTTCGTATTGTTATTTAACTTTGATTAGTATAATTGAGTTGTTCAACAACTTTTTTAGGTTTAGGATCATGAAGATGATCAACCATATTTTCAATTCTATCTAATTGTTTTCCTATTGTTATTTAACTTTGATTAGTATAATTGAGTTGTTCAACAAATTTTTTATTGGGTTCTTCTTCCTTTGCGAGAAGCAGTGATTAAAGAACTTTTATGGTTAATAACAATTTTCTCAGGTGATAGATGACTAGCAGACACCACACTAGAGTCTAAATTCCTTGAACCATTTATATTTAGAAATTATTTTAATATTTTTCTCATACATATCCTCAATATAATCAACAAAAAATATCATGAACGCCCTCCATTCAGTGGGTATATTTTTGTTTGATCCATATTATATGTATCTCTAAACCTATTACACCTATTGAGATTGGCTGGGTCAATTATGCGTTGGATTAGACCTTCTCAATCAAGCTTGTATTCTTGGCTTAAGGTGCCTAAATTTAAGACCAAGAGTTGAGGATTAACAGAAGGTAAGTTTCCTTGGAAATCTGATTTAGTGGGTGTTTCAGCTTCATCAGATTATTCAGACTTATTATCTAAGATTCGTTGACTGACTTGAGAATTTGTGGATATACCTTTAAGTCTTAAATTTTTAATTTTTAATTTTTAAATATTTTTAATTCTTGTTCTAATTGATGAATCCTAAGATCTTGATCATTATTAACAGATGATCCAGGAAAAAAATTCCTAGGGGTACTAGACTGGTTGTACTTCATAATTTGAAGATTAGAACTAGAAGATTGGAAATTAATTTTAACCGTATCATCCATGTACTGCTGGATATAATCTAGATCTTCAATTAGGCGTTGAATTGGAATGAGTTAGCTTTCATTAGTTAAAAGCCAGTTTGTAGGCAAAGTAATATCAGACCACCAAATTATTTTAGGGACACTAATATTGACATTACCTTAACTAGATTGAATCAACAATGTTTGATTTTTGGGACTCCTATTGATGACTTGGAAATTCATATTGGTTTTGGTGACATTGTAATGCATTCTAAAAATTAAAGCTAGGGGTTGGGCACCTTCAAGGATTTGATAATCACTAGTTTTAATATTCAAGTTAAGGATTTTAGAATATGAGGGTCTGTTAGACTAACAAGCAAATCTGAAAAATAATAAAAATGGATTGGGTCATTACAAAGTGAAGATTCAATTAATCTTAAAATATTATCATTAAAATTTGTAAATCTTGTATCACGCAAGGCTAACAAGACAGAGGTATTTAAGCATCTCTTTGTGAGTTGTTTAACTCCAATCTGGACTAAACCAAATTAAGGAAATTATATCATTCTTCAATGTGATGTTTTATTGCATTGGGGGAAAGTAATTGACATGTTTCATGCTCTTTTCCAAGAGCATATATTTTTTCACTTGTTTTGACATGATGGTGAGGTTTGAAGGAAATAACATACCATGTTGATTTATAAATTTCTTTACTAGGGATTTTAGGTATATTCCATACCCTGTGATCTACTTGATCATTTGCTAAGTATTCAAAGTGTTCTTCATTAATTATGTCTGGTATTGTATATATTGTAGACATATTTCTTGCTTGAATAATTTCTTTTATTTAATATCACTCTCCGCCCTAGTGGCTGGTTATTTTTATGTTTGATTATTTCTCTGTAATATTTGATTATCTAATCTGTGAATCTGTCGTATCAGTCTCTATTTGGTTTACTTTAGACACCCCAATAAGACTTTTTAGATACGTAAATCTAGATGGTAGGGTAGTTGTAAGGGCAAAGGGGAGAAGAGTTGACTTCATAGGAGGTTGTAGAAGTCATAGTAAGTTTAATAATCAAAATACAATATGAAACTTTTAATAATAAGAATAATTTAGTTATTTAGATCAATAACTGTATATATGTATATGTGTGTGTGTGTGTGTGTCCGCGCACGCGTGTGTATCTATATATATAGAGAGAGAAGGAATGTTGTTTGAGATATATATAAATGTAAATAATTATTATTTTATTTATATTTACATTTATATTATTTTAATGAGAGAACTATTTTAATGATGAGAGAGAGATTTTTAATGCAAAAAATGAGAGATTTGGATTTGTGAGAGAGAGAGAGTTTTGATTTGATATGAGAGAGAATGAAATGATGAAAGAGAGAAAAATAACAAAACATCTGGATCGGAGAGCTTTGATTTAAGAGAGAGAGAGAGAGAGAGAGAGAGAGAGAGACTTTTCCATTACAAATTGAGTAATGCTAATACTTGTTAAGAAAAAAATATTGTAATTGTAGCTATATATTCATAATAGTGTATAATTAAGAGGTATTGACAATGTTATGGAATGTAAATAATATTAATTGTATGTTGTGTCTAATTTACCAAGTACACTTGAAAATATTAACTAACATATAATAAATAATTGATTAGTATTTACATAAACAATGTTTTGGAAAGTAAATAATATTAATTAGATGTTGTGCCTAATTTATCAAGTATACCTGTAAATTTTAACTAACATATATTTGTTGTCAATATGTGTTCATTAACTAACATACAATAAATAATCTATTGTTGGGTTATTTTGCTTCCTTTTTTGTGAGAGAGATAGAGTAATTGATAAAGAGACAGAGTGTTTGATAGAGTAAATACAAATTTAATTTTTTGATTTGATTTAAATATTAAATATTAATTGATATAAATATTAATATAATGCATTTATGGTGAGAGAGAGATTTAATTTGATTTGAGAGAGAATAAAAGATATTTGGTTTGATATAGAGAGAGTGAATGATAAAGGGAGAGAGAAAGAGAGATTTGAGAGAGAGAGGAGTGAATATCTTTGATCTACTGAGAATGGTTAATTAAGCAGAGAGAAGAGTTAAATGAGGAGAGAGAGAGAAAATGCTCATTTTTTTATTAAAGAGAAGAGCTAGTTGATTTAGGCGTGAAGGGGAGAGAGAGAATACTCATTTTTTTGATTAAAGAGAAGAGTTAATTGAATGAGAGAGAGAAAGAGAGGAGAGAGTTAATATTTAATATATTTTATTTTATGATAAGGGAGAGTGTGATTGATAAAGTAATTAATAATTTATGATGAGAGAGTGTGATTGAAAGAAAGCAGTCAATAGTGAAATTGAACCATTATGAGTAATCATACTAGGAAATTGGTAGATCTTCCACCAGGCAACAAACTGGTATGTTGCAAATGGATTTTTAAGAGAAAATTGAAAGCGGATGGTTCCACAGATAAGTATAAGGCCAGACTAGTAGCTAAATGTTACAAACAAAAAGAAGGTCTGAATTACTGTGATACATATTTGCCAGTATCAAGAATAACTTCAATCAGAATTTTAATAGCGATTGCAACATTGCATAAGCTAGAGATACATGGAATGGATATAAAAACAACATTCTTGAATGGTGAATTAGAAGAAGAAATTTATATAGAACAACTAGAAGGGTTTGTAATGTTTGAATACGAAAAGAAGGTATGTAAACTTGTTAAGTCATTATATGAACTTAAACAAGCTCCCAAACAGTGACACGAGAAAATTGATAAGGTTATGATTTCTAATGGATTCAAAATCAATTAGTGTTACAAGTATGTCTATGTGAAGAGTTTGGATGAGGCATATGTTGTAGTATGTTTATATGTGGATGACATGCTAATAATGGGATCCAACTCTTCAATAATCAAGTCGACAAAGAAAATGTTGACAAAAAAATTGATATGAAAGATTTGGGCATAGTTGATGTTATACTTGGCATCAAGATCTCGAGAACTGAAAATGAGCTTATATTATCACAATCTCATTAAATAGAAAATATTCTAAAAAGATTTGGTCAATATGAATGTAAATTTGCTCCAACACCATATGATGCCAAATCTACATTAAAGAAGAATGTTGGAGAGAGTGTCTCGCACTTAGAGTACTCACAAATAAGTGGTTGTCTCATATATATAACCAATTGTACGAGACCAGATATTACTTATTTTGTTAGTCGGTTAAGTTGGTATACGTGTAACCCATAAATTGATCATTGGAATCCTTTACTCAGAGTCTTAAGGTACTTAAGTATACTATAGACTGTGGGTTACATTACATCATGTACTCTGCTGTAATAGAAGTTACAGGGATGCAAATTGGATCTCAGATTCTGAGGAATCAAAGTCCACAAGTGGATATGTTTTTACACTTGGTGGAGGTGCAGTGTCTTGGAAATCCTCTAAACAAACATGCATAGCTCTATCGACTATGAAATCAGAGTTCATTACTTTAGATAAAGTAGGTGAAGAAGCTGAATGGATAAGAATTTTTTAGAGGATATTTCTATATTGCCAAAGCCAATCATATTTATACACTACGATTGCTAAGCTGCAATAACTAAGACATACAACAAGGAATATAATGGTAAATCGCATCATATACGTCGATGATACAATATCGTTAAACATTTGCTCTCTACACGAGTTATATCTGTTGACTTTGTCAGAACTAAAAAAAATTGGTGGATTCGCTCACCAAAGGATTGTCTAGAGAGAAAGTAAAGAAAACATCGAGAGAGATGGGGCTAAAGCCTTTATCAAAGAGTTATCTCAATGGAAACCTAACCTAGCAATTGGAGATTCCATGGACTATATTCAATAGGAAAACTAGTTGTGATTCACTCACCAAGAGCACCTAAAGAGTAATTACTTCCTACCTATTCCTAAGACATAGTAGGTACTGTCTGTAGAGAATAGAAAGGTCAAACATAGCTTTTAATGATATTTATAGCTTGTAACAAGTAGGAATATGATAGGATACTCTTGATAAGTGGTCACCTACATGAATGAGAAGTGAGGCCGCTTCTATGAGATTTAATAAGGTGAAATCTCTATAGCAGTCATTAAATCAGGAATTTTTCATCGCCAAAAGGAACATAACTGCTAGATTTGAATGTGTTAAGAAGTGAGCTATGTAAATTCTATTATTAAGGATTATATTAACGGTTGATGAGTTCAAGACATCAAGTTTACTTTTCAACCAAGTGATTCCAATAGTCTTTTACTAAGGATGGCTCAAAGTCAAAAGCTACCACTCCCGATGCGGTATTGTTTCTGTTGTGCTCAGATAAAAATTTCCTTTTTAATTGTCCGTTCATGTGGGGGAATGTTATATTTGTCATGTTGTGAATGGACATATATTGGTTCATAGCTTAGTGGTAAAGGTTTTGGGTGGAATCTTGAGGTTATAGGTTCAAACCCAAGCCTTGTCATAAATATATTTAAGTGTCTTTCTCAATTGATTTGTCTAGACCGTTTCTATTTTTTTTATTTTGTTTTATAGATATCTTCAAGAGGTGTCTCACATGGAGGTGCCTTTAAAGAGGTACCATGTAGGTAGTTTTACAACTGCTATTTGTGACTATTTAGACAGTTACAATGACTTTTATATAAGTCATTTTCATGGGCTTTATTGGGGTTAGAAAAATTGTGATTCATCAAGAGCATATATCTGAAACACAAACACTTCCTGGTTCGTCAAGGAAGATAGTATTGTTGTGCTGCTTACTGTCTCCAAGAGACATTTGTATCTTATAGACAGATGTCCAAGACTGTGAGCACCATCTATATGGATGTTATTGTTTTATCCCATTGCACTATCTACAAGCCTCGGTCTAAGTTTTCTCTATAATTTTATTTTCTCTATATTTTGTGCGTTTTCTATGTATTACATTGTCATTCTTAATAAAGTATATCATACATTTTCTTACAAAATTATTGTCACGTCTACTCTAACTTAGTTGGACAACACAATTATAGTACACATAGATGTGAGATTAGTATTTTTGATATACATACACTAGAATGATTCTCATTGCAATCCTTGCCCATGAAGGTGGTCACATCACCACTACACATGAATCCTCCAAGTGCATCCATCACCACTATAAATTTGATTGTTGATAATATTGTTGAATTTTTATTATATAGAATTACTATTTCAATAATATAAAAAATAATTACTATTTGAATAATTATTTAGAATTTAGAATTATGATTTGATAACATATAGATTCATCAATTTGTTAGTAACTATCAAATTAAGAGATCATATTTTTTAAAATATTTATATCAATTCATTCATATAAATTTTCATGTTCTGATATCATAAAAAAATATGATATAATATTTAATGTTATAACCTCAAAATTCATCTTTGTAACTATTTATGTCTTTATTTGCATTATGTTTCAAAAATATTTAATCTTACAAACTAATTTATACACAAATTATAATTGAATAAAAATAATATTCATTACATGAATTATATTAAATGAGAAACTATGTGAAAATTCTAAATTGTACTATATTTTAAGAAGACTTAAAGGGTAAAAAAGAGAATAAAAAGTTTCTCACATTTAAGTCCATTTTAATATACTAATCAAATTACACGTGTGATGCACGTGATGTGTACATTTTTAGTTTTTTGATTATTTCTTATAAGTTACTTGTTCATAAAAATAATTTTTTTGAATAAGATACATTTATTAGAAAATAAAATTATAAAACTACAATTATTATAAAACTACGGTACTGTTATATACAGTACACAAAGTTTGTATTATAAAACTTCGGTACTGTTATATACAGTACACAAAATTTGTAATACAAGGCAATATGTTTTGAAAAGACAATTTATACCTCCTTTAATCACATTACACATTCTTTTTAAGTTAAACCCCATTCTAGGTCGACGAAGTTCTCTTTCCCTAACCTCTCTTTCACTCCCCATCTCTCGCTCTGTGTCCCAAGCAAACCACTTCTAACCCTTTTTTTTTCACCCTGCCAAAAGAATCTAACAAAAACCCATCTCTAGACTAATTATTTTATATTAGACTTTCTTTTAACTTTCTCATTAGCCAAACAAGGATGAAAATGTAAAACAAAAGTTACAGAACAGGTTACAAACATCCAATGTTGAAAAAATAATTAAATTGTGGGGCTACATATGTAGTTAAATGTGTGATGAAGACTATCTTTAAAGTTTAGTCTATTTTGAACCCGTTTGGCTCCACTTAAACTTATAGCTTAAACTTTTAAGTTGTAACTTCAATCTATAAGGTAAAATTATGTTTCGTTTAGTTTATTATAATTAACTTTAAGTTATAACTTATTTTAAATTGATGTTTAACAAATAAATGAATAATTAAATTATTTTAAATTGAAAGTATTTTAGTATCACTCTTAATTATATAGATTGAATTTAGCTCATTTCTTTAGTATCAATCTTTTTTTAAATCGTTAGTTTAAACGAGAGTCATTCCGACCCGTGACTCGCCCCGACCCATGTCCCACTCGATCCCCCACCCCAACCCGACCCCGGCTCCCCAACCTAAGAGTCGGGGTTGGAGTCGATGTCGTGGTTAGGGTCGTGGTCGTGGTCGGGGTCGTGGTCGAGGTTGGGGACAGGGTCGGGGTAGGGGTTGGGTTTGAGGTCGAGTTCAGCGATCAGGGTCGGGTTCAGGGTCGGGGTCAGGACAGGGTCAAGGTCGGGCCGGGTCGGGCCTTGGCCGGGGTCGGGGTATAAGGTCGATGTAGGGGTCAGGGAATCATGTCCTTGACCCAAACTCCTGACCTCGTGTCCCTCACCCGACCTGACATGACTCACTGACCCGTGTCCCACCTGAACCCGGCCTGACTCGACCACCCAGCTTTTGACCCCGACATGACAGGACTCATGTCCCTGACTCGACCCAAACTCCTGACCTCATATCCCCGACCACAACCACGACATCAAATCCCCAACCCATCCTGACCTTATTCCCTGGCCCATTCCCTTGACCTCGGCTCCTCGAACTATATCTCTGGCCCGACTCCTCGATCTTTATTCCCGACATTACCCGACTCCTCGACCCTCCTTGAACTTGTGTCCCTTACCCGACTCCACGGCCTTTCTCGACCCACTTGTGACCTTGACCCGAACTCCTGACTTCAGGAAATGCGCCACCGAAAGAATCAATGATTTCATGGCGCCACCACTCCAGTTCAAAACAATACAGTTTCTTTCTCATTTCATAGATCTGTCTTGAAGAAGAGAGATATGTTTGTGTAGTTTTAAAAAAATGGGAGTAATTTTAGACATGTAAGAAAATTAAAAGAATTTTAAGTTAAAAATCTAGATCAGTTTACCTTAAAGCTTTTTAGCTTTTTAGCTTAAATAAGTTCTAGCTTATTTCAATAAGTTGTGCCAAACACGCTATTAAAAATAAGCTATAAATCATAAGTTGAGCAAAACAGGGCCTTAAAGTGATGTTATGAAGGTTAATATTTTGGGCTTTTAGAGCATTGATATAATATTAACTTATTATGTGTAAATGCCTAATGTTGTATGTCTATTTTTATGAGGTCCCTTTATTGATATGGTACGTTATGTGATTACTGTTCTCTATATGACATCCCATCAACATTGAGAATATATATATTCTTCTCTAAGAAAAAATGTATTGAATCAAAATATCAATAACTTACAATAATCTCTTCCCAAATATCAATGTACGCTTTCGTTTTTATTCTCTTAATGATTTAACATAAAGGATCTTAAAGGAATTACGTTTTTTTGTTAAGATTTTTTTGCTATAATTATTCATTAAGTGATATCAGAGTCTTTTTCATATTGAATGATTGAGAATGGAAAATTAATTATTCATAATTACTTGTTCGTTTCGCTGCTGTATGAGAATTGAAAGTACGGCACTTTGCTTGTGTATCAAATTGACTAGTATGCATGTGCCAACCTTCAATCCTAGGGATTTGTTTTAGAATAATGAGTAATATGACGGATTTTCGGCATATGTAATGGTTATTTCAAATTGGGGCTTCAATTTGCATGGTAACCTTTTGAATTCTAATTTTGTGTAACTGTGAAGGAAAGGAAAATAATTTTAAAATTCTGAAGGATTAAGGTTAAATTAGAAAAAACGATGGCAACATCGACGCCATGGTCGAAAATAGGGGGATAAAAATTGATACCGAACCGACCGAACCGAACCGAATAAAAAATGGTCGGTTCGGTCGGTTATATAAGTAACCTCGGTTTGGTTCGGTTTGGCATTTTTGTAGAACCGTAAGTTAGTTTCGGTTCAAAGAATCATGTAATTTCGAACCGAACCGAATCAAACCAAAGTATTTAAAAAAATCATATATATACACACACACACACACACACACTTTACTATTAACCCTAACCTCTCTCACACTTTTCTCAAATCGAATGCTCCGCCCTCTCTCACTCGTCCCTTCCCCCTATCTCACAGAGTCACAGACTCTCAGCAGCTTCCCTTCATCTCTCTTCAAACTTTCTAGTCTTTCCTTCCCCCTCTCTCTTCTCTTTGAAGTTCCAACACTCTCCTTCCCCCCAGATCTGCTCGAGTCGAGATGGTGGAGCAATGGAGCTTGAGTATGGTTTCAAACCCTCAGATCTGCCCGAGATTGGCTTCAGACCCTCAGATCTGCTCGAGAATGGCTTCAGACCCTCAGATTTGCTCGAGAAGTCCCTTCCCTTCTCTCGAGAAGAGGGAACCTCCTTCTTCAGGTTTGCCTCCCTTCTCATGAATCTGAGTTCTGAGATCTGGGTTCATCTTCTCCTTTGTGTTCTCCCTTCTCTTAAATTGTGAGTTCGTCTCTCTCCTTCGTCTCCAAATCATCGAATCACTTCTGAGTTCTGAGTTAGTCCTTCGCTTATGAGTTATGAGTCTCTGCGTCTCCTTTCCCCTTCGCGTGTCTGATTTGGGGTTAGATTTTTTTGTCTGAAATTCGAATCCCTATCTTAGATCTAATCTATCTTAAATCTAGTTTTTGTCTGAAATTTGAGGTTAGGGTTGAATCTGTTTAGTGTTTAATGAATATGGTTCTGTCTGAAATGTTCAGGTCATTGGGAGAGAAGGAAGAGAACGAGAAGTTTGTACAAAGATGTTTGGATTTTTATGCTAATTCAACGATCTGTTCGGTACAGGTACTGAAATTGTGTATGAAATTTGTATTGAAATTCTATATAAAATTTTCGATTCTATGTGAAATTTGAGAATCTATGTAGGGTTTTATGAAATTCACTGAACTTGTTACTTGTTTCTGTTTGTTACCGCTCTCTTTTTATGAATTTTGGGTTGGGTTTTGTGAATCTGTACAGTACAGGTTCTGCCTCCTCTAAACCGTAGAACTAAACCTTAAGTCAGGGTTCGGTTCGGTTCATATGATATTCGCGGTTTGGTATAGGGCCGAACCGTGAGTTTCAGTTCGGTTTGATTTTTATCTAAATAATCGATCGAACCGAACCGTGAACACCCCTAGTCAAAAACTTGAGGATGAGAAAGAAAAATGCTAATAGGAAGTAACCGCTAGGAAACATTAAACAACTCAAGAAAAGATAAATCTTTTATATATATATATTTTGGTATGTTGTTCTCTAATGACGCCATGTGTCAATTTTCATTATCTGCAATTACGTCACATCTCATCGTGCATTTAATGAATTAATATTAAAATGTTTATGTATTAAATATATAAATAAGTATTATTTATATATAGTTAATGATAATTAGTACAACTTATTACTTTAAAAAATTATAGAAAAATGAGTAAAGAGAAGTAATAAAAATGACTAAATTAAATTAATTGAATGATATCTTCTATAATATAAAATACAACATGACAAAATTAGTAATATATATATATATAAAGAAAAGCAGGAATTAATACAAAAAATGCTCCTCCTTCTGGAAAATTCTAATTCCAACTCTGAATTCTCAGTAGGATCAAGTCACCCAATCAAAAATAAAAAGAGTCAATCTCTACCTCAAAAATCAAAGGGAAAATCTCATGTGCGGTCTCTTCCCCGATGGGCCCATGATCCCTTCCAAGATTCTCAAGACCTTTTTGAGCATGTGGACCTCAGTGAAGATGAATAGTTTCATTATTGACAAAATGCCAATAAGATAATTAAACAAACATGCAATGACCATCATGCCCTTCAACACAATCAAAGGACGAGATCAGGATAACAATTATCCGTCAATAAGACATTTAAGCAATCAGAAAGCATAATGCAATGACCATCATGCCCTTCAAATCAAAGGACGAGATCAGGATAACAATTATCCACCAACAATCTCAACCAATCATGACGACTACAAAGGACTTCGTCTACTAAAAAATTCTTTGTAATTTGTCTCTTTGTAATCATTGTACTTTTTACTATTTTTAGTCAAATGTAAAATGTTTTTACTTTTGTAGAATACAATAGTTCAGGTAAGTGATGGGTTCCCGGTGAACTCCACTTTCCTTAGCTATAAATAGGTAGCCTCTCCCATTTGTGAATCAGAACTCGTTTTACAACTTTTACTATTTGAGATCTAAAACCTGTTTTGTGAAACAAAGCTTTCTTCTTCTACTCCTCTTTTGTAAATCTTTTCATCTTTTTTCTTCAACGTAAATTAGTGAGCGGGAGCACTAGTTTATTGTTGCAAATAAACTCTGTTTGTGTAAGTCTTTAATCTTACACCTCAATACAGTAACTCTTTTTACTATTCATTAATATAGTATTTACTGTTTATCTTCTTGCATCTTAATACACCCTCTTAAATACTGTTCAATTCCACGCCTTTTGGTATCAGAGCCAAACCTGGTGGGAATAATTATTGTTCATTAACTGTTCCTACTTGAATAACCTGCTTAATTAAACTGTTCACCGCCTATTATGGCTAGTTATTGATAATATTGTTTACTTATTTGCTTACATGAATAATTACTTATATATAAACTTACTCTCCGCCTAAGTGGCTGGTTATTCTTACAATTGATTATTTCTCTGTATTATTTGTTTACCTAATCTGTGAATCTGTTTATCAGAGGCTGACGTAGCAGCTTCTATTTGGTTAGCTTCAGGGACCTAGGTAAGACCTCTTAGATACGTAAATCCCGAGGGTAGGGTGGTTGTAGAGGCGAAAGGGAGAAGAGTGAAGCCTAATAGAAGGTTGTAGAAGTCACCACAAGGTTAGTAACAAAAAATACAATATGAAATTCTCGATAATAAGAATAATTTAGTTATTTTGAGCAATGAGTGGGTTGTCTAGAAGTAGTTCTTCTAGTAGCATTAGGTCTATAATATCTTCAATATCTAACATAGTAGATGATGAATATTTTGAATTTATAGATGATCAAGTAGATCATAAATATTTTGAATAGCCATCAGATAATCAGAATGATCATTTCGAATACCTTTCAGATGATCAAGAAAATCATTCTGAAGACCTTAATCAAGTAAATGATAGGGTATGGAACATACCCAATAAAAATAAGAATTCTAATTCTAAATTATCCTTTAAGATTCAAATAGAGCAAGAATTAAAAAATTTAAAAATTAAAGGTCTAGAACCTAAAGGAATAAGTTTCTAAGAAACTCAGACAAACCTTAATAATAAACAATCTAATAAAATTAATTACCAATCTTTTAATTCTAAAGTTAGGGAGTATAACCAGTCTAGTACCCCTAAGAGTTCCTTTTCTGGATTATCTATTAATAATGATCAAGATTTTAGGATTAAAGAATCAAAACAAAAATTAAAAGATTATAAAAATTTAAATCCAAATATTCTGCAGCAAGAATACAAACTAGATTGGGCAAGTCTAAATAAACACAATGATGACCCAACCAATCTTATTAGACGTAATAGGTTCAAAGATTCGTATAATATGGATCAAAGAAAAACCATACTTGCTGAATGGAAGACATTCATGCAAAAATATAAAGTTAACATATTTTTCCTTGATTATATCGAAGATATTTATGAGAAAACTATTAAAATAATTCTCAAATTTAAATGGGTCAATGAAGACTCCAGTGTGGTAACTGTCAGTCGTCCACCATCTGAAAAAATCCTAATTAATCATAAAACTTCTCAACCTAATAAAGATTTCATTAAACATTTCCAACCTCATTATGAGAAAACTCCTGATGAAGAAATACTTAGAAGGTTAAAATCTTTAAGAAACAATGTCTCAGAATCAGATAACCATAGGTTAGAATCAACCTATGAGCCATCCATAATTCATAATTCTTCAAAACATAAAATTAAACAATCTTGTAGGTCAGAATCCTATGAACCTTCAAATAGTATTGAGGAACAATCCAAAAATTTAGAAATTAAATCTGTCAATATTAGTGATCACGACAGTATCTTTGAATTAGAAATTCATAGGTTAGAACCCACCTATGAATATTCCATAATTAATGAATCTTCAAATATTAAAGAAACATTAAAGAATTTAAAAACTAATGAATCATCTTATTCTGGTATGATTGATAATCAAAATAATTGTTCAGAATTTGAAAACCTTACTAATAATAAACTTCAAGAATTAGACGATAGTGGTTCAAATTTAGAAAATCATAGGCTAGAATCAACCCATGAATCTTTCACAATTAATGAATATTCAAACGTTAACAAAGTTGAAGAAACATTAAAATGTTTTGAAACTAAAAAATCATCCTATGAGGACATTAACCATAGAAATTCTTTAATCACTATTTCTCCTTTCAAGATTTCAAAGGAAGAATAATCAAATAAAGAATTAGTTGAACAACTCAATTACACCAATCAAAGTCTAATTACAATAGGTAAGCAATTAGAAAAAATTAAAAATAAAGTTGATGATAAACCTGAATCTAGTGAATCTCTAGAAGAAAGATCGTTAATAAATCTTTCGGACAAAACCACTCCAAATATGGTTCCCCTCAATAGACAGATTGATAAATTACTTCATGAATTAAAACTAATAAATCAAGATAATATTTTAGATCCAGATAGCCATAGGTCAGAGTCCACCTATGATTCGTCTACAATGAGTGAATCTTCAAACATTAATAATATTGAAGAATCAATTAAAAATTTAGAATCATCTAAAATTAAATCTGAAAAGATTATTAATAATATACCTCATGAATTAAAGGTAATTAATCAACACAAAAATTTAGATTTAGAAAATCATAGGTCAGAATCCACCTATGAATCATCCACGATAAGTGAATCTTCAAACATTCATAATATTGAAGAATCACATAGAAATTTAGAAATTAATAAATTAGAAAGGAAATGGCCTAAAAAGCCTATTCCTCTTGATATTCAAATTTCTAAAAATTCTTTAGTTAACCAATTTTCTGTTTCTACAGATAAATTACACGAATGGAATATTGATGGACTTTCTGAGTAGGAAGTTCTCAATAAATTTCAACACATGACAATGATAGCTAACAGCTACATTACCACACACAATTTACTTCACAATGAGGTAATCAATCTTTTAGTCACAGGATTCACAGGAATGCTACGTTCCTGGTTGGAAAATTATCTCACAAAAGAATCCAAAAAGCACATCCTTTTAGCAATAAAGATTAATGCTGAAGGAACACTAAATATTGAAGAAAATCTGAAAACAATACCTAGTGCCACCAATACACTTCTCTACACGATAGTTAAATACTTCATTGGAATGTCGAGTAATATTACTTCACATATCCATAATCAATATACCAAACTTTGGTGTCCAACCCAAAGTAAAATCCATTGGTATAAAAATATATTTTTGTCCAAAATAATGACAAGGGATGATAACAATCAACCCTCTTTGAAAGAAAAAATTATTAATAAATTACCCATTTTATACACACACAAAATAAGAAAAATGCTTAGTAATAACCTAGGAAACATAGACTATGATAGTCTTACCTATGGTACGATTATTACTACAATACAAAAGGAAGATTTTGAAATATGCACTAATATGAAAAATAAAGCTATAGAATATAAATTAGGCAATTCTTGTGAGCAATATGGTTTACCCCCTATTAAGAAAAGTTCACATTCAAACCCTAGAAGGCCTCACAAGCCTGATAGGAGAAAGTACCATAAGAATAAGCATAAGATTTTTAACCAACATTTTTCAAAGAATAAAAATTTTGACAAACGTTTCTCCAAGAATAAAATTTATTCTAGAAGAAAACACAATAAATATTCTTTTGATAAAAATAAACTTAAGTATTCTAAATATGGCCAAAATGGTCATTCCTCTAAAACTTGTCAAGTTAAAGACAAAAACAATCAATTAAAAATCTCTAATAAAGAAAAACAAGAATTGTTTAGAATCACAGAGTTCATAGAAAACTATGAAAGTGATAGTGATGATTTAGGAGAATTTGAATACCCTGAGTCCTCAAAATCTAGCTCTTATGACAATAATTCTCCTAACATCTCTATGGGGTGTAAGGATAGTTGTCAAAAATTTAATGTTCTAAATAAAGAACAAGAAGAAAATCTCTTGTTGGATTTAAATAGCAAAATTAAAAATCCAGAATTCCTAGAAAGACTTAGGAGAGTAATTTTAAAAGAAAATACTAAGTCTAAAGTCTTTCACAAACCCTTAAAAAATTCAATATGGGTAAAGGAAAGAAAGAAGAAGTTATCCTACATAAACTTCAGAAAGAAATTAAAAATATTAAAATTAAATCTTTTAATAAAGAGTTTAATTAAAATTCATGAATCTTGTAAACTAGGAGAACCTAGTAGATTCTCAATTTCAATTAATAAGGTTGAAGAACCTATTATCAACAATCAAAATAATGATAATTTTATCCAAACACTTAATTATATCAAAATCAAGAAATGGTATATAATGGTCAGAATAATAATTCAAGATTCTGATTTCACAACAATGACTCTTGTTGATTCAGGAGTAGATTTGAATTGTATGCAGAAAGGACTAGCTCCTCCCAAGTACTTGAAGAATACAAAAGCATCTTTGTCTTCTGCCAATGGTACACACATATATATCAAATATGAAATACACAAAGTTCATAATTGTCAAGACAATGTATGTTTTAAAACATCGTTAGTCTTAGTAAAAAATATGATTGATAAAATAATTTTAGATTTACCATTCATTTCTTTGTTGTGTCCTTTTATAATAGAGTATGATGGTAATTACTTATCCTATGGATGAACCTATTAAATTAAAATTTGTTTCTTTTTCTGCTTTTAAATCTAAAAGGATTGAGGAACATCTTCAAGATACTGTTCTTCAAGAACGAATCCTTAAACAAAGAATTCTTTGTTTAGTAATCAATTACAAGCCTCTTAACAATGTTTTAGAATGGATAAAATATCCAATAAACAAAAGGGACTTAATCAACAGATTTAGAGAAGCTGTTGCATTCTCTAAGTTTGACATAAAATCTGAATTTTAGAAAATCCAGATAAATAAGATTGATAAATACAAAATTATATTTGTTCATTATAAATGGAAAATAATACTATTTGACCTTAAATTTGCTCCAAGTAAATTTCAGAATATAATGATAGAATTCTTTAATCAATTTTTAATTGATTGCATTCTTAGTAAACAATACTGGTTGAATTTCTTGATTGTTTACATTAATAACATTTCCTTTAAATATGACAAACAACACTGGAAATACTTTGAATTATTTTCCAAGATAATAAAACAAAACATTTTAGTCATCTTTGCAAAAAGAATCAAAATATTTCAATCAAAAAATAGAATTCTAAAATTTGAAATTTATCTCATACAATTTGCCTTATTAAATCAAAAATTTATTTTAATTAATTATGAATCTGTAAAATATGTTTCGAGATTCCTCCCAAACAAATTTTTGCCAGGTAACAATCTATTTATAGCAATTTTGATTTCAATATTTAATTTATACAATGTATTAATAATCAAATTCATGACTCCCTTACTTGTAATCTTTTGCAGGAAATCATACCAAGATTCTGCAATAGAGCAATTTGAGAAACTTGGCCTACTAGAATATGGGAAGGTAAATGTGAGAATATTTAATCAAAATTATTTTAAAATCAAGAAGCTCAATGACAAGATAATAGCTTTTTGTCCAAAACTTCCATCCATTAATTATGGTCATAATGGATTTGAATATCCAAAAAATGACTGGATTGATGAATTGGATGAAATTTTAGAACATGTTGAGTTGAAGTATGACTTCAATACAACATTAATTCAATGGTATAAGAAAAGTATGAAAATAGGTTTTTGCAAAAATAATGAAATCTGTTATAATGAAATTTTAACTAAAAATCTAGTGAGACAAGTAAATTCTGAAATTGAATTTTCAAATAAGACAATAAAAGATTTTTTGGTACTAAAAGAAATTTTCTTCATCATGCCTAATGAATTTCAAAACTGTCATAAGCATGCTGTGAAATTCTTGATAAAAGGAATCAATATCACTTTCTCAAGATATGTGATAAATGTTTCAAAAATAGAAGAGTCTTCGACTCAACAATTGGCCCTTAAGGCCCAAATGAAAGAGGAGTCTTCTACTCCTAACCAAGCCCAATAAAAAATGCTTGGATCCAAAAGACTCAATCACCAATCAACCAACCATTTTGACACATTCTCAATATCCTTCGATGACCAATTAATTTCAAAATACAAGAATTCATCATTTGATTTCCAAAAAATGGCCAGTAAAAATCTCTTTCATATTGAGCCTCTATTTTCTCATTTGAAGGATCCTAGCCAAATTGCCAAAACCCATTTCATTCCTAAATTCCACTATGTCCCTGGACTTGATAACAAAACCCTTAGTTTCTACAAAGACATCATCTTAGAAACAGAATCCATAAAAATTAGCCCAATCAAATATCCTGAAGAAAAAATCATTTACTATTCTTTCTTTATCCTCAGAATCATAACTATGGAGGATTGGAGAATCCATCCTTCAAATTTCAAAACAATTTTAAACAAAAAATAATATAATTATTTTGACTATATTGATGCATGGCACAATATTTTCTTGCATCAGAATAGTGATTTCTCTCATTTTTTATTTTTAAATTTTGACAATAATTGCAAAATTGATCTCCCAAGATGGTTTTTAAAATTGTGGTCCATTCATGGTCTTGCCTTAGAACGTTTTCCAATTGAGTTACAACAATGGTTCAAAATATTCTTAAAGGTTTACAAGCCCTCACCAATTGAGGTTTTATTTCCCCAAATACTTTGTTTTTCAATAAAATATAAAATACCTTGGATTTTGAAATGGCAATACTCGATTGAGAAAGGAATTTTCACTAGAGAGTATTATGTTAAATTGTGATAAGTTGAATACCCAGAAAATTATTGCATCCATCAATTATAAATTTACAAGTATCCATCCCAATATGAGACTTGCAAATCCTTTCATCCAAGCTCCATTAAAAATTAATGAGCCCATTGACCTAGCTCCACAAATAAAAATATCTAATCCAAATTCTTTCAAACCCAAATCAAAGTCCAAATTCAAACCCTTTCCAAAGGATAAGTCAAGGGACACAACTCCAAACTCTAAATTAAAGAAAAAATTACTCCGAGAAATACTTCTCCTTTTCGAGAAAAATACTGGATCTGACTTTGAATCACCTTCAGAATCAAGTTCCTAAACAAAAGGAATCCAGGAAAGCCACTCTTCAGCAATTGAAGGACCCATCCAATAATGATGATCTCAGTAATAATTCAGATGAAATAAATAGAGAATTTGTCTTTGAAAGACTACCAATGTTTGAATAAAGATATCTGATGAATCATGATGGCACATTGATCCAATACAATAGTCATGATGATCTCTAAGAAAAAACAATAATCAATAATCATAAACACAAGAGTCCAAAACAACAATTGTCAAGGACCAAAGTATACAGTTTCAATGACTTTCAAAAATAGCAACAATGACTTCCAAGGATGAAGGCACAAAAACTGAGATATCAATTATCAAGGGATCCAATGTGCAACAGTCTCAATGACATTTCAACCACAAGCAATCATAACAGAGTAATTATGAAGACACGAAGACCGAGATAACAATTACCGAAGGATCTTTACATTTTTGTCTTCTTCTGTAATTATTGTACTAAGTTGTCAAATAATTAGGCAACTATTCATACTTTTTACTATTCTTAGTCAAAAGTAGACAAAAGTAGAAATGTAAAATATTTTTACTTTTGTAGAATAGAATAGTTCAGGTAAGTGATGGGTTTCCGGTGAACACCACTTTCCTTAGCTATAAATAGGCAGTCTCTCCCATTTATGAAGCAGAACTCGTTTTTCAACTCTTACTATTTGAGAGCTAAAACCTGTTTTGTGAAACAAAGCTTTCTTCTTCTACTCCTCTTTTATAAATCTTTTCGTCTTTTTTCTTCAACGTAAATTAGTGAGCGGGAGCACTAGTTTATTGTTGCAAATAAACTATGTTTGTGTAAGTCTTTAATCTTACACCTCAATACAGTAACTATTTTTACTATTCATTAATATAGTATTTACTGTTTATCTTCTTGCATCTTAATACCCCCTCTTAAATACTGTTCAATTCCGCGCCTTTTGGTATCAGAGCCAAACCTGGTGGGGATAATTATTGTTCATTAACTTTTCCTACTTGAATAATCTGCTTAATTAAACTATTGGATAATTATTGTTCATTAACTATTTTTACTATTCATTAATATAGTTTTTACTGTTTATCTTCTTTCATCTCAATATCCCCTCTTAAATACTGTTCAATTCCGCGCCTTTTGGTATCAGAGCCAAACCTGGTGGGGATAATTACTGTTCCTACTTCAAATATCTGCTTAATTAAACTGTTCACCGCCTATTATGGCTGGTTATTGACAATATTGTTTATTTATTTACTGACATGAATAATTGCTTATATATAATCTTACTCTCCGCCCAAGTGGCTGGTTATTCTTACAATTGATTATTTCTCTGTATTATTTGTTTACCTAATCTATGAATCTGTTTATCAGAGGCTGACGTATCAGCTTTTATTTGGTTAGCTTCAGGGACCTAGGTAAGACCTCTTAGATACGTAAATCCCAAGGGTAGGGGTGGTTGTAGAGGCGAAAGGGAGAAGAGTGAAACCTAATAGGAGGTTGTAGAAGTCACCACAAGGTTAGTAACAAACAATATAATATGAAATTCTCAATAATAAGAATAATTTAGTTAACTAAGTAATGAGTATATTATTTAGGAGTAATTCTTCTAGTAGTAATAAGTCAACAATAACCTCAATACCTGACATAATAAATGATGAACACATAGAATTAACAGATGATCAAGTAGATCATAGGGTATTGAATATACCTAAAATTCCCAATAAAAATATTTATAAATCAACATGGTCTGTTGCTTCTTTCAAGCCTCAGCATCATGTAAAAACAATTGAAAAAATATATGCTCTTGGAAAAGAGCATGAAACATGTCAATTACTTTCCTCTGATGCAATAAAGCATCATATTCAAGAAGGATATAATTTCCTTCATTTTGGTTTAGTACAGATTGGAGTAAAACTACTCACAAGAAGAGGCCTAAATACCTCTGTCTTATTAGCCTTGCGAGATGCGAGATTTATAAATTTTAATGATAGTATATTAGGTTTAATTGAATCTTCACTTTATAATGGTCCAATTCATTTTGATTGTTTTCCTGATCTATCTGTCAGTTTAGCAGATCCTCATATTTTAAAATCATTAACTTTAAATATTAAAACTAGTGGTTACCAAGTCCTAGAAGATACCCAGCCTCTAGCTTTAATTTTTAGAATACATTACAAAGTAACCAAAACTAATATGAACTTCCAAGCCATCAATAGGAGTCCAAAGAATCAAACCCTATTAATACAATCTAGTCAAAGTAATGCAAATATTAGAGTTCCTAAAACAATTAGGTGGACTGAAATTAATTTACCAACAGATTGGCTTTTAACTAATGAAAGTCAACCGACCCAAATTCAAAGACCAATTGAAGATGTAGATTACATCCAGCAGTACATGGATGGTACTGTAAAAATTAACTTTCAATCATCTTCTAATCCACAAATTAGGGAATATAGCCAGTCTAGTACCCCTAGAAATTCCTTCTCTGAATCATCCGTTGTTAATAATCAAAGTTTTAGGATTCAACACTTAGAACAAGAATTAAAAAAATTACAAATTAAGAATTTAAAACTTAAAGGCATAGCCACAAATTCTCAAGTTAGTTAGCCAGTCTTTGATAATAAGTCTGAACAATCTGATGAAACTGAAGCACCCACTGGATCAGATTTCCAAGGAAGCCTTAATTCTGTCAATCCTCAACTCTTAGTTCTCAACATAGGAACCTTGAGCCAAGAGTATAATCCAGATTGGGAAGGTCTAGCCCAACACAATAATGACTCAAATAATCTAGACAGACGTAATAGGTTCAGAGATTCGTATGATATGAATCAAAGAAAAGTCATACTTGCTGAATGGAATGCATTCATGCAAGAATTTAAAATTGATATATTTTTCCTAGATTATTTTGAAGATATTTACGAAAGAAATGTCAAGGTAATTTCAAAGTATAAATGGATTAAGGAAGACTCTAGTGTGGTTTCTACTAGTCATCCTCCTCCTGAAAAGATTATGATTAATCATGAAAATTCTTTAATCACTGCTTCTCCTTTCAAAATTGCAAAGAAAGAAGAACTAAACAAAAAGGTAGTTGAACAACTCAACTATACTAACCAGAGTCTAATTACAATAGGAAAACAGTTAGACAAAATTGAAACTAAGGTTGATGTTCTCAATGAACCTAAGCCTAGTGAAACCCTGAAAGAAAAACCCTTAATAAATCTTTCGGACAAAACCACTTTAAAGACTATTCCAATTAATAAAAAAATTGATAAAATGATTCAGGATTTAAAAAATAAATCTACTGAGTCATCTTCCTCTGTTAAGGTTGTTAACCAAGACAATAGTTTAGATTCTAAGTCTGAAACAATTGACAAAATATTTCAAGAATCATAAGTAATTAACCAAGATGATAATACTGACTCAGATAGTCATAGGTCATAATCAACTTATGAATCATCTGCAATAGATGAATTTTCAAATATTAACAATATTGAAAGAACATTTAAAAATTTAGAAATTAATAAATTAGAAAGAAAATGGCATAAGAAGCCCATGCCTCCTGATATTCAAATTACTGAATTATCTCTTGTTAATCAATTTTCTGTTTCTGCAGAAAAGTTATAGGAGTTGAATATTGATGGTCTTTCTGAACAGAAAGTCCTCAATAGATTACAACACATGGCAATGGTAGCCAATAGCTACATTACCTCTCACGGGTTACTTCATGAAGAAGTAATAAATCTTCAAGTTACAGGATTCACAGGAATGCTTCATTCCTGGTGGGAAAAATATCTCACATATGAATCCAAAGTTGCCATCCTCTCAGCAGTTAAGATTGATGCTGAAGGAAACCCAATTATTGGAGAAAATCAGGAAACAATACCTGATGGTATAAATACGCTCCTTTATACAATAATTGAACATTTCATTGGTACGCCAAGTAATATTACTTCGCGTATACATGATCAATTAACAAATCTTAGGTGTCCAACATTAAGTGGTTTTAATTGGTATAAGAATATATTCTTATCCAGAGTAATGTCAAGGGAAGATAGTAATCAACCCTTTTGGAAAAAAAAATTCATAAATGGATTACCCAATCTTTTTGCCCATAAGATAAGGACAGTCCTTAGTAATGACCTAGGTAATATAGACTATGATAGTCTAACCTATGGAACCATAATTACTATAATACAAAAGGAAGGATTAAAGATGTGTGTTGATATGAAAATCAACAAACAAATTAAAAAAGAAAGTAAAACTGCTAAATATGAGTTAGGTAATTTTTGTGAGCAATACGGTTTACCCTCTATTGCTCCTTCTCAAAAGAATAGAAAACATTCTCATTTAAATCCTAGAAGGTCTCATAAGCCCTATAGGAAAAATTACCACGAACATAAGAATAAAAATTCTGATCAAAACTTTTCTAAGAATAAAAACTTTTCTAGGAATAAAAATTATTCAAGAAAAAGGTTTAATAAAAAATTTGATAAGACTAATATTACGTGTTTCAAATGTGGTCAGAAAGGTCACCTTTCAAATACTTGTCAAGTCAAGAATAAAATTAATCAATTAAAAATTTCTGAAGAAGATAAACAGGAATTGTTTAGAATCTTAGAAACAATAGATTATTATGACAGTAATAGTGAAGATTTAGGAGAATATGAAACCCCTGAATCCTCTGAAACTGAATCCTCAAGTTCTGACAGTGATTCTTCTAACATCACTATGGGGTGTAGGGATAGTTGTTGTCAAAAAATCAATGTCCTAAATAAAAATGAAGAACAAGAAACCCTCTTGTTAGATTTAATTTGCAAAATTGAAAATCCTGAATTAAAACAAGAATACCTTGAAAGACTTAAGAAAATAGTTTTAAAGAAAGAAAGTACAAAATCTAATAATAATAATACTGCAAGTCTTTCACAGACCCTTGAAAAATTCAATAAAATAAAAGGGAAAGAAAAGGAAGTAACCCTACAGGAACTTCAAAAAGAAATTAAAGATATTAAAATTGAAATAAGAGATTTGAAGAATTCAAACAATGAAATAAAAGAAGAATTAAATCTTTTAAAAATAGAAAATCTAATTAACAAACAAGAATTGTGTAAACCTAGTAAATTACTAATCTCGGATAATGAGGGTGAAAAACCCATAAACTATCAAGAAGGTGATGAGCATTTCATCCAAATCCTCAATCATATAAAAATAAAAAAATGGCATATAATGGTTAGAATAATCATTCAAGATTTTGATTTTACCACAATGGCTCTTGTAGATTCAGGAGCAAATTTAAATTGTATGCAGGAAGGACTAGTTCCTTCAAAGTACTTTAAGAAGACAAAAGAGTCTTTGTCTTCTGCCAATGGTATCCGAATGCATATTAATTATGAAATCCCCAAAGTTCATATTTTCCAAAATAATATATGTTTTAAAACATCATTTGTCTTAGTAAAAAATATGACGGATAAAATAATTTTAGGTTTACCATTCATCTCTTTGTTATATCCTTTCACAATACAGTAACTGTTTTTACTATTCATTAATATAGTTTTTACTGTTTATCTTCTTGCATCTTAATGCCCCCTCTTAAATACCGTTCAATTCCGCGCTTTTTGGTATATATATATATATATATATTACGCATATATGAAATTAGATATTATCGTGTTGACATCTCAACGCCAAATGTCATACCAACTTATGCCATTTGTCTAAATTTTATTGTTTATGAATGTTGGAAAATTATAAGAAATTTATAGTTTTCAGAACTTCAATATGAATAATTCTAGGTAGTTAAATAATTGATCAAGTTTTAAGTAATCAAATGATTTGCCAATCACTTATGGGTCGATGTTTTATGATTATAAAATGATTTGATAATTAAACTATGAATGATTGTCACATCACTTGATCAATTAAAACTTCATCAATTACTTAATCAATGTAGAATTACCCTTCCAATATCATCTTTTCAAAAAACTAAATAGTTCTATATTTAATAAACATTATATAGGTATAATCGGAATCATTTTCAACCAATTAACCAAAACTGACCGTTAAATTAACACCTAAAGCTTAGTTGACAATTTCATTTCGTTTCAACCGAAATGGCCAAAACATTTTGGTTCCAGCGAGGATTCAAAATGAAATAGGGGATTGTAATTTTTAGCTCAGAATTTCGGTCTGCTTCGGCCGAATTTTGGTCTGCTTCAGCCGAAATGCTCCTATGAATTTATGTTATTTTAATTGAATTTATTCTCAACATGTTTATTTTGCAGAGTTATGGTAGGATCAGTTTGGTGGAGATACTTCTGAATTATAAAGTTTAATGAGGATGATGATGATGAAACTCAAGTAAATTAATTGTGGTGTTGAATATTTGTGTGTTTCATGATGATAATGCTATTTAATATGATATTTTTGTTGAATTTTAATGTCACTAATATGATATGTTGAATTTTAATGGTAATTACATATTATTGGCATGATATAATCTATTGATTCAATTTTTTTCTTAGTTATATTATATATAATAAATTTTATAACATTATTTTAGAAAACCAAAATATTTTCTGAAATGATACACCGAAACAACTGAAATATCCAAAACGTTTCATTTTTTCAGAAACATGAAACAGACACCGAAACGGAATTCACTACTATGCTCTAAAGTAATTCTTTTTTGTCTTGCCATTTTCGTTTGCTTTTCCATTTTGATTGTTTGATTACCATAATTAATTTCACATTGCCACTTTTCAATATCCCACCTCCTCTAAATTCTCTTCACTTGTATTTACTCGCCGACGATCGTTTTTCATTTACCGCATTGACTAATTCAACATTGCAACTACATTCTAATAATCCCAAATATTCTTCTTTAGTTTTTGCTTTCACGAAATTTTATTCAGCTTATAGGAAAGAAGTATGAAAATATGTTTTAATTGTTTGGCTATTGCGATATGCAGAAGAAATTTGTTTTACGATTTACATTTGACACTTTTTCCCCTTCAGTTTTTTCTTTACTTTTTTATTCTCTTTATCTAGCTTCCCCTAATTCCAATGAATCCAAACATAACAAATCTTCTTTTCTCTTTAGATTTTTTATTGTTTTTCAAATTTTATTATTGACGATTATATAAGTTTTATTTTCAGGTTGAAAACTAAAGGTCGATTGCAACTTTTAAAGAGATATCTCCTTCAATTTTAAATTTCAGTTTTTCTCATACTTTAAATTCATAAAATAATAATTAATTTATCATGTTAGGAAATTCTTGTGATTAGACTATTCAAGCACACTTATTTAAAATTATTGATTATATACGATTATTTTTTTTATAAATGTTTTGCTTCTGTTTATTTTACTTTCAACGTGAATTATTACTTTTCTCCCTCATCTTTTACGTTTTTCTAAAACAAAATCAAGAATTAGGAGTTTTGACAAGCCTAAGAGGAATTATATTAATCCATCAATATATATATATATACACATAATTACTTATTATCAGACGTGTTTATGGAATTTAACTATTTTCTAACTATATTATTTTATTGTGGAAACTATTTTTTTCCATTCATAAACATATCCAAGTTTATAGTATTGTATATTACATGTTTTGTAAATATTGGGTAAATTGGTAGGTGTTGAATCCAATATAGATGTTACTATGTATACTTTTGTGTCATATGTGTAATGGATTTTTTTAGTATGAAAAATCATCTACGAACGAATAATAAAGATAATAATTTAGAGAGATGAGAGAATTTACGTGAAAAACTTTTAAAGGAAAAAAAATCACGGGAAGACTTTTGATATTCTCTTGTACTTCGTGTAGGTATGTGTCTCCTAAGTTGTTACATATGCCTCTTGTAAAGGTTTTTCCTCTACGTTAGAAGACTTTTGACAGTAATGAGAGAGAAGAGAGAAAAGACAACGTACTTTGTAAAAATTTGCTTGGATCGTTCTCTACCCATTCGTTGAACTTGTATTTATATGTTTTTACAAAATATGAAAAAATCAACATGACCACTTCCTCCTACTTTTGGGAGGCATGGCTACCTTCCCCCTACTTTTGGGAGGCGTGGCCACCCTTCCCTTACTGTTGGACGCATGGCCACCCATTTTGGGATTACTACCATGTTTGCGGGATTTTCCCAAGCGTGGCCCCATGTCTTGCTTGTTTTTTTTAACTACTGCTTTGACTGTATTTCTTTATAACTGTCGAATTGATCATAATCGTTTGATCCCGTCTACGGTTCTGATCCTCTTATCTTTGATGAAGTATTCGGTCTAGATCTTGTCACGTATCATGTGAGATTTTAACTACTCATTGGCCCCCATTACACTTAACGAAATTTTATTCGTTGAGGTGTAATGATTTTTCTTTTCCTATTTAGACGTTATGTCTGCCCATTTTTGTTCTCACGTGCTTCTTGAAGACATGCGATGTAGTTTTTTAGGTAACTTTTCGATTGTTTTCTTCCAGTGGTGGTTTCTCATTTGCTTTGTTACATTATTTTGTTCTTGTTTACAAATGCTTTGCGGTTCTCAAGCAACTTTTTTTATCGATTTGTGCCGATGATTATTACTTCTCCTTCATTTGTTGTTATGTCTTTCCGCTCCTTTCACAACAAGCTGATTGATATGGAGTTTTTTCAAGTTCTTCACTACGGGCTCATTGATAGAGTTTTTCCATTTTCCTCACTACGAGATCATTGATAGAGTTTTTTTTTGTTTTCTTCACTACGTGCTCATTGATAAAGTTTCTCCCATTTCTTCACTACGGGCTCATTGATATAGTTTTTCCCACATTCTTCACTACAGGCTCATTGATAGAGTTGTTTCCGTTTCTTCATTTTTCTTTTCCTTCTCTCGTAAGTTAAGATCTGTGACAAGAAATTTTGTACAAAAAGAATAACATAATAATTTATTGAAGTGAATCAGGAATGAGTGTACCATTTCATAATTTCATCACAATGGTTCGAGTTTGATGCCCCACATTCATTTGTAGAATTTTTTCTTTTTCCTTGCTACGGACTCATCGATAGAGTTTCTCCCGTTTTCATATTTTTCTTTTTTCCTCGATCGCTAAGAATCCCTTTGATTGTGGAATTTTTCTTCTATTGAACTCCATTTTTGTTGTACTTCATTAAAAAAATTTAACAAGATTTGGGCATCAAAACCTGATATTGCGCCGACTTCAAGCTTTCAATGAAATCCATTCTTAAACACTTAGGAAACTTCTGATCCCAGTTCTCTTGAGAATAACAGTTTTTTCTGATTTTGAAATCTGTTCCCGAGGATAAGAATTTAATTTCCTTTAGAGGTAAGGACTTATCAACTGTTCGTTGCCAAGGACATAGGTTCAAATAAAGAACCATGACCTCGTCTTCATTCTGAGAGAAAAGACTTACAAACTGCCCGTTTTCTAATGACTTAGGTTCAAAAAAAGAATCGTGACCCCATTTTCATTCTAAGAGAATGACTTATGAACTGTTCACTCTCAATGACTTAGGTTCAAATAAAGAACCACAACCCTATTTTCTTTGCGAGAATGACTTTCGAATTGCCCACTTTCAGAAGGACTTAGGATCAAATAAAGAACTATGGCCCACATTTTCATTCTAACGACATGTTTACTAAATGGTAAAGGTAATAAATGATATAAAAATGGTAAGGGGTAAGGTAAAAGAAGGAAAGGATAACAATATTTGCCTTAATGTATTTACTAATTGTTTGTAATCGGAATATGAAATGAATTATAGTTCTTTTTAATCTATTTGCATTAATCGACAATCGGAATCAAACATGTAAAATTACATGTTTTTCCCAAGATGAACTTTTTTACCTTTTGTGATTTGTTTTTTAATATTTCTATGAATCTATTTGCTTTATTACAAACTTATGTTTGATTTTTAATTTATAAATAATTTAATTTAATTATTTAAAATAAATTCTATAATTTAATTTTTTGAATTATGAAAATTTTGAACTTTAATTATATTTTAAGTAAATAATCACAATCTAATATTACATCATCATGAAAATATATGTATCATATTGATACTTAAAATATGTCACAATATATAATAAAATATTGTCGCTATTGTAACGAGAGAAACACCGATGAAGATAGAGGAAATGTAGGGTTTGTTAGTTTAATAAAGGTAAGAGGGTGTTATTGGAATAGAAGCAAGAGAAGAATGATGGAGTGGTAAGGTCAAGTGGGCCCTACATCAAAGATGGTAAATGGCAAAGTTTATTACTACCTAGGAGAAGGTAATAGTTTAACCTAAAAATAGAAATGAGATTACTGATTTGGAGTGAGACCTATCACTCTTTTACATTACTGATTTCGGTACACAAAGTATTGAACAAAATCAGTAATCATACTATTTCCCCTCTTTCTCTTTACTGATTGGTAAACAAGCCCTAGGAGAAGGACTTACAAACTACATGTTTTCTTTTGAGATGATGACTTAGGTTCAAATAAAAAATCATGGTCTCATTTTCATTTTGAGAGAAGGTCTTACGAACTACCCGCTCCCAAGGACATAAGTACAAATAAAGAAGTATAACCTTAACTTCATTCTGAGAGTAAGACTTATAAATTTCTCCTCCCAAGGACTTATGCTCTTAGTTCATTCTGAGAGTGGGACTTACGAATTTCCTCTCCTAAGGACTTACGCCCTTAGTTCCTTATAAGAGTAGGGCTTATGACTTGACCCTCCCAAGGACTTACGCCCTTAGTTCCTTCTGAGAGTAGGACTTACGAATTACCCCTCTCAAGGACTTACGCTCTTAGTTTCTTCTGAGAGTAGGACTTACGAAGTGCCTCTCCCAAGAACTTATACACTTAGTTCATTCTGAGAGTAGGACGTACAAATTGCCCATCCCAAGGACTTACGCATTTAGTTCCTTCCGAGAGTAGGACTTACGAATTGCCCCTCCCAAGGACTTACACCCTTAGTTCATTCTGAGAATAGGACTTACGAATTTCCCCTCCTAAGGACTTACGCCCTTAGTTCCTTCTGAGAGTAGGAATTATAAATTTCCCCTCACAAGGACTTATGCCCTTAGTTCCTTCTGACAATAGGACTTACGAATTGCCCCTCTCAAGTACTTATGCCTTTAGTTCCTCCTGAGAATAGGATTTACGAATTTCCCATCCCAGGGACTTACGCCCTTAGTTACGTTGTTGAAGAAGAGAGAGAGTTGACACCAAGCATTTGTCTTCTAAACAACCTGTGCGTTATCATGCCATAAGTTTTGATTGAGAGCTCCAAATTGAATTTTGTGAAATTCTTCAAGAATTTTATTTTCATATGCTTCTGATGGTATATAATACACCGTGTATTTGGCTTCCAATTATTGCAGTATAATTTTCAAAATTATATGTTCTGTATAATCTATCTTCCGGAACATCCTTCATGAAAATTATTATAACTTTTGTTTGAGAGCTCCGAATCGAGTTTTATAAAATTATTCAAGAGGTATACATCCATATATATATTCAACGATATATACTTTTTCATATAATACTGTCTAAAATGGATACATTTTAATATTCAAATCGAAAGACATGAATAGCCTTACTTTTTTAGCAATATGTACAATAATTACAGTAACTTTTGATCGGGAGCTTCAAATTGATTTTCATAACATTTTCCATGAAGTAGATATAATATTCGTAATTTACTTGGCCCCTAGTCAATACAGTTTAATTTTTGAAATTCACAGTTTTTCATAATCTGTTTTTCTGAACGACCTTAATGAAAATTGTCATAACTTTTGTTCAAGAGCTCCAAATTATGTTCTGCAAAAAATTTCAAGAAGTAGAAATCCATATATTTGTAATGATTTATTATTGATATGTAATACTATCTAAATTGATATAGTTTAGAAATTAAATTTAAAAAGTGTTCAAAATGTTTACTTTTCTGAACAACGCCATTGAAAACTATCATAACTTTTGATCAGGAGCTTTAAATTGATTTCTATAAAATTATCCACTAAGTAGATTTCGGTATCTTTCCATTGATATAATATTTGTTATGTAGTTGGCCCCCAGTCAATACAGTTTAATTTTCGAAATTTATGATTTTGTACAATCTATTTTTTGAATGACGTTCATGAAAATTGTCATAACTTTTTTACCAAGAGCTCCGAGTTAAGTTCTGCAAAATTATTCAAGAAGTAGATATATACATATTTATAAAGATATATAATATGATTTTTAAGTCTTTTAATAGAATTCAAAAGTTAAATTCAAAAGACGTGAATAAGTTTGCTTTCCTGTATAACTTTTGATTCGGAACTCCGTAAAATTTTTTATGTAGTTTTGCTTCCAAAGTTTTTTTTAGTTCATTTTCGTTCCAGATATCATTTCCATTTCCAAAATCATGACCGTTCCTGTTGTCATGATTTTTCCATCCTGTTGTCAAGATAATTTCATTCTCGTTGTCAAGATGATTTCGTCCACCACAAGATAATTTTGTTCCTGTTCTCAAGATAACTCCATTCCTACTGTCAAGACAATTTGGTTTCCGTTGTCGAGACAATTCCATTTCCTTATTCAAGATAATTTCATTCCCGTTGTCAAGGCAATTCTGTTCCTGTTGTCAAGGCATTTATTTTCCGTTGTCGAGACAATTTCATTTCTGTTGTCAAGACAATTCCGTTTCCGTTGACAAGGAAATTCCATTCCTGTTGTCAAGGCATGTTTTCCCATTGTCAAGACAATTTCGTTTCCATAGTCGTGACGTTTCCATTCATCAACTATGAGGGAATTTCTCTTCTTTTTTTTCTTTTTTGGCTTGAGATAAGATTAAATTCAAAATTTCAACCCAAAACTTTATTTGATTTAAAATTTAAAATAATATTATCATAACAAGTTTCAGATAAGAAATTTCAAAAATCAAAATATGATTTAGTATTTAAATCAAATAGAATGAACTCAAAACTTTGTTCATCACAAATCAAATAAATTCTCTCTTCTTTTTTTTCTTTTAGAACTGATAATGATGTGAAATATATTAGCCAATCAAATATACAAGGAACGAGTTTACCATTTTTCATTTGGTTTCCATTTTTGTACTTGTTTTCATTTCCATATCTGCTTCCAACCTGCTGCCATTTCCGAATCTTCTTTCGTTGTTAAGGGTGCATATGATTTAGTTTTTGGCATTTTGGGAGAGATTTCTCGAGTTTTTCTCACTCTAAATGAAAGTACCAAAATACAATGAATTACGTTCTGAATTTAAGTGTGTTTACTAAAAGGTAAAGGGAAAGGAAGGAAATATATTTCTCTTATCTATTTTTCTTTCATATGTTTACTTACGGAAAGAAAAATAGTGGTGATGTCTATTAAAATTTATTCCCAAGAAAATGGAACTTAATTCCACTCTCCCACCTTGAAAATTGAGAACCCTCTACGAATGAAAGATAATAATTTAGAGAGAAAAGAGAGAAGAAAGACACCATGATTTACATAGAAACCCCTTAAAGGAAAGAAAAACCACGGGAAGACTTTTGATATTCTCTTGTATTGCATGTAGGTATGTGTCTCCTAAGCTGTTACATATGCCTCTTATAAAGGATTTTTCCGCTACATTAGAAGAATTTTGACAGTAATGAGAGAGAAGAGAGAGAAGAGAGAGAAGACAATGCACTTATTTATAGGTTTTTACAAAATATGAAAAAATCAACATGGCCACCTTCCCCTACTTTTGGGAGGCACGGTCACCCTTCCCCTACTGTTAGAGGTATGGCCATATTTTTTGGGATTACTATCATGTTAGCGGGATTTTCCCAAGCGTGGCCCATTCTTACTTGTTTCTTTTAACTACTGTGCAGACTGTATCTCCTTATAACTGCCAAATTGATCATAATCATTTGATCACTTCTACAGTTCTTATCCTCTTATCTTTGATGGAATCTTCGGTCTAGATCTTACCGCGTGTCATGTGAGATTTTGGCAGCTCAATATGTTACGTAAAAATTAGTTTCTTCTTTTGATTTATTAATTAAGAGACTTAAAATTTATAGATTTATTTTTCTACAACCTCGTACAGAGCACGGGCTTACCACTAGTTATTCCCCAAAATGGGGTTATACATAAAGGGAAATATTCCCTACTTTGTGGTTTCGCAGGAAAAGGAAAATTGTTATGCTTCACTGATACTGTAATGCTGCTATAGTTAAAAAAATTGAATTGGTTTATTTAATTCAATTCAATTAAGGTGAATTTTGGTTCAATTAAATTCAAATTTTGGTATTTTTATTTCATTAGGATGCTTGATATTATAAAATAAATTTGGTTGAAACAATATGTTACTAAAACAACCACTCTTGTGTGGATTAATTTTTTTGAATATTAAGATAGTTTTGTGAATGTAATTCATGCGGATATTAACTGTCCTAAAAGAAGGTCAATATTTGGATGAATTTCATGCACACTTGTGGTGATAAACATGTGGCAATTATAAGGTGTTCCATATGAATAATAAGTCGATCTAAAAATATAGTTATTTTTTTATGAGATTTATTGTCAGTGTTTGATTACTACACCAAGAGGCACACCATTCTTTGAATTAATTGACGTTTAAAATGGATTTGTATGTGAACATGATGTTTTGTTTGTTTCGTTATTTATGGAGTTAATGCATTTGCTTCTACCATATCTATAAATACTATGTCCATCCACATGCTAAATGGAACTATCTTCATGGATTGGAACGAGAACGTCATCATCATCATTCTCGACTGGATGGATCTACACCTTGTGCTAAGAATTGAAGGACCTGTTGATCTTCTAGACAAAAGTTCCACTAAGGCCAAACAAGACTTTGGGAGGTGAGATCCTTTAAATTACATGACTCTCATAATAATAAAGCATGAAATTCTGAAAGCATTCAGGGGCGCTGTGTCTGAAAAGGTTACTACAGCTAAGGGGTTCATCAAGGAAATTGAAAAATGTTTTGCAACAAATGATAAGGCTAAAACAAATATGCTTTTGGTGAACTCGATTTCCATGTGTTATAAAAGAAAAGGAAATATAAGAGAGTACATCATGGAGATGTCTCATCTTGCTTCAAAACTTAAGACATTAAAGTTAGAGATGTTTGGGGGTTTGCTTGTGCATTTAGTTTTGATTTCACTTCCTACACAATTCAGTCAACTTCAGGTCAGTTATAACTGCCAAGAGGACAATTTGTCTCAAGAATGAGCTCATTTATCATTTCATACAAGAGGAAGAAAGGTTGAAGTAAGAAAATATTGAAAGCACTCAATTGGCAAGTACCTTTAAGGACATGAATAAGAAAAGAAGAAAGGATGAGAAAGCTCCAAATGGTCCAACTCAAAATAAAAAACAAAGAAACAAGATGAAGAATTCAACTGTTACTTTTGTAAAAATACTAGACATATGAAAATGTGTTGTAACAAATATCACGTTTGGCATGCAAAGAAATGTAAACTTCTCACTCTAGTTTTTTCTTAGGTTAATTTAGCTTCAGTGTCAAGACACACTTGATGGATGGATTTTGGTGCGACTACTCGCATTAGTGTGAATCTTGAAATGAATCATAAGTCCATTGAGGAAGGACGCGACCCTGTGATTTATCCTCTAATTGTTGAGGGAGAGTCTTGGATGATTGTTCTTTTAGGTTTATTTATCTTAATTGAATGATTTGACTCTACGAATGATTGAGAGTCAGAATCAGTATTGTCTTCTAAGAGGAGAAGCATTTTTTGAATTAATATGTGCTTCAATTTGGATTTAGGCATTGTGGCCTTTGATTTTTCCTTTGGAGAGGGTTTGGATCCTTTGAATGATTGTGAGTTGGATGATTTGGTTTGTGGGACTGATATGGAATTAGTTTGGTGGGCTCATTAATTTTTAATGGAGCCTGCGTAAAAGGGTTTTCCAATTTTAGGCTAGGATGGACATTTGCAAATTCATTGTTGATGGAGGCAATTATTCTTTAGGTATTAAATTTATCCCACCATTTAACATAGTATTATCGGGTGAGAATTTCTCATTCGATTGAATACTGTCATTTTAGGATCCATGAAATTTTGTATTTATTTATAAAATAAAGTATTTGTGGAAAAGAAACCTCAATTGGTGAGGGTTTGTATAATTTTAAAAAATAAATTAAAATTTTGCTAAAGATCAATTGGAAATAATTCAAAGACAAGTTCATGGATTGACCACCATCTTAAAAACCACTTTGGAAAATTAACTTTGAAATTTTTATCAAAATTTAAAAATCAGGAGTGGGAAAATTCACTATTTTGATGAAAGAAAGTCATTTTTTTATGCATCAATGTAATCAAATAAAGGGTCGAGCAAGATCTATGAGATTTTCTCCTTCTAATAATATTCTTATTGAGAAGTTCTATAATTTCATTCTTACAGAACTCAAGCATTTCAGAATTCATCTGAATTGGCATTGCCTTTGTTGGGATATTCTTCTCATCAAATCCCTTAATGTTAGGCAGACTAACAGTATGGTGCTTCCAATTCCAGAAAGCATTGGGAATGTCAACGCATAATTCTATTCAAAGATTTTAATTTGTTTTTGAAGAACATGATTTTGAAGTTGTTCTTCAATTCTTTTATATTTTAATTTGTCTTGTAAAAAGTATAATTGTTTTTCTTTATAAGAAATTACTTTAAAATAGAATTTTGTTTTAAAGCTTTTAAATTTTCATTGTGAGAAAAAGAAAGAAATTTGAATTTAACAGATTTATCCATGGGATAAGTAATTATCTCATCGTGCTCTGTTGTAAAAGAATACGACAGAGAAATGAATGGTTAACCTAAAATAATTCCATCTGTCATATGTTTCACTAAGACAAATGATGTTTTGAAACATACATTGTCTTGGAAAATATGAACTTTGGAGATTTCATGATTAATATACATTCTAGTACTGTTAGCAGATGACAAAGATTCTCTCGTCTTCTTGAAGTACTTGGTAGAAATGAGTCTTTCATGCATACAATTCAAATCAGCTACTGAATAAATTAGAGCCATTGAAGTAAATTCAAAACCTTGAGTTTTTATTTTGAAAATTAAGTGCCATTTTTTTATTTTAATGCGAATAAGGATTTTGATGAAATTATCATATCTTGATTGTTGATAATAGGTTGTTCAACCTCATCATCAGGAATTGGGGATTCACTAGATTCTCCTTATTCATGATTTTTAATTAAATTTTCTATTTTTAAAAGATTCAATTCTTTTATTATTTTTGTGTTTGATTATTTTAATTATTTTATTTCAAATTTAATATTTTTTATTTCCTTTCGAATTTCCTGTAAAGTAACTTCTTTTTTCTTTTTTTATTTTGTTGAATTTTTCAAGCTTTTATGAAAGGCTTGCAGTATTATTATTATTAGACTTAGTATTTTCTTTTTTTAGAATTACTTTCTTAAGTCTTTCAAGATATTCTTGTTTTAATTTTGGATTTGCAATTTTACTAATTAAATCTAACAAGAGATTTTCTTATTCTTTATTTTTATTTAAAATATTATTTTTTGACAACATTTATCTCTATATCTCATAGAGATGTTAGGAGAATAATTGTCGGAACTTGAAGAGTTGGAATCATAGGATTTGAGGGATTCAAATTCTCCTAAATCTTTATTTCTACTTTCATAGTAATCTATTATTTCTAAGATTCTAAACATTTCTTGTCTATCTTCTTTAGAGATTTTTAATTGATTAGTTTTATTTTTTACTTGGCAAGTATTATAAAAATGATCATTTTGGTCATATTTAAAACGCTTAATTTTACTCTTAACAATAAATTTTTTATTGAATTTTATTCTAGAATAATTTTTATTCTTATAGAAGTACTTGTCAAATTTTTATTTTTAGAAAAGTATTTTCAAAATTTTTATTTTTGTGGTATTCTCTTATAAGGTTTGTAGACTCTTTTAGGATTTAAATGAGAATTTTTCCTATTCTTTTGAGAAGGAGCAACAACAGATAAACCATATTGCTCACAGAAATTGTCTAATTCATATTAGGCAGTTTTATTCTCTTTTTTAATTTGTTTACTGATTTCATGTCTATGCATATTTTTAGACGTTCCTTTTATATTGTAGTAATTATTGTACTGTAGGTAAGGCTATTATAGTCTATATTTCCTAGGTCATTACTAAAGACTGTCCTAATTTTATGGGCGAACAAATTGGATAAGCCATTAATGAATTTTTCTTTCTAAAAGGGTTAATTTCTATCATCCCTTGTCATTATGGACAAAAATATATTTTTGTTCCAGTCAAAATCACTTAAGCTTGGACACCTAAGATTGGTCAATTGATCATGGATACGCGAAGTAACATTACTTGGCGTTTCAACGAAATGTTCAATTATTGTGTAAATGAGTGTATTGATGGCATCAGGCATTATTATCTGATCCTCTCCAATAATTGGGGTTCCTTTAGCATCAATCATTACTGCTAAAAGAATGGTATTTTTAGATTCTTTTGTGAGATGATTTTTCCACCAGGAATGAAACATTCATGTGAATCTAGTGACTAAAAGAGATTTATTACCTCATTGTGAAGTAAATTGTGTGTGGTAATATAAATATTGACTACTATAGCCATGTGTTGTAATTTGTTGAGGACTTCCTATTCTGAAAGCCCATCAAGGAAAAACATATCAATTCTAAATTCATGCATGAACGCATTCCCAGTAAGTATAGTTTTTCTTTGATCCATGTTATATGTTTCTCTGAACCTATTGTATCTATTGGGATTGGCTGTGTCATTCATGTGTTGGGTTAAACCCTCCCAATCAATAATCTTGTTTCAGGGTACCTAAATTTAAAACTAATAGTTGAGGATTAACAGGATGAAAGGTTCCTTAGAAATCTGATTCAGTGAGGGCTTCTGCTTCGTCAAATTGTTCAGACTTATTATCAAAGATTCGATGACTGGCTTGAGAATATGCGGCTATGCTTTTAAGTCCTAAATTTTTATTTTTAAATTTTTTCATTATTGTTCTAATTGTTGAATTCTAAGATATTGATCATTATTAACAGATGATTAAGAAAAGAAATTTCTAGGGGTACTAAACTGACTACACTCCCTAATTTGAATATTATAACTAGAAGATTAAAAATTAATTTTAACAGTACCATCCACGTACTGCTAGATATAATCAACATTATTAATATGATGTTTAATTTTATTAGGAGAAATTAATTGACAAGTGTAATGCTTTTCCCAATAACATATATATATTTTTTACATGATGCTGAGGCTTGAAGGAAGCAACAGACCATGTTGATTTATAAATTTATTTACTGAAAATTTTGGATATTTTTCATACCCTACAATCTACTTGATCATCTGCTAGGTATTCAAAATGATCTTTGTTTATTATGTCAGGTATTGTATTAATTGTAGACATATTGCTATAAGAAGAATTACTTCTAAATAATCTACTCATTGCTGAAAACTAACTAAATTATTCTTATGATTAAAAATTACATATTTTATTATTATTGCCAATTGGCTATGACTTCTACAACCTTCTACCAGGTCGACTCTTCACCTCTTTGCATCTACAACCACCATACCCTCAGGATTTACGTATCTAAGAGGTCTTATTGAGGTGCCTAAAGCTAATTAAATAGAAACTGATACGTCAGATTCACATATTAGATAAATAAAGATTATAAATAAATAATCAAGCATAAAAATACATGCATAATTATTGTTCTTCACCGCCTTTATGACTGGTTCTTGTAATTATTGTTGCTTAATTGCTTGCTTGAATAATTACTTTTATTTAATCTCACTCTCCGTCCAAGTGACTGGTTATTTTTATGCTTGATTATATCTTTGTAATCTTTATTTTTCTAATCTATGAATCTGACATGCATGTTTCCATTAGGCTTGCTCAAGACACCCCCATTAAGACCTCTTAGATACGTAAATCCCGAGGGTATGATGGTTGTAGGGGAAAAGGGGAGAAGAGTCGACTTGGTAGGAGGCTGTAGAAGTCATAACAGATTTGGACTGCAAAATAAAGTATGAAATTTTCAATCATAAAAATAATTTAGTTATTGTGAGCTGTGAGTAGATTCTTCAGAAGTAATTCATCTATTAGTAATAGGTCTACAATAACTTCAATACCAGACATAATCAATGAAGGACACTTTGAATACTTAGCAGAATGATCAAGTAGATAATGGGGTATGAAATATGCCCAAAATCCCTAGGAAAGAAATTTATAAATCAACATTGTCTCTTGCTTCCTTCAAGCGTTGACATCATGTCAAAATAATTAAAAACATATATGCTCGTGGGAAAGAGCATGAAACTTGACGATTACTTTCCCCTAATGAAATTAAACATCACATCAAAGAAGGATATAATTTCTTTCACTTTGGTTTAATCCAGATTGGAGTTAAACCACTCACAAATAGAGGCCTAAATACCTTTATCTTGTTAGCCTTGCGAGATGCCAGATTTATAAATTTTAATGATAGTATTTTAGGATTAATTGGATCCTCACTTTGTAATAGTCTAATCCATTTTAATTATTTTTTAGATTTATCTGTTAGTCTAACAGACCCGCATATTCTAAAGTCTCTAACTTTGAATCTCAAAATTACTGGTTACCAAATCCTAAAAGGAGCCCATCCCCTAGCTTTGATTTTTAAAATAAATTACAAAGTAATCGAAACCAATATGAATTTCCAAGTTCATTAGGAGCCCAAAAAATCAAACCCTGTTGATTCAATCTAGCCAAAGTAATGTTAATATTAGAGTCCCTATAATGATTATGTGGTCTGATATTACTTTGCCTATGAATTGGCTTTTAACCAATGAAAGTCGACCCACTCCAATTTAACGCCCAATGGAAGATGTTGATTACATCCAGCAGTATATGGATGGTACACTTAAAATTAATTTCCAATCTTCCAATTATAATCCTCAAATTAGGGAGTATAGCCAGTCTAGTACCCCTAGGAATTCCTTTTCTGGATCATCTGTTAATAATGATCAAGATTTTAGGATTCAACAATTAGAACAAGAATTAAAAAGTTTACAAATAAAAAATTTAAACTTAAAGGCACAGTCACAAATTCTCATGTCAGTCAGCCAGTATTTGACAATAAGTCTGAACAATCTGACGAACCTGAAGTACCCATTGAATCAGATTTACAAGGAACCTTTCACCTTGTTAATCTTCAACTTTTAGTTTTAAACATTGGAACCCTGAACCAAGAATACAAACCCAATTGGGAAGGTTTAACCAAACATAATAATGATCCATCCAATCTAGATAGACGTTATAGGTTCAGAAATACATATAATATGGATCAAAGAAAAATCATACTTGCTGAATGGAAGGCGTTCATGCAAGAATTTAGAATATGTTTTTCCTTGATTATATCAAGGATATTTATGAAAAAAATATTAATGTAATTTCCAAATCTAAATGGGTCAAGGAAGACTCTAGTATGGTATCTGCTAGTCATCCACCTCCTGAAAAAATTATAATTAATCATAAAAATTCTTTAATCACCGCTTCTCCTTTTAAAATTTCAAAGGATGAAGAACCCAATAAAAAAGTAGTTGAACAACTCAATTAAACAAATCAAAGTTTAATAACAATAGGAAAATAATTAGATACAATTGAAAATAAGGTTGATGATCTTCATGAACCTAAACCTAATGAATCCATGAAAGAAACTCCTTTAATAAATCTATCACACCAAATCACTCTAAATATTGTTCCCTTCAATAAGAAGATTGATAAAATGCTTCCAGATTTGAAGAATAAATCTGTTGAATCATCTTCTTCTGTTAAGGTTATTAACCAAGACAGTAGTTCTTAATCAGAAAGCCATAGGTCAGAATCCATCTATGAATCATCCACAATTCATGAGTCTTCAAGCATTCGTAATATTGAAGAAACATTTAAAAATTTAGAAATTGATAAATTGGAAAGGAAATGTCACAATAAACCTATTCCTCCAGACATCCAAATTATCGAATCATCTTTAGTTAACCAATTCTCTGTTTCTGCAGAAAAATTATACCAATGAAATATTGATGCTCTTTCTAAACAGGAAGTCCTTAACAAATTACAGCACATGGCTATGGTAGTCGACCTTTATATTACCACACACAATTTTCCTCATAATGAGGTAATCAAACTTTTATTCACAGAATATCTCACAGAAAAATCTAAAAATACCATCCTTTCAGTAGTGAAGATTGATGCTAAAAGAACCTCAACTGTTACATAAGATCATGAAACAATGCCTGATACCATCAATACACATATTTACACCATAATTGAACATTTCATTAGAACTCCAAGTAATGTTACTTCACGTATCTATGACCAACTAACCAATCTTAGGTGTCCTACCCTAAGTGATTTTGAGTGGTACAAAAATATATTTTTGTCCAGAGTAGTAACAAGAGATTATAATAATCAACCATTTTGAAAAGAAAAATTTATCTATGGCTTACCCAATTAGTTTGCCCATAAAATTAGGATAGTACTTAGTAATAACTTAGGAAACATAGACTATAATAGTCTTACCTACGGTACAATAACTACTACAATCCAGAAGGAATGTCTAAAAATGTGCATAGACATGAAAATCAATAAACAAATTAAAAAAAATAAACTACCAAATATGAATTAGGTAATTTTTGCGAGTAATATGGTTTACCCGCCATTGCTCCTTCCTAAAAGAATAGGAAAATTCCCATTTAAACCTTAGAAGAACCTACAAACCTTATAGAAAAAATAATACAAAAATAAGAATAAAAATTTTAACAAATACTTTTCAAAAAATAAAAATTTTGACAAAAACTTTTCTAAGAAGAAAAACTATTCTAGAAGAAAATTTAATAAAAATTTATTGATAAAAGTCAAATGAAGTGTTTTAAATGTGGCAAGAATTGTCATTTTTCCAACCTTGTTAAGCTAAAAATAAAATTAATCAACTAAAAATCTCTAAAGAAGATAAACAAGAATTGTTTAGAATCTTAGAAACAATAGATTACTATGAAAGTAGTAATGAAGATTTAGGAGAATTTGAATCCCCTAAATCTGGCGTATCAAACTCTTCAAATTCTGACAGTGATTCTCCTATCATCTTAATGGGGTGTAGGGATAGTTGTTGTAAAAAATCAATGTTTTAAATAAAAATGAAGAACAAGAATATCTCTGGTTAGATTTAATTAGTAAAATTAAAAAAAATACCTAAAAATACTTAAGAAAGTAATCCAGAAGAAAGAAAATACTAAGTCTAATAATAACAATACTGCAAGCCTTTCACAAGCGCTCGAAAAATTCAACAAAATGAAAGGAAAAGAAAAAGAAGTTACTTTACAGGAACTTCAAAAGAAATTAAAAATATTAAAATTAAAATAAAAGAATTAAAAGAATGTGACATAGAAATAACAAAAGAATTAAATTTTTTAAAAATAAAAAATTTAATTAAAAATCATGAACTAACAGAACCTAGTGAATCTCCAGTTTCTGATAAAGAGGTTGAAGATCTATTATCAACAACCAAAATGATGATAATTTCTTTCAAATTCTTGATCACATCAAAATAAAAAAATGTCACATAACAGTCAGAATAATAATTTAAGATTTTAATTGCACTTCAATGGCTCTGATTGATTCAGGAGCTGATTTTAAATTGTATACAGGAAGGACTCATTCATACCAAGTATTTCAAGAAGACAAGAGAATCATTGTCCTCTGCTAATGTTACTTGAATTCATATCAATTACGAAATTCCAAAAGTTCGTATTTACAAAGACAATGTATGTTTTAAAACATCATTTGTCTTAGTAAAAAATATGACACACAAAATCATTTTAGGTTTACTATTTATTTTTTTGTTTTATCCTTTTACAATCGAGCATGATGAGATAATTACTTATCCCATTGATATGTCTATTAAATTCAAATTTCTTTCTTTTTCTCACAATGAGAAATTAAAAATTGTAAAACAAAATTATGTTTATAAAACTGTGAATCTAATTTTTTGAAGAGAAAAACAACTATGTTTTCTACAAAATCAAATAAAAATCTTTGAACGAGGAGTTCCTTATTTAGTACTTAATTACAAGCCATTTAACAATGTTTTGGAATAGATAAAATATCCAATACCAAACAAAAGAGACTTAATCAATAGACTTGGAGATGCTATTGTATTCTCTAAATTTAACATAAAATCTATATTTTAGCAAATCTAGATAAATAAATTTGATAAATACAAAATTACATTTAATCATTATAAATGGAAAGTAATGTCATTTGCTTCAAGTAAATTTCAGAAAACAATGATTGAAATCTTTAATAAATTTACTAATTTCTTGATTGTTTGCATTAGTAATATTCTTATTTTCTCTAAGTATGTTAAACAATATTGGAAACACTTTAGATTGTTTGTCAAGATAATAAAATAAAATAGTTTAATTATCTTTGCAAGTAGAATCAAATTGTTTTAATCTAAGATTAGATTTCAAGGATTTGAAATTTCTTAGTCCAATATTAAAGCAATTAATCAAATCTTACAATTTGCTTTATTAAGTCAAGAATTTCTCTTAATTGATTACGAATCTGTAAAAAATGTTTTGAAGTTGCTTCCAAATAAAGTTTTGCCAGGTAACAGTCTATTTTTAGCATTTTTTTATTTCAATGTTGAATTTATTCAAAATATTAATATTTCAATTCCTAACTTTCTTTCTCATAAATTTATGCAGGAAATCATTTGAAAATTCCACCATGGAGGAATTTGAGAATTTTGAGCTGCTAGAATATGGAAAGGTAAAACCTTGAATAGTCAATCAAAATTCTTTAAATCAAGAAGCTCAATGGCAGATAAGCCTCTTTTTATTCAAAATCCTCATTCTTTAATTATGATCATAATTGATTTGAATATCCAAGAAATGACTTGATTAATGAATTGTATGAAATTTTAGAAGATGTTGGCTTTCTTTTTGAAGTACTTGGTAGGAATGAGTCTTTCCTACATACAATTTAAATCAGCTCCTGAATTAATCAGGATCATTGAAGTGAAATCAAAATCTTAAATTATTATTCTGACCATTATGTATCATTTTTTTATTTTGATGTGACTAAGAATTTGAATGAAATTATCATCATTTTGATTGTTGATAATACGTTCGTTCTTCAAACTTATTATCAGAAATTAGGGATTCACTAGGTTCTCCTAGTTCATGATTTTTAATTAATTTTTTTATTTTTAAAAGATTTAATTCTTTTTGTTATTTCTGCATTAGATTCTTTTAATTCTTTTATTTTAATTTTAATATTTTTAATTTCCTTTTGAAGTTCCTGTAAAGTAACTTCTTTTCATTTTCCTTTCATTTTGTTGAATTTTCAAGCGTTTGTGAAAGGCTTGTAGTATTGTTATTATTAGACTTAGTATTTTCTTTCTTCTGGATTACTTTTCTAAGTCTTTCTAGGTATTCTTGTTTTAATTCTGGATTTTCAATTTTACTAATTAAATCTAACAAGAGATTCTCTTGTTCTTCATTTTTATTTAAAATATTAATTTTTTTACAACAAGTATCCTTACACCATATAGAGATGTTAGGAGAATCACTGTCAGAACTCGAATAGTTTGATTCGTCAGATTCAGGATATTCAAATTATTCTAAATCTTCATTACTGCTTTCATAGTAATCTATTGTTTCTAAGATTCTAAACAATTCTTGTTTATCTTCTTTAGAGATTTTTAATTGATTAATTTTATTTTTAATTCGACAAGGTTGGAAAAATGACAATTTTGGCCACATTTAAAACACTTAATTTTACTTCTATCAATAATTTTTTTATTAAATTTAATTCTAGATTAATTTTTAATCTTAGAGAAGTGTTTGTCAAAATTTGTATTTTTTGAAAAGAATTTGTCAAAACTTTTACTCATATTTTTGTGGTATTTTTTCTTATAAGGCTTGTAGGTCCTTCTAGGGTTTAAATGTAATTTTTTTCTATTTTTTTCCTTTGTTTCAACTTATTTTTACATGGGCTTTAGTCTGATTCTCATCGATGACTTTTCAACTAACTCTTGATTTAACCATTTAGTTAACAGATCCGCAATGTTATCATTTACATTCACATAGTCAAGAGTGATAACCCCTGTCAAGAGTAGTTGTTTAATGATATTCTGTCTACAATGAATGTGTCTAGACTTACCATTATACATATTACTTTGTGCTTTTCCAATAACACTTTGACTATCAAAATGTATGCATATTGGAGGCACAGGCTTTGTCTATCTAGGAAGTGGTGTAGCCACTCAGCCTCCTCCCCACATTTGTCTAAACCTTAAGCTTAAATTCCATAGTGGATCTTATTATAACTGTTTGTTTTGAGGATTTTCATGCTACGACAGCTCTTCTTAGTGTGAAAACATACCCACTAGTAAAATTCATATCTTTCTTATCAGATATCCAATTTGCATCAGTATATCCTTCTAAGAACGTTGGATATCTTGAATAGTATAGTCCATAACTCTGAGTATATCGTAAGTACCTCAGTATTTTCATAATGGCTTTCAAATGTTCAACTCCAGGATTACTCGTGGATCTACTTAGTTTACTCATTGAATAGGCTATATCATGTCTTGTACAACTTATCAAGTACATTAGACTGTCTATCACTCTAGAGTATTCTACTTGGGAGATACTCTCATATTTCTTCTTGGACAAATGTATACTTGTATTCATTGATGTTTTTGATTCACCAGTGTTATTTTTGCTAAAGTTTCCAAGAATAGAATCTACGTAATGAGACTGACTTAAAATAAGTCCATCTGATGTTCTTTTGATTTTTATTCTCAATATAACACCAGCAAGTCTCATGTCTTTCATATCAAATCTAGATTTTAACATATCTTTTATAGACATATCATCAACATACAAACACACAATGACATATCCATTTTTTATATCTTTAACATAAATACATTTATCACATTCATTGATTTTGAATACAATTGGCATCATGTGATTGTCAAATTTCTCATGTCATTGTTTTGATGCTTGTTTCAAACCATACAATGATTTGACTAATTTACATACTTTCTTTCCTTGTCAAGGAGCGGAAACCCTTTCAATATTTCCATGTAGATTTTTCCTCTAAATCTCCATTTAGAAAGGCTGTTTTCAAATCCATTTGATATGCTTCAAGATTTCACAAAGTTACGATTGCAAGTACCATCCTAATGGAGTTTATCTCGATACTGGAGAATATCTATCAAAATAATCAAGACATATGTTATGTTTGTAGCCTTTAATTACAAGTCTAGCCTTGTATTTATCAATTGATCCATCGACTTTCAGTTTCCATTTGAAAATCCACTAGGAACCTAAAGGTTTTCAACCAGGTGGAAGATCCATTAATTCCCAAGTATAATTTTATAAAATTGAATCAATTTCATTCTCAATAGCCTCTTTCCAAAAACGACCTTCATTAGAGTTCACGCCTTCATTGGAAGTTCTTGGTTCACTTTCAATCATATAAGTCAGAAAATCAGAACCAAAAGATTTTTCTGTCCAAACTTTTTTACTCCTTTGAGGCTCTATATCAACTTCTTCATTTTCGTCCAAACTATATTCTTCATCAATATTCTCAAGAAGTAGTTTTGAATAGCTTGGCTCTTTCTTAGATTTGTAAGGAAATACATGTTCAAAGAATTATGTATTCCTAGACTTCATTATCATATTCTTATGCATCTCAAGATTGCTAGATTCATACACAAGGAACCGATACACACTATTGTTATTTGCATAACCAATAAAAATGCAATCAACAGTTTGTAGTCCTATTTTCACCTTTTTTAGTGTAGGTGTACCATCACCTTAGCAAGGCATCCTCACATTTGTAAGTATTTGTATGAAGGTTTTCTACCTTTCCATAACTCATATGAGGTCTTATCCTCATCCATTTTTTATATCTTATTCAAAAGATAGTTAGCCGTCAAAACAGCTTCTCCCCACATGCTCTGAGATAATCTAGAACTGATAAACAATGCATTCATCATTTCTTTCAGAGTACGGTTTTTATGCTCAGCAACACCATTAAATTAAGGTGAATAAGGTGATGTGCTTTCATGTATGATTCCATGTTGAGCACAAATCTCAACAAATGGGGATTCATACTCACCACCCCTATCACTTCTTAGCACCTTAATTTTCTTATTGAGTTGATTCTCAACTTCATTTTTGTAGAGAATAAATTTCTCTATAACTTCATCCTTTCTTTTTAGCAAATATACATAACAGTATTTTGTGCTATCATCAACAAAAGTAACAAAATACTTATTACCACCTCTTGTTTGTACAAATTTTAAATCACATATATCATTGTGAATTAAATCAAGTGGTTCGATGTTTCTTTCAATATTTTGGAATGATGACCTCGTAATTTTGCATCTACACAAGTTCCACACTTGTGATTGGAATCAATGTGATATTTTGGTATATGATGCAAGCTAATTAATTTACGCAAAGTATCATAATTAACATGACCTAGTCTACCATGCCATAATTGGAAGACTCAAGCAAGCAGAAGAACTAGTTTTATTAATATTGGGTTTGAGTTTAACATTCCATCACCCATAAAACCCTTACCAATATACATTTCTCTTTAGACAAAACAATTTTGTTTGACTCAAATACCATACAAAATCTATGGTTATTCAGCAGTGAACTAGACACAAGGTTCTTTCAGATTTCATGTACATACAGTACATTGTTCAGAGTCCATTCCTTCCCAGAAGTCATCTTCAGCACCATTTTTCCTTGGCATTTGATCTTAGAGGCGGCTGAGTTCCCCATGAACAGCTTCCCTCCATGCTCGATAGCTTCAAAGGTAGTGGACATCCACGGTCAGAACACACATGGAGAGAAGCTCCAGTGTCAATCCACCATTCCTTTGGATTTGATCCAACTATGTTGACCTCAGAAACCACTACTGAAAGTTTGATATCATAAACGTCTCAGTAATTTTGTCAATCATATTAGCCTCCTTGTTTCTCTTAGGCACTTGCCTTGGAACTTTGGAGTAATGTAGCACTTGCCTTGTAACTTTGGTTTCTTAGAAACCCCTCCTTTAGGTCATAGCTTGTTTGGACCTTTTCCTTTATTGTTGGTCTTCTTGACTTTAAAACGTTGACCATGCTCCACAATATTAACCATTATTGCAGCAATAGCGTTTGGCCCTCTTCTTTCGGATAGCCTACTATCTTTTTCAATTCTCAATACTTATTTCCTTTCGTTTGTGCTTGAGATAATTTTTGAAATTCTTCCATCCAGGAGGTAATTTCTCAATAATACAAGCCACTTGAAATGATTCACTCAGCATCATTCCCTCAGCATGAATCTCGTGCAGGATAATTTAAAGTTCTTGCACTTGACTTATTACCATTTTGAAATCCCTCATTTTAAACTCTAGACAGCGGACGACGATAATATTTTTAGCGCATGTATCCTCAGTCTTTTACTTTCGTTCAAGAGATTCTCATAACTCCTTTGTTGTTTTCTTATCAGAATAAACATTATACAAATTATCAGCAAGACCATTCATTATATGATTTCTACATAAATAATCAGAATATTTTCAAACATCAATCGCACTGATCATTTGAAAATTCTGCTCATCATCATTGAGCTTAGGAGCTTCTTCAGTCAAACATTTCACCAGATCAGCGTTATCAGGTAGAATAGCATCTTTTGTTGCCACCTTTTGAAATTCTGATCGTTAAATTTATCAGGTTTTTCTCTGTGTGAAATAGACATTTGTGCCATACAAGCTACATGGGTCACAACAATATTTTTCAAAATAAACCAAATAGAACTTTTACTGATAACTCCTAAGGCGAACTGGTGTGGTTCTTAGACCCAATCCAGGACCAGTTCTATCAACAGTATTCAGCTCCCGGGTAATTAAAGGAACGAATCCACTTAAATTCCAATTTCCAAGACAGAACTTCTCTGTATAGTTACTTTCAGTTTCAAAATTTTGGAGAATATTTAAAATAAAATTTTTAGGTTGAAAAAATCCAAATCAATTTCCAAAATAATTTTTGGACAATTTTTGAAAACCAAATTAATTTCCAAAAATCAATCCTATAATGCAATCTCTTGTATAGAATTAATTGTTTTAATATTATTGGAAATAGTGTATTGCATTATAAGATTAAATGGAAATAGTAATAATATTACAACAATTCTGTAAACACATAAGTTACGATGGGTAAATAAGATAATTACAGAGAGTAATGTAAATGCAACACTTATGAAATGTAGAAAAATTATCTGCCAACATTAAAACAATACGGACAATAACGAAATAATAAAAAATCAAACTGAGTCATGTTTGCACAGTTTCCTTAAAATATTTACACCCCCTCACTTGTGCTACTAAGGTTAATAAAGGCGTTTTTTAAGATAAAATTGTTTGAGGCAGCTGAAGAACTCTCAACTTCAACACCTTGATCGAACTGACTTGTCAGAATTCTACTATCTAACGATGTAAAACCAAGATTTGAAGTAGAAAATGAAGCCGTCGACGGAATCAGAAATCAACCGAACCGGATCGAACTGTACAGAACCAAAAACTGAAGCAAGAAAACTTCAAGAAAAATAAACAAAAACGTGGAGAACAAATATTGAGAGTAAAAGAGAGCTTGAAAGTTTCTTTGGTGTGTAAAATGAGGAGGGAATGCCTCCTTTTATACTATTCATGGGGGAGGTTTGTAATAAAGGGTATTTAACCCATTAAAATGTCATTTAATAAAAAAATTACATTTAAAACATTTTTTATTTAATTTGCAAAAATAAAAAAATGTTTTGGGCCTAATTTACAAGAATATTCCATATTGCATGACCTTTGGGCTTCCTATAAGAAGAAAAAATAAATCTGGAGCAAAACAGAACTCATTAGCCCATTTAGAGGTGGTCACAATAGAGAGAGCTTCTAGCTTTATCAAGTTATCATCATTGATACTAGCATCTCAACATATCCCTCTCCAACCTTTCCACCATTTCCAATGTGAGATTTTTATAATTCCTTCCTATATTTCCATTTTAAATTTAGCTCACTTTGGGAGATAACTTCTCATTTATCCCAAAATCGATTTTGACAAATTAATAGTCGATTTTGATGTACTCACGGAGAAAAACTCAATTTTCAAAATTGGTCCCACCTAAAAATTTGTTCAAAATTGGTCTATAAAAATGGTGTACAAAATACTCAATTTTCCAACAGTTTCTACATATAGCACTAGTGTAGATACATACATACACATATACATACATGCATGCATTCATATATATCATCCTTATGGATAATTGACACCTAACTTAGACAATAAACTTGGTTCAAAATTTAACTTAATCGACTTATAATTACCCTGTATATATACATATACGTTCACATTCTATGTAGGGAAACTAGTTCCGTCAATTAAGTTTCTTAAACAATATTGTTAAATCATCTCTAACAATCCAGTTTTCATTTATTTAAATGCATTAATCGAATATTTAGATTCTTTGAAAGACATAGTTTATGACTGATACGTAAATCCAACAGTTCAGGTCAAACTATTATGAATTAATCCTTCTCCTAAATGTACATTATTTTAGGCTATCTAGACAAAACCCAAAATGTGTTACTTCGACGTGGTAGATTTTGCAAGGTTTTGATAGTTGGGAGACTATAAAAATTGAGCAAGTGCGTGTATTGTTGTTGAACTTTATGTATTGTAATCTAAAGGCTAAAGATACTTTATCCAATACATAGTTTCACAAAAAATACTTTCTCCATTTAAAAAGTCATGCGAATTCATTTCTCTTTCCTTATGGGGAAAGTATATGATTCTTGTGGCGGGTTTGATCAATATTTGTAATAAATTATATATATTATTAACTCTTATAACATTAGCAGCATAAAGAACAGGTGGAACTACCTTGTAGCACTGTAAATATATTTTGTTTGTCAAAGTTATTATAAATTTTATAGGGAATGAAGGAATATTTCGAACCCACAACCTCTAGAATATGAGTGTGGGGATTTAATCAATTATATCAACTCAGTTTGTTGCATTGTAAACATATTCATTGATAAATATTGTAGGAAACGCTAGTATATTTTCTAATTGAGTAACTAATTACCTAATTACATAAACGAAAAGTTCCAGTCATATATATAGTACATAATTCCTAGGCATTTATGTTTGAAAAATCCTACAATGAAATCTAAGATTAACTACTAAGGGGAAAAAAGGTCCACGTTCTGAAATTTAACCACTGAAATTAAGCTAAGAAATTTAAGTGAATTACCAACAAACTGGACTAATTAATAACCACAAATTTAGCTATGACAAGACATATATAATTGAATGAACTGAAGAAAATTCATGAATCATAAGCTCAAACTATGTGAAAACTTGTATCCTTGCCATCATATGTGTAGCTAATTTTGACTATATCTCCACCAAACTATGTGAAAAATTGTGGTATAAAATCAATCTTACTCATCTGTGAACGGGAATTATTTGAATAAGCTACCACGTCAATAAGAAAAGGGATAAGAGTCAATCAGAAAAGAAAAAACGGATGGTTGATATGGTGATTGAGAATGACCAAATATAATCATAAGATAGAATGAATGCACGAAATCATTTTAGATTAGTATTCAATGACTAAGTCAACGATATGATATTTCTTTTATTATTTTTTTAGTTGTAAATACGGGTGTAATCAGTTCAGTTTAGAGTATTTTGACAACCGCACTTATATTTTTTTATAAAGAGAAAACAAACCGAATCAAAAAATAGTCTTAAACCGAACCAATCTGTATCGTGATAAAATTATAAAAATCGAACTGAACCGAACTATTAAATATGCAGAACAAATTTTTAAAAAACTGAATTTCAATCTTAAATAAAATCTTGTAGACATATAAAAAAATTAATTTTCTAACATCAACAAAAGCCAAATCTTTATCAAATTCCTGACGGATAAAAATAATAGTCACGGAAATGGTCGTGGTTTTGGTCGTGGATCTGGTGGTCGTAGAGGGGGCAGAGGTGGTAGATTTGGTGAAAATAGGCTGATTTGTCAAGTATGTGCCAAAACTGGTCAAAGTGTTGTGGTTTGTTATTACCATAAATCCAACAGCCTACATAGCCACCAATCACCGCACTGCTGAATTCAACAATCTAGAGACCGCAAGTTCCTAATGGGAATGAGAAATTGGCTGTCGGAGATGGTACAACACTTGGCATCTCTCATGTTAGTTCTTCAATTTTCTCTAAACTTTATCCTCTAAAACTTGAAAAAAAAATTCATACAGTTCCTTAAATAAAGCAAAACTTAATCAGTGAATTTCATATGACAAATGATAATCCTATTTTCTTTTAATTTCACTCCAATTGTTGTTTTGTGAAGGACAAAGCAACCAGAAATATTCTCCTTGAAGGGAAGCTAAAGGATAGTTTGTATGAGTTGAAAATTCCAGATGTGGGTAAAGCTACTGCATCTGGAATTCATAAAGTTTCTGTTGTTTCCTTACCTGATACTACTGTTGATACCTTACATCTACACAAATCTGTATGTTTGAATGACACTTGTATTGCTGCAAGTAGTCCTGCAATTGTTAAGGACAATCTGTTGATAAATAAAAAAGTTGTGAGTTCATGTACTTCTGATTCCTAGACCTTAAATTCTGCTACTTGTTCTGATTCTACTGGCATCTTAGATGAGGACATCCTTCACTAAAAACAATTTCTTTCGCACTTAAAAACTATGATGTTAAAATTGTCCACAGTAATTAGACTTCTGCACAGCTTGTCAAAACGAAAAGAGTCATCATAGATTATCATTCCCTAGTTCCATCACTAAGACTGTTCAACCAATACAACTTATCCATACTGACTTGCGGGGACACGCTCCACTCAATTATATTGGGGGGTATACGAACTACATTCATTTTTTTGTTTATGAGTTTACTCGTTTTTACTTGTATGTATCCTTTAAAAGTCAAATCTGATGCACAAAAAACCTTCATTGTCTTTAGAAAAATGGTTGAAAAACAGTTTGAAAAATAAATAAAACTGTTATGTCAGATTAGATTGGAGAATTTAGACAATTTAAAACGCTTCTTGATTCTTAGGGGATTTTATTTCAACATCCTTTCCCTTAAATAACCTGGTCAATTGTCAACGCCTACACTAGACATTGCTTTGACATTTCCAATTTGATTGTTGAACATGAGCACTCTGGACTATCGAAGCAGTAGGAGCTACATCGTGTGCTTGGCTGATTTTAGTGTTGATGGGATGAAGAGAGAGATTTTGTTGCCCTAGTCTGAGTGGATCATCTAAACTTGAAATTGTTGGTAAGTAAAATGGGGTGATGGTAGTAGGTGGATTTTTACGATATTAATGGCGGTGATAGTAGTAGGTGGATTTTTTGAGCTAAGGAACCTCCACCATGTCGGGCTAAGAGGCCGTTGAGCAACTCAAGCAAACCTCCCTACCTTACCACAAGATAGAGAGAGAAGGGAGAAGGTTGTGAAGGTGGCCTCGTTATCCATACCTCCGGTCTAATGAATGGAGGATCGAGCGACCAAGGTTTTCATGAGCGTTGGCGGGTCTTAGAGTGCTATCGAGATTGCTCTCTATTCTCTTCTTTTATCTTTTCCCCCTTTCGTTGTCACCTATGTTGAAGAAAGCTTTGAAACCGTATAGAGAATGAAGAGGAGCCAAGCATCTTCCTCTCAACAGTGCTTCTTAGGATCCACTCTCCCCCTTGAATAACACCATGTTAGCCTGGGTGAAGATGGAGATAAGGAATAAGGATTGAAGCTCCCTTAGCTCTGCTAGGGACTGGACAGGGGTTACCTTTGTAAATGTATAGAGCCAAGTATAGTGTGGTGTAATAGTAGGCACTTCTAGGCCCTTTCCCGACTGGGAAGATTGTGAGAAGATTGAGAACATGACTAGCTCTAATAGATGAAAGTCAAAAGACTTTCGGGGGTAATGGGCCGATTTTTATTGTTTTAGCTGGCGAGAAGTGAAAAAATGCCTCGAAGATTTAGCTTTTCCACTCGCGAGATTCCCTCCCTTAAAAGTGTGTGCACCCCATTACCAGAATTTTATTTAAGGTTATAACATAATTTGGTAATATACAAAATATCAACCCAATTGTATTGATTGACCGGAGTCAAATGTCTCAAATATTCTTCTAAGAGACCATTCACACATTGTGTCTGCCCATTAATTTGAGGATCGTTAGTAGTAGAGAAGTTGAGTTTAATTCCTATTAACTCTAACTAAGACGTCATCTGAACTGAGTATCCCGATCACTCATCACATCAACCAGTATTCCCAAGTACTTTACGACATGCTTAAAGAATATATCTACGGCCACCTCGGTAGTACATACATGTGGGGCGAGGAAAAAAGAAGCATTTTTACTGCATTCATTCTTGCTTGTATATCTTTCTAGAGTAGGGATCTAGCAACGTATTCCTGGTACATATCATTGGTATTTCATGCATTAGTGTCAAGTCAAATCTGCTCCTTTTGTTGCAAAAAAGAAACCTCTTCTCCCTACTTTCAAAAATGACGATATGAAGTATGTGGGGCTGCAGTTATTATGGTTCTCTAACACCTAATTGAATTGCCTTCCCAGGTCTCACTGGTATTGCCTATAGGTCGTGTTGTGCCTTGATCGTCGTCTCATGCCCCCTATCGGTGGGGAATCTGCTTTTGAGTCCTCGCTTTATTGAGTCCGGCTTGTCCTCTAGGCATTCATTAGTTTATCAAGCCAACCCCATGTCTGCGTTTGAGTAAAGAATGTAATTGGTCATTTACCTTGTTCGAAGCCATGAGATTGGGGTAAAAACGTCATTGAATATAATGTTTAGGAGCAATGATAGGGCATTTAAGAAAAAAGTATTTGTTGCTTAGGGTTGTGAGATATGTTGCATTCAGTCAGGCTTTTTAGATTTGGGAATCTAAGATCGGTACTTAAGAGAGAATTCAAAAGCCTCATCCATTAAAAGGGGAATTCTCTCTGCATGTTCTTTTTTAGAGATTAAGGTTTTCAATTTAGGTTTCTCCTTTCATAGAAGATGCAAGACATGGGGTAGCAGAAGATTTATATCCTATAATCAAGTTGATTTTGATTTTTGCAACTTTGAAAGAAGAATTCGCATGGCGCTCAGGCCTAGACAAGAAGGGGATAAATATCAATCTAAACGAGAATTTTATGTGGGACATAGAATAGTTGAAGGCTGTATGTGCCTTGAAAGAGAAAAGGATCAGCATCACTAGCATATATCTTATTGGCGATGCGAAGGAGAACCTGAATGGAGCCAGAGAGAATATCAAAAAGGAAGTTCCACAACCTCCCATGCCATGTGGCATTTACCACTATGGAGTGGAGTTTTGCAAAAAGATGAGGGGGGTCTCAATCTTCATAGTAATATGTTGGACAAACATCATTAGCATGAGAAAGTCAGACTGAGGAACAGACGTGCAAATAGAACAACTAAATAGCGAGAAGAAAAGAAAAGCTCTAATGGACATTAAAATAATGATAATAAGGCTTTCCTGCTTGAGAAAAGCGGGGACTTCCATGCCCTTTATAGCTACCTAAAGCTAGGCATTTTGGCAAAGCCAAGTCAATTTTGGGCCATCAAACCCTGCAACTGATGAGAAGGCCCTTTGGAGTAAAGGGAAGTGTGTATGTTGTCAAACTTCCTGCCTTCTAAAGGTGCCTAGAGGGATGGGCCAGACGCAGTAAAGCAACGACCCGAGAGCGGATTCCCCACCAACCAGTATCTGTATGACATTCTTCCTTCAGAACCTAAAGTTGAATGATCAAAGTCTCTTCTAAATTCAGTCAAAAAGATCAAAACGAAGTCATCAATTCAAATATTCACACAATATCCCCTATACTATCCTCTTTTTAAATGAACTGGACCTTGATACTACATTCATCAAAGAGATACAACCATCTCTCTAGGTTTTACACCCCGTTTAGATCATTCTATTTGTGCCTAACCAGACCCCATCAGTCCTTTCCTTTTAACGAACTAGTCGTCGTCTGAGAGTTTAAACCCCCATAGTTTTTTTAGTCTTAGTCAAGCGAAACCTCTTTTTGAACTGGTGGATAGGGTATAAACTGTAACACGTAGATGGGAGATGGTTTTGGGGATCCCTACTTAAATGAAGTAGAGTGTAAGAAAATTTTCTTTGGGATTATTGACCCTTCACTATTATTATAGTCAAGGTTTTCCCATCTTGGGGTGACCTCCATCCTAGCATAAGGATTCTGATTGATTCTTCTCATCATGCATCACCAACTACACAAGTCATTGTTAAAACCTGCGACGAAAACGACACCATTTAATAAAGACAATAAAACCCTCTCCTTCTCATCTCTCCACCCTGCTCCCATGATCCTATATCCCCCTCTCACCCCTGCAACGAACGAGCCCTCACCTCGCACCTTAGAATCCCATTTCCCTTCTCACCCCCGTGACAAATCTCGTTCTCTGTAGCTTTTTGCCGCCGTGCTGCTCCTCTCTATCGTCGTTCTACCCTGCTCTGCCATTGCCTTCCTCGCCTCTGAGCGTACTGACCCTAAGCATGTATTTCCCCTTCGAGCGAATTCACCCCTCGCCACACCACCTAGGTTATCTCTCTCTCTCTCTCTCTCGTCCATTTCTGATGGTCAATTTTTTATATCATTTTTATAATTTAAGTTAATTCTTAAATTAGGAAGAAAGGAATTTTGTTGAGAAAGTAGAAATGGTTGGGAGCGTCATGGAAGTAGAGGAGAACAACAGGTTAGTGGAGATGTTGACCGAGGATTTCGATCCGACTAATGTGATTGTCGAGCCTTTACCTCCGGTGGTTGAGACAAACGGCGAGCTAGGAGAAGGAGCTGAAGTGATCAGGAAAGGGGGAAGAGAGATTGTGCTAGGCAGGAATGTGCACACCATGTGTTTGGCTGTGAGAGAGCCTGATGTCAACGATGAGTTCACCGGTGATAAGGATGCTTACATGGCGAGTGTTTTGGCTCGGTATAGAAACACGCTGATGGAAAGGATGAAACACCATTTAGGTAAGAATTATTAGGAGTTTTCAGCAAATAGATTATTTAGGTTCTATATCCAATAAATTTTTATGTTATTCACAGGCTATCCTTATAATTTAAAACTAGCATTACCACATCTAGCATTCTTTATGTTATGATGTTTGCCTCTGCAGTTTCTGTTAGACAATAAAATATGTTTGATTCAACTCTAAGGCTGCAAAGTTTACAAATTGGTGACTTGTTTGAAAATTGTCTACAGAAGTTCTAGCTCCACTCAATTTGACTGGACTTAAGCATATTTAGCTAAAATGCTGATTGAATTGTAAACTTTTCCATGTGAATATGCCTATGATTATTTCTTAGGCATCAAATCATGTATGTTTTCCTCTATTGCACATTGTTTTAGGCAGTGCTCTTTCTTTGTGTGTCAAATTCAATTTGTGTGTGGCAAACGATCAAGGCCATTTCTCTGTTGTTGTTCCATGGCCACTCCCAAATCAACCAAAGAAGAAGAATGTTTTGTTGGTTTCAATTGTGATAGTTGTCTTATTTGCAGGTCTAGGAAGTTGAAGTGGGCTTTTTATGTTTCATCCTTCCAGTGGTTAAAGAACACTAGGAGGAATGCTCTCTTTGCTTCTTTGGAGAAGATCAAGGAAGGTAATATTACATGCTTTTCTATGCCAACTATCATACATGCCATGTCTATACTGATTACTGCTGGTTGTCTTGTTACTTAATATCTGGACAAGTTACATAAATCTTGGCTTGCTATTGTTTGAAATAGGTTGAACATCTATCTATTTACTACGTTCTTGCAGACAACCAATGTGAGGGTTCCAATTCCAGTTCAGAGACCTAATGGAACAGCCAATTCTGGAACAATCCCCTATACCTCTATGCTAATCTCTCTCTCTCTCTCTCTCTCTCTCTCTCTCTCTCTCTCTCTCTCTCTCCTTAACAAAATTAATGCACTGATAAAAATCTAAACGACACAGGTCGGCAATGTCGTCGGCAATTTCTTTTAGTCGCGAGAAGCTTTTTGCAACCAGATTTTTTTTGTCACGAAAGGCTAATGCGACGAGATCTAAAAATTCATCGCGAAAGGCTTTTGTAGACGAAGCAAAAGCAACAAAGCTCGCGACAAATCTTTGTTCGTCACGAAAGGCATTCGCGATGACTTTTTGGGGCTTTAGCAACCAAAATGTTGGTCATTAAATCCCTTGTTTCTTGTAGTGTGAATATCGAGCTCTTTCTAACACAACTGTTGAAATTCTTGGGTTCAATCTCTTCTTAAAAAACTACGAAATTCAGTTTCTTCTCTACCAATCTTATGGTGCGATAATCATGGTGTTGTACCTCTGGCTGCTAATATGGTTGCACATACTCATACAAAGCACATCAAACTTGATATTCACTTTGTTAGAAATAAAGTTTTACAGCATGAATTAGAGGTTTGATGTGTTCCAAGGGATGATCAGACTGTAGATATTTTTACCAAATATCTTCCTCTTGGTCAATTTTATTATATTTCTAACACAAACTGAAAGTGTTTTCTCCCTTGTGCAATTTGAGGGGGGATGTAAGAGACTGTAACAAAGATGGCATGTCAAGTTGTTCCAGGTCAGCAATTAATTAGCTGAACAAGAAGTCAGTAGACTTAGTTACTCTATTAGTTATGTAGCCTGTTAGATTGATCTGTCACTCACTTGTTGATAATATTGTACTAATTAATGAAATATCGAACCAAAAAGGTTTTTTCAATAGCTTTCTTGTGTTCTTTCCTCATTGGTTTCTCCCTTCCTAAGTCTGTTAAGCTAGGGTTTCATTTCTCTTTGATATGAGGTATTACAGACATGAAAAACATTGGTACTGGGAGAATATATATGTTATAGCTAGAAAGAGAAAATAGAGATAGTGAGAAGGAAAGAAATCTATATTATACCTCTTACGTACCACAAAGAAACCCTACTAATTCATTCTTTACTGATTTCTTGGAAAGAGAACAGAGCTTAAGTGTATAAATAATTTTATACTAAATATAAAAGTTAATGTTTATGCACCTGTTCATAATCACGACTCATGTGATTATTCGTGGCATGGTTCTACCATTTTAGGTTGGAACTTGTCTGGCCTCCACGTGGACTTTGATAGTTTCCATTCTAATTTAAAAAATTAGGAGAAATTTTGATAAAATGTGTTGGCTTGCAATGAATGGTAATTGGAAGTAAGAAGAATGAAAAATATGAAATGGGGGACAATCTCATTATGAGTGGAGAGCAAAACTCTTTCTATCCACAAAACAAATGTTAAGAAGAAGAAGACAGCATTAGGTGGCTAAATGGGATCTTCTTTGACATTAACATCAAGCAAATGATGCTCAAATCATGACTCTCTCCTTTATCAAAGGGGTTCATTGTTGTTAAGCTATAAAGCAAAGACTTGGGGACTTTACCAGCAACAGCAACGCACCTAATAAACGACATCTAAACGTAGTGCTGACGATATGGGTGATGCTATGGTTGAGTAAGAGTGCATTTTGAGAAAGTAATGGGTTTTATTTGCAAAAAAAAAAATGTTGATGCTTACAATGTTTGTTGTGTCTTTTTTATTAGGTAACCAAAATTCACCATCACCCATAAATTTGGTCTTTTCTGGTCTAAAAAAATTTGAAAATATTGACAGTAGACGATGCCGAAAATATATGTATGTGAACAAATACAAACACCTCTAATCTTGAACCGTCTTTTGGGTTAAGTCGTAGAGGAAAAACTGTAAAGTCTCGCACGTTTGAGTTATTAGTTGTTGGGTTACGTGTATATATACATAGAAAATATACTTCTAACTTAAAAACGCCTTTTAGATTGAACCTTAAAAGACGACCAAAACCACGAGGCATGTTACGTAGTGCAATTCTTCCCCATTAGTTGAAAGTATATATGAACTTTATGATGAATATACGCATAGTATTTATTCTAAAATGAAAACGAGTTTTAATTATCAAGACCTCTATTTATTTTAAAAGATTTCGTAGAAATACACGACACATTTTATGTGGCTAAGTACAACAGAACACTCCAGGTCACATTAGTTCGCATGTCCTGTTCATTGGACAATGGTGGACCCCAGAATCACTCCTTTATTTGTCACTCCTCATGTTTCTTCTTATAATTTTGTTATTGAAAGCCATGTTATATATAGAGAATTAAGCTGGTAAAAGATGAGCACATACGTTGTTTGTTTAAATGCCGCTGTGGGGCTTTGGGACAATAACAAGTAGCATTTGGTATCTGCGCAAGATATGGGAAGACAGCCTTGCTGCGACAAGCTTGGGGTGAAGAAAGGACCATGGACGGCTGAGGAGGACAAGAAACTAATCAACTTCATTCTTACCAATGGCCAGTGTTGCTGGCGTGCTGTCCCGAAACTCGCTGGGCTCAGGCGTTGCGGTAAGAGTTGCCGGCTTAGGTGGACGAATTACCTTCGCCCTGACCTTAAGAGAGGTTTGCTTACCGATGCTGAAGAACAATTGGTTATTGATCTTCATGCCCGTCTTGGAAACAGGTAGATTTCTTGAATAGTATTATCAAACACGTTTTTTATTTTCCTTTTTTTTTCTAAAAACTCGTTTCAAATCATAATATATTTTTTATTAAAACCATCTCCAAAGACTATGATCAAAGTCTTATTTGGAGGTCACCAAATATACTATGATAAAAAAAACCTTTATTTCCAACTCTTCTTTCTCTTCATCAGTCATAATTTTGAATGACAATAGTGTATTTCACTTTGAAAAAGAAAGTTCTCTTTTCGTTAAGCTTCCAAGTACATATTTGTTTTGAGTGACTATATTGGTTAAAAGGGGCCAAGAGAAGACAACTATTCTTCTCTTCAATGAAATCTAAATAGTTTGTTAAAAAAGTGTCACTTTTCTCAAAGACATTAACTTCTTAGTAAAATAGATCAATTTATAGTGAAATAGAAAGTTGTCACTTGTATTTAGTATCAATACAAAAACAGCTATACTAGTTAGACCAATCCTTTAGAATTGATTTAATGGTATGTCATGCACCATGGTATCATGTTGCTTTAGATTGACCAGAATAGATAAAGAGGATTCGACATTGTGTAAATGAAATTTCTATTTTGCGTAAAAAAATGTTTGGAGGTTTTGCTTGAGGTACATATAAAACGTTTCATGCACTCCTAAGATTTCAAATCATATTTTGATATGTCCAATACTCTCTCAAATCATTTACCTATTATTCGAGATCGTGTTCAGCCATATGTTTACTTTGGATTATGCTACGTTTAATATGCTCTTAAATCATCTATTTATTTATAAGAGGTCATGTCCGGCGATATGTTTACTTTGGGTCATGTCCGGCGAAACTAGGACGAAAATAAAAAGAAATTTCAGAGAATTACATTAATTGTTTGTTTGGTTTCAATGAAAAAATAAATAAAAGCTAACTAACGCATAGGATGCGGTTGCTACTATACTAATTTTCTTATCCTTCTCTCTCACTACTTTTACTTTCCATCTCATTTTTCTTTGTATCATAGTTTACAACATCCAAACATAACCCTATCTTAATTATCTGAAGTTCTCCAAAGCTTAGTATCCAAACAAGCACATATCTTATCTAATTTTATGATCACTATATAACTCTGATTAAATATTTCTCTCAATATCACGCCAACAGATGGTCTAAGATTGCAGCGAGGTTACCGGGACGAACAGATAATGAGATCAAGAATCACTGGAACACCCACATAAAGAAAAAGCTTCTAAAGATGGGCATTGACCCTGTTACACATGAACCACTCCAAAAACAGCCTGTTGTGACTGAAGAAACACAGCCAAAATCCAATCACTTACCGAACAGCTCTGGCGACAACCCCTCGTGTGTAGCATATAATGATAACAGTGTCAGCTCAGAGGAGAACTCAACATACAACTGCTGCAGTACTGACAATTCACTTTTGTTAGATGGCATTTGCAATGATGAATCATTGATGAATAGCTTGTGGGATGAAGAAGCTCCCCGGTCTGATGCACTCTGGAATAATAGCTTTCCTTCTGGAGAAAATGTTAATAGCTTTGGCTCTCCATCTACATGGGAATGGGATGAGAATTGTTCTTGGCTATGGGACTGCCATGATTTTGGGTTGGATTGTTTCAGTCATCTTGAGTTTAACTCATAGATGGTGGGAAAGTACTAGCATGATCAAATGATCAATGGTCCAGATCGAAAAACAACATGACTTTTAAAATTTAGAATCTAACTCATTTTTCAATGTGACGAGACAAGTTTTCCTTTCAGGTAGTGAAGGGTAAAGTTGTCTTTCAAAAAGCAAAATGGGTTTGAGTTCTGAGTTTTTTAAAGTTAATTTTTTTTTTTAATTTCCTCCGTTTGAACAACCAAAGACGAGGGGAGAAGAAATTACTATGAAGCTTTTCAAATACGCAACATGTTACAAAGTATCATGTACAGGCTCATTTAGGGAAAAAAAAATTAGTGTTGAGGTTTCTACACTTCTTACTATATTAGGTTTGTATGTTTTGGAGGGTGAGGGGTAAAACTCAGCTTTCTTTGGGTGTTTCTCACCAACCAAATAAGAAGTGGTACCAAAGGAAATGATTAAAATATGACATAGGTTTTCTTGCAAATATTGGAATCCTATGCGAAAGATAGGGATAGAGTACACTTTGGGCATTGTCAATTTAGTGTGTAATTTAGTGGGTTTGTAAATATGCAAACCTTCTGTATATTATATGTATTTACGTTACTAATAAAACTAGAGAAATGTAATATTTTATTGTGGTTTTTAGTTTGAATATAAATAAAGAAATTAGAGATTTAATTGAGTTTAAGTTTTACTTTTATATAATGTACATTTTTTATAGTTTTGCACATATGGCTGGATCTTTCTTTAATTTTTTAGTTAGTTCTGATTTTATCCGACCATTACTTTTATGCCCTTATTATAACTGATTTATTTTTTTTAGGTTTTATTGTTTTCTTTTTTATTTTCTCGCAGCCCCTCCTTCGTCACTGTCATTGCAGACCCTATTGTATAGCAGATTTGTTGATTTCAGTGTTTCATATTCTTCTACATTCGTTATTTCAGAAATATCTGTAACATAAATAGCAGTTTTTTGGGCTGATTTTGGGTATATACTAGATAAGATTGTTACAGTTTTATATGGAATTGTTTTTAATTTTTTAGGCAAATTTGGTGACCTTCTCTGTAGCAGTTTATACAGAATTGATCTACAATCGAAATCAAGTATATTAATAGTTTTCTTATAGAATTATCTTTCCTATTTTCTGTAATAGTTACACAGAATTGGTTTTGGTTTATTTCTAATTTTCGAGCCAGTGGGATGAAGAATAAGAAGGAGGGGTTGGGCTTAGGTGTGGGAAGGGGTATGGTACCATATAGTATAAAAAAATATACTAATAGTATAGAAAAATATATTATAGATATATTAGGATATATTGATGGTATGTAAAAATATACTACATATATACTATGATATATTGATAGTAAATTTAAAATATACTATGGTAAACATGCATAACACAGTATATTATTATATAGCATAGAGTATAAGTCTATAAACTACGTAACATTTTGCGCTGGAGTTGTTACGCAAATAACATTTTGTGATAGGGTTGTTATATGAATAACATGAATAAGGTCCCTTATTAGTGAGGGCAATCTCATCTATCTATAATATTTTTTAGGTTTTAAAGTTGGGCCATTGTAAAATTCGGCCATTTGTGCAAATTACAACTTTTTAGACCATTTTTTCATTTATTTTCATATAGTGACATATTTGCCTAATTGAGCCTAAATAAAAACACATGGATGGAGATCTATCCAATTTTTGAACATGATAGAAGTTCTAAATAGTTGAGTATCTATATATCCAATGGTTCAATTTAAAATTTTAAGTGCTGAAGATATGTGTCTGAGTTGATGAGGATCATTAAAAGCAAAGTCAATGATTCAAAGCAGGGAAATGTAATCATCTAATGTTGAAACCATCATGGACTTAAAGGGAGTTCAAAACACCGAAGAATCAAACCAACTGGACTGAATCGAACTGCACTAGGTGGAGATAACCAATGAAACATAGTCATCTCTCCTATTGAAAGCTAAATTAGTGAAACATAATCAATTATCCAAATCAATGAAGCATGATCATTTCCTATTTACAATTAACATCCTTAATTAGTGACGAATGATGACAGACTGGTGGCGTACTTAGAATGAGCTGAAAAGATGCTAAAGGGGCTGAGCCTTTTACGCTGCAACGATGCCATGAGCAGAGAATAGTCAAGTAGATGCCTTAGAAACTTTGGCCTCCTCATTGGAGTATCTTATAAGGACAAAAGTTCTTATGGAGTTCAGGCAAAACTGAGCACTGAGCAACTAGAGATCAACATGATGGAAGGTGATGGGGAGAAGTCTTGTAACCGGGAAACCAGGAAAGGCTGCTGGGGGAAAGAGAACTACAATCCATCTTTCCTCATATCCAAGGCAGCTAACCATAAACACCCTGCCTCATACGACTAGTTAGGGGGAGGGGGGCTATTCGCCTTTTGAATCAAACAAAGTCAAAAGTCAGTAGTAGGGGCTTCATAGGTACTTTCATTCTAAAGGAAACTAAAGAACCTATTTCATTAAGATTCCATTCTATTTATAAGGGTCGTTTTCTTTTGTCGTGACGCAAAGCCATATCGCGCGAGTATGCACGTCTATCATGTTTTTCAGCTTGACTTGATGAGCGAAGTAGGTTTTTCAATCTTTCTTTCAGAATGCATTGAAAAGCTCAACGCGCTCGTATCTGAGTCGGGGGGCCATTTTTCTGTATAAGCGGATGAATGAACTAATCTAGAAGGCGTTTTCTGATCTACAGTCCCTCGAAGTAAGTGGTTAGGCAGGTATAGGCCCTCTAACTTCCAGCTATGTGCTGTGCGACTCCCGCGAAGTGAATGAAAGGAAGCTTTTCAAGCTTTCTAATCTAAGTGGTCTTATTTTGTATCTCGTGCTTGGAATCATTACTCCTCTTTTCATTCCAAATTCAAGAATATGGCAACCTAGCTTACCTTCCACCTTCTTGGTTAAGCCTTACATCATAGTTCATGTAAGAAGATATTCATGAGAACTGGACTTAGAGAATGCTGTAATTCATAGTAGTATTATATAATAAAATCCATCTAATGAACTTGGCATCAAAATCCATTTTAACAAGAATATTTTTCAAAAAAACTCAACTCACATTGTCATATACTTTATCATATAGTTTTCAAGACCATCATCTCTTTCCTACCTTTCTTCCTCTTTTTCATATGGCAAAATATTTCTTGGGAATTAAAATGAGAAAAAATGTTGTTTGAATTATTCATTTAGTCCCTATACTATATGACATGCTTTTTTATTTTGGTCCATAAATTTCTTTCTTAGATGTAGTTTTTAAACTTTTGACCAGATGTAAATCAAATGTTTGTTGACTATCTCGTCAGTAACACATTAAAAAAATTGATTATATATGGGACGTATATGACTCACACATTACTAACTTGGTTTATGTTTCAACTTGTCAGTCATTATTTTTTATCTCGCACGTTATTATTCTGTAACCTTTTACTTATAAAGTTATGAAGTTGCTAATAGATACTTTATTAAAATCATATTAAGACTTAGAGAGCTAAATATTTTAAAAGAGTTTAGGAACAAAAGTGAAAAACTAGTCATAGTTCACGACCAAAAATATATTTTAGCCAAAATTATTATACTACTTAGAAGATGAGCGTTGTTGTGGATTAAGATGGTTATTTCTTTCTAATTCATTCATAAAAGTTCATCCAGGTAAGCTTTGGCTCTAATGAGGTCTTTTATGTCCATTTGTAGCTAGGATGATTCTCTTTTACACCTTTTATTTACTAAGTCATTCTAATTATGAGATAGCCATAAAAGATTCTAAAATCATATTGTTGAAATGTAATTATGGGAAAATTAATATATTTATAAAAAATTTTATCAAAATATATCCATAAATTTGATATTACAATATTGGATAACACGAATTTGATATAATAGTTTGTAGGGAATGTTAAAGATTTTTTTGCAACTTTTTCATACTACCCTTAGACTTCAAGTATATTGATGAGACAATAATGATAGTTTTGGTGAAACAAGATAATTGATGGAATAAACATTTTTCCATTCATAGGTAATTGAAACCCAAATATCTATGAACCTCACATCCAGTATCAACTGTTTTATAGATTGTTATGTAAATGTCTTTTATACTTTTTATTTGACTTCCTTTCCTTTCTTTACTATTCAAAATAGAGTTATGTTATTTGTTTACCCAAAAGAGTAACGATTTGAGCACTATCTCAAAAAGATGACGGTGAAATAGACATATCTGTCAAAATCTAGACTACATATACCGTTATGTAATTCTGAAAGAAGCATCTATGCAGCAAAGTCATTTCGGTTGTATGTCATTTGGACAACAATCAATATGTTCTTTATATTTGCATCCTAAAAACAGGTGGGAAACGTAAAAGATGGCTTCTTAGATTTTGACCCACTTGTTTTCAAAATTTGAGATTTTGGTCAATTCAAGAGATTTTTATACCTTCTCTAAAAACGACCCAAGAATTTAGAGTATCCAAGTTATATAAAATACTCAGGTAGTTACTTGAAGTAATCGTGGCTATATGAAGTACCCAGACAACTAGTTGGATATTATAAGTAAAAACTAGCTTGAACACTTTGAATAACTTGAATACTTTAGTAGAGAGGCGTAATGACGTCTTTTCAAAATGTGGCAAGGCTAACTATGATCGATCTACGTCCATAGGAGTCACCAGAAATGGCATATTAGAAAATGTCAAATTGACCATTCACCGACTCTATCATTACTTACCCAATGACATAGAGCAGTTCAGCCCGTGAGGGTCATTTGATTAGATGAACCCCAAAACTGAAAAAATATAGGATTAATTATATGGATCTCCTCACTTTTGTGCAATTATATCATTTGATCATCTGATCTTTAACATTTTTCATAAAATCTTCTCATTTTTTATTTTATTTTACCAATACCTCATAATGTGGCTTACGCTAAAAAAACTGAGAAAATTCAATGCAATGTGACTTACACGTGAGTCTTTTAACGAGTAATGAGATAATTTTATACCCATTGCCATATGTCGCATATCCATCATTTTGATAAGAGACCCCTACCATGTGGTGTCATTAGAGGATAATTCCACTTCTTCTTCCCTAAAGCTCTCTTTGCCTCTTTCTATACCTCTAGCCCTAGCTCAAGTTACAATTAATCGAGTCAGGGAAAAATGAAGAAAAGGAAAAGCAAAACTCTGTCTCTAATCCAATGGTCACTCCACTCCTTACAAACAATGTGAATCTGTTCCGTTTGTATTCGATTTGTTAATTAAAACTTTTCTGGATTGAAAAAGAATTGACCCATCAATTGACATAGTTAGAATGTTAACGTCTCGTGGAATTAGCCCACAAGTAGGTACGTTGAATTCTTTGATTTTGTGGGTTTCACGTTGTCGAGGATCTAATGTGGGTTATGATATTTACATGGAGATTTTTTTATATTGATTGTGAAATTTGTGATAGAAATTTTAAAAGGCATTCTAAAGTTAGCCCCGATGCCCATAATTTTAGTACAATAATGGTCTACTTTTACCAGGATGGTCAAAATGAGAAGGAAAAGAAAATTTGGGATCAAATTGTGAAATCAAACATTTCTCAAAATAATTATAGTTATAGCATTTTAATGGCAGAGGAAAAGAGAATGAGCGAGAGAAGTTGTGGGAAGAAATGAGAATTAAGAAAGTGGATCGTGATGTTGTAGCTTACCGTACCATAATCGGTGGGTTTTGCAAAATTTGGAGACGTCGAGTAAGAGTTACAGAGAGGGAAAAAGAGAGCTTTGGGGAAGAAGAAGAAATAAAATTATCTTTTAAGGAGACTTCTATTAGTTTTAAGAATAAATTATGGATGTCATACTCGTGACAATGAAGAGTTAAATTACTTCATTATCCATTAAAAAACTCACATGAGTCATGTGTATTGATTTCCGTTAATTTTTTTAACGAAGATCACAATAGAGAGTATTAGTTAAATAAAATGATAAGTGAAGGGATTTTATGAAAGATTTTAATGGTAAGAAAAGGTTAGGGTTAGGGAGTCTATTGTAATTAACCCAAAAATATATACATTCGTTGCTTTTTTTATTGTGTTCACTTAAAAAAAAAAAAAGATACGATCATGTTTGGACCGACCAAATTTGCTCGGACGGTCCATGAGGTCAAACTGCCCCTGCAGATAGTTACACAACTACAGAGGATCTACATCCTCATTCACCATACGCATATAATAGAATGTCAGATCATGTTGAAACTTATTCATCCATCCGTGAGAAAACTACAGAATTTTCTGATTTCTGCAACATCAGTAACTGATCTGAAAATATCTATTGAAATTAATAATCCCATCGTTCAGTAAAAGAAACAAAAGCTGCAAAAATAAGGGGAAAATGTTTAAGAAGTCAGACACCTCAAACTCTAGCAGACTCACCATTGGAAGAGACTTGAGAAAATTGTAGCCAATTAACAGTAAGTACCACATAAATGTAGAAAAATTAACAAATACAGGACAAGATTTGACAACAGTAGTAAACAATGGAAGACAATGTCCCATTTGATAATCCGTTAACCAAAGAGTATTTGTTTGATTTATTCATACGCGGAGTACTCAATCCGAAAAATATTTCGATACTCCTTCATGTTACCGATCCGAAAAATATTTCGATACTCCTTCATGTTACCTCAAAATTGTTTCTGAAAATCCTACTTTTCTTCACCGCTTACTTGCTGCCTAGCTCTGCGATTACAGTCAGCAAAATTTCTAACAAGATGTGCACATTTCAAGACATCATTGGCATGCTCCTTGTAACATCGAAAGCAAGCATCACTTTCCGTTACACACGACATAGGCTTCTGGTATGGAAGCTTGAACTCCTTATCATGGAGATCTTTCGCCCTTTGTGTTATTTCTTGGACCATATTATCCTCTTGCTTTTGCAACCTCTCTACAACTCTCTCACTCTCTAGAAGGACCGATTGGATCGAGTCTAACTCTGAATTAGCAGAATGTGCAGGAGGAATAATGGGCATGAACAATGGAGTTTGACGTGGCCATGGACTGGGAGTCACTCCCTGGACTGTGTCAGATTCATTAGAGATGTGTTTCGGATGTACCTTTATTTGGGGGCTTTGAGACTTTGGTGGCACCTTTCTTTTAGTTCTGTTTGTTTTCCTCTTCGACTTCTCAGTATCGTCAACAAGCCGACTGACAAGGTTTGAACTGATCTGAATGGAAAAATCACCCATTATATATAGGAGTCCTTGACAAGTTACCTGAAAATAGAGATGGAAATAATAGGACAGCAATTAGAATCACAAACCAATTCTCTTTCTGGGTCTTGGAAAATATGAGAGAATGAGAAAGACAATGAAAAGTAAGAGAAATTTGAGGGAAGTGGAAAATATTACAAATATAGTAATAAGTAAGAGTCGTTCCTAATACTATTTCCCGCTCCATTTCGAAGGTCCAAACAATAAACATGGTCCAAAAGAAACAAATAATATTATGTATGTTTTTTTCATTACATGTCAGTCATTAAATAATCCAGAGAGAGCTTATTAGTTAATCAACAGAAATCTCAAATTCACACACAAACCACCTTCGTCCGACAAATACAATGAAAATCAATCATTAAATTTTACAATGAGTCAACGATACATGAACTCCGTGAATAAAATCAAAAGCATACGTTGGATTCAACATTTAAGAATAAATTTCAGTAGTGAAACTCATATTAAATGAGCCCATAATGTACTATTTGACATCAACTTAAGAATCAATAGCGATTCTGTAGGGCACAACTCAGAGCGTCAAGAGCCTAAGAGAAATTGTTCACCAGTGGAACCATAAAGAGTAAAAATAGTCAACAGATGGTAATATAATAGATTCTCAATCATGATGGAATCACGAACTTGACACTAAAATACAGAGTCCAAACAAGCTCGGGTTTCAGCAATCAGTTAATCATCTACCAAACCTTCATGCCTGTAAATGAAGAGAAAATAATAAGACATTCTCATATCCAAAAGAATTTGAACATATACAAAAACAAATCTTTGGAATGTGAATCAACAGTTACATTTCCCTCAATCACTTCTCTAGCCAAAAAAAAGGATAAGAAAACATTGATCATACAAACTACAAAATTCTCCTTTATAAAACCATAATTAACCCCGGTCTGATAGGTTGTCGAACCAGAACCTCAGCTCCGTAAATGCAGAAAATTTAAAGCCCTTGACTCACAAATCCAAAATATTACGAAATCAGGTACTCACTTCCAGAAAACTATAATTCAACAATGAGTTAGCTAAGTTTTGAAACGTTAGAGTCCTCGTAGTTTATTATACTAGGAAGCATGGCTCCAATTTCGAACACTACAAATTTTCTTACACTCGCCGTTTATTCAGTTTTACAGTTCGAAAATCTGGGCAACTTACTTATCATCAATCGCAGCAAAAATGGCATCTCCGCTCAAAAATCTCAAACTAATTAAGGCAATATAGATTCACCCTTCCCCCAAATCACTGTCAAACAATCATTCCTGCAATACAGCTAATCAATAATAAAAGGATCATAAGCAAAATAACCATTTAAAGATACATGAATGCATAATCACGTCCGTATACGATGGAATTAACAAAACCCTAGAATTGGATTCCCATTTTATTATCCCTCTCGAAACACCACAAAGAAAATGAATTTTTTTACGAATACACAGGTAAGTAGGGAAAGCCGAAATAAGGCGAAAGGTTACCAGGCTCAAAAGCAACGAAATCGATGAGGCAGTAGACTGGTGAACGCAGGGGTAACCGTGGCCGTCTCTATGCTCGTTTTGTGCAATTACGGCAGAAGTGGTCACATACACGCTGGATAGTGGGAGGGATGCAAGAGCAAATACATGTAAAGTGAAGGACTGTTTTTATATATCTATGGTTTTGTATGTGTGCAATCCTCGGTTTCAGGAAATTCTTCCACTTTTTTCTTTTTGGGCAAAAAAGACTACAACTTCACAACTTTATTTTAGTAGGCATTTTGTCTTTTATAACTGATACTTTAATTTCTTAATAATTTTTAATCAGAGGTGTTAACAGTTCGATTCGATCAATTAATAGTTAAAGAATATAATTGAATTGATTGAGCAACACTTCATATCATGAACCTATCAAATAAAAAGAATCAAAAATCACAGCAAACCAAGATAATGGATTTGGTATTTTGGTTTATTCGGCTTTGGATGATAATTAAATGAAAAAGTGATGAACATCGATTGAAAAGCAAATTATAGTAAATCTTAAATTAAGGTTCAATCGTCACACGCAATTGAACAACAACAAAGTCAAATATCAAATTTCTCCATCCATAAATCTCACATGCTAGGGCTAGAAGTGGTTGTCTCTCTCTCTCTCAGTTTTCCCTAGGATTTATCTCTTTAATCTAGGGCTTTTTCTTCTACTAAGGTGAAGATCAACGCAATGAATACGAATAGAGACGAAGAAGAGGAGTTTCTATCATCACAGCTTGGTAAGTGTAATCTCATAGAGGAGGAAGTAAGTGAGGCCGAGATCCCTCGTGAGGCTACCTTTACAGAGATCGAAGGATGTAGATTGAGCATGGTTGGAAGGATTTTCAAGTCTAGATGTTATTTTCTTCGGGTCTTCGGAGAGACCTTTCGAAGGCATGGTGCCTAGGAGAAGGTGCCAGATTGGTAGAAATTGAACAAACTACTTTTATGGTATTCTTCTCAATGGATTCTACTTTATTGTTTGTGACGGATAATGATCCTTAGTTAAAAGGAATCTTTTTATTGTTAAAGTGCGGATTGACTCTTGATAAGCAGTCCTTTTGCTTGAATAATTTTTGGATTCTATTACATAATTTACCTGTGGAATGTAGAGGAGGAAAGTTGGTTAGGGTGGAGTTAAATATATTCAAACCTCTTCTTAGAGGATTTAATTTAATGGTAGACATCATTGGTGTTATTTTAAATACAAATGATTAACACGATTCAACAATTCTTATTAGGGCACAATTCTTATTAGGGCTGTTCAACGATCGGTCTGATCAGATTTTTGGAGGAAAATAAGACCAGACAAAAAATTACGGTCCTCCTATATGGAGGACCGAACCGACCAAAATACTGTAAAAAATCTGAACTGACCAGACCGAACTTCAACGGTCAGTTCGGATGAATTTTACGGTCTAAATTCTTATTTTACAATAAATATCTATGAAACTTTCTAAAACTGAAAATTTCCATCACAACACCAGAACTGTTGTTAGTACTAATTATATGAGTTTTCCACTACAATAACAATGATATACATACTCCCATCATTTATTAATAGAGTATTCTATTTGGACAAGCTGCAAGAACTTTAGATGAAAACATGACCTCCATTAAAGGAATGAAGCAAAAAAATCAAACAAAAAGTAAAAATTACAGAAGAAACAAATGCAAGAATATGAGTGAGGCGTTGAGCTAAGATCTAGATCTAAGTAGGCATTCAGATCTGAGTCATCATCCAGATCTGAGTTGCACTCCAGACGATGGTGGAAGCATAGTAAAAAATGGTGGAAGCCAGACAATGGAGGAAGCACAACGCAGAGAGGAGATGATGGTGGTGGAAGCATAACGCAGAGAGGAGATGACGATGGTGGAAGCATGATGGTGGTGGATGCACGACGCGGCTCTGCTCGCAGTGCGGAGAGGAGGGGACAATCGCTGAGAAAATGAAAGAAGGTGGGTAGCGTCACTTTGAGGAAGGAAGGCTAGGTTTGAGAAATAATATATATATATGCGGAGGTATACGGACGGTTCAGTCGGTTCGGTCCATAATTGGCTGAAATTCTGGACCAAACCGAAAGTTTGATCCTCTACTAAATGAAGATCAAACCGCCCAAATAAAGAGAAAAAACCGTCCAAACTGATCAACTTCGATTCGATCCGAATCAGATTATACGGTCTGGACGATTTTTTAACACCCCTAATTCTTATGTTAGTATATGACATATCGATGGACCATGTATGTCCAAAATTGGTCATCTAGGAGGCACCTCCAGTAGTGAACATGGGATTGGGATCCAAGCGGTAGATGATGTCTAGAGGAAAATATACAATAATAGAGGGAGAGAGAGGCCGATAGATCAATAAGGCAGAGGTGGAAGATGAAGTGCGGGCAGAGGTTGGTGGCCAGAGTCTAGAGGGGATGGTGGAACTACTGTCGGTTATAATGATCGGAGGTAATATCATAACAAGGAGATGAATGATTTCAAGGTAGTAGGGAAACGACGGGGAAGCTAACCGGATGGGCACGACAACAGTAACGACGACCCATTGCCGGAGGTACTGCTGTTTTTCCAGCAAACAATGCATGACAATGAAAACTTCTTCCCCGCTAAGCGGCCAGGTTTGAATGGATTTGGTTCACCAGTTTTTTCAGTAGATGGGATGAATTTGGACGTGTTTAAGGAGAATTAGAGAACTGAAATAAGGAATCTAATCATAGAAATGAAAATTTAAATGGGGAAGAATCAACTGAGAATCCAATTTTTCATGGAAAGTTATCGTCAAGGGTTTTTTTGTTAAACTAGACCCCTACATTAATCATTTTATAAAAATTGACCCATAGACTAAAAGTTATTTTCCCTGACATATGGCTCACTTTCCACTCAAAATATATTTATGAAGTTATAAGTTTATCCTTCATCTCATTTCACCTTATTTGTTTTTTATTTTTTCCACTTCTTCATTTTCTTCTTCGTTTTCTTCTTCGTTTTCTTCTATGTTTTCTTCTTCATTTTCTTCTACGTTTTCTTCTTCGTCTTCTTTTTCATCATCTTCTTGCTTCTTCATGCAACAACAAAATATTTATTTATTTTCTTCTTCATGTTCATGATTTTTCTAAGAATATTTTTTTTGAAAATAGGTTTTTGTCTATTTTTACATATTTGAATCATATCTAGCCATAAACCAAATCTAAAAAAAATGAGTTTTTGCCAGCTTTTACAGATCTGAACTAGAAGATCTAACGACAAACCAGACTGGCCCAGATCTGAAAATGAGTTTTTGCCTATTTTACATATCTGAACCACATCTAGCCATAAACCATATCTGAAAATAGGTTTTTACACATTTTTGGGCAGCAATTCCTTCTACTAGTTCTTTTTTGACATTTTACCTTTTTTTAATCATTTGACGTTTTATTTTTGGACTGTCATTCATGAGGTACACTAACATCGTGTACCTATCATGTAGCCATCGTGTAGACTACCCGATGGGTACATCAGTATCGTGTAGCCATTTTGTTGTCTACACGATGGGTACACTGGCTTTGTGTAGCCATCGTGTAGCCATCATGTAGACTACACGATAGGTACGCTAGCATCATGTAGTCTACACAATGGGTACACTGGCATCGAGTAGTCTACAGGATGGGTGCACTCGCTTCGTGTAGATTATACGATGGCTACACTATATATTACATGATGATTACACTGGCATGGTGTAGCCATCATGTAGTCTACACGATGAATATGCTAGCATCATGGAGTTATCTTGTAGACTACATGATGGCTACACAAGCATCATGTAGACTACGTGTATACTACCTGATGCCAGAGTACCCATCGTATAGACTACACAATGCTAGCGTACCCATCGTGTAGTATACACGATGAATATGCGTAGCATCGTGGAGTTATCTTGTAGACTACACGATGATTACATGATATCAGTTTACCCATCGTGTAGACTACATGTTTGGAACCAAATTCCCGCCTTTAGACTTTATCACCAACCCATGTTTGGAACCAAACCCTTCATTGAATTTGTTGCCCAAAATATCCGTACTCTTCATAGGCCCAAAGTTAGCCCGTTCACCACTCACCTTTGAAATAATAATGTCCATTAGGTTGGCTTCTTTAACCACTGCCCAGCATCAAATTCTTTATTAGCAACCACCCCAGCAAGTAACGTGGACCCCTTAGCAACACAATCTTTATCCGAAATCTTTGAGAATATGGTTTTTTTTGTTAAACTAATCCCTAAACTAATCATTTTATAAAATGGACCCATATATTATTTTTGTTTCTCCTGATTCTTAGTTCACATTTCACTCAAAATGCATGCATGAAGTTACATGTTTACCATTCACCTCATTTCTCATTCTTCTTTTTATTTTTTTATTTTTTCAACTTCTTTGTCTTATTCTTCATCTTCTTACTTTTTCATGCAATAACAAAAATATTTATTTATTTTCTTTTTCATGTTCATGAATTTTCTAAAAATATTTATTTATTTTCTTTCTTTTTTTTCTGAAAATGAGTTTTCACCCATTTTCACAGATCTGAACCAAAAGATCTGACGACAACACAGACCTGAAAATTAGTTTTTACCTATTTTACAGATCTGAACCATATATAGCCACAAACTAGATCTGAAAATGGGTTTTTACCTATTTTTGGACATCAATTCATTCTTCTAGTTTTTTTTTCGACGTTTTACTTTTCTTTTTAATCCTTCGACGTTTTATTATTGGAGTGTCATTCATGGATGTACACTAGTGTCGTGTATCTATCATGTAGTCTACAAGATAGGTACACTAGCATTGTGTAGTCTACATGATGGGTACACTGACATTGTGTAGCCATCGTGTGGACTACACATTGGGTACACTGACATCGTGTAGCCATCGTGTAGTCTACACGATGGGTACACTGGCATCGTGTAGCCATCGTGTAGACTAAACATTGGGTACACTGGCATCGTGTATACTACATTAGGTACACTCGCATCGTGTAGTCATCGTATAGTTTACACGGTGCTAGTGTAGACTACATGATGGCTACATGATGCTAGTGTAACTATCATGTAGTATATAGTGTAGTCATCGTATAGTCTACACGACATGAGTATAGCCATCGTGTAGACTACACGACGCGAGTGTAGCCATCATGTAGACTACACGATGGGTACACTGACATCTAAATCGTCTTTGCTCAAATGTCTGAAATGGTATAGGTGGTGGAAGCCGAACTTAATAGGCCCCACAATGATGAATGAGAGATCTGGGGTGGACTTGTCAAGGTTTGGGGAATTCACTGACAGTTTTCTCAGTGCGAGGGTTAGTTAATGCACATTTCTAATATTTTACTATTCTGTTGAAAACCAAAAAGAAGAGAAAGTTTGTGGAAAGATTGAAGTCGTCCTCACATGCTTCTGGATGTCTTATAGTTGATCCAGTAGAGATCATGTTGGTGTTATGCTCTCAAAACGTGTGTATTGACGTTTTGATATGAAATTTAATGAGGATTACAATTTTCTTATAATTGTTCTTTTAAATTATTGTTGAATAATTTATATAAATATCTAAAAATTATATATCTATTAATGAGACTATGATCTTGTATTAGTACGAGAGGATTAAGATTATAGATAATGAATAAAATTATCAGCAATATATTAAAGTATAGAATTTTTAATGAATAGTTGCTAGTATGGTTCACTAAGCATTATGAATGTGTGTGATCTAGATCTAGATCATTAATGTATGTAGACATCTTAGTGAATATACTTTATATAATAAGATTATATATGACTGGATCGATGTGAATTAATATATTTATTAACGTGTCATTTATCATAAAGATTTAATGCGCATCAATTCGATGAGCATATGTAGATCAGTCTGAATCATGAGTAGTCATGAACTCCTATGCATATCTACTGAATCTTTTGATTCACTCGTTAAGGTTTTTTTTGTAAAACAAGCTCGTGACTTTTTTTAGAGATTTAATGATGTGGATGGCTGTGAACATGATCTTGCAAGATTTGGAATTCAAGTTTTCCTAACGGATCGTATATCGGTTCCTTTAAGTGTTAATTCTGGAACTGAATGATTATTGAGCTCAAATTTATAATAATATATAGATTAGTCATTCATTAGTGGATTAATAGTACTTAAGGATCAAGAGGAATTTAGAGGGGTAAAATGATAATTTTGACCATCTCTAATTTACGAACCAATAATTGGAGGACATAATTATATGAAATGATTATATCAGTGGACTACATGAGAATACTCTATAAATACATTCTATAATCACTAAGAGTTCAATTCCATATTTTTAGTTTGTAATAATAGAATTAATAAATAAAATTATTTGATTAAAGAGTTTAATAGATAATCTGGTTTATTGAAGCTTAGGATTATAAGTCCATGATCCCTAAGTCACTTTTGTACTATGCAGTCTAGGGTGTGAATATTTCAAGATATGAGAAAATGACTGACTTGCAAAAGGAATTTTTTAATTCTGGGGCAAGTATATAATTATGAGATAATCATGTGTGATTAATTAATTAACAGTTAATTAATTAAATTATATATATATATATAATTATCGATTATTTTTTTAACTATCGATGAGTGAGGGAGAATATCTAATTTATGAAATTAGATAATTAAATTATTATTAAATAATAATTTGTATCAACTAAATCTGTTGTTTGTGAAATAACAGATAAATTAGTTTATATGGATAATTAAATATGTAAATTTTGAATTAATTGATATCTAGATATTTATCTGATTAAAATAAATATTTAATTCGTAGTAATTGTCACGTGGCAATCACTGATTAAGTATCAGAGATTGACATGGACTACTATGGTGTCACGGGACACTACAACAGTGTGGGTGCAACACTACAGTGTCGTATGACACTGCAGTTGTGCACAGTTGCAGTGGGTCCTACTACAATTGGTAATTTTATAATTAAATATTATTTCAGTTTATACTTAAAAAATCGGACGGTCCATTATCTAAAAAATATACAAATATTATTCTATTGAACTCAATTGATGAGTTAGTTCATCAGTTCATAAAAAAATTAATAAAATCGAATTGAGAACACAATTCTCTAGATCTCAAGTCATTAATAGTTAATCAAAACTTTGAAATAATAATCATCGCGTTCTTTTAGATAATCGTTTTACTAAAGTCATTCTCAGTAAATCTCTAGATTTCATGTGTTGAGTACATCTAGAGACATAAAAAATATCTTGTAATATTTCACGTGCCCACATACATCCTAGTGCGTTGAAGATTAACTTGAAAGATCTTTGTGAGACGGAATATCTAATTTGTGTTAAATTATTATCAGATAATAATGTGTATCAACTAAATATGTTATTTGTGAAATAACAGATAAGTTAGTTGATAGGGACAATTAGATATATTAATTTTGAATTAGCTAATATCAAGATATTTATTTTATTAAAATAAATATTTAATTCATAGTAATTACCACATGTCAATCACTGATTGGGTATCAGAGATTGACATGTACTATTGTGCTGCCACAAGACACTATAGTAGGGGGTGTAATATTGTAGTGCCACACGACACTACAATGGTGCCGTGAGGCACTGTGCTACCTCACGGCAGACTGTAGTGGCACTACAGTTATGCACAATTATAGTGGGTCCCATCACAATTGATAATTTTACAAATAAATATTATCTCAGTTTATCTTTAAAAAAATCTGATACGCTATTTCTAGAAAATATACATATATTATTCTAATGGCCTCAGTTGATGAGTTAGTTCATCAGTTCGTAAAAAAATCGAATTGAGAACACAGTTGGTGTTAGAGTGAATTTTCTCTGTGATTGATAGTTAATTGAAACTCTTAAAGGATAATCATCACATTCGTTTAGAGAATCGTCTCACTAAAATTTTTCTCAGTAAATCTCTAGATCACATGTGTTCAATACATCTAGAGACAAGAAATGTATCTTGTAATATTCTACGTGCTCACACACGTTCTAGTGCATTGAGGATTGACTTGAAATATCTTGATGTGGATCTTAGTGTCTACTGATCGTTGGAATAATTTCATGGGATGGAGGATCGATTGATTTTGCAAGGACGCTTGATATAGACTATAAGAGATATATGATTCCTAACCTTGCATGTTGTAGATTTAATGTTAAATATATAATGAATCCCGACTGATTGATAAATAGTTTTCAATATTTTTTTATTTGATTATCGTGACATTGCGCAAGGTTTGTTTTATTAAAAAATCTTATCTTCATTTAAAAGTTTAATTTTTAAATGGCCTCGAGCCACATGCTTCCGTCGCGCACACGCCGCGACAACCAACAAGTGGTATCAGAGTGATCTTTATATATTTATATGTTAAATGTTGTGTGAGTTTTCTTGCATTATTAAGATACTATGAAATATGTATAAATGAATGGATGGTTATGTTTTTGAATGTATAAAAAATAATGGATCGTTAATTATATGGTGATTATCGGGTTAGGTTTTGTTGTTTTAATTTTTTTTCCGATCTTGTGTAAGTCATTTTAGGGTGTAGGAACTTTTATAATTTTATTTTGAATATTTATTGTAATTATTCTGATCTCGAGAAGACGAAGAATGCACGAGATGAATGACGGAGAAAAAAGAAAAGAAATAAAAATTCATTTAGAATTCCAGCACCGGCACTGGAAATTAGATTTCTGGCACTGGCGCCGCCAATTAAACCTGATAAAAAATGTCACCGGAATTTTCTATTCTGGCGAAGTTGTCGAAAAATTGGCGCCGACGGTGATGATGGTCGGTGGCAACTATTGTCACATTTAGTGAAGTTTCGCACAAACTATGATATCAACCAACACTATCACTGTAGAGTTTTATGATAATTCTAAGTCTATCAATTATCTTTTTAAATTTTGAAATTAATGTAATTTTAAAATTAATTTTTAATTTTTAATTTTATGAAAATTAGAAATTAATAGGTTGACTGGGTTTGACCCAAGTTTGACCAAATCAAATAAAATATTTAATTGATTTAATGTATAAAATTTACCAAATTTTAAATAATAGTTTTTTCTAATTAATCATGTTTCTAAATTACAATACATATTCATATTTCAGTCCATGGACATGTTATCAATCATGGACTTCAATATATATATTATGAAGTCCGCTTTGTAATATTATTTCTTTATTTTAAGGATTGTTATTTAGAAATACTCAATAATCACTCGTTCCATTATTAATTTATTCAATTGTTAAATAATTATTTAATTGTTATGCTTGATAACATGTTCATTCATTAGTCGATCACATGTCATACATAAAAACCCCACACAATTTTATTTGATCATGCATCTCATCTATAGAAACATGATATTAGAATTGTCCTAATATGTTTATATGTATTGCTTTATTAAATCAATTGCATGTAAACTGCTAGGTTTTAATTAGTTAAAATTTGGTAATCACACCAAACTAATGGCTATAGTAACCTTTAGGATAACCGACTTTAGTAAAAGAGTTTTATTAAAGTTTGATGAATATAATTAATTAGTTAATCTAAGTTTACCTAATTATGACTTAGGCGGATTAAAAGGTTAAAATGAATTTAGAACAATAAGATTGACATAACTGATTATTAAATATTCATAGGGTTATTATTTTAGCTGGTGATTAATTTGAAATTTATTGATTAGTTAAAATGAAAACACATAATTCTAAAAAAGTGAGTGAGAGAAGGTTGACGTATCAATGTAACGTATGGTCTCCATCATTAGTACAATATCGTATGGTGCAGTAAGTACCTCGAGATGGATTTGTTTTCATTCCCCTAAAGAAGGTTTTGAGTTGTACCAATACCAATGTTGGACTTCTTAAGAAGATAAGAGGAAGTGATGTAGTTTAGTTCTGACCGAACCTAAGGCGACATATTCTAAATGAAGACGTGGAATTCGAAATGATGGGTTACACTCACAAAGTCATGATTACGTTTTCATGTAGATAGTTGTGTTGACCGAACAAGCGATATCTTATTGTTAAAAGATAAAATATGAGATATTTTAAGTTTTAATTAATAAAGATGAGAATGTTTCATAGAAAGTCTGAGATTAATCTGACTGACCCTAAGGCAACACATTAATCGTTGAGTTGTTTTATCGTAATTAGTAATTGTTAAATTTGTTTGTTTATTATGTTGCATTTATGCATTCACGTTTACTTTTCAAATTCTAGATATTTGTCAATTATATTGAGTATTGTATATTTTAAATTTCAGTTATTATTATTATGTCTACCATGGGCAACCCTATTAGTGATGTACGAGGCAGAAGTACATGGGGCAACCATTGATGAGCGGGCTCGAGTCAACGTTATACTTGAGTCGCTCACACCATATTTTTTTACGTTCACGACCAACTATGTTATGAACAAGTTACAATTCAACATGATCTAAATTTTGAATGAACTGCAGACTTTTGAGTCACTCAACCTCAGAATGACCAAAGAGGGTGAGGCAAATGTTGTTGAGCAAAACCATTCTTCCAATATTGTTAAGAACAGGAAAAGGAAGAAGAACAATGGTAAGGTCAAAGCATGAACAAAAGAAGAAAGAAAGTCAAGACATCGCCGAAAGTCATGAAGAACAAGAATGACAACAAGCCTAAGAGAAAATGTTTCCACTGTGGGGTTGTAGGTCATTGGAAAAGAAACTGTAACAAGTATCTCTCCGAGCTGAAAAAAAAGGTAAATATGATTTACTTGTACTTGAAATTAAAAAATTAGTACGGTCAAAAAGAGAAATTTTTCCATACTAAAATTTAATAACTTATTTTTTAGTAGGGCCATTTGAACCTACCTTCTTACACGTGGCTCCGCCACTGGCAATGGCGTCTGCCGTGGCTGTCCGAAGTTTTTCGTTTAAAGATTTTCGTTAATCCTTCATTAACAAAAAAATTGATCCAAAAGACCATCATGCAACTTCAAACCTCAAACAAAAATAGAACATTGAAGCCATAATCTTTGAAGTTGAAATTCCTATCAAGTTTATGAAACTCAACTATCCTCCCTCAACAAAAAAATTTGAATTATGTATCCTTGAGATTTATAACCTTTAACAATAATCACATATAACAAAGAAACAGAGCTTTCTATTTGATAAAAATATAAACTAAGACCCCAATTCCGAAAACCATAAATCCGTGAACAATAACACAATAAAATGAAACCATCAATATAATTCAAGAAGAAAACTTGATTCTCAATGGTCTAACATGGAGATGTTCTGATACCGCTTGTTAGAAAATTCATTAAAATCAAAGTCCAGAGAAAACTTAATTCAACCAAGATCATTCATTTCAAATCCCTGAGAGAATAAAAATGGAAATACACCTTGATCCATCCATAGAAACAAATGTTTATTGGTTAGTGATCTTCTAATTCAATGAGATTTTTCTTAGAGAAAAATCTCAGCATTTTCAATGATGATGGGATGCCAGAGAGAATATAAATAATAATCGTACTTATTGATTACTCGTTAAGTGCTCCTACAGTCAGTATAGAGCTACAAATATTAAAGGGCATATTAGCATTTATATTAATTCTAAATTGCTACACACATGGTCTCATAAACTTACTGCTTTGGTGGTGGTGATGGCCTTCCGGCCAATACAAGACTATATACGAATATTAATAATAATAAATTTAAAAACTTACAGTCAGATCAGAATAGGAGATATGTTGGTTGTTTGCAGGAGGATGAGTGAGAGATGTGTAGGAAGAAGAAGAATGTTCTCAAATCTTCCAATATTATTATTGTAGAGAGAGAGAGAGAAAGAGTACATAATTTTAGAGAGAGTATGCTAATTCCTCGATCAAAGTCGGATGCCCTCAACAAAGGATGAGGCTTCCCTTTTATAATACAAAAAGTAAGATAGATAAGGTTGTGTGTCCTAGACAGGTGGAGTCGTTCATCCTTATCTTCTTATCGCTTCTGGTACTGAGAATCTACTTTATTAAAAGTAGATTTGTCCTTTTATGCTTTTACTGTTGATCGTGGATATTGTTGATAGTGGGAATCTACTTTATTAAAAGTGGATTTGTCTGCTTACTGTTGTAGATAATGGAAGTATTCTTTCCTGAAAATGACTTCTACTCTTTGTTAGTGGTGACAAGGATAAGGTTTTTTATTTTCCTTTTTTGTCGCATTCGATTTTTTCTGATATCATTCTAGTGAGAGAATCCCAAAAATCTGCAATAAGATGATTCTAGTCCCTGACTTTCGCCAGCCAAGATGTTGAAATCATCCTCATTTGATCAGATTATGCTTTACTGCTTACTGATTTCATGGATGTATCTTCCTGTCCAATGGACTGAAGAAATTATTTTTTCATGTAGCTCATAGTTTTAAAAATTAATTCTGTTTGAGTGAGTTCAAGAAATTTCTTTTTCAATTCTATTTGAGTAGTAATAAATGGGTTTTCTGTTGAGTGAGGAAGAGCCTTTGGGATGACATCAAAACATGTTTGAGTATGAGTTTTGATGGCTTTAATAAGTTCTGGTAAATTGGGATTCATTCTTTTGTCCCACAATTTGGTGTAGAACACTCTTTTTAAACTGAGGGAGTTTGTTCTGATAATCACATTGTAAATCTCATTTCTAGATCCAAGAGATACTGAATTAGATAATAAAATGGACTACGGATTTAGTTTTAGAGATGTTCTTATTGACTGGTAAAAAAGAATAGGTAGTCTCCCACTCTTTAAATACTGTTTGGACTGCTTTTGGTAGAGTTGCCAAAGTGATGTCAAATTTGTCCTACCAAACGAGAAACCAGTTTGGGAGCTTGTTTTTTAGGATCTATGGGAAGATATAGATGAACCAAATATGATTGTGAACTGGATTCTGGCAGTAAAAACATAGGTAAATGAATCAATATAATCCCAATAATTATATTTTGTTTCAGCATTGCGGATATTTAGAGTTCCTGTTGTATGTGGATGGATACCCCGTTGATGAGTGGGTATAATATGACAGATTGTAGCTTTGATGTATGTAAGAGGGCTAGTATTTTGGTTTGGATCATGGAGAGTATGTTTAATCTCTATAGCGGTTGTTTCAAGTATAATGGCTTCATAGATATATTTGTATTTGTCAAAGTGAGTGGAAAATTACTGAGTAAAAAGATATATTTCTTGATTTCTCATGGATCTGACATCCATTTCTCATATGTTGTTTCAATGAAGAGAATAGTCTCTTCTATTATACTATTAAATATATACTATCCGGGAAGCAGAAGGATATCTCTAGCAGTTTGGCTAGAAGAAGCTTCATGTTTACTATTCACACTTGGGAATTCTGTTGAATAGAAATTACCTCTGCCTCGGCCTCGGTCGCGGCCCCTACTGGTCATGAACCTTGTAAATATTCACGGGTTAGGATGTCTAGTAAAGAATTATATCCACATTTGATATATTCAGTATCAAAGTCAAATATTGATAAAATGCTTTGTCACAAAGCAAATATCAGTTTAGAAATAAGATTCTGTACATCTTTCTTAAATATCTATTTTGTTACAGAGCAATCAACTCTATATGAAAAAATGCTGGTTTAAAAGATCATCCTAGAATTTTAAAGCACGTTTAACAATAAATAAACATTCTTGTTTAACTGTAGGATAATTTAAGGCTAGTCCTCTCCATACGCCAGAGGTAAATTTGAGGAGTTCTTCTTTCTTATTAGTGGGATTTAGTTGTTTAAGAATTCTACCATAACCCTGGTTAGAAGCACCAGTTTTGACTATCTTTTTCCAGTTAGGGTTCAATAAAGATAAATAATACAAATGTTTGATTTTTTTCTTTTATATTTCTTACTGCTAGGGTATGTTCTGTTGACCAAAGTAAATGGTTTTACTTAAGTCTGTTATAAAAGACTGAAGTGTCCTGAGATAATTGCGGATAAAAGTCTCTAATATAATTAAGACTTCCTAAAAATCTTTGTAATTGATTTTTTTGTTTTATTTCATCTGAAAACTTAGAAGCAAATTCTATACTTCTATTAATAGGAATAATAGTTCTATTAAAAATATTATGTCATAAAAATATAACTTCTGTTTGAAAAAGTTTCATTTTTGTAGCTGAAGGAACTAATCCATTTCCGATAATAACATTTTTAATTATATTAAAATGTTTAATATGATGGTCAATTGAAGATGAGAAAACTAAAACATCATCAATATAGCATACCTTATCAGTGATTTGGATTTGCCAAAATCCTTATTTAAGATCAAATTTAGAAAAAACTACAGAATCATGTAATCTATCTAAAAGATCTTTCTTATTTGGAATAGGATACATTATCCATTGTAAGGCATCATTAAGAGGTTTATAGTTGATCACCAACCTAGGTGCTCCTCTTTCTATTTCTTCATTTTTATAAACATAAAATGATGTACAACTCTAAGGGGAGTGACTTGGTCTAATTAATCTCTTTTGGAAAAGGGATTTGATTCTGTCTTACAAAGGTCTAAATATTCTTTCTTCATCTGACTAGGTCTAGACCTAGTGGGAACATTTCTTTTATTAAAATCCCGATTATAAGGAAGTGATATGATATGCTTTTTCCAATTCCAAAAAGCATAAGGAATATCACTGCATATTTCAGTTTGAAATTCTTTTAAAATTGTTTTAATTTTATTATCTATTGAAGGTTGTTGAATCCTTTGGTCTGTAGTAAGAAATTAAATTTCTTTTTTAATAATTTATCTGCTTTTCTTTATTTTGGACAAGATCTTTAATCTGATCTAATTCTTTAATATATGGTGCAACTATGAATTCAAATACTATGTCTTTGTTGTGAATATTAGTATGGATACCTAAAGTATCAATTCCGGTAAGAAGCATTAATAAGCATAAAAATGGTGTTCCTAAGATTACGCTTTGTGTCATAATTTTAATTAAAACAAATGCAGTTGGTAGGCATACACCTTGATTGTAGATACAGACTTCTGGAAGTTTAATCTCTATATGCATAGAGTTACCACTAGTACTTGTTAAAGGTTTGGTGATTTTTTGGACGTATTTAATAGGGATTAAACCTTCCTGAATACAGTTCATGTTAGCGCCACTATCAACTTGGGTTTTATAATAAAAGTGATTCTGGTATATCATTTCTAAAAAGAAACATTATTCATTAAAAGTAAATATTGGTTATCTTCAAGTTGGGTAGAAGAAGATTCGGATTTTTCTTTAGGATTCTTACCTTTAGAAGATAATTGATGTTTGATATTATTAAAATCTTGAAAAATAATTTGATTAGCAGATTGTAACTGCTTTATTTCAGCTTTTAAAATATTAACTTCCATTTTTAAATCTGGGATAATAACTGATTTTTCTATAGGATGGGTGTTCTGTATACGCCTTATGACTTCACGTATGATATAGTTTTCTATAGGAGGAAGAACATCTACGGTGGTGTACTTCTTATAGCAAATTTCTAAGAATTTTAATTTAAGCTCGGGGTCAGTTATCTGATCAGCTAAATCAATCATAGATTTTTGGGTATCTGTTAAAACATTAAGACTGGGTTGGCTAAGGTCAAGACCATTCATTTCAAAAATAGTTTTCCAGTAATTAGCTTCGGTTATCATATTATAGGTTTTGGAAGTACAACAAGGTTCATGAGAGTCAGAAGAGGATTCAGAATCAGAATAATAGATTTCAGCTAATTTATTATCTAAGCTAGATTCAGAAGTATTATCATTCTTAGAAAGACAATTTAAAATTTGTTGTTGAGCTTCTTCATCAAGAGAGAAAGTTCGCTTAATTTCTGGATTTACACTTATTAGCGTAATGTCCTGTCGTACCACATTTGTAACATTTTTTTGGGGATTTATCTTTTTTAAGATAAAATGTTCTTTTATTGGTTTTCCTTCTAGGTCTATCTTGATAATTACAATGAGGTATTTTTCTAGAAGAGTATTTTTTGTAAGATTTTAATTTCTTATCAGGTTTATGGGTCCTGGAAGTAGAGAATATTGGATTTTTGTGATATAAGCAAACTAATCACAAAATTCTCCTAATTCTTTTCTATTGGGTAAGTTATAATGTTTCATTAATTGTTACAATTTCATATCATTACATAGAGATAATCCTTCTTCTATTACAATAGAAATGAGATGACCATAAGAATACTGGGTGTAAGGGATATCCATTTGATCGTGTCTATCCCTAAGTTTCTTTGTAACTTTTTTGGTAAAAAGGCTAGGGAGTCCATCAATGAACTTTACCTTCCAATGCTCATTGTTAGTGCCAGATCTCTACATGACTTTCATCAAGAAAACATCTTTTACCATCTAAAATGGGTTACAGATGGGCATATAAGATTCTGGAGAAGTTCTCTTTGTGTATCTATATTTATAATTCATGGTCCTACAAAGTGATGTAAAATGGCTTGTGTTAAGGTATAACAAGCATCTTCAGTTTTGGTTTCATTTTTTAGTAAGAGGGTCAACATTAATCTTAAAAGAAGTCAAAAATCTCAGTTCTTTGGGTTTCAATGAGACAATTATCCCATCATCCATTCAGAATGCATGTAAAACCATTAACAAGAAACTGACAGATTTGGTGATCGGTATTATCATTCTATTTGCAAACAGACGCATACATTATCATATGATGTATGGTTTTGAAATTTTGATATTCTGTTCTTCCAACTAGGTTCCATTCATAGATTGTTTTTCCATGGGAAGATTTTTGAGTGTGACGGAAATCTTCTTCATATAAAATATCATGGGGCATAGGTCTAAGATAACAATACCTACTAGGTTCTGTTAATGCCATACGGGTAGTAGGCTTTCTAGAATAAGAAAGTTTATTGATAGTATCATTAAAGTTTTTCTAGATATCTAGGAATTGGGAAAGAGTAATCCTCCATGTCAGCAGGTAAAGATGGATCTTCTTGATTCATCTTGAAGTTACTGACTTCAAGAGGTGGTTTTATGGTAACGGGTTGGACATTTAGTGTTTTAGGTTTAGGAGTAACCTGATATTGATCATGTATATTCTCAATCTGGTCTTCAATCCTAGTTAACTGATTTCCTAGAGTTTGAAGAAAAAGATTGGTATAATTATTCTGCTTAGTTAAAGATAAAATATCTCTAACTTTAACAGATTCCTGTTGGATTATCTTCTTAGGTATTTAAACATAAGGGTTGATGGCTAGCGGTTTGAGATTCTCGCTAATAGGAGCGAGCTCTATAGATAAAGGTGGAGGACGTATGGATTGAAAAGTCCTACCACTAGTGGTTGTCCAACTTCTTTGGATTCCAGTTAACACGTTTAACTGTTCTTCATTATGCAACTATAATTGGAGAGCAAAGTTGCAATACCATTCAGGAAAAGATTTTATATATTGATTCTTATTCAAGTGATAATAATACTGGGTTTTAAGGTTTCAAGCTCCTTCGGAGTATGAGATTTAAAATACCATCTCCTAAATTCATGGTATTTATCTTGCATAAAATCATGGTTAAGCTGTTTTCTCAAATCACTATAGGGTGTAAAATCCATTAGAGATCAATTTGTATATACTCTTTAGCCTTCTGGTATTAGGTGTATTTGTCTCATAAACACCATGAGGTATTTGGTTTTTTGATATATGTATACCTCTTATATGGTCTTCAGGAGTATTGTTTTTGATAGATTCATTGGAAGATCTATCTCGATTAACTGTTTATATAAGTTCGGATGTAAATTGTCTAGAGAATTCTGGAAAATCTACATTATAAAGGGGAATACTTTTGTAACTAGTACTACAAAGGGTTCTAGTTAAGGGTTTCTGAAATCTGAGGTATATGTACCTCTTTGGATTTGTATGACATCTTCTATAGATTGCGTAATGATGGTTCTCGTAGGTACAAAATTAGAGATTTACCATTTCTCTAGAAAAGTAATTTCTTCTCAAGCAATCATTCTAGGGATAGCTACTTGACTATTGAAAATGTTAGTATCAATAAGAACTGTGTGTCCTTGTTCACTTTGTTTTCTGGTGTAAAGATTTAAGGTTGATAAAACCTTAAGATGAATTCTAAATAATATGGCAAAAGGAGAAGATCCTGGTAAATACTCATAACCATGAGATATAACTCTTTGTTCTAAGATATATATATTAACATTATCAATATACCCCTCAACCATATGGCCAAATTACTTAATCTAAAACAGGGTTTATCTTAATCTTTTGCTTTTGTTTCCTCTTGCATCATTTTATCACAATGGTAAGGAATCAACGATGTTAAATTTAACGAATCAACGAGTATATATTTACATTTAAAGTTTAGAGACTAAATTATCCAGCGCCTCAAAGTTCATGGAGCATTGAAGGCTTTTGCACAAATTTTTAATTTAGTAAAAGTGTAGAACTTGAAAAAATATGTTTAAACTAATGTTTGTGAGTTTTAATACCCGTGTGTACATGGCTTGGGTGAGTTTTAAATACAATATTAGGTGTGGATGTTAAATGGGCGGGTAATTTTTACCTATTATATATGAGTAGAGTATGAGTAATATCCAAGACCATTGCATAACCACAAAATTGATTAGTCTTTTTTCTTTTATCTAAAGATAACAATATATAATTAAAATTACGATACAATTTTACTTTTCACTTATGATTATCGGTTAAATTTCATTGATTTTATAATTTTTATCGAACTAAACTAAATCATGAATTGAATAGTAAAACTAAAATTTTCATTCATCAATATTACAATCAAAAGGGAACAAAATTAAATTTTTTATATCCAAACTAAATTGAATCGTAAATTTTATATATAATCGACTAAAATTCATCAATTTTACGACAAACCAAACTAAATCATCAATTTTATAACTGAATAACTAATAATAAAATTTATCAATTTTACATTCGAACCAAGTTAGAATTCTTCAGCTTATTCATCAAACCAAACTGAATCATCCATTGAATAGTCAAAACTAAAATTAATCAAATTATTTTCGAATCGAATCAAAGTTCATCAAAGTATTTGAATAACACTAAAATTCATCAATTTTATAATCACGTAGAACTGAAATATATCAATTTTACAATCAAACCAAACTGGAACGCCAATTTTATAATCAAATAACCATATTATAGTTCATTAATTTTATATTTTCTTAAACAAAAATATTTGAAATGGAGGATTACACCAAACTTCTCGTTGAAGAAGAATCGATTGAAGTCAAAGTAGTTTACACCACTACCTTACATAAACTAAAGAATCTCCTACTGAAGTAACTGACACCATTGTTTGTAGCAAATAAGTAGTGTCAGTGGCTAAAAATTAGATAATTACAGAATGCCACTGGCTAAACACCCCTTTCAATCTCAGGAACACATGAAATTGCCTAGTGGTGGATTTATACAAGGCCCTCGACTTTAGAATTTTTATATTTTCACTAGCAATTATTTTTGTATGATATATATGTTTAATCTGTAGAGTGGCAATATGAATAATGGCTTAGCTTATTGATAATTATCTCTTTTCTCTTAAGGAGAGGTCTTGACTTAGCTTATTGGTAATTGCTTTTATTTATGCTTCATGTCATTTTTTGACATTGAATTTTCTTTAATTTATTTTTAGGCCTCACTCATTGTTATTTATTTGTTTTATGTGATTTTATTAACTAAGTGTCTAGTTCTAATAATACTTTATTTTTATTCTTAACATAAGTTTAATTACTTTTTGCTGGTTGCTTTTGTTTCATTGTATAATATTTGTACTTGTTTTTTTACTTTCAAGTACACATTTTTTATCGTTCCATTTGATAAATATTAATCAAAATTAGATAGTCATATATGTATTACTAGTACTCTAAAACAAAATATAGTGTGTATAAAAGAAGTTAATAGCTTGATATTAATTTAAATGTATAAATTATTTTGACATTTTGATTAACTAATATAATCCATGATATGATTTAGTAGGAAATGTTATTTTTGACCATTTTCAAATTATTAAAAATCTAGGGCTTTGTTAGTTGTTGATTTTATTTTATTTTTAAAAATATTATTTGTAAGAATAAACCTCAAATACCACTAGTAAACAAATTTTCAAAGATTAATTTGTTTTTAAAAAATTTCATCAAAGACCACTAGTAAACAAATTTTGAAATGGAGGATTACACCAAACTTCTCGATGAAGAAGAATCAGTTGAAGTTAAACTAGTTTCCACCATTACCTTATATAAACTAAAGAATCTCCTGGTGAAATAACTGACACCTTTATTTGTAGCAAATAAGTAGTGTCAGTGGCTAAAAACTAGATAATTACAGAATGCCACTGGCTAAACACCCATTTCAAACTCAGGAACACATGAAATTGCCTAGTGGTGGATTTATACAAGGCCTTCAATTTTAGAATTTTTGTATTTTAACTAGCAATTATTTTTGTATGATATATATGTATAATTTGTAGAGTGGCTCTATGAATAATGGCTTAGATTATTGGTAATTATCTCTTTTCTCTTAAGGAGAGGTCTTGACTTAGCTTATTGGTAATTGCTTTTATTTATGCTTCATGTCATTTTTTGACATTGAATTTTCTTTAATTTAGTTTTAGGCCTCACTCATTGTTATTTATTTGTTTTATGTGATTTTATTAACTAAGTATCTAGTTCTAATAATACTTTATTTTTATTCTTACCATAAGTTTAATTACTTTTTGCTGGTTGCTTTTGTTTCATTGTATAATATTTGTACTTATTTTTTACTTTCAAGTACACATTTTTTATTATTCCATTTGATAAATATTAATCAAAATTAGATAGTCATATATGTATTATTAGTACTCTAAAACAAGATATAGTGTGTATAAAAGAAGTTAATAGCTTGGATATTAATTTAAATGTATAAATTATTTTGACATTTTGATTAACTAATATAATCCATTATATGATTTAGTAGGAAATGTTATTTTTGACAATTTTTAAATTATTAAAAATCTAGGGCTTTGTTGGTTGTTGATTTTATTTTATTTTAAAAATATTATTTGTAAGAATAAACCTCAAATACCATTAAGTAAACAAATTTTCAAAGATTAATTTTTTAAAAAAAATTTCATCAAAGACCACTAGTAAACAACTTTTGAAACGGAGGATTACACCAAACTTCTCGATGAAGAAGAATCGGTTGAAGTTAAACTAGTTTCCACCATACCTTACATAAACTAAAGAATCTCCTGGTGAAATAACTGACACCTTTGTTTGTAGCAAATAAGTAGTGTCACTGGAAACAAACCAAATAATTACATAATGCGACTGGCTAAACATCCCTTTCAAAGTCATGTCCAGAACACATGAATTTACCTAGGGGCGGATTTGTTCTAGGCCTGGAGAGAGAACGTACCTCCCTGACCCATTAGTTTTGACATTTTTGTGTTTTCGCAAGCAAATATTTTTGTATGATATATAAGTTGAATTTGTAGTGTGCCGCTTATGAATAATGACATTGCCCATTGATAATTGTCTATTTTCTCTAAAGAAGAATTCATGAGTCCAAATCTTACTATCTCCAAAGTATTACTGCATATTTGTTTATGGAGTTACATAAATAGTTTAAGATATTTAATTATTATGGACGTGAAAGATAATCTCGAAAGTTTTAAAATTTATTCAGACAATTATTATTTAAAAAGTTAATAGTGTAATAATCATTTAGTTTAAAACTTTTAAAATTAACTCTCCCACTAACTCTATTTTGTTTTCAAGTCCATTCTTTTTTGTTAAATGATAAATTTTTTAACCAAATGTCACTAAGACACAAAATCTTTAAAAGATAAATTAGAAAAATAGAAAAATAAGCTAGTCACCATCTATTGAAGTCTGAAACTAAGCAAGCCATTTTCAATCTCTCTAATCTTGTTCTTTTTCTTTGTTTTATTTTCCTTCAAGAGGCGACTATTTCCCTCAGTGAAAAATAATATGTATATATAGTAGTTCTCTGAAACATAACGGTCACTTTATTGTCATTCTAATACTTTTTGTATGAATCCTGCAACCCCTAGTTAGGGGAAGATTCATACTAGGTCCGGGGGCGGGGGGGCACGTGCCCCCGTAACACCTCAATTTTGGCATTTTTATATTTTTGCTAGCAATTATTTTTATAGGATCTATAAGTTTAATTTATAGTGTGTCCACTATGAATAATGACTTAGCTTATTAGTAAATGTCTATTTTCTCTTAATGAGAGATATTGAGTTTAAATCTTACTATCTCCAACATCCTTATTTTTGTTATTTTTTATTCATACTTCATGTCCACTTTTGACGTTGTTTTGACATTTTGATTAACTAATATAATTCATTATATGGTTTCGTAGGAAAATTTATTTTTAATATTTTCAAATCATTAGCATTTATATAAACCAAGTAAAAATTATTTAATAAAATGTATATAATAGATGAGCTAGTGTAGCTATATGAGTTTAAAAATCTAGGGCTTTGTTGGTTGTTGATTTTATTTTATTTTATTTAAAAAAATATTACTTCTAATAATAAACCTAAAACACCACTAGTAAAAAAATGTCAAAGATTAAATTTTTATCTAAAAAATTCATCCAACACCGCTAGTAAACAAATTTTGAAACAGAAGATTACACCAAACTTCTTGATGAAGTAGAATCAGTTGTGGTCAAAGTAGTTTACACCATTACCTTACATAAACTATAGAATCTCTGGCTGAAGTAACTGCACCTTTGTTTGTAGCTAATAGGTAGTGACACTGGGTAAAAACCAAATAATTACAAAATGCGTTTAGCTAAACACCCCTTTCAAACTCTTGTCAAGAACACATGAATTTTCCTAGGTGTGGATTTGTACTAGGCCTGGGGAGGGCACCTGCCCTGCTGACCCATCGATTTTGGCATTTTTGTGTTTTGCTAGAAATTATTTTTGTATGATATATAAGTTTAATTTATAGTGTCCCCCGATGAATAATGACATAGTCCATTGATAATTGTCTATTTTTCGAAGGAGAAGTCTTGAATCCAAATCTTACTATCTCCAAAGTATTACTGCATATTTTTTGTAGAGTTACATAAATAGTTGAAAATATTTAATTATAATGGACGTAAAAGATAATCTAAGTATTTTTAAAAGTTATTCAGAGAAAGTTGTTTATATACTATATATGATATGAAAAAACTCGGGAGTACCATATTATTTTTCTTAAGCACGGTCATTTTTTGTTAAAAGATAAATTTTATTTAACCAAGTGTCACTAGGACACAAAATCTTAAAAAGATAAACTAGAAAATAGAAAAATAGGCTAGTCACCATCCATTGAAGTCTGAAACTAAGCAAGTCGCTTTCAACATCTCTCTAATCTCGTATTTTTTCTTGGTTTTCTTTTCCTTTAAGAAATGACTATTTCCCTTGGAAAAAAATAATGTGTATATATAATAATTCTCTGAAGCATAATAGTCACCTATTTGCCATGCTAATACTTTTTGTATGAATCCTGCAAACCCTAATCATGTGCGGATTTATACTAGACCCGGGGAAGGGGGCACGTGCACCCTGCCTTCACAATTTTGATATTTTTACATTTTTGCTAGTAATTATTTTTATATGATATATAAGTTCAATTTGTAGTGTTCCCCCTATGAATAATGACATAACCCATCGGCAATCATTTTTTTTCTTAAAAGAGGTTTTGAGTTCAAATCTTACTATCTCTTACACCCTTACTTTTTGTTGTTTTTTATTTATGCTTCATGTCAACTTTTGACATTAAATTTTCTTTAATATATTTTTAGACCCCACTCATTGTTATTTATTATTATGTGATTTCTTTTACTAAGTGTGTAGTTCTAATAGTACTTTATTTTTATTTTTTTCATAAGTTTTACTTTTTGGTGATTGCTTTTGTTTCATTGTATAAATTTTGTACTTATTTTTTATTTTCAAGTACACAAATTTCACTGTCTCATTTGATAAATATTAATCAAAGTTAGATAGTCATATATATATTCTTAGTACTCTAAAATTAGATATACTTTGTATAAAATAAGTTAAAAGCCAGGATATTAACTTAAACATATAACTTGTCTTGAAATTTTGATTAACTAATATAATCCAATATATGGTTTCGTAGGAAATATTATTTTTTACATATTCAAATTATTAGCATTTAAACAAACCAAGTAAAATTTATTGAATAAAATACGGGTAATAGATGAGCTAGTATAGTTCTATGAGTTGAAAAATCTAGGGCTTGGTTCTGATTTTATTTGATTTTATTTTAAAAAATATTAATTATAAGAATAAACCTCAAACACCCTAATAAACTAATTTTTAAAGATTAAAAATTTTATTAAAAAAATCAACCAGACATACACTTATATTCTGATTTCTAATGGTGTCACCCTAAACCAAAATTCTGGATCCGCCATTCAATTTGCTATGAACATTCGAGGTTATTTTTTTAAGAAAAAAATATTTTATTTAAATCCGTTTTAAAGGATGGATCAGATATATTTTAAAAATTAAAATTTTAAACAAAAAAAATTGTCATTTATTACCTTACATGTTCGGAGGAATTATGTCGTGTATATCCGTGCCAACATCTCAAATCTAACAAAAATTATCTCCTGTTAGAATATGATATCGAATGGTGATATGTTTCCTCAATATGCATAAAATTATGTATCAAAAGTATTGTATTTAATTCATTTTGGGTTATCATTTTGATTTATTGATAAAATGAAAAAATCTTGATATTTCAGATATTGTTCTAGAGTAAATAATTTGGATCCATAAAATAATAATTCAAGATTTTAACATAAAAAATATGTGTATAATAAATTTGTCTTGTGGCTTGCAACTCATATAAAAATCATATAAATTTTATCATGCAGAATAATATTTTTTGTAAAATAATACTATTTTAAAACAAAAATATCATTTAATTATCTTTTGGAATAAAACTCAATATATAACCACAATACTAATTTTTATCTTAAATAAATATCATTTAATTTTCTTTAAGTTACTACTTTTTATTTACCACAAAAAATAATATTGTACATTTTTGCATACTTAAAAAAATTGAAAAGAAAATATTTTTCTCATTAAAAGTAAGGTGGGAAAAGAATTTAAAACATGTAAATGCCAGAACTAGGAGTTGAAATAAGGCAATGCATACTTTGAAGAAAAAAAAACAAGGCGATGCATTGGTTTCAACACTTAAACAACACGACACGTGGGTGCGCTCGAAGTCACTGCAAAAAGTCAGTTTGAATTCATTTTCACTGAATTTAACTTATATTCCTATTGAGACAAGAAGAAAAAAAGCAACAAACGAATGTGCCGCTAGCTAGGTAGGGTCTGGGATTGAGGAGCGCGTTAGTATTTCGAGAGGAATAAGTAAGAGTACGTTTGCTAAATTTTTTAATTTCAATTAAGGATTTGGGGATATAAGATTTATAATAATATCTTTATTATGATTTGAATTATGTTAGATTAGATTATTTGAATTATATTAGATTAAATAAGTCTACTATAAATGTCCTTTGATCATTTAATAAATTGTTGGTTTGAGTGATGACTTAAAAAAAAAATTTTACTTAGCACATTAAATTCAATAACTATTTATATTTGAATTTTGAATCTCACATTTTGAATTGATATTTTTGTAAATATTAAATTTGTATTTTAAAATTTTAGCAAGTAAACATGTTACCCCGACAGTCCTTAAGGGGTATTTTTGTAAAACTTATTTTAACTAGATAAGATTATTTTTAAATTTTGATTTTTAAATTAAAAAAAAAATATGATTTGTCATCTTGGATACTTGATTCAGGAGTCACTAATCATGTATATTCTTCTTTGCAGATGCTTGATTCATCAAGGGCTGATGGCGAGGTCATTATGAGAGTTCGTACCCGTGCTCTCGTGTCACCTAAAGCATTAGGGGCAGTCCGTTTACATTTTGGTTATAATTATTTAGTTTTGAACAATGTTTATTATATCCTGGGTTTTCGAGAAATTTCATTTCTCTTTCATTTTTACAAGAACAGTTATTCGAAGTTTTTTCTATTAATAAAGAGTTTATTATTTCTAATAATGGATTTGATATTTGTCATGCTAAAGTTATAAATGGATTGTATATGCTTAAATCGACTGAGCACACGTTAAATAATTCTGAATTATTTAAAGTAGCAAAACCTAATAGTAACAAATGATAAAGTGTTTTTCATGATGATGATAACACATATCTTTGGCATCTCAGGTTATGACATATTAATCTAGATAGGTTAAACAGGTTAAAAAAGCACGGTGCTTTGAGAGAATAAAAAGTTGGAACCCTTCATGTTTGTGAATCCTACCTAGACGGTAAAATAACCAAGAGACATTTCTGGAAAGGGCCAAAGAGCCAAGGAACCACTTGAACTAGTGCATAGTGATGTATGTGGACCAATCAATGTAGAATCTAGAGGTGGGTATGAGTATTTCATCACTTTTATTGACAATTATTCAAGATATGGTTATACGTACCTAATGCAAAGAAAATCTAAAACTTTTGAGAAGTTTAAAGACTTCAAAGATGAAGCTGAAAAGCAATTAAGTAAATCATTGAAAACCCTTCGATCAGATGGAGGTGGTGAATACTTGGATTTAGAATTTAAGGATTACTTGCTGGAGTATGAGATCATATCCCAACTTACAGCACCTGGAACGCCACAGCAAAATGATGTTTCAAAAATGAGAAATCGTACCTTATTGAATATGGTTAGGTAGATGTTAAGTTACTCATCACTACTAATTACATTTCGTGGATATACATTACGCACAGCTACATCCATTTTGAATGTAATGTCTTCTAAGTCTGTAAGCAAGACACATTTAGAGTTATGATATGACTCAAAACCCAGTTTGTGTCATTTTTGTATGGGGGTCTGCAACTCACATTCTTAGATCCAAGACTGGAAAATTAGACTCAAGTTTTGAAGTATGCATATTCTTTGGCTATGCTCTAGAGACTAGAGGTGGGTACTTTTATAGTCACAGGGATCAAAAGACGTTTGTATCGATAAATGTCACATTCCTTGAACACGACTATATGAAAAACTACAAACCTTAAAAAAAATAGTTCTCGAGGAATTAGAAGCTGATGAAATCACACCACCTTCAATTTCTACTGATAAATGAAAAATTAGAGAAACAACAGTTCCTGTAAAGGAAACATCGGTGCAACATCGTAGTGGGAGGGTTGTTAGACAACCAGTTCACTATGAACTAGAGTCACATGTCCTAGTGTCAGACACTGATAAAGACGATCATTTATCTTATGAAGAAATAATGGATGATCTTGAAAATGAGAAATGAAAAGATGCCATGAATTAAGAAATTGTATCTATGTATTCTAATTTCGTCTGGGAACTTATTATAGATTCACCTGAAGATGTCAGGCTCATTGGACGTAAATGGATCTTCAAGAAGAAAAGATGTGCAAATGGTAAAGTGAAGACTTTCAAGGCACGGTTAGTAGTCAAGGGCTATACACAATGGGAATGAGTCAATTATGAAGAGACATTATCCCATGTGGCCATGCTAAAGTCTATTTGCATCATTTTATCAATAGCCGCAAGTTTTGACTATAAGATATGGTAAATGGACATCAAGACAGCTTTTCTGAATGACTTTCTTGAAGAAAACATCTAAATGATGCAAAAGGGGCAAGATCATAAAGTATACAAGTTGCTTAAGTCCATTTATGGATTAAAGCATATATCTAGATCTTGGAATCTTATCTTTGATGAGATTATAAAGTCTTATGGCTTCAAACAAAATATTGACCAAGCCTGTGTTTATAAATACATCAAAAATAAGATAGTGATTTTCTTAGTTCTTTATGCTGATGATATTCTACTCATTGAAAATGATGTAGAAACTCTGTCAAAGGTAAAGAGTGGTTAACTGAGAAATTCCAAATTTAAAATTTAGGAGAAGCGAGTTATGTTCTAGGCATTCAAATTCGAAGGGATAGAAAGAACAAGCTCTTGGCCCTTTCTCAAGCATCTTATATTGATAAAATGCTGGAGAGATTCTCTATGGAGAATTCCAACAAAGGTCAACTACTAACCATACATGTAATTGTCCTCTCCAAGGAACAATGTCCTTGGAGTTGAGAAAGGTTCCATATGCTTCAGCAGTTGGAAGTCTCATGTATGTCAGGTTATGTACGAGACCAGACATCTATTATACAGTGAGAATTGTCAGTCGTTATCAATCGAATCTAGGTTTGGAACATTGGATTGTAATAAAGTATATTCTCAAGTATCTTAGGAGAATGAGAAATTATATGCTTGTTTATTCAGGTGGAGACCTAAACCTCACTAGATATATTGATTCTGACTTTCAATCAGATAGAGACAGTCGAAAGTCAACGTCTGGATCAGTATTCATCCTATGTGGAGGAGCTGTAGTCTGGAGAAGTATTAAACAATTCAGCATGGAAACCGAATATATAGCGGCTTGTGAAGCTGCCAAAAAAGTGAATGGTTACTAAATTTCTATACTAATCTAGAAGTAGTTCCAGATATGAACAAGTCACTGATAATGTACTGTGACAACAGTGGGACGATAGCGAATTCCAAGGAATCGAGGAGTCACAAGAGGAGCAAGCACATTGAGAGAAAATATCATCTTGTAAAAGAGATCGTGCATCGAGAGAATGTGACTGTTATGAAGATAGCGTCGGAACAGAATCTGGCTGATCCTTTTACAAAGACACTTCCTACAAAGTCAATTTAGGGTCACGTGCGTAACATGAGATTGAGAGAAATGTCACATTTGCTTTAGGGAAAGTGGTAGATTGTTGGGGGTTATGCCCTCAAAGCATGTATATTGACATTTTGATATGAAATTTAATGAGCATTATATTTTTCTTATAATTGTTATTTTAAATTATTTTTGAATAATTTATATAAATATCTAAATATTCCATTTTCATTAATGAGACTATGATCTTGTATTAGTACGAAAGGATTAAGATTATAGATAATGAACAAAATTATCAACAACATATTAAAGTATTGAATCTTTAATGAATGGTTGCTAGTACGTTCACTAAGCATTATGAATGCATGTGATCTACATCCGGATCATTGATGTGTATAAACATCTTAGTGAATGTACTTTGTATAATGAGATTATATATGACTGGACCGATGTAAATTAATATCTTTATTAACGTGTTATTTATTATAAAGATTTAATATACATCAATTCATTGATCATATGTAGATCAGTCTGAATCGTGAGTAGTCATGAACTTCTATGCATGTCTACTGGATCTTTTGATTCACCCGTTAAGGTTTGTTTGTAAAACTAGTTCGTGACTTTTATTTTAGAGATTTAGTGATGTAGATAGCTCGGAACATGATCTTGCAAGATTTAAAATCCAAGTTTTCCTAACGAATCGTATATTGGTCCTCATAAGTGTTAATTCTAGAAATAAATTGTTATTGAGCTTAAATTATAATAAGATTATAAATTAGTCATTCACTAGTGGATTAATGGTACTTGAGGGTCAAGAAGTATTTAGAGGGGTAATGTAACGCCCCGATCCTCAAAGGTTAAACATAAGTGTAATTTCACAATTTTGAAATCTCTAGTTCGAAACAAACCCTAATTTTGAGAAAATTTCCAAATTTAAAATTCTTAATTTACCCATGATGGAAAATCCTTGACCTTAAATAGCGGAAGCATTAAACTTATCCATGATCGGAATCTTAATCAATAAATAGCGGAAACGATAAAGTGTCTTAAATGCATAATTAATAAAACCTCGAAGAACTGAATTAAATTCTAAAATAAAGTCAAAGCTTGAAATAAATAATTCATGAAACTTTCACTCATCATAATTCGTAGAAAATCATAACGTAAAATAAACTACTTAAATAACCAAGTTTCACATAAAACATTTTCCTAAGATTTAAATCAAATCATAAATTGAAAACATAAATTCATGTGATCTAACTGGTTATGGCAGTCTCCCACTCATGCTGCTCGCCATCACCACCTGCATCATAAATAACTGTGGGAGAATGAGCATTTTAAAATACTCAGTAAGCAAACTCACATAATAACATGCATCCACATGTCATAAATGCAATCATGACATAACATAACTGAACTTGACACATAACATAAATGAAATAAAGTAACGTACTTGATCATGACATGGCTTAACATAGCACGCAGATAACATGTGTCCCAAACAGAATCATTTAACAATCTTAACATATCTTGGCTTGTCATATCCTCTAGTTAACAACCTAAGGGTTACCGAGAAGCAGAGGAAAAGAGAAGAGAAAAATAGAGAGTGGAAGAAACAGGGAGAGGAAGATGAAGCAAGGACAAGAGAGAGAGAGACAAAAACAAAGAGAGAAAGAGATTAAAGAAAGAAAGAGAAGATTACCCAAATTCAATTAAAGAGAGACCAACGAAGGAGAAGAGATGCTGGCTTGCAGGTGGCTGCGCGGGGGAGGAGAAGCTACGAGGGGGAGGAGAGGGCTAGTGAGAAGAAGTTGTTGTTTTGAAATATATATAATAGGTTAAAGGTTGGTTTAGGGTATATGCATGTAGTGTGAGTGAATTTCAATTGAGGGTTGAGATTGCTTAATCAAGGATAAAATAGGGTTAGAGTAACACTAGGGTATACATAAGCATATGGTGTGAGTGAGCTAAAATTTTATAATATAAATTAAAATTCTTTTAAAATTGAATAATTGAAATTTAAACTAAACCATAAAAAATTAAAATTATTTTACCAAAATTACAAATAATCACTTTTTAAAATCAAATTTAAAAATCACTTTATCTTTTAAATCAATTTTACAAAAATACTCATTTACGAAGGGTCGGGATATTACACCGGCTTTCTACGAAAAGTAAACAAGGTAGAAGAATTGAATGAGGAATTGAAGAAATCAATTGAAGAAAAATTTCAAATGGTGGATGAACTTGTGAAGAGCTATGTTGAGAAAGATCAACTTATTTTGAAATTATGAAAGTTGAATAAGTTGAGTAAAAAGCGTATCAAGAAGATGGAGAAAAAATTGCAAAAGAAATTCGATTTTGGTCCATTTTTGGTGTTTTTCTCATAGCCTTCTTTATAATTTTACAATTACATAATGTTCATAGTAGAATGCAATATTCATTACCCATGTAACTTTACAATATCAATTTTCCTTATTTAAATTGACTAGTCATCTTTAAGAATACCAGAGAATGAGATAGTCAAATTGTATGTCAACATATAAGCCTGCCAATACGAAATATACACATAGAATAGTAAGGCTTGGCTTTAGAAATGAAGATAGATTATCATCTAAAACATTCTTAACACAAAGCCTATGTGGAATAAAAGATGATCAATTTGTAAAGGCATTAAAATGTATGCCAATTATCATACTACTCTGGAACAAACATGTCAAAGCCATATGCATCACTATATTAACATGATAGAGGACACTTTCTTCGTTATAAAAAATGACATTATCCAAACTACTTGATACACTTCACAGTGGTAATGGTCCCACCACTAGCCGAAATACCTTGAGTTGATGGCACCGATGAGCTTTGTTGAGTAGATGTCACCGGCACTTTCTTTGACATTTTCTTGGTTCCATCGTTTGGCACCCTAAATCTCATATAATTCGATTCTCGACGTACACTTGTAGAACCCTAAATCTCATTTATATAGATGATAATTGAAAACATATACGATAATTGAAAACATATATGGAGAATAATTACCGCTTTGCATTTTTCTTTGGCCTTTGTAGGTCCCCTACATTTGCTACACTAGAGCACTACATTTCTTTTTAGCAAGTAAGGGTTGTTAGGATCCTCATTGGGATGTTTCCTCATTTTTTGCTTATTGGGTCTACCTGGTTGCCTTATAATCAGTGGTGGAAGTACTTCTGTGCTAGTCGACACCGACCATAGATCAGGACCATTTGTTTATGGCATGCATCTAAACAAATTATAGGCCTACAACCTGACAAAAATCCTTTCTTGCAAGTATATAAACAAACATACAATCACTTAAAAATAGGTTGAGGATTGTAGACACAAACCCCATAAGTACTACTAAGGTTACATCCCATTAACTCTTCACAAGGTCTTACCCTACTGTACTGTTCTTTTGTTGTACCTTCAATAGCTAAGTTAGCAAGTCTTCTCGCCTTGCTCAAGCTTATTTCAACTTAAAAGTCTTCCCTTATTCCTTCCTGCACATTCATTAAATTCATCATTGGACCATTTCTAAATTTTTCCAAGTATTTTTTCGTAACCCATCTAGCAGTAACTTGTCTGCTACTGAAAGTTCGTGTGCAGGTATGCTCATTATGAAAGGATTTGACTTGCAAGGTACACCGATCTTGCATCAATGAAGCATATATATACCAGTCACATCCTTCTACACATTTATACCTCACTCGTGTAGATTCATTCATCACCACCATTATTTCATAACCCCAATTGATCTTGTATGACATAACTGCCTCCTTGAACTCTTTGTGGTTAGAGAAAGTTTGACCTAACATAAGTTTTGGGTTGTCCATATCCGTATCAGACTTAAAATATGGATATCTATGTGGACTCTCCTCATCTGAATTAACCGGAGTATGCAACTCTTCCAATAATGCTTCATCTTCATTCCCTACTTCTATGTCGACCATAGGGAAACCAAGAAATGTTCTATGTTCATCATTGGATTCGAAGAGTTCAAGAACTGTTTGATCATCATCTCCTACAACCTCAGACTCATCATCATCTATATCATCATCTCCTATGCCCTGAAATTCATCATCCTCTATATCATCATCCATATTATGCTTAACATATATGTCTATACAATTACTTTTAGTCTTCAACAAATGATCCAACATATTTAAGACGTCACCATCTGTTTTCAACTCAACTAATCCACTTTGCTGGTCCATGATATAAACGTAGATACAATCAATTAATCATAATTCCGTACATATGTCATGAAGCTCATGTATGAAAAACTTATCAGAATCAGGAATTGGAACAGTTTGAATATGAACAATACATTTATAGAACAAATTAATGGTAAAAGAGTCATCAATTTCATAAGTTGTCCAAACAAAATCAAGATAAAATAATTTTATGACATGTGCAAACATATTTTTAATTCAATGACATGATAAAATCAAGATATACTACATGACAAAAAATGAAACAAAATAAATTCACTTTACTACTACATGCTCAAAACTCAAGAAATTCTTTGAAGCTACGAACATGGAAGACACCATTACAGATCAAAATCCAATGCATTGGAAGACACAATTACAGAATAAATTCTTTGTCAGATCAAAACCCAAGAAATCGAAAAGGTTCTTGGGTAGATCAAAAGCCAAGTAATTCTTTGGCAGATCAAAACTTCTTTGGCAGATCAAAACTTCTTTGGCAGATCAAAACTGATTCGAGTAACAGAAAGCCATAAATAGTGCAGAATGCCGAAACAAAGAAGAACCAACAAAAATAGTAGCTGAATGAAGAAAAAATAGAACCAAATAACGAGTACAGAAGGCCAAACTAAATAAGAACCAACAAAACTCATAAATCAGTACATAACGAACTCAGGAAAATCAGTACAGATTCTATCTACAAAAGGCCAAAACGAAGAAGAAACGGTACCTCTTCTTTGACCCACGCTTGAGCTGCTCCTTCTTCGTAAAATAGTAGCTTAGTCTTCTTCTCCCCACGAAGAACACGAAGAACGGCTGCTTTGAAATGAAAATGGTAAAAGTAAAAAGGGTTTGGGAAAAATGAAGTTTCAAAATAAAAACAAAAATAGAAGCAAAACGACGTAGTTTTGAAGGGGGTAATTTTATAATTTTGATATTTTAAAATTACGTCATTTTAACTTAAACTAACGAAAACTTAACTGTCAATGGATGGAATGTTAGATTTAATGGTAAATAAAAATTTGAAGGTTATAAATGAAATAAAAAATAATTCAGAATTATAAATGAAAACAACTTGATAGTTCGGGGGACTAAATAATAATTTTCCCTAGATTTTTTACAATCAAGCCTTGCTACTTCCACTTACACAATGTCAAAACGGAGGTAACTAATTATGCATCTTCATCAACAACTCATATACATTCAAGTTTTTGGAATAAAGTATGTATTCAATCATCCCATCAAAAATCAAATTTTTTTATCTAGAAAGCAGCTCCGAATTTTCTTCCTATACTCTAGCTAAAAGACATAATACTAGACTAAACTAGTCCAGTATATTGTCAGAAGAAGGAATCAACTTTTCACACCATGTTGGGACGCAAATGGAATAGTTTTTGCTAGAATGCCTCTAGGTTTCATCTATGCCCAATAGCACGTGAAGATCTTTGTTTCAGTTCCTGGATGTATCGGGTCACGGAGCTCAGTGATAAGAAAGAAAAACCAGTCCTAATATCTCAGTTTTTCTACTTGAAATGGTTCATATGGAAGTTCATAAATGAAATCGTATTTGAGAATCAAGCATGCAATCCGATCAAAACTATCGAAAATGTTGAAATAATTTGCAACGAACTTATTAGGGTTAACTTCATCACTCGGTTTAAGTAGTCCTCATAGTAGATTAGACACTAAATTGAATTCTGAAAGTCTGATTTCTTCTCCAAATCTTGATTTCTGGTCTCCTCCGGCAAGAAACTCAATCAAAATCTGTTGGATCGAGTTTTAAAATTTGAGAAAAAATCATCTAACCACGAACGGTTCATGGGTAGAATATCAAAAAAATTTACATCAAATAATTTAATCATATTAAATATTAAAACCTTACATCTGATTATGCATATAAAGTTAAACGTATTCAAAAAAGATAGAAATAATTTTATACCTTTCTTGTATTGGAAAAATTCTGATTTGGTGGAATACTATTAGTGTCTTGCGTTCTTCGTAAAACTCGAACCAGTCTTCAAACCAACAACCAATTGTAGGATTCAAAAGTATATCTCAATTGGATGTTGATCAAGAATTGATTACGGGCTCTCAAAACAACTGGTAAAGAAAAATCAATTTTTTCCTTCTCCTCTATAGATTTCAGGGGCAAGCTGGGGAGGGAGAGAAAACATTTTATATTATGTGTAATCACATATTGTGTTAGGATTAGGGATGCAACCCTATTACCATCCCTTATATAATAATTATAGAATTTACACATATAGCCTTACATGTTAAATACCAAAAATTCACCCTCTAAACTTTACTATTGCCGAAAATTTCATATCTCTCTAGAGTCAATGTTGTGTCCAAATTCACCAATCCAAAGTGATAAATTAAATTGCTCCATCAATTAATTAATTTGATCATTAACCACTTGATTGTCACTAAATAAGTGACAACATCCATTACATATGTGTTCGGAAAATATACCTTGGCCAAAACATATTTTTGGTACAACTAGTGTTGTTTTTTATTTTTGTGCTCATGCGCTACTCCTGAGAATGAATGGACTCCCATGAATAAAGCTATAGGATTCAAATACTCGGAAAATTTATCTCCATAAATTCCTGACTTATTTAATCCTCACATCGTACGACTCCACTATTGGTCCGATACCGAATCAACTCTCGATTCATGCGCGCTGCATTTTCCGTTGGTGCAAATAAATACTTTTATTTCACAGTCCACAGAATATTTAATATATTACACTTCGTGAATATCAATAACAAGAGTGAGATATAAAATTATCATTTTACCCCTCTTATTATTATTTCCTTAACTTCTTTATTGACTATGAATAAGAAAGACACAATAGTGAATTATTTCATACAATTCTCCATGTCTTATTCAAATGATTCATTTCATCGAGTACCTAGCCAGGTTAATTTATTCACACACCCATCAATAAAGCATAAGGTGATATTGTTGCATTTTGTAATCTAACCATGAACTTTCATGTCTATGAATCACGCAACTTCAACATAGTTGAATCATGATCCCAATAGTTGAGGTAATTTGAACTCACTCCTTTGGCTTATCAAAGTTCGTAACTAACTAGGTCAAGTTTCGTATTCACCTCAGGATTAAGGTACTTACAAAAATACTCTTAAAGTGTAACAATTAGATTTAGAGTTAGATAAATGGCTTTACTCCAAACTAATTTGTTACTGATCTATTTAGTATGTTCCATAATATATTTAGGTCAACTGTTAGAGTCTCCACTCCATGCCCCAAGACGAGCATCATTTAGTTCAACCTAACAGTCATAATCGGACTCGATTGCCTAGTCGATCCTAAGATTGTGAATAACGTTCTAAACTATTTTAGAATAGGTTGTCTGGAAGACCCCTCGATCTTTACTTTTCTTACGTTGACAATGGTTCGAGGACTTGAGTAAATTATAAACACACTTTAATTAATAGAAAAACTTTCATTTATTCATTAAATTCAGTAGTACAAAATGTCTGAGCAAAAATTGAATACTCATAAATAGTTATTACACCCCACTTTATGGACATAATTTCAACAATCTCCCACTTGGACTAAAGTAGGCATGTACAATCTGTATTCCCATGTCATCCAAATGACCATCAAAGACTTTACTGCTTAAAGTCTTCGTGAATGGATCTGATAGGTTGTTAACCGTTGATATGTGTGTTACTACAACATCTCCACGCTGAACAATTCGTCTAATTAGGTGATACTTATGCTCTATGTGCTTGGATCAATTGTGGCTCCTTGGTTCCTTAGAGTTCGCTATAGCCCTATTGTTATCGCAATAAAATGTCATGGGCTTGTCAACTTTTGGAACAACTTTCAGAGTTTTCAAGAACATTCTAAGTCATACAGCCTCCTTAGCAGCTTCACAAGCTACCACATATTCAGCTTCCATGGTAGAATCAACAATGCAAGATTGCTTGATACTTCTCCATATAACTGCACCATCGTTCAGGATGAACACCGATCCTGAAGTGGACCTCCTTGAATCCTTATCTGCTTGGAAGTTAGAATCATTATACCCGGTCATATTAGGGTCAGTACATGAATACACAAGCATGTAGCTCCATATTCTCCTAAGATAGTTAAAGATATCCTTGATGGCATTTCAATGCTCGATTCTAGGATTAGATTGGAAACAACTCACCACGCCCACCGCATAACAAATGTTTGGCCTAGTACAAAGTATCGCATACATGAGACTTCTTACGGTTGAGGTGTAGGGAATCTTTCTCATGTCTTCCTCTTCTTGAGGAGTCTTGGTAGACTGCTTCATGGAGAGGCTGACTCCATGCCTGAAAGGAAGGTATCCCTTCTTGGAGTCTTGTATATTGAAGCGATCCATCACCTGATCAATATAAGATGCTTGAGACAGTGCCAATTTTTTGTTCTTCCGATCCTGAATGATCTACATACATAGGATAAAGGCAGCTTCTCCAAGATCCCTCATATCAAATTGTTTTGCAAGCCAAATCTTGATATTAGATAATTTTCCTACATCATTCCCAATGAGTAGAATATCATCTACGTACAAGACTAAAAAAATCACTTTCGCTTCGTATATCAGCTTATACACAGGGTTCGTCCACTAACTATTCAAAACTAAATTTCTTGATAGTTTCATCAAATCTAATATTCCACGACCATGACGCTTTCTCTAATTGCTTTTCGACCATAGTTTTGCACTCTTTGAACTTTTCAAAGGTTTCAAACTTTTGGTGCATTAGATAAACATGTCAAAATGTGAGTACTTATCAGTGAAGGTTATAAAGTATTCATAACCTCCTTTTGCTTGGATATTCAATGGTCTATATACATCACTATGTACGATTTTGAGGCATTGAGTGGCCCTTTCACCCTTCATTGAAAATGATCTCTTGATCATTTTACCTTATATACAGGATTTACATGTGGGTAGTGATCCCACATTTAAATTTTGCAATGGACCATTCTTTGCAAATCTCTCAACATGTCCAGGCTAATGTGGCCAAAATGTAAGTGCTACAAATAGATTAGATCAGTTGAGTCAGACTTCAACCTTTTATTAGCTCTTTGTAAATCAATATTACTTCAATGTCACATATCATTCGAACTATCGATCTTACATAAAATAATTGATTTATCAAATGTGTAGTAGTAATTAAGGAATCATTTCCAAAAATACCAATATTTTATCAATAAAATTTAAACTGAATCCTTGCTCAATTAAACCAGCTACTGAAATAAGGTTCTTCCAAAAAACTGGGATATAATAAACATCATGTAAAACTATAAAACTTTTATGAATGACAATTTAATAGTTCCAACGTATACGGCTGATACTAGTACTCCATTTTCCCAACGAAAATTGAACTCGCCCTCCTCAAGCCTTCTGATTTTCCTAAACCCCTGTAGGGAACAACAGATATGGTTAGTGGTTACAGAGTCTACGATCCACAAAAAAGTAGAGTCAGTCACATAACAGACCTCAGTAACAAGTACAATACCTTTAGATCTCAACTCCTTGAGATAGTCTGGGCAGTTGCCTTTCCAATGGCCAGCAGCTCCACAATGATGACACTTGTCTTTCGACTTGTCCACTTTTGCACTACCCTTACTTTTTGCAGCTTTCGAGTTCTGCTTCTTAGCCTTCTTTGGACCTCTTCTGTGTTTCCTTTTAGTGCTAGTGGAAGGCTTGCTTTTAGTAAAGTTTGTCTCTCCAGTCTTCCTCTTGCCCTTCAGAAATAGGATCTCAGCAGCTTATAGTTCCTTCATCATCTCAGGAAGTGAGTACCTCAACTTATTCATCAAATAATTAAGTTTAAAGTTTTCAAAAGTGTCAGGCAGAGTCTCAATGATCATATCAACTTGTGTCTCATCATCTATCTCAACACCCATGATCTCCATCTCATTTAGATAACTAATCATCAGCATCATATCTTCTCTGACAGGAGTTCCAGGTTTCATCCTGCCGTTCATGAAGTTTCACACAACAGTCTGTTTGGCTTGACGACCCTAATCTCTGAACATTTCGATGATGTTCAAAGTCATAGCACCGGCAGTTTCCATGTTCTGATGTTGTTGTTGCAACACATTGCTAATAGAATCCAAGATGTAACACCTGGCGATCTCATCATAATGCAGCCAAGAAGTATAAGCATTATTTTCCTTTTGAGTAGATTTAGCAATATACTCAAGGGGATAAGGGGTGGTGAGCACGAACTTGTGCTTTTCTACCTTCAGCACGATATCAAGATTACGTTTCCAATCCATGTATTTTCACCAATAAGTTTGTTCGCGTTTAAGATAGTTGAGAGTTGGGATAGCGACATAATTACTGAAAAGAATAAATAAAGTAGTGTAAATAAATATTCAATCATTTAAGAAAGTATGATGTCTGATGCAAATACTTAAATATTTAAAAATACAATAAAAACATTTCTTCCATGATGTTACGATCAACAACGATAGCTTGTCACATCTGAGGACAACGTCTAAGCTACCTCCCATCACATCGAGACTCTTCTCTTTTTGTTAACGCTTCTCAATATGTCACTACATCTAGCTTAACCAATCAACAATGATTTTGGTCACCTTATCCCCGTTAACTAGCCCCTATGATGGATTCCAATATACTTCGGTCTAAGTGTTTAACCAACGCATCAGCTTTAAAGGTTATCATGAACTAACAGTTCGTCTAGGAACGGTCCTGCTTCACCACTTCCTTTACAAGCTTTAGCTTCTTAAGTAACTTCATGACTCAAATCAACACGATTCCCAAGTTTCTCCCATTGAAGAGAGGACCGCTAGGACGTCTCTAAGCCATTCCTCGTGCCGCGATCAAGTTTACGTTGGGGACCTTGGGAACATTTCAACATAAACGAACCTCCCACTTAGTTTTTGAAAAATGGATTTTTCCTTGTTTTTTCAAAAGGGGATACGTAGGTTTTGTGAAAGGGATGCTTTATCATGTTCTTGCTGAAAATCAAAACCTTATTCAAACTTAGAACGGCCGGCATGTTTTGGATGGTAGAACGAGGAGAGGGGGAGTCGTGCCCTTTCTCTCTCCAAGCACGAGCAGGAACATCAAAATGGAAGATCGAATACATGTACATAACGGAACGACATATTAAAAAATACGTCATCTGATTTGAGAGGCTATCTAGAAAAATGGTTTATTGACTATAACTCTTTATTAATTTGGAAAGTTTTGAAAAATATAAACTTTTATAAAATTTAAATCTCAATTTAAAATTAATACCTTCATAAAATTCGTATTGTATTTAAACTATATAACCCATTATAAATTAAACTACAACGATGCATGTACGTGCTACATGCCATTTTGATATTGTCAAATCCCTATTTCTATATGTAATGTTATATGATGATCCGAGATTAATAATAAATCATCCATTCAAAATCCCTATTGGCTCATTACTAATACTAGTCTTTATGGCATCTGTAATTGTCTCATTGTCCTTCAAGAAATTCCACCAATTTTGTAACTCTCTACAACAATGCAGTCTCATTTTCAAAATTCAAAATTTTGATAAAAACCTTTTAATTAAGGAAAACTATTTTTCGAATTAAATATTCCTTTTAAAATTTAAAAGATAAAAAAATAAATTGATAATTATCTTTTAAATTCAAAATTTAAAAAATAAAATAGATAATATAGATAATCATCTTTTAAATTCAAAATCTAAAAGATAAAAAGATAAAATAGATAATTATTTTTTGAATTCAAAATTCAAAAGATAAAGGGATAAAAACTGATAATTATGTTTTATCCCTTTAAAAACTAAAATTCAAAATTTAAAATTTAAAAGATAAAAGATGAGATTAGGGTTTTTGTAAAACATCACATGATTTTCTAAACCCTAATTGTTATCGCTTAGAGTTTCACAACCCTAATCACCACGCAGGGAATGGCAACGGACAGCAAGAGGCGGGAGCGGCTCGACGGCAGGTGGGGCTCGACGGCAGGTGGTGGCAGCGGTGACCGGTGACGGTAGTGGCAACAACGTCTGGTGATGGCGGTAGCGGTGGCTAAGGTGACGGCGATGATGGTTTTCGGAGGCGGTGACGGATTATATGGAATTTAAAAAAATATATAACTTTTGTAAGAAAATAAATTACATAAAATCATATGCCTCAATTTCAGCGTACATCAATTCTAAAATTAAAAAACAAAACGCCTAGAACCAATAGATCGAGATTCATTCAAAAAACACATTTAAAACTATTTTGAATCTCCCATACAAAAATATGACAATATCACAACATCCAACAATATATACGTTTAATCACAGGATATGCCTAATCAAGAAACCAAGGCTCTGATACCAATTGTTAGATCAGGTTTTAAAATTTAAAGAAAAATCATTGGATCACGAACGGTTCATGGGCGGAATATCAAAAAATTTTACATCAACCAATTTAATCATATTAAATATTAAAAACATACATCCGATTAAGAATACAAAGTTAAACATATTCAGAAAAAATAATTTTATACCTATCTTGTATCGAAGAAATCATTATTTGGTGGAATCCTATTAGTCATCTCATGTTCTTCGTTCTTCTTAAAACTTGAATCAATTTTCACACCAACAATCATTCGTAGGATTCAGAAGTATATCTCAATTGGATATTGATCAGGAATTGAGTGTGGGCTCTCAAAACTGGAGAAGAAAAATCAAATTTTTCTGCTCTGTGTAATCACACAATGTGTTAGGGTTAGGGATGCAACCCTATTGCCATCCATTATATAATAATTATGAAATTTGCACATATACCCCTAGATGTTGAATTACTGAAAATTCACCCTCTAATTCTTACTATCGCAGAAAATTACATAACTCCCTAGAGTCAATGTTGTGTCCAAATTCATCAAAACAAATTGATAAATTAAATTGATCCCCATCAATTAATTAATTAATTTTTTTATTTACTAATTATCTAGAAATTAAAAAACAATAAATTCATTAATTCGAACATTAATTACTTGGCTGTCACTAATTAAGTGACAACACTCATCACATATGGGTTCGGAAAATATACATATATCCAAAACACGTTTTGGTCCAGGTGGTGTTGTTTTCCATTCATGTCCTTATGAGCTACTTCTGAGACCGAATGAACTCACATGAATAAATCTATAGGACTCAAATATTCGGCAAATTTATCTTCATAAATTCCCGACTTATTTAATCCTGACACTGTACGATTCTACTATAGATCTGATGTCGAATCAACTCTTGATTCATGCGTGCTACATTTTCTATTGGTGCAAATAAATATTTTTATTTCACGGTTCACAGAAAAATTAACATATTACCCTTCGTGAATATCAGTAACAAGGGTGAAATATAAAATTACCATTTTACCCCTCTTGTTATTATTTCATTAACTACTTTATTGACTATGAATAAGAAAGACATAATAGTGAATTGTCTTGTACAATTCCTCATGTTTTATTTAATGATTCATTTCGTCGAGTACATGGCTAGGTTAATTTATTCACACACCCATCAATAAAGCATAAGGTGATATTATTGTATTTTTTAATATACCCATGAATTCCATATATGTTAATCACGCAACTCCAACATAGTTGAATCACGCAACTCCAACATAGTTTATCTGGAATACCCCTCAGTCTTTACTCTTCTCACGTTGATAATAGTTTCAGGACTTGAATAAATTATAAACACACTTTAATTAATAAAATTCATTTATTCATTAAATTCAATGATACACAATGTCTGAGAAATAACTTCATACTCATAAATAGTTATTAGACCATACTTTATGGACATAATTCTAACAAAATCAACGTGGATGCTTCATTTCTCTCCGAGGTCTCCAAACGTATGATAGGGTTCGTGGTGAGGGACTTCGAAGGAGAGGTTCCGTTTATGGAAAATGATAAAAAAAAAATCTAATTTTCCTGCTCAAAATGTAAAAATGTCCAGAAAATTATTTTTTACAATAATGGCAGAAAATGACGAAAATAAATTAATTATTTACAAAAACTACACAAATGTAAATAAATTATTTGCATTATTTCGGCCATTTTTGTCAAAAAAAATTCCCAGCCATTTTTATAATTTGATCTGAAAAATTATTTTTGCAGTTCTCCCTTCTGTTTATCGAGGGTCTTTCAGTCGATGCAATTGGGCCTGAGCATGGTGAATTTCTTGATATTAACGTTGGGCTGGACTGGGCTTCGGGATCTAATTGGAGTTCAGGCTTCATTGAATGTGACTCTAAGGTAGTAGTATCTTGGGTCCAATCCAAAAGCTGTCCTAATTGGAGACTTAGTTATTTTTAGGTAATTAAACAAGATAGTAATATCTAATTAAATTTGTATCAAAGTTTCTAAAACATTAGATTTTTATCAACTCTTTTAAAATATTCAAATCCTATAATCTTAATATATCATAAATACCCTCATTACATTTTTTTCAATGTAGTTTTGCTGAAACGAAAAAACAAACTAGGGAATCTTCAAATAAGAAAATGATAATTAGAAATAGATATCATAGTGTAATCTCTAGGTAAATAGATGCGTTGAGGTAATCTTCGTGTAAATAGATAATACTCCATGAAATGGTTTATTGTCTAACTCATAATATTTATTTACATGATTGATAAATTATATGTTAATCTCCGTGGTAGTATCAATAAACAAAAACTAGTCTCTCTTGAATAAATGCTAACACACATGGTTTATATATCAATACAATCAATTAGAAATATATCATCAATTGCTATAGTTACACAAATATTAATTTTACTTAATAAAAAGTAATATTTAGCTAGGTATCACACATTCTAAATCTCCGTGAAACTTGTATTTTTATATTGAAATTAACTTATTTGCAAGTAAATACGTATTGCGATTTACATCGACATTTATCTTATGTAATTTGTCATTTTTATCTTTTTGTAGATAGGCATTTATCTTTAGTAACAATCTAATATTATGTGTTGTAAACATAACAGAATTAAACCCATTGACGATTTTGAGTAGCGAAGGTGAACAAGAAACCAACACGAAGAAGATAATCATCTTTCATGGAAGCAAGGGTCCAAGTCTGGTGTAATTATTTTCGTTTATGGATTTGGAGGAAATGTTGTTTTTAGTTTAAATTATTATGTTGTATGTATTAGTTTGAGTCTGTAATTTTTTTTATGTCCAAAGTTGTCTTCTTAATGAAGCATGTTCTTTTTACTAGATAAAATTATTCAATGTTTATTTACATTAAATAAAATAGTCTGAGTCTGTAATTTTTCATATGTGCGGAATCGTCTTCTACATGAAACCTGTTAATTTTTGTTAAAAGAAATAGTCTGTTGTAAATTTTTATTTATGGTAGATACTTGCTTTCAGTTTAATTTTATGTATGTGCAATTGTCTTCTTTATATAACTTGTTGTTTTAACTATTTAAAATTATTCTATTGTGAATATATATTTATATAGAGTAGAGTGTAATTGATGCATAATATCTCCCCGTATAATTATTTATGGTATAACATTTCTGGCTATCCTGAAAGTGTTTCTTAATTTTCAATAAATCATTTTATAGATTCATATTTTAACAAAATTTTAAAACAAACACCTATAACCTAAACTTTAAAAATAATCTGGAAACATTAATTTAATTAGTGAGACATGAAGTTACCATAAATAAAGGGTATTGAAATTTACAGCCAATGTTTTCCTTAAATTAGGGACCGAAATTATACAGTAATAAATAAATTATTTACCATATGTCGGCCATTTTTGCAAAAAAAATTCTCAACTTGAGCTAAGAAATGGGTCATTTTTACCGTTCTCCCACTATTATTATTATTATTATTATTATTATTATTATTATTATTATTATTATTATTATTATTATTATTATTATTATTATTATTATTATTATTATTATTATTATTATTATTATTATTATTATTATTATTATTATTATTATTATTATTATTATTATTATTATTATTATTATTATTATTATTATTATTATTATTATTATTATTATTATTATTATTATTATTATTATTATTATTATTATTATTATTATTATTATTATTACTTACACAAAAAAGAAAGAAAGGATGAAAATTAATAGATGTGACAAATTGTGGTATAAAACTAGAAAAAGCTACCACTATTTTCTTTATATGTTTCTTCAAATATAATTGATAGGATTAGTCATAAAGTAAATTAGGTGAAGCCTATGATTCTTCAATCTCAAATTTAGAAGTCAATGTATTTTGACAGGCTAACTTACATTAGAAAACAAGATATCTCATTATTTACTCATTCTTTTGTCTCTCTTTTGGCATAAAAGCTTGCCCTCTTTGCAAGTCTCTTCCATTTCACACCTTCTTTTTCTACTATTTTAAATTTTAGTTTATGTCCCTCAAAATGTAAGGTAAGCAATAATTAAGATATCATTTGGTTAAAACTAATATTTTATAATTAATTTAATTTTAATGTAAGGAATCATAGGCTTTTTAATATCTTACTTTCATTATTATTTTATATACATCATTAATTACTTGCAATGAATCTAATATTTTGATGAAGTCACTTAGCCTACTTGAGAATCAATTCGCTTACTTAAAACTGATTTCATAAATATCCTAATTTACTTACTCAACTTAATCTCTTGATATAGGCTCACTGTTCAAGATAAAAATTGTTTCATGTTTTAAATTTATATTGACTATATTCATTCTAATCATAATTAACAATGAATGAATTGACTGATTAATCAAAAGTGAACATAATAAATTATGATGAATGAACTTTCGAGATACTTTTCATATTCTAAATAATATACAAAATAAAATATAATGAATCATCAATCATGCGCCGCACGAGACCAGTGAAACTTGGAAACTATTTTTTTTATTAGTCGTGGTAACGTTAAGTTTATATCTTATGGTGCTAGTGAAATTATTTTTACCAAGTGTTTTTTTAATATCAATGAAATTTTAATGTTTCTTATAAGAGAAAGAAGTGTGTTTTTTACATTCCTAGAGTTTTAACATAGGGTAATTGCTAATAAAATTTTACAAAATACAAAAAAGAAATCTTTAATATTTTAAAAGTGGGATGAGAAGTAGAATCATTTTTGAATCATTTTGTCCACTCTTTATTTTATAGTTTTAAATTTGTCCTTAAATCTATTAATGGTGCATCATTAATTGTTAATTTTTTTTCTTTATTATTTCTCAAAATGATGTATATATTGAGCAAAATTTTTTATCATTTCTAATTTGAATTTTATTTTCAGACAAGAACTATATTTAGTAATTTATTTGTTAAGAAACATGATAGAAAATTCAATCTATAATCAATAAAAAAGTAAAACATGTTTTAGTTCATTGTCGTATAAAGATAAAAGAAATAATACATTTAAAAAATCAAATTAAAAATGTATAGAGTGTACGCATATATTCTTCTGGCATAATTAACTTAATTATAGACATTTTAGTGGGTAAAACTTATGAAAGTTATTATTGTAGATATCTAATTTTATTTACTAATAAATGTATTTTATACAATTTTTTTTATTTATATGAACAAGTAATATATAGGAAATAATCGAAATAATAAAAACATACATATCACGTGCACCGCACATGTAATTGAACTAGCAAAGAAAAAAAGGTCATAGAACAATTTTATTTGCTTCTCACTATGAATTTCATCTACATTCCTTTGAGATGGAGAATTTTCTTGCACAGTAATAGGAAACACTATTGACTAGCTCTGGCGGCTGTATATGTTTATACTTAAGTAATCCTCCTCTAAGATAAGATATTATCTGCCACCAAAAATATGAGAAATCTTGAAGTTGCCATTAGAATCCGATATTTTAGTACTATGCAATTTTCTAATAAGATTTTAAAAAAACCCAATTAAAGATATTTTCAAGAAAATAACGACTTTGATTATTAAATCAAAGACCAAATCAAATAAAACAATTATTTTTTCTTTTCAAAATATTTTTTAAGATGTCTGAAAATAGACTAGTTGATTTGCATATAAACTACCTTGACACCGTATAATTAAATAAAAATATAATCTTTAATCAGAACAGGACAAATAGTATTACGTAGTGTTATGATTGTCAGCACAATTATATCATATCCGGCTTATAGAGCGTGAGACTAAACATTCAAATCATAATTGAAAGTTTCTATTTTTCTTAATTAAACATGAAATATGAGACTACCTACACTATTAATTCATACATGTAACAAAAAACAGAAGGAAAAAGGAATATTTTCCAAATTATTTATTTGACAGATAAGAAGATAAATTATTTCTTTCTTTTTTTTTTAAATCAATCTAGTTATGTATACATGAATTTCTATTGTACTAGGATTATAAATTTCAGTATTGTATTAAGGTAAATGACTAATGACATACCTAAAATGATATCACATTATTATCCAAAAAAAATGAAATCTCATTTTGTGTTATGTGGTCAACATTTAGTCAAAAAGTCAACAGATTTCTGTAATCATCAACACATCTCTTCTAACTACACTCTACTGAGTCACCATAATTTTGGCAAATGTACAAAAGTATTTCTTCACGTTCTATTTTCCACCAACTCCGTCTTATATACTCGTCTTACCCTACTCTGAAAAAAAGACCACATGAGGAAGAACATCAAGAACAAGAAACAGCAGAGAAGTAACATCCCATAGAATCCCTCGTTTTCTCACCAACCAATCACCCCCAGCAACAAAACAACATAAACCCAGAAAGTATCTTGACAGATTTCTTTACCCTTTTCAAGATTTTACCCTAATTTGTCTTGTCAATCCCGAAAGAAAGGAAGAAAAGAAAACGGTCTTCTTTATTCTTCTTCCCCATTTGGCCAATGTCACAGCTCAAAGCCATCTCTCGCCTCGATAACGTACCCTCAACGCCCGGGAAGTTCAAACCGGAGAAGTCTTTACCGTTGCTTCACCGTCTCCGGCTCTATACGTCACTTTCCAAGCTCACTCTCTGGTCCTCTTTCTTTCTTGCCTTTATCATTCTCGTCATCTTTCTCTCGCCGCCGTCCCCTCCGCCTTCCGCCGGCTCTCGCCGAGTCGTCGGCTCCTCATGGGGCGGCCCTGCTTGGGAGAAAAGGGTCAGCCACTCATCTCGCAAGCGATCGGCCTCTGGCCTCACCGTGCTCGTCACAGGCGCCGCCGGATTCGTTGGGTCCCATGTTTCGCTTACCCTGAAACGCCGTGGAGATGGAGTTCTAGGGCTCGATAATTTCAACCGCTATTACGATCCACAACTCAAACGGGCTCGACAGAAGCATCTCGAACAAGCAGGGATCTTTATCGTGGAGGGAGACATCAATGATTCGGCTCTCCTCCGAAAGCTTTTCGACGTTGCGGCGTTTACCCACGTAATGCACCTCGCCGCTCAGGCCGGCGTGAGGTACGCGATGCAAAACCCAAATTCGTATGTGAACAGCAACATCGCTGGATTCGTAAATCTCCTCGAAGTCTGTAAATCTGCAAATCCCCAACCCGCCATTGTTTGGGCATCTTCGAGCTCCGTCTATGGGCTCAATTCAAAAGTACCATTTTCCGAGAAAGACCGAACCGATCAACCGGCGAGTCTCTACGCCGCCACAAAGAAGGCGGGAGAAGGAATAGCACATTCTTATAATCACATTTACGGGCTTTCAATTACAGGGTTGAGATTTTTCACTGTGTATGGACCTTGGGGCCGACCTGATATGGCGTATTTCTTTTTCACCAAAGACATCCTCAAGAGAAAACCCATAACAATCTTTGAAGCTCCCAATCATGGAACTGTGGCCAGAGATTTCACGTACATTGATGATATTGTAAAGGGGTGTTTGGGGGCTTTAGATACTGCGAAGAAAAGCACAGGTAGTGAGGGGAAGAAGAAGGGCTCTGCACAGTTTAGAATATTCAATTTGGGCAATACAGCGCCGGTGCCCGTGACCGAGTTAGTCAGCATATTGGAAAAGCTGTTAAAGGTGAAGGCAAAGCGGAAGGTTATGGCAATGCCAAGAAACGGAGATGTGAAATTTACACACGCAAATATAAGTTTGGCTTATAAGGAGTTGGGGTATAGGCCAAGTACTGATTTAGAGACAGGGTTGAAGAAGTTTGTGCAGTGGTACTTGAGATTCTATTCGGATTCTAAGAAGACGGGTCGGTAAAATGGTGAATTTACAGATTAGATGATTGTTGATATGATTGAATACATAATTTCCCACCAATTTTGCAGTCTCTTTTTGCTGATTCAGCTTATAGTAGTGTTTTACAGAGCATTATTTTTGCTCTGCATTGAATTTGGATTGGTGGTTTAGAATTGGCATGGTCTTGAACAGAGTAGGAAGCATCTTTTAGTATTTCTACATGTTGCTTCATTCTCTTTCTCTGAATTCTTCATTGGGATTATTCTTCTTCTTTTTTTACCTTAGCTGAGACATTGTACAGTCCATGACTGATTGAACAAGAACTCTGATGGTTTTTGTTCTGTTTAATTGACATCAACCTATATTCTGCAATATTGGTTTTGTTCTGTTCTGATTCTGCCTACTATTGTTAACATACTAACTGAGCATGTTACTCTAACAAATGGGTACGTTAAGATTATATTAATGGATCGTGAAAAGTGGAAGAAAGGATTACCAAAGCCTCTACTTCACACTCACAATATGTTCCGCTTACAAACTTTTTACATTAGCCGCTTCAACTGCCAAACAACTGAGTCTAAACTACAAGATTACAGCCAATCCCCCAAAAACAGAGTATGAATGACTAATAATTCGTGTTGTCGAGTTTCTGAACTATCTCATGAACATAGATAGAATTTAGTATAGCGAATTGGGATATCACTTACTTGACTTCATCTGATGAAAATGACTTTCTGAAAATGGATAAAAAGCTGATCTCTTCTTCAAATTTGGATATCACTTCCTTTGACATGGAGATGAGTCGATGTTTGATGTCCATCTCCACTCTTCTTTTTTCTTAGGGCCGAGTGGCAGCCATGTGCAACTGCAATGCATCCGGATACTTGGTATCCTTACTAGTTTCTAGTACCATTTTCATTGCCTCTTTCATGTTCTTTTCTATAGGTAAAACTACTGTAGCAACTCAGTTTGGTATGAGAGTGAGAGGAAATGCTTTCTCTAACAAGATTGTTAGAATATGATAACAAAACAGCCCTTATTTCTTTCTTCAGATTGTAAAAGCCTCGTTCCAACAGTCATTTGCATGGCTGAGAGGTAGTAACATCAACATCAGAGTTAAGTTCCCACCAAGCACAATTATCTTCCTCCACCATAAAACCATGCTCGTCCACATCATCACCACCTTCGACATCTTCACTCTCACTCACATCACTCCCTGGAATACCCAAACCATCTGTTCCTTTCTCCAACTCCGGTTTGTACGTCCACTCCAATCTCTTCAACACATCACGATCCTTCCATTTCCCCACAACCGATACTGCCTCCTTCTTCGCCTTCCCCATCAGAATCTCTTTCCAAGAGAACCCCACATCAGCATTCCTCTTCAAAACCCCATCATCATCATCCCCTACTACAACCGTCTTAAGACACCGTAACTTCGCCTCCTTCAAAACGTTCACAAAATCCGAGTCATCCGACACAAGCATCAGACACTCAACTCTCCTCTTGTCCATCATATCCACCATGTTATCTTTCAGAGCTACATCAGCTGCTTGTGGTTTGTCTGATACAGTCTTAACCCAAAATCCTGCTCTTTTCAACTCATCAGCTAAGCCGTGCCCTACTTTTGGAGTCAAAACATCTCTAGCTGCTTTCTTATACTTATCCATTTTCATTGAATACTTGGCCACCAATTTCACCCTCCTACTTCCTTTAGCAGACTCGATCTGATTCAACCTCTTCTTTTGCTCACGCTCGTGAATTTGCTTAAAATGGTTAACTAGCTTCTCGTTCGTATAAAATTGTCTCCCACAAACTCGACAAAGGTAGGGTTCAATTGATTTGATCACACGACTGTTCTCCAATTGATTCAACAGCTTCCTCTGTGTTCTCTGCTCTCTAACAACTTGGGGAATGTAATTAAACGCATGGCGGTTAGCATATGCAACCATGTATCTAACAGCCCCGAACGAAGCCGCCGCCGCCCTTAGCTTCATGGCCGCTTCGTAAGGTGGAAATGAGTTAGGTGGTTTATTGTCCAAATCCCAGAAAATTCCGACATTGCTCTGGGAGGTCCTCTGTACCGAGGAATTATAACCCTGATTCGGTTCGCAGTGAATGTATCTAATCAATTCAAAACATGAGCTCAGAGGTTCTAATCCTCTAACCTGTACAGTGCGAAACGTATTCCAAAATTTGATGAAACCAGCCATGGTAGCGGTTACTATTTACCTAAACCCAAAGTGAGGCGCGATAGAAGCGCTTGCCTCAGGTTAAAGTGCAAGGTGTGCGTCTACGTCGCTCTCTCTGCTGTACAAGGTGTGCGTCTTCCACGTATCTTCTCCTCTTCGTTCCGCCTCTAATTTTCTTTGGGCAAATAATTCACTACTACTATTCATACTTTTTTTTCTATCAATAAATATAAGAATACTTCAGCCTCGTAAAATAAGTCTATATGCTCATAAAGTAGGGAAATTTTCATGTTCAAACATTTGGGGAGGCGAGTTAATGATATAAAGACCACTCTTCTCTCTTTAAGTAAATTTAATTTTTTGTAAAGTAAGGAGTCAATTTTACCATATCTATTTAAATACTCATGGACCCCGTAAAAGAATTAATTACTTTTCTTTCTCTTTTGTTTTGTTTTCCCACCAATTCCCTATCTTCTTCTTCGTGTTTTTCATTTCCAGTCACAATGAGAGTCTCTTGTTTCTCTCTATTTTATCATTCATTTACTCACTCTCTCACTTATTTCCTCCATTGATGCAAACTCTCACTCATATCTTTCATTAACACAAACTCTAAAATTATTGGGCTTATCATCAACAAGGGCAACGTGGTTGTAGAATAAAAAAGATGTGGACTCCAAATAATATATTTTACATAGTGGTGGTTTCATGGTCAAAGAAGTACACTACTAAAGCTTATGACTTTGTTGAAAATTATTTGTGTTAGATGTTCACTAAGTTATTGTCCATTTAAGTTCGAAAATTTTAATATGTTTATATAAAAATCAAACTTTTATATTACTGAATTTTATAGATTGATATAATGGGTTTGGTTACACATGTTATACTATAGTATAGTATTTGCTAGATTGTTAGACTAGATTGCTAGACTATAGTCTAGTAGCTGGCTAGACTGTTAGCCTAAAGTATAATATATGGCTAGACTGCTAGACTATAGTATTAATATAATTATGTAGAATTTAATTGTAACTTAATCTTACTCATACACATTTAAGCTCAAGTGTAGCAAATATCAATATTCTAATCGATTTTTTCATTGTTAGACTGCTAGACTAGACTGTTATACTACTAGACAACTAGACTTTTAGTTATTGACAAGCTTGTTATCATCATAATTATATTAAATTTAAATATTTTAATTGTCAAATCTTTCATATATGTCAGAAGTAAGGATAGTTTTGATGTCTGGAGGAGAATGACTAGTGCTGGTTTTGACGACCTCAAATGTAGCAGAGCCCGTGAACAATGTCTTGAAGCATGCTCGTCAGTTTCCAATAACGGGTACACTTGATTATGTGCAAGATATGCTTCAACGTTGGTTTATGAGCGTTGACCACTGCAAGTGAGATGACCACCACTCTAACAACATGGGTTGAAGATGAGATGCATCAGAGAGTTACCAATGCAATGACATTATTTGTAACATCAATGAACTTATATGAATGTCTAGTGAAAGATGATGTCAGAATTTTCATTGTGAACTTGCACAACAAGACTTGCTCATGACGAGAGTTTCAACTCGATCAGATACCATGTACACAACAGCCCGATATCGCAACATCCCACTACACTCATTATGTTCAAAATATTACACTATTAAGTTCCTTCTATTAGTTTATGCTAAGTCTATTTATCCAGTTGGTAGTCGACAAGATTGATAAGTATCAAATGATGTTAGATGTGTTACAGCGTTGCCACCAAATGGTAGACGCCCATCTAGAAAACGTAGGAAGAAAAGAATACTTTCGGTTAGAGAAGCATATAAATGAAAGAGGTGTGGTAGAAGTGGTGGGTTAGGCCATGGTAGGCGAACTTGTAAAGAGCCGATTCATTTCTCACCAAGACAACCCGTGGATTTGGAAATATGTTTGTGTATAAACATTTTTGTGTGCAAACATGTTTTGTAAATATGTTGATGATGATAATGATAATTATGTGACTCAATTAGTCACATTTTATGACTCAATCATTTTTTTTTTTGCATGCCATGTCGCTAGACCGTCTAGCAGAAAATATTATGTTAGACCATGGTCTAGCAGTTTTGTTTAAAAATTAACACCTACAAGACCATGGTCTAGTAGAATATTGTATGCTAGACAATGATCTAAGAGAGAAAACAGAAACAAGGCAATATGTGATCTGTAATTATGACATTTCAAACAACTTGCATTAACAATGTAAGATCATCTTAAAACAAGAATAAATTTTTCATGTGCTAGGTCGCTAGACCATGGGCTGGTCTAGCAGAACAAATGAAAACAGAGCAATATGGGGTCTCTAATTATGACATCTCAAACAGAGACATAACAATATCTAAGCATATTTAAATTCCAACAAAGAGTCACGATATCTGTATTCCATGATTATAGTATGAAAGTTCTAATACAACAACATTGATTCACATCCATACAACTAAAACTCTCTAATAACATAATAAACATCCTAAAATCTAGAGTCTTCAATGTCTTACCCATGATCCAAATATCAACTGCCATCTTTTCTCGAAATTCAGCCATTCTACTTTGAGTACATCTAAATAAGTCTTGACCCACACACAACAAGTCCGTAAACTTCAACACAAACATGTTACAATCGCACATATATGTACACAATAAAATGAATTTCAAATAACCATAGAAATAACCAAAGTTGTTCTGCTTAACAAGTAGATTATAATTTTCAATTGATGCAGTAAGGAAAATGACAATTACTCACAAATTCCTTCTCAAGATGCCTTTATCCCTTATTTATATCTCTACTAATCTTTGCATTACCTAACAATAATAGGGAGAATTATCAAATAAAATTCATGTTGGAATCCACGGCTACACGCGGCGAAAGGCGTGGTGGTGTTTTAAAAATGATAAACAATCGCATCACCTCAGATCCTAAAGATGAAAACTTTTTAATTGAAAAATACTTTTTCTGATCAGATCCATTATATATCTATACATTAAATCTAAGACATACAAAGATATGAATTATATCTCTTGTAATCTATCAAGTGTCCTTGCAAATAATGAACTTATAATCTCACGAACAATAGACAACGAGATCCACTTCAAGATATTTCAAGCCAATCTTTAAACGCACTAGAACGCGTGTCGGCACGTAATAAATCAAAAACACTTTTCTATCTCTAGCTGTACTAAACACATGAGATCTAGAGATTTTGGAGAATGACTATTATGAGACAAAACTTTAGAGAATTAGGAAAATTCACAGGGCTTTTTATTAAACTTGAATACATAATTGCACATAATTGCAGTTGCAGCACTAAGACCAATAGAATAATATCAATATATATCTTCTAGGTCAAGGATCATCAGATTTTTAATGATTTACACAAATTAATAAATTAATTATAAATGTGTCATTGTAATGGAACCCACTACAATTGAGGAACCGTGAAGAACCACAGTGCCTGATGGCACTGATGACTCATGGCACCATTGTAGTGTCGCGAGGCACTACAATGTGCCACGTGTCCACTGTAGTGTCGTGAGACACTACAATGTGTCACGCGTCCAATGTGGTGTCGTGAGGCACTACAATGTGTCACGTGTCCACTGTAGTGCCACGTGCCACTACAGTAATACATGTCAATATCTTATTGAAAATCAGTGGTTGACATGTAGTAGTTCAATATGTCACGTGACAATTTTTTAAATTTATTATTTATTTTAATCAAATAAATATCTAGATATCAGTTAATTCAAAATTAACTTATATGATCTCACAATCAATAATTTTATCTATTAATTAACAAATTAGATAAATTAAGTCAAATCATTATCTCATAATGATTTATTATTATTTAATTTTAAAAATCAAATATTCTATCTCAATTATCGATCAATACAAAATTAATCGATAAAATTATTTAATTATAATTTTAAGAAATTAATTAAATAATTTAATTAATTAATTACTTATAATTATCTCATAATTATATATTTGCCCCAGAAATTTAATTCCTATCGCAAGTTTATCCTGAAATATTCACACCCTAGACTATGTAGTACAGAGGTGACTTAGAGACCATGAGCTCATAATTCTAAACTCCAATAAATCATATTATCAATTAAACACTTTAATTAAATAATCTTATTTATCAATTCCATTATTACTCCACTATAAATATGGAATTACACTCTTAGTAATTACAGAATATATTTACAGAGTATTCTCGTGTAGTCCATTGATATAATCATTTCATTTAGTTTTACCCTCCAATTATTGGTTCATAAATTAGAGTTGGTCAAAATTACCGTTTTACACTTCTAATTACCTCTTGGTCCTTAAGTACCATTATATCACTAGTTAATAGTCAATTTATAATCATATTATAAATTTGAGCTCAATAATTATTTAGTTCCAGAATTAACTCTTAAGGGAACCAATATATGATCCGTTAGAAAAGTTTAGATTTTAAATCTTATAAAATCATGTTCTCGGCCATCCACGTCATTGAATCTCAACACAAAAGTCACTACCATGTTTTACAAACAACCCTTAACGAGTGAATCAAAAGATCAAGTAAACATGTATAGGAATCCATGACTACTCAAGATTCAGACTGATCTACATATGATCATCAGTTTTAATGGGTATTAAATATTTATGATAAACGGTGAGTTAATAAAGATATTAATCCACATCGGTCATATCCTATATAATCTAATTATATAAAGTATATTCACTAAAATGTCTATCTACATCAATGATTCAGATCTAGATCACATGCATTCATAATGTTTAATTAGTGAACCGTACTAGCAACCATTAATTAAAGATTTCATACTTTAATATGTTGCAGACTATTTTTTTCATTATTTATGCTCTCGTACTTATACAATATCATAGTCTCATTAATGAATATGGAATTTTTAGATATTTATATATAAATTATTTAATAATAATTCAAAAGAACACTTGTGAGAAAAATATAATTTCATTAATTTTACATTAAAATGTTTAAATACAGGCTTTGAGGACACTATGCCCAACAATTCCAAGGTAATAAGCTATTTTCAGTGCAAATCAATAAAGTATAGTAGCACAGAGAAAATCAACGAATCAACAAAGTATAGTAGCACAGAGCAAATCAACAAAGTATAGTAGCACAAACTATTACGACAAAAGACGCTCCATACATCATCTGTGAAGGGGTGAAGCCATACCTGGTCAGAGAGAGAAGCTTTGGCTTCGCTGGAGGAGACGACTTCATTGGAGAAGAAGTGTTTCGAATGGTAATCGCGCGGCTTCACTAGAGACAAAGGGAGACTATTGTAGAGACGAAGGGAAACGCGTAGAGATGAGGGAATCGACGAAGGAAAACGCGCAGGGACGACTTCACTAGAGACAAGGGTTTCATAGAGGCTAACGCAAAGACGAATGGAGACTATCGCAGAGATGAGGGAATCGATGAAGGGAGGCAGAGACGATTTCACAAAGTGGGAATCGTAGAGAGGGTTTTGCTGAGAGGGAATCATAGAGAGGGTTTCGAGGAGAGGGAATCGTAGAGAGGGTTTCGTTAGGTTTTGGGAGAAAGTTAGGGAGGGGACTCAAATGAAATTTCTTTACTATAAGGGGTAAATAAGTCTTTTATTATATAAAAAATCACATATCCTTCTAAAGGGTTTTAATATCCTTAAAACAATCTAAAATGTCTTAATATCCTTAAACTCTGCTTGAAGGATCTTTTCATGAGAATTTCCCCATAAATTAATCTAGCAGTGCATTCATCAGTTTTGCATTTCGAGAGTTAGATGATGAGAGGATCAATGCTTGATTGTCATTCTCTATACGCTTAAAAACCTGTCATATTCTATTTCTTTATTCTTGCCTTCATCCAGTAAATTCACGTAGGTTTGAAAAACTAATGTTATCCAGTGAATTCACATAGGCTTCTTTCGATTGCTTTCACTTTGGCTTCTTTTGATTGCTGCGGATCATTTTGTTCTTACAAAGTTGCAATGACTTAAACCAGTAAAATCACGTAGGCATCTTTCGATTGTTGAGGATCATTTTGTTCTTAAAAAGTCGCAATGACGTAAAACCACTAAATCAACTCAAATCTCAAAAAGTTGCAATGACTAAAACCATATTGCTGAGGATCATTTTGTTCTTAAAATGTTGCAATGACTTAAAACCACTAAATCAACTCAGATCTTAAAAAGTTGCAATGACTTAAATCAACTCTTTTATTCGAATAATGTTAAGAGCTTTAAATCTATTAAATTCAAATTCACGGACGAATAATTCATTTTTGCTTAAAAGAGATTTTTATAACTAACATCCATAAATATTACCAAATTTTTATCAGTATGAACATTGTCAATTTTATCATTAAAGTTCCTATTTTGTCACTAAACTTACAAATACTTGGCGATTTAACACTTGCTTTATAATTTGTTAACAACTACTTTAAGTGTGTGGAAAGGATACTAGAAATGTGTCAAATGATTTTTTTGGATAAAAATATAAGTTACTCAGAGGCCATGAGCAGAGCAGATGCTTTAAACTATCGAACATGCAAATGAATCTAAATTGTCTATCAAAATAAAGGCAAGACAGAGCAGTTAACAATTTTTGCAATGCAAAAAAGACAGATTAAAGCATCATTCTCATGTAATCCCTCAAAACTTAGAAGAAAATCAAGTCCTTAAATAGGGAAAAAAATCAAAGATCTGGCACATAAACTCAATTGCAGCAATTGCTCGTCCATCTTGTCTGTATAATTCACCTTAATTCCACATTAAGCAACCAGGGTGCTTGCAGTTGTAGACTCGCTGCAAAGAAAGAAAGCCATCCAATAAGAATACGAAACATCAGCCAGGTATAGGTTGCTCCATAAACATGCATTAAGTGTAAAGCAAAAAGGCTATATAATTACATAGGAATATCATAAAATCAAATAATGAACTAAATAAGCATTTTATTAAGGATTAGTTGATTGGCAAAGCAAGGTCCGTACACAAATTCAAGTACATTATTAGTTGATGAGAAACTAAACTTTTTTTTATAAGGGTCAAAAGAGTAGACATGATAAGCTCAGATAGACGACGTAAAACTTCACTATTGTTGATGAACAATAAGTCAAATCAACGGGAGAAAGGCTCTTAAGTCCTAACACGTATGACACCAGAATATACATGTCAATGAGATTTGAACAACAAACCTTACCTCCCCTAAATAAGAGGGATGGTAATAGATAGTACCCACTGCCCATGGATTCTAAGTATCTGGCATTTCTAACTCAATAAAAAACCCTTAGCAAGGACTGATATCAAGATTATCAAATTTTCTTTCGGAAGAACCAAAATATTTGATTTGATCTGATTTTAAGTATTACCAATCGCTCCCAATGATTTGACAAAAAACTGCTACTAACCTTTCATATCATAACAATGGCGGTCAAGAGGATTATCCCATGCATAAGTAACTTTATTGGGCCAATACACAGTATGATACAAAACTAAACTGGTCAATTGTATACCTTATGATACAAAAGTCTCAACAGTCAAACACACAAAAAAGATCAAAGCATATTGCAGCAGAACATACAAATGCAAGTTCCAAGAAAAAGATTTCCTAAGACTTGCAAATCAGACAAGCACTATAGGTACCTTTCTTCATTCAATAAGGGCTTAAAAATCAACCACTTAAGCCCAATGAAACCCTGCAGCTATATACTATCGGTACCTTTCTTCATTCAAATTAGAAACGATATAGCTAAATCAACATAAGAAACGAATAAATGCCCTATTTCCCCTTAACAGAAAAATTAGGACCACGGACCACTACAACAAGCTCTATGATTTCTAAATAAACGACCACTAAAAAACGTTAGTATATAAAAATAGTGAGAGAACTAACTATTTCCAAACAGGTGGAAGCTTCTTAGTCTTCTTGTAGTAGCGAGCAAGCCGATGAATTCTGCTCTCCACAAGAATCAACCTGAACTTGGAGTCCTTGTCCTTCCTGTTCCTTTCCAAATGCTTGCGGATTGATACAGCTTTCTTAATCAAATGGTAAAGGTCCTCAGGAATCTCAGGCGCAAGACCTACAATAAAAAATCCAAGTACCGTCAAGTAAAGTACTAAAAAGACACGTCTGCATTCCTACAGTCATGAACGAGTTTAAGAAATGCGTGTACGACTCCAAATACTAACCATGAGCTTTGAGAATTCGCAAAACCTTGCTTCCAGTTACGCTCTTGACCTGAGCAATACCATGAGAGTCACGAAGAATGACACCGATCTGAGACGGTGTCAAACCCTTCTTTGCAAACTTGCAGATACTTTCCTCGACCTAATTCGCATAAAAACATAGGCTTTTAGATGTATAAATGCCTCGCTTAGGTTGCATTGCAATACCTGCAGAGTAAACAGAGAGTAGAAGAGACTTACATCTTGCGATGAAATCTTGAGCCAACTAGGAGGGGTCCGCTTGTACGGCAATGCAGAGGCTGAGATACCTTTACTGCAAGCAAAAACGGAAGCAGAATTGGTGAATTGTACGATGAGATTTAGAAAAACAGAGCAAAGAGTTGAAGGAAATGAAAAGATGATGGAGAGGAGGAACAGACCCGCGACTATGCATACGCCCCATGGTGCTCGGCTATGGAGAAGCAGCTGTTAAGTCCCCTCTGGCAGGAGTTTGCTTGATTTGGCTAGCCTAGAGCAGATGTGAGAAGAAGACTAGGAGATGCAGAAACCCTAAATCGTTGGCGTGGGTAACTTATATGGACCGTGCGCGCCAACCTCGTAGTGCAAAGAGAACATGTAAACAGCTTTGACGCCTGATGTTTATTTAGTTTCAGCTCGGCCCATTACATTTCTTCTAAAACCCAGAAAGAGATCCAAGAGAATAGTACAGAACCTTTAAACGAGTTTAAAAAATATATTAAAAACATTGCACGAATAATTGTATTCAAGAAATGTTTTTGTAAATAATAAGTCAACTCATCACAATGACATTTCAGAATATACACGCAGTATCTAAAGACAACTCTATATGATGTCTATGTGGCATGACGAGACTAATATAAAATAATAATAAACATGTTAATGAAGGGCGCCGTTTAAACAATAACTATAGTTATAAGTGACACTTTTAGGTTTATAAAAGAAAAAGACTTGAAGGTCATACCAAGAGAGAAAGACCTCCTTAGACACCTTAAAAGTGCTCCCTTATGATAAAGAAGGGTCAAAAGTGTGACGAGCTTATCGATCCGCCTCTGAGATGCCGGGGGCGGCTCCTCATTGTGTGACCGTCCTCTGAATGGTCCGAGGATGATTTGTGTGTTCTTATAGTCTCTATCGAGCCTAAAGGCGGGTGACGTGGTCGGAACCCCTCTGAGTCGGGTGTTATGCATTAGTACAAGGCTTCCATTTGTCAATTGGTTATGTAATTGGTCGATGCCATGAAAACACGACAAATTAGGGACGTGAAGTGTGGTCACATTTTATAAGTGTGCCCACGTTTGAGGCGTGACCACATTTATTACCCAAATTATATGTTGTTACAAGGATGAGTTCGTGGTCTCCACTTGGTCCCGTCTATGTAAGGAGTCATTGGTATCATTATGGAGATCGTCACCATCATCATTACTCTCACATTTCTCTAGGTCGAGAAACCAAATAATATTTCCACTTGGAGTTTTCATCAACCTTAGAGCAGTAAAAGCATTTGTCACCTTCCTGAGGTAGATACTAAGGTGTTTGTTCTTCACCCTTCCAGCCACATCATTCTCACGTTCTCAGACTTACTTGTCATTAGACTAAGTGGCTCATTACACATCATCTGAAAACCCTTAAACAGTTTTCACATATATATATATGAAAACATTGCTTGAAAATAATTATTCGAGCAATGCATTTTTTAAAAAACAAATAATATTGTTTCCCTTTTATTTTTTTAAATTGTTTTAAGACCAAGATCCGTGCAGAAATTCATTGCGCTTCTCTTAAGTAGGGAGGTAAATAGATAATGTATGGTATGGATAGTGAGATACTCACTTCATATCCGTGAACTTTTTCTATCTCTATACCGATTACATTACCCACGAAAAAATTATGAGTAGAATATAGGAAATATCAATTTGGCTACGGGAGTAACCAGTGGGTTTTCGTGACCCGCATTCAGTAACCAACTACAAATAACAAAACAATGTGAAACTATTACAACATAATCACATCAAAATCTCATATCAATGTTTCAAATTGTGAAAATGAAAATAAACATCATTTAAAAACACATATAAATCTTGAACACTTCTAATTTTAAACTTGCTCATGACCATCATGATTTTTCTGATCTTCTTATATTTTTTCACAGCTTGATCCCTACATGCGTATGGGTAACATTATCATCCCTAGTAACAGGAAGAGAACATAATGTTTAGAGTGATAAGAGCTGTTACAAAGCTAGCTCAAAAAAACTAACACCGGGGATAATCACAAGAATGATAGAACATCAATCTCATGAAGGAACATGTATCAGACATGACAAATGAATACTCTACTATAGTAGGCAGTATCTACATCAGTACATGAAATTTCATTGAATTTGAATGAAACAGCATTGAGAGGTAATCTTTAATGGAAGTCTGGAAGTCGACACGTCTATTTGTGTTAAGGATTCTGAATATGGCAGAACCTCTGTAACAGTTAACGCACAAACAACACAAAACCTATCGAGATGTCCGCAACTATCGAGACTCAAATTAACGAAAGAAAAAAACCAAGTGATATCAACAAAGATGAAAGACATCCACCAAAATATCCACAAGGCTTCCACACCGAAATATCCACAAAGATGAAAGAACTGGGTGGAATGGAAGTTAAAGCAGTTGTAATACAGAAGAGGAGCCAATCTAAGCCAGAGTTCTTATTGAATTCTGATACACAATTTAATACACAACTATTCATTTTGCTAATTTAAATAAAATGAAATCCAACACCCCCTTCCGCCCTTCTCCCGGAACCTACTAAACTTGTCTCCTAAGTCCTAACTTAACATGAAGCCGAGTATTAATGAGACAGCTCAAAAACCATCACAACCCATACCTAAGCATTGCAAAGAACGATGACACTGAAGGTTTCGTTTCACTTGCAATTGCTACCAGGAGATTCACATTTCTATCGATCTTGTACACTGGCCTAGACAAGCCTCAGATATTTTTCACCTTCTTCTAAGCAAAGTCGGATAAAGAACTTCTCAGTAAATTTAAGATCATTAGGTCTAACCTTGACATTTGACTCCACCTTGCTGATGAAAATCATATTACCCCTCTTGCAATCAACCACAGCAATTCCTCACACAACCAAGCATGATACTAATTTGTCCCTATTTCACTTTCACAATCTAATATTTGCTCGATACCTCCTGAATGACATGATGTTTTCTCCAGGTCTGATCCTCCCACACTTCCCTAAGAGTTTTGTCTAGTTCCCTGCCTTGCCAGCAATGCTACAAGAATCTTCTCAAAAAATCTAAATCAATGAAGATTTGCATTAGTAGGCACTACCTTCCTAGATTAGAATGACTTTGTTCCATTTTCTAGCCTGATAGATACATTTAGAATAATTTTACCATTTACTATCGATCTTATGCTTCCTTGATTCTCGTCAATACCACCAACACCTAAATTAGATCAATACTTCATGTTACTAACAATTATATTAACAGGTAAAGGGTCATAAGAAACCTGTTATGGAATACCGACTGTAAGGCAAACCTAAATGTGACATAAAAGTTTTTTGAGTCCATCAAATATCAGCTAGCACATAGCAATGGGCCATGCAGCACAAAAACTTGGTTATTATTCTTTGTTTGACTCTTCAATCATATTGTATCCTACAAGATATAATCCTCATTCCATAAACTCCACTACCACTAATAACATAAGCCGTGCAATTTTGTATCAATCTATTAGAATTTGCTTATAGAATCCAGTTATGCACTTCCAAGAACTTCTCAAATTTCATAGACAAACTGATGTGGACTCTTTCTCAATGACTATATAGTAATCAACTCATCGTACTCAAAGACAATTTATACACATTAAAAAGTCCAGCGGCAACACAAGCTTCTACTTCAGTCTCATCGTACTCGATCTATTAGAATTTGCTTATAGAATCTGGTTACGCACTTCAAGAACTTCTCAAATTTCACAGAAACTCCTGTGGACTCCTTCTCAATGACTATATAGTGATCAACTCATCGTACTCAAAGACAATTTATGCACATCAAAAAGTCCAGCGGCAACACAAGCTTCTACTTCAGTCTCATCAAGTTATGAGCACAAAAGTCCCCCACAGTGCCATACTTGCACAAACAAAATGACTTTTCTCAACCGAAACAAAATGATAGTTGTGTCAAACATTATAAGCCAACATGAATATGGAATGCAGTTGTAGTATGGGACAAGTTAGTACTAAATAGATATCTCCTTTACAATAATGCACCATTCTTAATACTTGCTAACTAGTCCCAAAATCCATGAAACTTAAAAATCTCAAAAAGAAAGAAGCACTTCAACCTGTTTTTGAGACTATCACTTATCTCTATGTTTTACACGGGAAACATGCACATTGTAATTAGGAAATAGAAATCTCAAGAGAAGCATCATTGATTAAGATATCTAGATTTTACAGAAAGGACAGTCGAATTCCTTTAAAAAGCACCGGATTGGAAATTAGCATTACTTGAGAAAGTATTTGAACATTACAGGCATCGATCACATAAAAAATCCAAACAGACCCTGACAATCCCAAACCACAAACCCAAAAATACGAAAACCAAATTTGAAAAACGAAAATAAAACATTACCCAAATTACTTTCAGATAACATTCATGACAACACACACTAATACCAATACTCACAACCTTCATCCTCACTTGGCCACCATTCTAGCGATGAAGTCCTCGTACCGGATCCTACCATCCGACCCCACATCCACCTCTCGGATCCATTCATCAAACTCGGAAGGCTCCAGCTTCTCCCCAATATTCGTCAAAATGTGGCGAAGTTCCGACACGGAGATGTAGCCGGTAGAGTCCTTGTCGAGAACTTTGAAAGCGTCGCGTAGCTGGCGATCGAAGGGCTCGGGCTTCATGTGCTTGGCCATGAGGTCTAAGAAGCGAGGGAAGTCGAAGGGTGCAGTGAGGTTCTCCTCTGCGATAATTGCTTTGAGCTGGGCCTGAGTCGGATTGCCTCCGAGGGAGCGCATAAGAATTCCTAGCTCGGACGGGGCAATCCGACCGTCGCCATCGGTATCGAAGAGCGTGAAGGCCTCCTTCATGGACGAGACTTGGTCACCGCTCAGATCCTTGCCCATTTTGTTCCGGGTTCGATATGGGGATCGTATCTCGCTCTAGAAATGTATTTTCTCTCTCTATGAATCGTGACCTTTCAATGAGAACAGTGGAGGGAGTGCGTTTTGTTTTTCTCTTCCCTTTTCTTTTAATTTTTTTTTATATCTGAAGCCTATGTCTGAGGAGTGCTCAGACGCCGCGGGATCGCTTTGCGGTTTCTTTGGGTAACGGCGTCGTCTACCTCGTCTTTTTTTTCTCTCTTTCGTTTTTACTTCCTTTTTTCTTTTTACAAATAATTCATAAAATAAAAAAATGAAAACTTTGTATTTTTTGTGGTAGTTTAATTCCTTCCAATTATTATTTAAAATAAATTAGTTCAAATCATATTGTAAATTCATTATAATGTATTTTTTATAAGTTCGATAATAAAATATTATATATACATATAAATGCATAAGTGATGGTTCTTGAACTATAATCGAAGGAACGTGGATATCTATAATAATAATGTAATTCAACATAATAGAGATGTTAAAGACATACTACATATATTACCACAAAGTTAAAGCCTTGTTTGGTTGTAAGTACATGACAATACTAAAAATTATAATATTATTTTAGTACTGTCATTTCTGTGTTTGACTTCATAGTCTGTCAGGATTACTTAATACGCTGAGACTAAATAGTACTACTTACACCATATTAACTAATACGGTGCTCATTACTAGGACTCGGCGGGACTAAAAAATAGAAAAATATTTCAAAATCATCCGTTAATAAAACTGAAATTATATTTTATTTATGAAATTTTAATTATATAATAATTATATTTTATTTAATAATTGAATGTATCTATTAATATCTTCAAAAAAATAATGTATCTATTAATATTATTCTATATGTATTGTCTACCTGAAAATATGAAATATTTTTGTTTATGATAGGAATAGTAAATAACATGTAACTTCAAGAATAAATTGTGAAATATAACTTTACAAAGTAGTACTATTTTGTACCAAACAATGTGCAAGTGATATGATTTTTAATGGTGAATTATCATGTTCTTATCTTGTTTTGACAATTTTATTTACAATAAGAATGATTTTCGATTTTTCCTTTTTATCTTTCTTTTTCTTTTCTATTTGGGAGGTGTAGTAGAGTGATGATCTCAGATGTCAAATTTTCTTCAAATAATTTATATTTTCCTTTTATTAGTTCATGTTTATATTAATTACTTAGCGAGATTTTTTTAACTAGAGATGGATAAGAGGAAGATTTTGAAGTATCTTGTATTGGAGGTGTGTCATTTGAAAATGATGAGTATGTTCATGATGGCACAATGGATGATAGTTGGTATGGCAAAGAAGTATCGTGAAATTTATTTATTAGTTGATCGTATTTTTACTAATCATGAAAATGTGTTAGCTTTCAGGTCTTTGAAAAATAATATTTTTTGTACGAATATTATCGTAAATTATAAAAATAAATGATGGTGTTTCAAGATCTTTTTGAAATATTTTGATTATTATTATTATTATTGATTGGATGAGTTTAACCTTACTATTATATTTTTTTGCCGAATGAATGTTTTTTTATAGTTGAAAATGTTAATAATATATTAATGAGTTCCTAATAGGCCTGTGCAAATCAAATCATGACAAATATTTTTACAATAATTCATTACTGTGATGTGCCAAACATTATACAAGTAATAGAGTTTTTTAATTAATACAGCATCAAACACTGGACAATATTGATTAATCCAATATAGCACACTACAAATACAATCTGATAAATTTAGTACAGTACTATCCTGACTACCAAACGTGACATAAATGTCTTTAGACATAGCTAAAAGTATTTCTTCAATAGAATGAATATCACAATTTAAAGTAAATCTGGTAATTTGTTTTTCTAAACCATAAATTGTTGACGGTATATATATATATATATATATATATATATATGTGATTTTTCTAAATCGAGGTCTACCTCGAATATTAGCTCTCTCTCTACAATAATATACTAGAAGTTGCATAGTTCTTCTTCCTGCACTTCTCCTGCTCCTCCTTCCTGATTATCGCCAACATATCTCCTATTACCATATTACTGTAAGTTTTTAATTTTTATGCAATAATTGTTTATATACATATATGTTAACAATTTTAGTATATAGATCTGTAGCGGCCAGAAGGCCACCACCACCACCTAAACAGTAGTATATGAGACCACGTCTGTAATAATTTGAATTAATGTAATGTTTGATGTAACCCTTAGTATCATCGATCCATGTTGACTATAGGAGCACATAATGTATAATCAGTAAGATTAAAGGAAGTACTTCATTTGTATCTAGCTAGATTAATGAAGCAATTGGTATGCAACTAGTGACATGTCATCTTACCGATTACACGTTAAGTGCTCCTATAGTTAGCATGGATCGATGAATACTAAGGGTCATAGTAATGGTTATATTAAATTTAAATTATGCCATGCATGGTCTCATGAATAATTACTGTTTAAATTAAGTGAAATGTTTAACATACTGATTTTTATCTATATGATAATAATAATACTGGGTTTTCAGGGTTTGTAACTAGTGACACGTCAGGTTGTCGCGTCTTGGCAAGGACCGCTAAGCAGAAGAATGGGCCAAGGACCACATACCCATTTAAATCATTGACAGACGAGCTAGCTTACATTGGTGAGCTTCTTGATCTCGTTAGGTTAGTATGATTTAGCTCCCTCGCTTATTGAGTGCGTGTTAATTAGCCCCCCAAGTTGGTATCAGAGCCATAAATAGTTTTGGTTATATTCATTTTAAATTATGCATACATGGTCACCTACATCATGTTTAAGACGATATCTACTACATCCCCTACCGTAATTAATACATAATGGATTTTTCTGAATTAAGAAAGCAGTTAAACCAAGATTTTATGCAAGATAAATATCAAAAATTTAGAAGATGGTATTTTAAAACCTATACTCCTCAACAACTTGAAACTTTAAAAGCACAGTATTATTATCATTTAAATAAACACAAGTATATTAAATCCTTTCCAGAATGGTATTGTTAGTTTGCACCCAATCCGTACATCCATGATAAAAATCAATTACATATGTTATCAGGAATCCAAAGAAGTTGGATAATTGTTAGTAGTCAACCTATGCATCCTCCACCTTTATCCTTAAAGCTTCCTCTAGAGAATAATAGAAACGATAATCCTAAACTGCTAGTCATCTACCCTTATGTTGAAATACAAAAAAAACATTCAGCAGGAGCCTGTAAAAGATAAAGATATCTTTCCTTTACCAAAACAGAATAATCCTGATCATTTCCCTCAGACTGAAGGACAACAGATAACCCATCGAGTGGATCAAATTAAACCTGATATAGGTCAACCTAAAACCCTAGATCTTCAATCAAGAAATAAGTTAACTAGAAATCAGGATCAAGATCAAATTGATAACAAATAGGACAGTTATGAGGTCAACCCCAAACTATTCAACCAGAAAGTGTTGACATAATTGAACAACCTCCAGCAATAATTGAAATAGTTAAAAAATTTAGTCAACACCATTATGTTGAGATACCTGAAAACCCCATTCAACAAGAATCAATTCAGGATAAAGTGATTTTACCTTTAATCAAACATAATTACTACACCAATCTTTTCCTCCATATAGTAGAAAATCAGTTAACTAGTAAAAATACCTTTTATCCTCACAAGGATAAATCTCAAATTTAAATTGTCTTTTAAATAAGATATTACTTCCGAATCTAGTTCAGACAATGAAGAAACTGATTCTTTTGAATCCTCCTCTAACTCTCCAGAACCTAGTCTTAATATTAAATGATACCCAACAAGCTATGCTTAACCTTGTTGACCAGATAACTAATCCAAAAATCAAATTAAATTTTTAGAAAATTGTTATAAGAGTACTATAGAAGATGAGCGTACTATAGAAAATATCTTTCCCGGACCAAATACAGGAATTTATACTATGAGAGAGGTCATGAAATGTCTGCTAAATACGCCTCTTACCAAAAAACCAATTACTATTTACGATTTAAAAATAGAAGTACAAAATTTGAAAACTGAAATAAAACAATTACAAACTGTTTACCAAACTGACATAACACAGTTACAAGCTGCTAACCGAATCATATTTCAAGAATTACGAAATATTAAACATCAATTATCTTTTAAGGGTAGTAATCTTGTAGAAACACATGAATGTTCTACCAAACCTATGGAACATCAATTATCTGCTAAAGGAAAAACACTTGCAGAAACACCTGAATGTTCTACCCAACCTGACGAAACTCAATATTTATGTTTAACGAATAAAATTACTTTCCAGAAATGGTACAATTACTTTGAAAATCAAACCTGATTTTATTATCAAAGATACCATCACCCTTATTGACAGTGACGCTGACATGAACTATATTCGAGAAGGATTGGTTCCTACCTAATATTTTCAGAAAACTACCCAATCTCTAACTAGCGCCAGTGGAAATACTATGCACATAGAATTTAAATTACCAGAAGTTTATATATGTAATCAGGATATTCGCCTACCTACTGCATTTGTTTTACTTAAAAACATGAATCAATGCATTATTTTAGGCACGCCATTTTTATGTTTAATAATGCCTATTACTATAATTGATACCTCAGGTATCCATTCTACTATTAATAACAGACACCTAGTATTTGAGTTTATTTCTAAACCATATACTAAAGAGTTAGATCAGATTAAAGGTCTTGTCGAGCATGAAGAGCAGCAGCAACATTGTATTCAATTTCCTACAACTAAATATAGCATTAAACAATCTTCTTTGAAAAATAAGACTCAGATGGATTAAATATCCTTTATAGTACTTTTGGCCATTTACAATTGTCCTTCATAATTTCTACAGCATTTATTAACCCGTATTTCTTATTAATCAGTATTTCTTCATTAGAGTTGCCTACTCTTTTGCTCAACAGATATTCAAGTAAGTTGTTCAGAAGCTTGCCCCTCAACCAAAACGCTATTTCTTCATGGCAATGTGCTTTATCAGTATTTACCTTTGATCTCAAAAATTCAAAACAGACCAGAATTTCTAACCTATAACAACTTATAATATTTATAAATAGTATCAGTCAGGACTATGGCCAACAACAAATATTTACTTAAACAAAAATAATATTTATTACCAAGACTTCTTCTAGCAAAACTTGCTAGAAATGTCTTTCATAGAATCGTACTACAAAATCAATACATCAAAGGCTTCTTTTAACCCAATTTTTAAAGATGACCTTTTGCTATTTGAACAACGTCAACAATCACATCAATGAAGAAGCAATTCTTTTCATTACAACAAGACCATTATATTTTTACCAAAACAACTGGCGACAATGGGTACTTAGTGTTCTTGTATAACAGAAATCAACGCAGTGTTCTTGCATTCCTTAACCAGTACAATCAAGGCCAACGGAGCCATGGCAAAGGCAATTTTAACAGCATTACTGAAACAATACAATAAAGGCTTCTTCTATCATAAATTAAAGATGACCTTTTAACCGTATATTTTCACTAGAATAAATTCCTTTACCTAATTTTACTATCAGAATCTAGTCCATTTCTCATCGTTATCCATCTTTGGATTATCCATATTTATCCTGAAAAATGGGCTCCCAAATTGGTTTCTCGTTTGGGGGAATAACAGGCACAAACTAAAAAAAAAAAGAGAAAAGTTCGTTCTCCCAGAATGGCAAACAGAAATCCGTTCTCCCAAAATGGCTAACAGAAGTCTGTTCTCCCATATCTATCATACGACAACAGAAAATGAAATTTTGATTATTTTAACAGAAGACTATTTTGGCACTTCTATGACGTTTGTTCTCCTAGATCCACCAGAAGGATCATTCAATCCCACTATTGCAGTCATTGGGATTCTTTCACCAGCATAATCTCTAATGACAACGCCAAGGAAGGAAAAGGCAAGGCCTAACTCTTCTCTCCCACCAGACAAAAGTAAATAGTGTCGGCAATAACTTTTTGAAAAAGAAGATGCCCATTATCATCAACAATGAACATCATAATCTACTTTTCCTAAAGTAGATTCCCACTACTAGAAGAAGACAAATCTACTTTCCTTACAGTAGATTCCCACTGTATCCCATGAACAACAGTAAAAGCAGAAAAGGACAAATCTACTTTTAATAAAGTAGATTCCCATCTTGAAAAAGCAAAGAAGATAAGGATAAATGAATCCAACGATCAAGACACGCCACCTTATCTGTCTTCCTATTGTAACTATTTACTTTTGTAATATAAAAGGGAGGCCTCATCCTTTGTTGAAGGCATCAAAATTTAGATCCAAGTTTATCGGGAATTAGCATACGCTCTCTCTCCCTCTCTCTCTAAATCATGTAATCTCTCCCTCTCTCTCTAAATCATGCACTCTCTCCCTCTCTCTCTCAATAATAATAATATCTAAAGATTTTGTGACGCTCTTCTTCTTCTTCTTCTTGCACTTCTCCTGCTTCTCCTCCTTCCTAATTATAGCCAACATATCTCATATTACCATCTTCCTGTAAGTATTTAAATTCTTGTTTATTTTAGATTCTAACTTTGCATCGGCCGGAAAGCCACTACCACCACCTAAATAGTAGTTTATGAGACCATATTTGTAGTGATTTGAAATTAATATAATGTGTAATATAACCCTTAGTATTTATCGATATGTGCTAACTATAGGAGCACTTAACGTGTAATCGGTACGATTGCAGGAAATACTTCATAGGTATCTAACTAGATTAACGGAGCAATTATGATGTAACTAGTGACACGTCAAGTGGTCGCGTCTTGACAAGGTCTACTAAGAAGAAGGAAGCATCAAGAACCATAGCACCATGTAAAACATTCACATACGTGCTAGCTTACATTTGGTGAACTTCTTGATCTCGTTATGTTGGTATGATTTAGCGCCCTCGCTTACTGAGTGCGTGTTAATTGGCCCCCAAGTTGTCTTTGGATGCCTATTAACACATTCAATTGGTCTTTATCATACAGTTAGGTATCAGTTAAGACATTAAGTCTAGGTTCTGGAGAGTCAGATGAGGATCCAGAAGTATCAGTTTATATATATATAAGATATTTAACTGAACTTTCTATTATTTGACTAAAGAACCATAATCAATTGTTTCGCCATATGTATTTTATTCCCAATCTCACTATTTTTTTAGGGTAAATTACATCAATCTCTTGTAAATTTTTTTAATTACACGGAGGCGCGCTCTAGTTTCAGTAGCTAGTATTCGAGTCCTTCATACTTAATTAAATGCCACTAGTGATCAAGTTTCCTCACCTATAAAAAATTACCTTCTAAAAGAAAATGAACTTCTTCAGTGTGGAATCATTTTAAGAGAACTGAAATTGAAGGGGTAGAGAAGACATTATGCCACCATTGTGCTAAGAAACTATCTGGAGTCAGTGTGTATGGGGCGAATCATTTGCATACGGATCTTGAGAAACATCCTGTGTATAAAATAATTTTTTCCTTGGTTTCAACTCATTTCATCCCAATTTCGACGCAGAAGTTGCAAGCAATGAGTGAGCAATCATGCTTAGTTTGCATGAGTATCCTTTCTCCATGACTGAGCATATTGGTTTTAAAAAGGTATTCAAAGTCTCTCCAACTAATGTTCAACATATTGTCTAGAAACATGTTAAAGCTGTTATTTGAATATTTACTATACTGAGAGGATCAAGATAATGAAATTAATAGAGAATAATTATAACATAATTGCAACTGCGACAGATATATGGGCTTCTACTAACCAAAAGAAATGCTATATGGCTATAACAGCTCATTATATATATATATGTATATAGATGATTCATGAAAGTTGCATAGTCATATTCAGCTAAGTCACTTCTAAGGCACTCATGGAATGTTTGTTAGATTGGAACATTGATCGTAAGTTCTCCACTTTGATTGTAGACAATTGTTCCACCAATAATTCTATCATCCAGTTTCTTTTTGGGAAACTTTCTCGTAATTCCTTAATCTTGGATGGAGAATTCTTATATATGTGTTGTTGTGCGTATATCTTAAATTTAATAGTGAAAATGGACTAGAAGTGATGAGTCATGCTATTGAAAGGATACGTCGTGTTACCTTTTGGACAGTTGTACCTAACAGAGTGGAATAGGTCAAGGAAATTGCTCGTCAATTAACCATACCGCGTAGTAAGAAATCAGTCCTTTATTGTAAAACTAGGTGAAACTTCACATATTTGATGCTTAACACTGCGTTGATTTATAAGAGTGTTTTCACCCGTTTGAAGCAACGCGAGTCATTATACAAGTGTTTTCATCTGGATTTAGGCATGAAGTATTTATTACCTTTACAAAAGCTAAGATTACCACTTCCACACCACAACACTTTGATACTAGAAATCAATTTCTCCATTCTAATGATACCTTCATTTCTAATTCAATTATAAGAGTTTAGAGTCCAAAGCCTTAAACCTATTGTTGGAAATGTGGCTTTTGACTTATATTGGAGACGAGAAGGGGATTACATATATTTTTGCTTTAGTTTTTTGCCAAAGCCAAATGTATTGTATAGGTACTTCATATAACTATCTATGTAATGAAAATTTAAAAGTTGAAAAAGAATGTTTTGGATGAGAAGACATTCATCATTGTGAACTTAAAACTAAGATATTAGAAAAGTAGTTGTTCTAATGCAAATTACGTCTTTCTCATTTGAAAAATGAGACCAAGATTGAAATGTGGGGGAGGTATGGTGTTCAAACTAACCAAGATTGAAATGTGGGGTAAGGTACAGTGTTCAAACTGACCAAGATTGAAATGTAAGGGGTTTGTTGTTCAAACTGACCAAGATTAAAATGTGGGGTGAGGGTGGGGTATTCAAACTGATCGAGATTGAAATGGAGGGTATAGCGTTCAAATTGACAAAGATTGAAAGGGGGGGGATTATGTGTAAGTTTTTACTTGTGTTAATTAATAGTTTTGTGATGGACATTTTTGTCATATTATATTTCAAGCAATAATTGATTGGTTCCTTTCAAGGATAGCGATGTGGACCGCATGATTGGAATGATTTTTTGTTTAATGTCCTCTAACTAACTTAATATCTGAAAAAGTCTTCTATAGAAATTATACGTAGTATGTTTATAAGTGGTTATTGAATTACGACACTTATTTATTTTATGTAGGTCCACCGACATCACAGTAAATTCATAGTAATTAACGTGAGTGTGGTTCCACATAATGATAGGAATGAGATACACTTGGGCTACTTCTATTTTATCACAGTTCTATGTTATCACACTCATTCTCCTTCAATTATATTTAAAGATTTATTTTGTCTAAAAGAAAAATAATTTTATTCGATCTATTACCAATATATTCAATTGACTAGAAAAAGTAACAAACCGTTTTTTGTATGAATATAACTCCAATGGAAACATTTGGAAGTTGTTTAATGAAAACTTTGTCTTGTGGGTTAGTCCTATTGGTATGTTTTGATAAATAGTATTGTAAAGATATTGGTATGTTGTGATCTTGATCTTAGTATGCTTTTTGCTGAGTCTTTTTTGGACATTTGGTATGTTCTCATCTGGACGGTTTTTGGACATTAGTAAATTTTCTTAATGCATTAAGACACTTTGAATTCATGTATTTTAAATGTTAGTATATATTTAATAAGATTTTTGTATTCAAAGGTGGATCTTTTACATTATTTGTTCGATATTATAGCATAAAACTGCTATGCAATTCATTCTTGTAAAAATGCTACTATATGGTGTACTACAATATGTATAATATGTTGTGCTACAACATGTAAAATCGATATAATATGTATATAAAAGCGCTATAATATATTGTACAACAGTATTTAAATCACTATAAGAGAATATAATAGCATTTATAAATGCATAAAATACACAATAAGCAAATACTCAACGCTTCAATATTATATTTTGTAGCGTTTTACAAACACTATAATATTATTATAGAGTTCTATAAAAGCTATAATAAGATATATGATAGCATTGAATAAACGCTATAATAAATGTTACTATAGCATTTTTTCAATAGTCTAGTAACATATACATTGAGTTTTTTAAATGATGCAAGTTATGCGATGTCCATTTTTAAATGTCATAATACGTATACTCTAGTGTTTAAAAAATACTATAAAGGAATTAATTACAATATTTTTATAGTGTTGAAAAAATGATATCGTATGATTAATACTTTTAATAATACCTGGATACACTATGCTTTAGGAAATGCTATCAAAGCAATACAATAATATTTTTTGGCCGCTATCCTATCGTTTATTTGCTGTATTGTAGCTAGCTTAGATAAAAGTCACCACTCTTCGAACTAGACCCAACCCACTAGTTTGAAAATCGTCATCGGCAGAAGCAAAGTCATCTGACTAAGCCTCTCAATAGAATGTGTCATCTTTTTTTAGATAAAACCCTCTATCTCTTAAGGCAGAGGCTTCTTACCGCGAGATTCTCCCTTCAGGACAGATCCACCTCTTACACCTTGTCGAAGTAGAGTCATTGAACGTTAGCCAAAACCTCATGTTTATAATAACTCAAAACTCACATCCCTTTCCTATTAAAAATAAATCTCATTTGAAACACATTATCATCACAATTTCATTTTGTAAAATAACTTTATAAAATATGAAATAAATCTCTGAAGAATTTGTGGCATATTTTATAACGGTATTATTGTCTTGATACAAGATATGAGCCACAATGAAGTTTTATCATTTTATTTTCCTTGAATAAAAATAAATATGAATTGAACTTAAGATCGTAAGAATGTAATAGGTTTCAGTGAGCATTGTGCCAAAAGCATAAACAAAATGATTGTTAGTATTCACGGTATTTTTTTCCTAAAAGTCAGAAATACTTCTCATACTTCAAGTGAGATTCCTACTTTTAATAGAAATATTTATTTGAAACAAATTATCACCACAATATTATTATAAAATATCTCTATAAAATAAGAAAGAAATCTCGAAAGAATTTGAGACATAATTTATAACATTGTCATTGTCTTGATACGAGAATGAGCCACAATGATGTTTTATCATTATATTTTCCTTAAATAAAAAGGAAGGTGAGAAATGAACTTATGATCGTAAGGATGTAATAATTTCGCTGAGAAATTGTGCCAATAGTATCATCAGAATGATTGTCAGTATTCACCATACTTATTTGCTGAAAGTTAGAAATTCTTCTCTTTAGAAAAAAACACAAGCATGCATCAAGAAGGTCTAAATCCACCTCTATATCACAAAGTCTTTTAGTAATATAAAAAAAGTAAACTAGGAAACAAACTAACTCTCAAGTTCTGACCACAACTATACTTGACGATAAGGTCAACAAGCTACACAACCAGAACTAGTTTGGTTTTGCTTCTTCTAACATCATTACAAAGAGCTTTCATTCTCCAATCATCCCAGCTAGGACTATTCAACATGCGCACAAATTTTTTTTCATCAAATTCAATAATGCAAAAATTTCAATTTTGAGAAACATCCATGTCAATACCATCCTAAATAACAACACTTCTAGCTCATCAATACTCAGCCAATACTCTTCTCCCTCTCTAATTGATAACATTTCGTGTAGCATCTCTATGTATTACACCAACAGCCACATTTTTTAGAAAACATTAAAAGTTGCATCACAATTAACTTTTACAACTCCCTGATCATGATGTTATCAAGTCAAGTTATTTTACCAGAAAGTTCTTCTAACTCTCTGTTGAGATTTGCCTTAGATAACTTAGAAAATAACTGAACAACAGATGCTAAAACTTGAAAGGGATCAACTATCTTACCCTCAAAAACAAAAAGTTCCTAGCTTTCCAGATCTGCTGACTTAGCAAGCACAAATAAGCCAGAGCATTCGCATCACCACTGAGATTCCTTAACTCTCTCCTGTACCAAATATGCAAAGCTAATATCCATGCCTTGGCAGTTTCTCAAATTAAGAGGAGAGCCACACCAACCAAGATTAAACCATCTACATACCACCAAAAGATGGTATATTATTTCATCGTTCTTGAAACAAAGAGGACAATAAGGATCTTGTATCACATTTCTTTTTAAAAGGTGATATTCGGTAAGGATATAATCATGAATAGGTTTTGGCATAAATAAATTAACTTTGTGAGGTACTTGAATATTCCAAAACAGTTTTTAAATTCTTGGGCTAGGGGATAGAAGAGATTGCTCCTGAAAAGAAACATCTTCCTCACGAAGAGCATGACAACAAGCTTAGCATGACAACAAGCTTTTGTGGTTATATGATTAGTGTAATAAATCTAAATATACTAAAATTTACTTCTAGTCATAATTGATCAAGAACAATAAATGAATAGAGAGAATCTTCTAGCCTATCTCTAACTAAGTGTTTGACTTTATCATTTCTTCCCATCAAAAAAATCATGATTATCTCAACTACTTGATCTCTATCTTTTTAATGGGTTATTTTACTGTATATCACTATTAAATAAATGATAGTTATCCTTAATCTCATCACTTGAATTTAAAAAAAATTGAATATCTAGATATATAGATATTAAATAGTTTGAAAATCTGAATAACTGACATGTTAGCCACTCTTAAATCTCATAATCGAGACGTGAACCTAACATTCTCTCACTGGGTACGTACACATGTCATACTCTTCTTTATTGGTGAAGAAAATCATATTATAACTATCTAAGAAATTTAGTAATTGAATAGCTCTCTTTCAGTTAAAGAATCTTAGAAACATGAATTATAGCAGTTTACTTATTCACGAGCATTTCCTTCAATGTATCATATATATGATATCTCTAAATAAGCACCTTATGAACAAATAACTTTATGAATATCTTCTTGTAAGCCATTCAGGTCCAACTTCATATCTTTTTTCCCAATGGATATGAAAACTTGGTGTGTACACAAATAAAAGCAATACTTTATTCTCCAAGAAAAGAAATTATCATGTCCAATGATATATGTAGCGCTAACTTAAAAGAAAAATTGAAAATGAGCTAATAAGATTTACATGCTCCTCATGATCACTATAATATTTTGTCGACAATCCCTTATTCATGGGATCTGCAATCATTAGCTCGGTACTAATGTGTTCAATGAACGCTTCTTCAAATTTCACGTGCTCCTTAACAATGAGATACTTGATGTGAATAAGTTTGCTTTGGCTTCTACTTTTATTATTCTTGGAGAAGAAAACTGATGTTGAATTATCATAATAGATCTTTATGGGTCTTGCTAAAGAATCAATGATCTTAAGACCCTTAATGAAATTTCTTAGCCATGGTGGTTGTATAATATCTTCATAGCATGCAATAATCTCTACTTCCATGGTAACAACAATAGTTTACATGACACTTCTCCAAGATACATCACCTACAATAAGAAGGAAAACATACCCCAAAGTTGACTTTCTCATGTATGCACATCCAGCAAAATCCCAATCTGAATGTCCAACCAACTCTATATGATCATAGTGTTTGTATGTAAGTTTGTAGTCATTGGTTCCTTGCAAGTACCTTATAATCATTTTAGCAGCTCCAATGTTCTATACCAAGTTTACTTTGGTATCTGCCTAACATGCCTACTACGAATCTGATATCATGCCTTGTACAGACATGTGCGTACTTTAGGCTGCCAACTACAAACTTTATGGTATGTTATCAATCTGCTGTTCCAATTCATTATATGGGCATTTGATTTTGATTGAACTTATCCCCTTAAACTAAATGTGAAATTGTAGGATAGCAGTCCTTCATTATGAATATTCCTAAAACCTTTTCCTTTTTCATACTTTGTAGGTGTTGGTTGTCGCGGCGCGTGCGCGGCGGAAACGTGTGGCGCGTGGTCATTTAAAAAAATTAAGCTTTTAATAAAGATCAAATCTTTTAATAAAATAAAAATTGTGCAATACCACGATAACAAAATAATTATTTTTTTTTTGAAAAGTCTTTTTCAATCAGTCAGGATCCATTATATATTTATACATTAAATCTATAACATACAAGGTTATGAATCATATACTTCTTGTAGTCTATATCAAGCGTCCTTGTAAAAATGATCAATCATCCGTCCCACGAAACCGTTCCAACGATCACTAGTTTCTGAGATCCACACCAAGATCTTTCAAGTCAATCCTCAACATATAGGACATGTGTGGTCACATAGAATTTTATAAGACATTTTTTTTGTCCTTAGATGTACTCAACACATGAGATTTACAGATTTACTAATAAGGATTTTAGTGAGATGATTCTCTAAAAGAACGCGATGATTATTTTTTTAAAATTTTGATTAACTTTTAATTGCAGAGAAAAATTACTCTGACACTAACTGTGTTCTCCATTCAATTATTGATTGATGAACTGATTCATCAACTGAGGTCATTAGAATCATATCTGTATAATTTCTAAATAATAGCATATCAGATTGTTTAGGGATAAACTGAAATAATATTTAGTTGTAGAATTGTCGATTGCAGTGGGGCTCACTGGAACTTTGCACAACTGCAGTGCCACACGGCAGTGCAGTATGTCATGTGGCACTACAGTGTCGCACCCCCACTACTATAGTGTCACATGGCACTACAGTAGTCCATATCAATTTTTTATACCTAATCAGTGATTCAAAATTAAAATTAACACATCAGATTATAAATACATTCTATAATCACTAAGAGTTCAATTTCATATTTATGGTGGAGTAATAATGAAATTAATAAATAAGATTATTTAACTAAATAGTTTAATTAATAATCTGGTTTATTGAAGTTTAAGATTATAGGTTCATAGTCCCTAAGTCACATCTATACTATGCAGTCTAGGGTGTGAATATTTCAGGACATGAGAAATGGTCTAGATATCAGTTAATTCAAAATTAACACATCAGATTATCCCTATCAACTAACTTATCTGTTATTTCACAATTAACAGATTTAGTTGATTCAAATTTAATAATAATTTAATTATGTAATTTCATAAATTATATATTCTGTCTCACTTATCGATAATTAAAAAAATAATCAATAATTATTTATACATATATAATTTCTAAAATTTGTAAATATATATACATATATATGTAATTTAATTCATTAATTCTTAATTAATTAATCACACGTAATAATCTCAAAATTATGTACTTTCCCCAGAATAATTTTTTTTTTGCAAGTTAGACCATTTCTCATGTCCTGAAATATTCACACCCTAGACTGCATAGTATAGATGTGACTTAGGGACTATGAACCTATAATCTTAAACTTCAATAAACCAGATTATTAATTAAACTATTTAGTTAAATAATCTTATTTATTAATTTCATTATTACTCCACCATAAATATGAAATTGAACTCTTAGTGATTATAGAATGTATTTACAGAGTATTCTCATGTAGTCCACTGATATAATCAATTTCATGTAGTTTTGTCTTTCAATTATTGGTTCTTAAATTAGAACTGGTCAAAATTATCGTTTTACCCCTCTAAATACCTTTTGATCCTAAAGTACGATTAATTCACTAGTGAATGACTAATTTATAATCTAATTATAAATTTGAGCTCAGTAACCATTCAATTTCAAAATCAACACTTAAAAGAACCAATATACGATCCGTTAGGAAAGCTTGGATTCCAAATCTTGCAAGATCATGTTCTCAACCATCCACATCACTGAATGTCCAAAACAAAAGTCACTATCATGTTTTACAGACAAACCTTAACGAGTGAGTCAAAAGATCCTGTACACATGCATAGGAGTTCATGACTACTCAGGATTCAGACTGATCTACATATGATCATCAAATTGATTTGTATTAAATCTTTATAATAACGACATGTTTTCTAAAGTAATTAATTTACATCGGTCCAGTCATATATAATCTCATTATATAAAGTACCTTCACTAAAATTTCTATATACATCAATGATCCGGATCTAGATCACATGCATTTATAATGTTTATTGAACTGTACTAGCAACCATTCATTGAAGATTCCATACTTTAATATGTTGTTGGCAATTTTATTCATTATCTATGATCCTAATCCACTCGTACTAATATAAGGTCATAGTTTCATTAATGAACATAAAATTTTCAGATATTTATATAAATTATTCAAGAATAATTTAAAAGAACAATTTATAAGAATAATGCAATCTTCATTAAATTTCATATCAAAATGTCAATACAAATGTTTTCAGGGCATAACCCCCAACAATCTCCCACTTGCCCTAAAATAAATATGACATTTCTCTCAATCCCATGTACGCACATGACCGACAAATGACTTCGCATGAAGTGTCTTTGTAAAAAAATCAGTCAGGTTCTGTTCTGACGTTATCTTCATAATAGTCACATCCCATCGAAATGCAATCTCTCTTATAAGATGGTATTTCCTTTTTATGTGTTTTCCCCTCTTGTGACTCCTCGGTTCCTTGAAATTCACTACCGCCTCACTATTATCACAGTACATGATCAATAACTTGTCCATATCTGGAACTAATTCCAGATCAGTATAGAACTTTATAAGCCGTACCGCTTCTTTCACAGCATCACAAACCGCTATATATTTGGCTTCCATAGTGGAATTTGCAATGCTAGCTTGTTTAATACTTTTCTAGACTACTACTCATCTACCTAAGGTGAATATTGATCCAGACGTCAACTTTCGAATATCTTTGTCTGGTTGAAAATTAGAATCAGTATATCCAATGGTGTTCAGGTCTCCACCTGAATAAACAAGCATATAGTTTCTCGTTCTCTTAAGATACTTGAGAATGTGTTTTGCTGCAATCCAATGTTCCAAACCTGGATTCGATCGATAATGACTGATAATTCCCATTACATAACAGAGACTTCCAACTTTTAATGCATACAAAACTTTTCTCATATCATCTTCCTCCTGATGTGTCTTATGATATTATTTTTTGGAGAGGACAATTCTATGTCTGGTCGGTAGTTGACCTTTTTTAGTGTTCTCCATAGAGAATCTCTCAAGCACCTTATCAATATAAGTTGCCTGAGAAATGGCCAAAACCTTGTTCTTTCTATCCCTTAGGATTTGGATGGCTAGAAAATAACTCGCATATCTCAAATCTTTCATTTGAAATTTCTTAGCTAACCATTTATTTACCTTTGACTAAAATTTTACATCATTTTCAATGAGCAGAATATCGTCAACATAAAAATCTGAGAAAATCACTATCTTATCTTTGATATATTTATAAACACAGGTTTCGTCAATATTTTACTCGAAGCCATAAGACTTTATGATCTCATCAAATGTAAGATTACAAGATCTATATGCTTGCTTTAATCCATAAATGAATTTAAGCAACTTGCATGCTTTTTGATCTTGCCACTTTTGTACGAACCCTTCTGGTTGCATCATATATATGTTTTCTTCAATAAAGTCATTCGAAAAATCTATCTTGACATCCATTTGTGATATCTCATAGTCAAACTAGCGGTTATGGACAAAAGGATACGAATGGATTTGAGCATAGTCACAGGGGAGAATGTCTCTTCATAATCGATTCCATCCCTTCGTGTATAGCCCTTTAAAGTCTCTACTTTCTCATTCGTACCTCTTTTCTTCTTGAAAATATATTTACATCCATGGGCCTGACATCTTCAGGTGGATCTACAAGTTCTCAGACAGAAATGAAATACATAGATTCCATTTCTTGGTTCATGGCATCTTGCCATTTCTCCTTTTCATGGTCATTCATTACTTCTTCATAAGATAATGGATCGTCCTTATCAGTGTCTGACCCTAGGATATGTGCTTCTAGTTCATAGTGAAATGGTTGTCTCACAACCCTCACACTACGATGTTGTACCGGAGTTTCCTTTGCGGGAACTGTGGTTTCTCTGGTTTATCGTTTATCAGAAAAATTGAAGGTGATATGATCTCATCAGCCGCTAATTCCTTGAGAACTACTTTGCTACAAGGTTTGCAGTTTTGCTTTTAGTCATGCTCAAGGAAGGTAGTATTTGTTGACACAAACACATTTTGATAGTTATGACTATAAACGTACCCACATCTAGCCTCTGAAGCATAACCTCCAAATATGTATACTTCAAACCTTGAGTCTAACTTTCCGGTCTTGGGTCTAAAAACGTGAGCTGGACACCCCATATACGAAAATGATGCAAACTAGGTTTAAAACCATTCCATAACTCTAAATGCGTCTTACTTACAAACTTAGAGGGTACCACATTCAAAATGTATGTAGCCGTGTGTAATGCATGTATCCAAAATGTAAGTGACAGTGATGAGTAACTTAACATCAATCTAACCATATTCAATAAGGTTCGGTTTTTCTTTTCTGCAACACCATTTTGCTGTGGTGTTCCAGGTGCTGTGAATTGTGATAGGATTCCACACTCCAACAAATAATCTTTGAATTCTAAATCCAAGTATTCACCACATCGATCAGATCAAAGAGTTTTCAATGATTTACCTAATTACTTTCAACTTCAGCCTTGGAGTCTTTATACTTTCCAAAAATTTCAGACGTTCTATGCATTTGGTAACTATAACAATATCATGAGTAGTCGTCAATGAAAGTGAAAAAATACTCATACCCACCTACAACTTGTACATTGATTGGTCCATAAACATCACTATGTATTAGCTCAAGTGATTTTTTGGATCTTTGACCTTTCCTATGAAAGGTCTCTTGGTCATTTTGCCCTCTAAACAGGATTCACAAACAGGAGAGTTCCAACTTTTAGCTCTCTCAAAGGACCATGCTTTGTTAACCTGTTTAATCTATCTAGATTAATATGTCTCATCCTAAGATGCCAAATATATGTGTTAACATCATCATGAGAAACTCTTTGTCGTTTGTTACATTTAGGTTTTGCTATTTTAAATAATTTCAAATTATTTAATGCGCGTTCAGCCAGTTTAAGCATATACAGTCCATTTATAACTTTAGCATGACAAATATCAAATCCATTCTTAGAAATAGTAAACTCTTTAATAATAAAAGAAACTTCGAATAATTGTTTTTGTAAAAATGAAAAAGAAATCAAATTTCTCGAAAAGCCATGAATATAATAAACATTGTTCAAAACTACATAATTATATCTGAAAAGTAAACGGACTATCCCTAATGCTTTAGCTGACACGAGCGCACCACTACCAACTCTCAAAATGACCTCGCAATCACCCAGCTCGCTCGATGAATCAAATCTGCAAAAAAACATACATGATTAGTGGCTCCTGAATCGAGTATCCAAGATGACAAATCATATTCCACTAAGCAAGCTTCAAGTACAAGTAAATCATATTTAGCTTTCTTTTTCAACTCGGAGAGATACTTGTTACAATTTCTCTTCCAATGACATTCAACCACACAGTGAAAACATTTTCCCTTGGGCTTGCTGTCTTTTTTGGTCTTTTTGGTTTTTGGTGATATCTTGACTTTCTTCTTTTTCTTGTTCTTACCTTTGCCCTTACCATTGTTCTTCTTCATTTTTTTTCTTAACAATATTGAAAGAATGCTTTTGATCAACAACATTTGCCTCGCCTTCTTTGATCATTCTAAGGTTGAGTGACTCAGAAGTCTGCAGTTCATTCAACAATTGAGTCATGTTGAATTGCAGTTTATTCATAACATAGTTGATTGTGAACATAGAAAAAGCTGGTGTGAGCGAGTCATGTATAATGTTAACTTGAGTCCGCTCATCAATGGCCGCCCCGTGTTAACTTGTTGATCATGTTCAAGACATGTTCTCGCACAGAAGTACCCTTTCTCATCTTAGTCGTCATATAGCTCCTAGTGGCCTCATGACGAATTTGATCAGACTGCTGCCCAAACATCACCTGTAGAGATTCCATAATCTGATAGGCAATCTTCATGCTTTCATACTTGGTTCTCAGAACATCATTGATGCTCACAAGCATGTAGCACTTATCTTTGTTGTTTGATATGATCCAAGCATCATATTTGTCCATAAATTCTTAGCGGCATTAGCATCAGGCTCCTCAGATCATTTCTCAGTAAGAACGAACTTAAGGTCCTTACGAATCAGCATTAAGTTCATATTTGATTTCCAACGTACGAAAATATCACCATTCAATTTCTCAAGAGCGAGTAAAACAGTAGCATGGTTGCCCATAGTAGACATAATAATGATAATTGAAATTTAAAACATACAAAATTCAATATAATTGATAATATTTAGAATTCAAAAAGTAAACGTGATGCATGAATTTAACATAATAAACAGACAAATTTAACAAATACCAATCAAGATAAAATAACCCAACGATTAATGTGCTGCCTTAGGGTCAGTCAAATTAACTTTAGACTGTCTATAAGACATTGTCATCCTTATTAATTAAAATTTAAAATATCTCATATTTTCTCTTTTAACAATAATGTATCGTTTGTTTGGTCAATTTAGAACTATCCACATGAAAGCTTAATTGTGACTTTGTGAGTGTAATTCATCATATCAGATTCCAGGACTTCATTTAGAATATGTCGCATTAGGGTTCGTCAAAACTAAATTACATTACTTCCTCCTATCTTCTTAAGAAGTCCAACCTTGATATTTGTATAGCTTGAAACCTTCCATAGGGGGACGAAAACAAAGTCATCTTAAGGCCCTTACTGTATCTCACGGTGTTGTACTAATGATGGAGACCATAGCTTACATTGACATGTCAACTTTTTTTCACTCATTATTTTAGGATTATGTGTTTCCATTTTAACTAATTAATTAATTTCAAATTAATCATTGGTTAAAATAATAATCCTATGAATATTTAATAATTAGTTATGCCAATATCATTGGTCTTGTTTATTTAACCTTCTAAAGTGCCTAAGTCATAATTATGTGAACTTAGATTAACGAATTAATTATATTCATCAAACTTTAATAAACTCTTTTACTAAAATCAGTTATCTTGAATGTTACTATGACCCTTAGTGTGGTGTGTAATTACTAAGTTAACTAATTAAAATCTAGCAATTTACATGCAATTGATTTCATAAAACAATATATATAAACATATTAGGACAATCCTAATAAATCATGTTTTTACTGATGAGATGCATGATCAAATGAAATTGTATGAGATTTTCATGTTTGACATGTGATCGACTAACGGACATGTTATCAAACATAATATTTAAAGAATGATTTAATAATTAAATAAAATAATAATGAACTGAGTGGCAATTATTTATTTCTCAAATACACCCTTGAAATAAAGAAATAAAATTACAAAACGGACTTCAAAAATACATATTTCCTAAATATTGCATGCTCCTCCTGATGTATATCTTCATAAGCTTTAAGCTTTGAACAAGATCTATTTAATTAGGAAAAAATATTTTTCTTAATTAAAATTAATTTATGTAATTATTCCTTTAAAAATAGTTGATTTTGACTTAGTTAAATAAACGATTTATTTGATTTGGTCAAACCCAATCAACCTATTAATTTCTATTATCATAAAATTAAAAAAATAATTATTAATTTTAAAATTACATTAATTTTAAAATTCAAAAGGATAATTGATAGACTTAGGGTTATCATAAAACTCTACAACGATAGGGTTGGTTGGTATCAGAGTTTCAGTGAAACTTCCCCAAATGTGACAACATTTGCCCTAATGCAAGGACTCTCCTACCTCACCCAACACTGCCAACCAGCCACAGCAGCTATCGACCACCGCCGGCTACCGTCGTCTTCGTCGGAACAGTAAATTCGGTGACATCAGCGGCGCAACGCCGTAATTCTAAAAGAACTTCTATCTCTTTTCTTTTTCCTTCGTCATTCGTCTCGTGCGTTCTTCGGCTTCTAGCGATCGAAATAATTATAATAAATATTCAAAATAAAATTATAAAAATTCCTGCACCCCAAAATGGCTTACACAAGATCTAAGAAAAAATTAAAAGGACAAAGTCTAACCCAATAATCACCATATAATTAACGGTCCATTATTTTTCATACATTCAAAAAACATAATCATTCATTCATTTATACACATATCATATTATATGAATAATGCAAGAAAACTCACACGGCATTTAACATATAAATATATAAAGATCGCTCTAAGACCACTTGTTGGTTGTCGCGGCACGTGCACGGTGGAATCGTGTGGCGCGTGGCCATTTAAAAATTAAAATTTTAATAAAGATCAAATCTTTTAATAAAACAAAACTTTTTCAACGTCACGATAACTACAACATACAATGTTATGAATCATATACATCTTGTAGTCTATATCAAGCGTCCTTGCAAAATCGATCGATCCTCCATCCCATGAAACCGTTCCAACGATTAGTAGATTATGAGATCCACGCCAAGATCTTCTAAGTCAATCATCAACGCACTAGGACAAGTGTGGGCACGTAGAATTTTACAAGACATTTTTTCTGTCCCTAGATGTACTCCACATGAGATCTAGAGATAAACTAAGAAGGAATTTAGTGAGACGATTATCTAAAAGAACGCGATGATTATTATTTTAGAGATTTGATTAACTTTTGATCGCAGAGAAAAATTACTCTAACACTAACTGTGTTCTCCATTCAATTCTTGGTTGATGAACTGATTCATCAACTGAGGCCATTAGAATAACATCTGTATATTTTCTAGATAATGACGTATCAAATTTTTTAGGGATAAACTGAAATAATATTTAATTATAAAATTTTTTATTGTAGTGGGACTCACTGCAACTGTGCACAATGTCGTGCCACATGGCACGTAATGTGCTACCTAACGGCACTACTGTAGTGCCGTGTGACACTACAATGTTACACCCCTACTACTATAGTGCCACATGGCACTACAGTGGTCCATGTCAATCTTTGATACCCAATCAGCGATTGACTCGTGATAATTATCGTAAATTATATATTTATTTTAATCAGATAAATATCTAATATTAGTTAATTCAAAATTAATATATCTGATTATTCTTATCAACTAACTTATCTGTTATTCACAAATAACAGATTTAGTTAATTCAAATTATTATCTAATAATAATTTAATTATCTAATTTTACAAATTAGATATTCTGTTTTACTTATCGATAATTATTTATACACATATAATTTTTGGAATATATATAAATATATATAAATAATTCAATTAATCATACATAGTTATCTCATAATTATGTACTTGCTCCAAAATAAATATTTCTTTTGCAAGTCAGTCATTTTCTCATGTCCTGAAATATTCACACCCTAAACTGCGTAGTACAGAGGTGGCTTGAGGACCATGAACTTATAATTCTAAGCTCCATAAATCAGATTATTAATTAAACTCTTTAATTAAATAATCTTATTTATTAATTCCATTATCACTCCACTATGAAAATAGAATTGAACTCTTAGTTATTATAGAATGTATTTATAGAGTATTCTCATGTAGTCTACTGATATAATCATTTTATGTAGTTCTGTCTTCTAATTATTAGTTCGTAAATTAGCGCTGATCAAAGTTATCATTTTACCCCTCTAAATACATCTTGATCCCTAAGTACCATTAACCCACTAGTGAATGGCTAATTTATAATCTTATTATAAATTTGAGCTCAATAACCATTCAGTTTCAGAATTAACACTTAAAGGAATTAATATACGATCTGTTAGGAAAGATTGGATTCCAAATCTTGCAAGATCATGTTCATAGTCATCCAAATAACTGAATCTCCAGAAATTAAAAATTACTAGCCTATTTTACAAATAAACTTTAACGAGTGAATAAAAAAACCCAGTAGACATGCATAGGAGTTCATGACTACTCTAGATTCAGACAGGTCTACATATGTCATCAAATTGATGCGTATTAAATCTTATGATAAAGGACACGTTAGTAAAGATATTAATTTACATCGGTCCAGTCACATATAATATCATTATATAAAGTACCATTCACTAAGATATATATACATCAATGATCTAAATCTAGATCACACGTATTCATAATACTTAGTGAACCGTACTAGCAACCATTCATTAAATATTCCATACTTTAATATGTTGCTGACAAGTTTATTCATTATCTATGATCTTAATCATCTTGTACTAATACAATGTCATAGTCTCATTAATAAATATGAAATTTTCAGATATTTATATAAATTATTCAACAATAATTTTAAAGAATAATTATAAGGAAAATGTAATCCTTATTAAATTTTATATCAAAATATCAATACACATACTTTGAGGGTATAACCCCAACAGTAGGTCCTTTGAGATAGTCTCAATCTTCGTTGAGATCCACCTCTATGAATCTTTATGCCAATGATATAAGAAGCTTCACCTAAATCCTTCATTTTAAAGTTTTGAGAAAAAAAATTATTTTGTCTCATGGAGTAAACCCAAATCATTGCTTACAAGTAAAATGTCATGAACGTATAGAACTAAAAAATATATTTACTCACAATGACATTAAGGTATATGTATTGACAACCATGTTCACAGAAATCAAATGGGATAACAACATTGTCAAACTTTGTATACCATTGACAGAAGGCTTGTGTCAGTCCATATATCGATCTTTTAAGCTTACAAACAAACTAACTTTTGTGCTTAAGAGTAAACATGCAGGCATGAACATGTATACATCCTCCTCTAGACCCGCATTCAATAATGTTGTTTTATCGATCTGATGTAACAAATCATTCTTTTATGACTTTTAGTGGATCCTTGACCTTTGAGCACTCATGAATTAAGCATGTAATGCTCCTACAAACATGAGTCATAATAAGCATCTTAATTGATTGATTATATAGTTCTCACCGCTCACACCCTACTTTCACCTATGGGGGACTGAATTTTGTAGGAGCGGATAGTTCCTCCATACAAAGCACCAAGTCAAGATTCATACACCAAAGAGTAAAAAGAACAATTTGTTTCCAATCAAAATATTTGTCACATTGAGCATTAAAAACTGAGATGCATCAAAAGTAGTAGAAGTAGTTGCAAATAACCAATGAATTTACTTATTCAATGCTATGAAACTAAAACTGTGTTTTAAATCAACCATTCACTTTTAGCAAGTGGCCTGGGATTAAAATTAGTGGAGTTTTTAATGCTTTACTTCAATGACTTCTTGCAAACTATGGATGGGCGACTTTGAGTAATAGTAAAAATAGGATATTTCAACCAACAAAAAATATTTGACTAATAACTCGTACTTTATACTAATCAACATAGCATGAAGGCATGCTCTAATACCATAATATAAGAAATTTATATATACTAAAATTAACCTCAAACCATAATTGATTAAGAACAAGAAATAACTCGCAATAATAACAAATAGAATCTTCCAGCCTATATCTAATTTAATAGCTTATATTTGATGGAATACACATGCAGTATTTATAAGCTAGGTCATGGACCATCATCTAAGTGTTTGATTTTATGATTTTTTCTCATCAAGAAAATCATGATTATCTCCATTACTTTATCTATCATTTAATATGTTGTTTAACTCTATTCTACTATTAGATGACAGATTATTTTTAATCTCTATCACTTTAAATTTTAAAAATAAATTATTTACATATATAGATGTCAGAAAAATTAGATATGTGACATGTGGGTCACCTTATTAAGTCTCTAATGAACAGTGAAACTAACAATTACAAGCATATTCACCATTTGATTGAACACCATTGTCTTGATGCAAGTAAACAAATAAAAATAAGGTAAATGAATCCTATCGCCAATAATCAATTTGTCTTCTTGTGCAATTACAAATATTTGATTCATACAAAGAATTTCTTACCTCAATCCGACCCTCAACCTTTTTCCCCACTTTTCTATATATCGATCTCAATCATGTCGTTCGTAAATGGTGGAGTTTGAAATTCAAAGCCAATTTCAATTGACACGAGGAAATTTCAGAGCATAAATCATAATAGTCACAACTCATTACCTTAATCTTTTTTCGGGTACATTAAAAATATAGTAATATTAGTTCTTAGAATAAAATTCTCGGATCTTCATTAATTTAGAGTTTTCTGATTTCATATAGAACACGAGTGTATCCTGTTCGTTAAAGTTCATGATCTTCAAATAAGATAGTATAGTAAAGATTACGAGGGGGGCAATGTTGAGTGGTTGATAAAGTATAATAATTGAAAATGATAGTCACCCAAGCTTTTGGCTCTCTTTAATTCAAAAATGTAAAAGGAAGAAACCCTACTTTCTTGTGGACCATGATTGAAGGGCAAACAATTTAATGCATTTTTATGAGCAAATCAACATCATGCCACACAACATTATGTGTACCATACCCTAATTGTTAATATTACAAGACCAACTGTTTCTGTCTCAATCAATCTTTAAGCTATTTCAAATATTTGTACTGTTTGTGGATCTCTAGAAATTAAGAGAGACCGAATTGAGAAAACAAAATTCTATTATTTTGTTATAATTGATAATTAATTATCTTATTATCTTCTCCCTTAAAGTTCTTTTAAATTCACGTATAAGTGTTGTAAATGAATTTTACAATATAAAAATAAATAAGAAAAAATAATGCGAGAAATCGTAGATTGATTGTCTTGACTTAAGTTTTCAAGTTATATCAATTTCTATTTACTGGCAAAAATTGAGATTACAAGTTGATTACATTATCAAATCTGGACTCTATTTTTGAAATAATCTCTGAGTATAACTCTTAATCAATCTTGTCCGTTCACTTTATTTGGCAGTCACTCTTATTTGAAATATGTTGGTCATGTCAACAATCCGTTTTCTTTTCTGATTAGCTCTTAAGCTTTAATTTAGATTAGGTGAACAATCAATCATCAATTCATTCATGTACATGGTAGTGGCTTTTGTGGAAACTAAAATTAATTCGATTAAAAGAAACAAAAGTGAAGAAATGACACTATCATAAGTAGGCAATTAACTTTTTGTTTGAGACGCCCTGTAAAACACATGGAAATTTATTCAATGGAAGTCAAATTACAACGAGAATTAGATAAGTCATAACAAAATATATCAAGAACATAAGCAGGAAAATTCCCTCTCTACTTCCCGATTCTTTCGTAGTAATAGCCCTTTTCACCAGACCATGACTAATAGAATTTGCTTCCCTACGACAGTAAGAAACTTTCACCTCTTTAAAGACACTACACCCGTCTTTAATATTGCAAATCAAATAGAAAATTTTTCTGTTCAGAATGTGATTTCCCATTCATCAGATGAATCACATTAGCATAATCTGACTCAAAAAGCAAATCTCATAAGCGACAGATTTAGCAAGCTTCATAGCTTCTAGAAGAGCAGTAGCTTCAGCTGACATTTAAATGTTCAATATTTAAAAGTATCAATGATTGAACAATAAAAAATATAATTATTTATTAAGTAATTGAGTAAGTGATAATGATGATTTATAAGTTAATGTTTTATAATTAATTAAAATAATTTGAAAGATTAACATACAAATAATTATCATATTATTTGATCATTTAAATTTAATCACATATAAATTTAATACGTAGAATTCATCTTTTAATAATTTATATTATATTTAAATTTAGTTTCACGGTCGTTGTAAGACTAGTGATATTGAAAATTTATAATTGGTTGGATGATGGGGGGACTTGTGGTCCCACACAATAAATAAACATGAAATATACTTAATAAATTACCTAGATATCTATTATATTAAAATAGATTTAAAATGAAGAAATTTTTAATTTATCCTTTAATCTTTTATAGTCTCATAAAAATAATATAAATTAAGTATTTCATTTTTTTTTCTCATTCAATTTATATAATGAAATATTAGCTTTAATGATAATCTATTTTAAATTGTTGTAAAACTATATAGTTTTATATTATTATGTAACCAAAAATGAATCAAGATAAAATTTAAGATTTTTTATACAATAAAAGTCAATCATAATTTTTTATTTAAAATTTATATATGTTATAATATTTATGATATCGAGAATGTGAAAATTCATATAACTGAATTTAGAGAAAATACATAAAATATATATTTTTAATGAAATAAATTATCTCTTAATATTATATTCATTTTAAGTCTATGATAAATTGATAAAAAATTACTTTTCAGTACTATTCAAAGAGCAATGATGGTACAATCTAAAGATTATAAACAAGCTGATATATTTTAATATTACAACAAGTTTAAATATATTTTAAACTTAGTTTAACACGTGCGAAACACGTATTTTTCTACTAGTGTAACTAAATAAAATATAAGATCAGTATTTCAAACTTTTTTTATGAAAGAAAAAATCATTTCCAAAAAGTTGTAAAAACGTCTTTTCTTTCTATTACTACGGTATCCAAAGTTTAGCCCCTGATAAATCTTTTGAGGTATACTACAAGACCTCAATAATGAGTTTTTCATAAGTGTATCTGGAGTAACTCATGAGTCAATTAAATTATTGCACTCCGTTGCGACCTCAACTTACAAAAGGGAAAATTTAAAGCCAAGACGTCTGGTTCTAAAGCTTGCTTACGAACTTTCTTCAACCATACTACAATAAGTCTTTTGAGATAAATGTCTCGATACTGTTAATATGATATTTTAAATGATGCTCATTTAACGAAATGATTACAGTGGGAATTCAAACATAATAACTTCACATATACATTATATTCCTGACAATACTATGCGCATGTGCAAATGCCATAATAACAAGTGTTGTAAGGGAGTCAACCGAAGTCCTAATGAAGCTATCATGGAAATGATCTCTCGCCTATCAAAATTTAGAGGCAGTCGGGCAGAGGTAGAGAAAACTAGGAATAGATCCCGTCATGTTGGATATCCAATAGGAGGGGTTATGTTGGAGAAATCATAGTCATCCATTCTGTAAATGGACAGCCGAGATTAATGATACATGTTAAATGAGGCGTTAAAAAACTTTCTCATTTTTCTATTTTCTATTTTCATTTTCTTTTTCCTTTTCCCGGAGTTGAATTCTGACCTTCCATTTTGAAAACAGACGGCCAACATTCAACATAACACTCTCCTATTCTTAGAACAGGAGAGGATTCGGGTCTGAGAAACCCAAATAAGTAGTACCATTATGCTATCTCTACTTGGAGAGATGGTAAAGCTGGATTAGGATGGGTAGTGTTCAATCCAGACGATTTGTAATGAGCTTGGGTTTCACCAGTGCTAGTTTTGTTGATAATGTACGTACGGATGAAGCTCTTGCTATCCAGTGGGGCTTGGAGGTCTGTGGTTCGCCTAAGAATGAAGGGATGCTAATAAACTCAGTTTCTTTGCAAATCATAAACGGCTTGAAGGGTAGAGAAAGCAACCGAGATGCAATTGAAGCAATTATGGATGATATTAGATACTTATGTAAATGATTTTTCACATCATCTAGCTCATTTTGGTTTCTTGGTTAGGATTATAAACAAGTTTATGTAGATGCCATTCTTTTATGAGCGTATGATTTCTTGTAATCGTTTGCTTAGTTTAATAAAATTCAATTTTGAAAAAAAGAAATACTATGATTATCTAGAATCTCTTTAACAAAAAGATAACAGTCGTAACAAATTATGTAATTCTGTTTTTAAATTCTACAGAAGTTGGAAGCACATGAAAGAATATGATATCTATTTGCAATGCTATGAAATTTCTTTTCAACAATTTAGATTGGTTCAAATAAAAATGTTTTTATTATATGATAAGAACTATTAATTTATATTTCAACGACAAGATCGATCAAACAAATCTCTTATTCTTACTGATAAGGGAGGATAAGGTTAGATATTTAAGTGGATATATAATAAATGAAAGTGAAATTTGAATATTCGTTTATTTTATATGCTATATAGATTTAGATTACACTAGTTTATAGGGAATCCAAAGTTGCGAGTGCTTTTTGTCCTAGTTATGCTCACTTCAAAACTACTTTGAAAAGTACGTGTATCTGTTTTCGATACCAATAAAATTTCACGTTGATTTTTAAAAGGTTCATTGCTAATATGTTTTTTAACCAATCGGTTTTAAATCTTTATAGTTAAGTCTCTTTTACATATATTTTTTTTAACTTAAATCATTTTATACACGTATTCACTTATTCCAAGTCCAATTGTTTGTGATTTCAACAATTAGGTCAGAGAAAATTCAACCCCATGTGAAAAGGCCACTTTTTTTCTCGTCAATGTTAGGTTCCCTACTTCTCGACCTCAATGACCTTTTCATACTTAAAACAATTGCAAGAGACCTAGAATGCTAGAAGGCTCTCCTTCTCTTTTGTTTAAATTCCATATTTGGAACTGTCAACCTTCTAGTATTACCCGTTTAACTAAGTTCTTAGATCTCACACAAATTCATACAAATAATAGCAAGATTCTTCAGTAAATTTGTCTCATAAGGACAAATTGAATGTTTATGTTACAGAACATTCATTTATCTTTATATTTAAAAATGTTTGGTAAGATCATGTTCGTATAGCAAACACCGTTTACAATTTCATAATTCACAGCATTAAGAATGAAATAGTTAGTTAACTCCTTTAATCTCTTATTAGATGGTAGAATTGAGTGATGAAACTTTATCACACTCTCCAAATAAATAGATAATTAGTTGCTTGATTCTTCTAAGAACATCTTCACATATAATTAAATCATTATACTCTTATTTCAAAGATCATGAGTTCAAATCATATTCACTTTGATATTGTTAGTTTAAATCATATTATCTCATTATTTGAGTTTTGTTGTATTCGAGGTTTTGTCAAGGATTATTACGCTATTCACCTGGGCATGTGCTTTGTTATTTAAGTTAAGTTGATTGGTGCGATTCATGCGATTGTTTATGCTTCAACTTTTCAATGGAGACAGTTGTGGTTGGAAAGTGATTCTGTTTATGTGATGTCAATTATTCGTTCTAGATCTCAAAAAGTCTCCTAACTTTGGCGTATTGCTTGTGATATATATGTTTAAATTTAATTGATCAGATGTAGCTTGTTGTTACTCATATTTATCGAAAAAATAATTGAGTCGCAGATTATTTAACATCCAAAGCTCCTAATATAGTTATTCTAACTTGGTGGTAGAATACTCTGAATTTATAGTCTCAAATATAGTTATTCTAACTTGTTAATTTTTATATATTTTTTTAACTTTTTATTTTTATTTAATAATATATTAAATTAGATTAGATTAAATGATAAAATTGTTACTGAATTATCAATCTAACTAAAATGTTGTTATGGTGCACTTTCTAAAGTTTTCATATCATAATTTTATATAAAAAATCTGGTGCACGAACAAAATGTCTGAATTGTTTTCTAGAAATTAATGTTTTCCGCACATATGACAGGGATGCCTAACTAGTAACCAGTCACAGACCGTGGGGCCAGAATTGAGGAGAACTGTATGAGAAAGTCAAATCCGAGGGAGGAGAGGGCCTAACATCGACGACTCAGGACACACACACTAGTCACAGCCATCACAGCCGCTGCAGCCAGCTGTAACACTAAACTCTTCTTCTAAATCCAATCCCAAATCTAAATCCAAATGTAAACTTGTCAGCAGCCCAAGAACCGGAAACCAATTAAATTTTCATGATTACTCTGTTTGAAAATCCTTTCGTCCCTCTCTCTGTGTCTATCTCTCTCTAAAAAGTTTCTACAGATTGGAGAGTTTGAAGCGCTGTATAGAAGAGGCAGAACCACGGTCACTCCCACTGAAAACCCAAAACTCAGTTCACTCGAACGATTAAAATTTAACGAGAAAAAACCCAGAGATCGAAATGGGTTCTCACAGTCAGCTCAAAAGAGCGAGAAATTTTCAGTCTAGAAAGCCATTGTTGGGTCTCTTCCATTTTGTAAAGTATCTGTTTCTTTTCGTTGTTCTTTACAGCCCACCACCTGTTCAAGGAAATGCGGAGCTGAGAGCTCTAATGGAGTTGAAGTCTTCTCTAGACCCAGAGAACAGGCTACTTGGCTCATGGACTAGCGACGGCGATCCGTGTAGCGGGTTGTTTGAGGGAGTGGCTTGCAATGAGCATATGAAAGTTACTAACATTTCTTTGCAGGGGAAAGGCCTCTCAGGCCGAGTGTCGCCGGCCGTGGCTGAGCTTAAATGCTTGACGGGTCTATACTTGCACTATAACAATTTGTCTGGAGAGATACCCAGAGAGATTTCGGGCCTCACTGAGCTGATTGACCTTTATCTCAACGTTAATGATCTTTCTGGAAATATTCCTATTGAGATCGGTAACATGACTAGTCTTCAAGGTTAGTTTTTGTTTCTTTACTATAGTTTGGTTTCTCGAAATATTTGGTTCTTTTGTGTGATAATAAGTTACTTCAAAGCTCTCATCAGTTGTATCTTCTCCTAGTGTGATTTTTCCTTTTTCTTTTTACGGTTTTTAGTAGATTGAATGATGTACAGAATAGCTTCAGTTGCGCTGAAAAATTGATTTAAACAACTTTCTTTCTAGCAGAAGAAGGTGACAGATGGAAAAGAAAAACAAATCTTTATGGTTGTTACCGGATAGTGTTTTGCAGAATGAAGACCAATTTGGTCCTCAACTTTTTAGGAAAACATTTTCCGATCCAATGCTTAATTATTTTTTCTATTCTGTTCTAATGTTGATGTTTGCTTGTATTATAAATAAACTCATCTCAACACCAACAATTTAAGCTTCAACTTTTTAAACACAATTTTTTCCATTCATTTTGCGCTCCTAAAATCGATGGATTTTCGGTTTTTAGACGAAATTATTACAAATAATTCAAGCTCAGCTGAGTTGGGGTTTTCTTAATTTTTGCAGTTTTACAGATATGCTGTAACCAGTTGACAGGCAACATACCTTCACAGATGGGATCACTGAAGAGGCTAACTGTTCTTGCTTTGCAGCACAACAGACTAACTGGTGAAATCCCTACAACCTTGGGAAACTTGGGGATGCTTAAAAGGATTGACTTAAGCTTTAATGGATTCTTTGGCAAAATTCCCACTTCAATAGCCAACATCCCACAGTTGGAAGTTGTAGATGTCCGAAACAATTCTCTTTCCGGAGTTATCCCTTCTGGTACAGTCTAAAGCGCCCACTTCTTGTTTACTTAAGCAAAAACTGTTTTATTGATCTTTGCTGCTAACTGTAGTGTTTGATTTATGTAAATGAAGCTTTAAGAAGATTAAACGAAGGATTCCGTGGAGAGAACAACTCGGGTTTATGTGGAATTGGGTTTTCTTCCATGAGAGCTTGTACTGCTTTTGATACCGATGATACAAAAGCAAACCAAGTTGAACCCGTTGCTCAAAAGAACATCCCTGAATCTGCAAATATTCAATCACATTGCAAACTGAAACACTGCTCGAAGTCGATTAAATTCCCACTAACTGCAGTCATTACCGGGGTTATTATAGTCATTGTTGTATTATCAGGAGTAGTAGTCGTGACCTTTCTCTGGTACCGTCGGAAAAAACAAAAGATCGGGAGCACAGCCGATTCATCGGACAGTCGGTTTAGCACTGACCAAACCAAGGAGTTATACTCAAAGAGCGCTTCTCCACTCGTAAGCCTTGAATACTCGAAAGGGTGGGACCCATTGGACGATGAACGAAACAACGTCGGATTCTCCCAAGAGTACCTTAACAACTTTAGATTCAACATAGAAGAGGTGGAATCAGCTACACAGTACTTCTCGGAGGTGAATTTATTGGGGAGGAGTAGTTTCTCCTCGGCTGTGTATAAAGGAGTTCTAAGAGACGGATCAGTTGTGGCTATTAGGAGCATTAGTTTGACAAGCTGCAAGTCTGAGGAGTCCGAGTTTCTCAAGGGTTTAACCTTGTTAACCTCATTGAAACATGAAAACCTTGTGAGATTGCGAGGCTTCTGTAGCTCCAAAGGAAGGGGCGAGTTCTTTCTCATCTATGACTTTGCTTCAAGGGGAAACTTATCTGGGTATCTTGACGTAGAAGACGGAGGTAGCCTTGTTCTTGATTGGTCTCGGAGGTTGTCAATCATCACCGGGATTGCCAAAGGTCAGTTTTTTTTTATAGTTTTATAGGGTAAAATGCAGCTTAACCTTCAATCATAATTGGGTGAATTATGTAAACTGAAAATTTTCAAGCATCTGATTGGTCTATAGTATGATGTTCCATTTTTTGTACCAGGTATTACATACTTGCACTGCAACGAAGCGAGCAAACCGGCCGTAGTTCACCAGAACATATCCGTGGACAAGATCCTTATTGATCATCAGTTTAACCCATTGATTTCGGATTCCGCCCTTCCGAAGCTTCTTGCTGATGACATTGTTTTCTCAGCACTCAAACTCAGTGCAGCCATGGGATACTTAGCACCAGAATACATTACTACCGGCCGTTTTACTGATAAGAGTGACATATTTGCCTTTGGAGTTATCATCCTTCAGATTCTATCCGGGATGAGGATGCTCACGAACTCGATGAGACTGGGAGCTGAAGCTTGCAGGTTTGAAGATTTTGTAGACAAAAACTTGAAAGGGCAATTCTCTGAATCACAGGCTGCAAAACTGGCAAAAATTGCCCTTTCGTGCACCCATGAGCTTCCTACCAATCGACCGACAATAGAGGCTGTGGTTCATGAGCTAAGCAACGTTGACGCAAGTTTGTGATGCCTTGCTCTTCCTCGATTACTAGAGATGGTGACAGAAGAGATGGGTCCTAACTTTAATTGAATAATCTCCATCATTCAAGCGACCATTTATAGACGAACATTTCTTTGTTTTTGGGAGAAAGAGGGTTTACTTAGAATGACAATGAGTTTAGTTTCCTGTATAGTAAATATAGTGAAAGAATATTTTTGAGGGAATGGCTTCCCATTTGATTGTTGTAATCTTTGATTTTTGTATTTTCTTAAAAGAACTGATCTTTAAGACATGATTAAAGTAATTAGGGCTCATGTTTGCAGATTTACTCAAGAATACAGTAACTTCTCATGATGAACTAGATCAACAGAAATCAAACTAAAACGAAAAAGAAGTGGAATTATATCAAACAAACTTTTTCCTAGGAAGAGGTTTCAATTAAAGCTTGGCACAACCCATGAACATTTGTAAATAAAAATAAGAAAATGCAAGAAACAAAAGACGAGCATATTCGATTTCTTAACAAATTAAAAGAAAAACTAAAACGTGGTGTCAATATTTTTTTACTTTCCTAGCTAGAACTTTCAAACAAACCTTTTTCCTAGATAGAGGTTTCAGTTAAAGCTTGGCACAACCCACATAGGTGGAGTAACACGGTGAAGGTATTTATGATTAAAAAGTGGTTCAACTTTCTCATCTGTCATGTTGTAAATTCCTATATCTCTACCTCCTCCATCACGCATGAACCAGTAAGATTCCATAGAATCATCTGTGAAGTAAATACAATTTGCTTTACATCCGTGAGAATCCGATGATGATGCTTCAACAGAGAAGGACGAATTGTATCCCAAGAACAAAGTCATGTTGCCCAAATCCTTCACTTCTTTCCAAATCCCACTGCTTAAATTCACCTCGAAAACTTGAAAACCATAAGTCCCATAGGTCGATGCCTTGAAAAATCCGTCATCACTATCTCCATCTAGAGGCCGTAATTGATTTCCTTCACGCAAAACCACCAAAAAACCGCCGCTTGATTCCACCAAGTACGCATTTTCAATAACACTCTGCCGAGCATATTGTCTTGGCAAACTTGTTACTCTTTCTCTCACAATCGCATTCTCCACAACCTCACAACTCATAATTTCACCAGTATAATTAATAGCATAAAATTTTTCATTGTAATAATTAATGTCAAAGTACCCACCTCCCATAATACCAGTTGAGATCCAATTTCTATCACCTGGTCTCCAAACACCCAAAACTCTGAATTTACCAAAGATAACCATGACAACAAAATCTGACCTTTCACGGCTGGGACTCGACGATAGAACTACCTTCTGAATAAAATCAGCATAATTTTTCATACCACTTTGGCTTCTCCAATCATCAAATTCCCTTATGCTTGGAAGTTGTATTTGATCACGAGTAAATGGATGCAAAAGATTGATACTGAAATCATGTGATATAGTTAAAAGCCATCCTCTTGAAGTAAGACATCTCTTACCACTAGCTTCTGGTAATGTAATTCGACGTATAGTTTGTCTTGATAGATCAAAGAAACGTCGTTGATTTCTTCCCTTTTTTGAAGGAAGTATAAGCCATGGTAACTGCGAACAAGAACTGCCTCTGTAGTTGTGTTTGGAAGCAGCCAATCTCCATGTTTTGCATACCATTCCAAATGCTATGAAGTCTTCAAACCATGGTATGCTTCTTGCAATTGATTCTAAAGCATCAAGTGGAAGATCTGACCAACGATTGCTCATACTTGAATTCTTGTTTAATTACAAAAAATAAAATTAGTTAGAGAGAGAGGTTCTACAACACGAAAGGTGATTACGAAACGATATGGTATTTATAGGGTAAAAGAACTTAGTCGGTTAATCAAATTAGGTTTATTTTTTTCCTAATGAAATTACAAAAGATAAAAGAGTCCTAATCTGGGTAGAATTCGAAAAGCTTGCGGTGCTAATCCTAAACTAGATTATACATGTACCATTTATTACGTAATTTAGGGATAAGTATAACTACATTGATCTATATCCATATCTCTGTCTTGAAAAAGGGATTGATGGAAGAAAATTAAGCCATCTCAGCCTTCCATTAAAAACGTACGTGGCAGTGTCACTTAGTATCATCTAACTTTTAAATTCAAATATATTATGTCAATCTGAACAAGTATAAATTCAAATATAAATGTCATCTAACTTTTAAATTCAAATATATTATGTCAATCTAAACAAGTATAAATTCAAATAACACTAGATATCATCTAACTTTTAAATTCAAATATAAATGTCAATCTAAACAAGATTTTAGTATCATCTAACTTTTAAATTCAAATTTCAAATATATTATGTTTATCATCATCTCGAGAAGCTAATATTTAGAGCTTTCAAATTCGGAAGCTAATATTTAGAGCTTTCAAATTCAGATGGTGGACTTCATCTAAAGTTTAAAGAGTCTATAAAAAACAAAGTTTTTTTTATATATTCATTGTTCAAAACCCAAGATTAAATATCCAATCCTAATCTTGCAACCGTAAACCCTAAAACACAGTTTGAAAATCCATCAAAAACCTTACTCCATCAAGCTCCTAACTCCAATTTAAGAACTTGTCCTACATCAGGGAGGTAGTAATTTGTAGAGTTTTTAATTAACATTTATATAGACAAAGCATTTTTAAGCTTCGTTGCTTAAATCTACTCTGAATTGGTCAATAGTTGACAACTTTTCATCAGCTCATCACATTACATTAAAATGCTCCAAGGCATTTCATTAATCATAATTATGGAGAAGAAAGTAGAATACATAGTTACAAAAGGAAGAGAAAAATTAACGAACATCAACT